>OY728136.1:769197329-770434259 GCA_963277665.1 Viscum album
ATTTTAACATTCAATTATTACATTCTCATACCCACATTTTTACATTATACTCATCTATTATATTTGATCATTATCACTTATGCCTACTGTTTAAAAATATTTATGATGACCCAATTTATGATTCCTTTTTCCCAAGTATAGAATGAATGTAATATTTTTTTTTCTAGGATATAATCATGTGCAGATAATTTTTCGGAGTATTTAATGAATTATTTTTTTATGAAGTCTCTCTAATAGTTGATATAAATTTTAATAGTTGAAAAATACATAAGTTTTTCTATCTAATGTCTGGCCATAATTCTCTAAATATATAAACATAAATTATATTGTATATTTAGTTTAATTTAATATATTATTAATGTAATTTCATTTTACAGTCACATAATTAAAGAATTATAGAGTGGTTTGGGTTTTTTAATGATAATGTCACTCCACCGACATTCTAGTGGCTTTATACTAGAATTATAGTGAAACTACAGCAGCCTTGCTTCATGCCTCAACCAAGACAACCCTTATTCTAATGATTTTGAGATCACTTTGAGAAACCGAATTCACATATATCTCTGAATAATATATGAATTGGTATATTTTTATAGGGCTTAAATGATTTTAAACAATCCCATTGTTAATAATTGGTGGATTTTAACAATTAGATAACCTTTTTTAGAAAAATCATCCACACATAAAACAAGGTAATCCAAGAGATAGTATTTTTATTTTTTTCATAATTTAAATCATTATAACATGAATATTATATATAATAGTTATTTTATCATTATATACACAATTTATATATTATAATAATAAACTAGAATACAAATGAAAACATAATTTAAAATGTTAGACGTGAGAATACAGTTTTATAAACATTTCATAAATACAGTTATTATAAAAACTTTATAATATTATTTTTATATTTAATAAAAAAATTATTTATGTTTATAAATTAATAATACATTTTTTTTAATTATTCCCATTAGGAAATTTCTTATTCTATGACATATTAACGTTTATCCACACCATAGTCCTGTGGAAATAATATTTCTATATAACGTGTGAAAAATATAATGTTGGGTATAAACCAAAACATATATAACGTGGATTCTATGATACTCTAATTTATGATATGAAAGATAATATTGGAAATACATTATAATTATATATGTAAAAAAATTGTTTTAAAAAATATATGAAATGGAGAATACATCATACCATAGGAGAAGAATTGTTTCTAGAAAAAAATCAATTCATTATTTATAATTTAAACTTATGGATTTATTACAAGAATATATATGATAACATTTAAGGGATTTTTATGGATCAAATTTATATAAATATATTTTATTATAATTAAACATGTCAACAATGATTTTTTATAAGTCCAACAAATAAAGCAAAATACATAAAAATAAAATTCTATGTTCCTTATTAAATATGATAATAATTATATGATTATTGAAATTGATTGTTATTAAATAGAAAATAATAAAATTTTATTGCCCTTGAAGGTGTGCCATAACTAGGTGAATAATTAAATGCTTCATTATGATTCCCTCAATATTTAAAGTTTTTTAAATTATTCTCCTCAAAGTTATTAAATTATAACATCACAAGATAATGTTTTATCTTGATATATGATGATAAAAAATGTTAAACAACATAAGAAAAATGTTATCTTACAATATTACCTTATTTAATGAATTAAATAAAAGAGATTATAAAATTAAACCAAATTTCTTTACTATAAAATATATTATTTATAATGTTTTCTACATTTATTTGTGAAATTTATTAGTTAAATTCATAATCACTAGAATATTAACACATAATTTATTTATTCCATTAATAAAATCCTTTTAACATTAATGATATGTTCAATCCCATATTGATAATCATTTTTAGAAAATTAAATGATATGTTCTATAAAAATAATGTAATAAGTATGCATCCTCATTATATGACCTTCTACTAACCATGGTTTTTCACAATAGAAAATATACCAATTCATAACACTGATTAATATAAACAAACAATATTTACATGATTTTTAATAAGGTTTGACCTTCCATAAAATTAAAGGATCTATCTATTTTCAGTTTTATATAATTAGGAAAAACACTTACATGTTGAACCCTTCCAATAAATATTTATAAAATCAAATATAAATCCATTTTATAATAAAATAAGCATACTTAATATCAGACACTTGTTTCATTAAAAACATTTTCACCTTATTAAAGATGAATCCCCACTATTGATAGTTTGAGCTTCCAATATTTTTGACTTACCAACAACCCTATGAAATTTATGGAAAACATGGGATGAGTTCAAAAATCTAGTAAAGGAATATAATATATAATTAAAATTCTTAGTTTCTTATTAAAATAATGTAATCTCATGATAAATGTTTCCCTTTTACATAATAAACTTGAATCACACAAAACTCGTTTTCTTAAAAATTTAATAATATTCATTGAATAATTTTTTTGCATATATTCTCTATATATACACTTTATTTTCAAACATTAACATTATATAACCATTATGGGATACTTAATACATTATAAAAACAAACACCAAAATTTCGTATGATATTAGTGCTTTTTAAAACATGAAAACATAAACACTGGTGTATAAGTGATCTAAATTATCTCCCACTAGGTTCTTATTGACTAGAACACTTCTTTATAAAATTATATATAATTCATATAATCAAAACCTAGAGAGAGGAAACATTAATAATGGGTGATATCAGATGCTCATTAAAGGTAAACAACGGAGATATATAAGAATAATTATAATCATAAGGGTATGATAACAAGATCATTAAAATAGAATATTATACCCGATATATCAAAGATCACAAACATGAATAATGGAATAAATACTAGATGTTAATAATACTTGAATCATAAGGGACTGAATATCATAATACGTGAAATCATAACCAAGGAAAAATACATTGAATTGTAGAAGGCACAAATAAATCTTATGTCAAGGCTACCTTTCAAGACCTACATAACATGTTAGGCTTGGGTTAGAACCCATGTACATACTTTGAGCTTGGGATAAAAACTCGTGTACCCTATTATTTTTAGAATTGTGATATAAATATTATACCCTATTACATTCAAGCTTTGGCTACAACTCATGTACCTTTTTTGGTCATGGGCTACAACCCATGTACCCTTTGAGCTCATATACCATTTATCATTACCCAATGCATTAGAGGGAGATATAAGTCCCATAAATATTATATTGAAATAATACATACGTGTTTCAAAAAATCATAAAGAATCATATCATAACCAAGTAAATAAAATGGTTATCATAAAAATTTAATCATTCTATTAACTATGTAATATATATATATAATTCATAATTATTTCATACTAGAATAACACTTGAATGGAAATGGGTTTCATAATCATTTATCATGGTATAACCCATTTAAAAGAAATGGTGATCATATGAATTCATCTTGTTATAGCCTATTGTAGAGAAATAGGTTACATTATCATATAACCTATAGAAGAGGGAGGAATTTTATAAGCATATAATCTATAAAAGATGAACAGGTTTTCAAAAACATCAGGCCATCAAAACATAAACCATTCTAAGAACTAATATGATTTAAAAATTTGGATCATTTAACAAAAAATAATGACTAAAACCAACCTATTTAATTTTATAAGAGAAATAATTTACAAAGATCTTTTAAAAATGATTCATGAGTACTTTATCCTATCTTATTTGAAAAAACTATTTTTTAAAAATAAAATCATTTAAAAACTATCTTCTTGAAAATAAATTTGAAAACATATAAAGAAATATTTGAAAACATTTTGAGTAATTTTTCATTTAAAACATATAAAGAGATTATTAAAAAAATTTGAAACCATTTTCATTGACAACTTATAAAATATTATTTAAAACTTTTTTAAAACTAGTTCTTTAAAAATAATTTGAAAACATATAGAGAAATAATGAAAATGTTTGAAATAATTTTTTCAAACCATAAAACTTTTTTGAAAATAAAAATCATGTAAAATAATTTTTTAAAAAATTAATTTTTATAATATTAATAAATCATTTTTTCTTAAGAATTCACTTGTAAACAGTCAACGAAAGGTCGAAGGAAATGGCAGTCATGATGGAATGTATGTTTGTACATGTCTAATATACCTTTTTTACCTTAAATGATCTAAAAAGTGTCTTCATTGAAAAAATAAAATAATATTCCTTAAAAACCAATTTGTAAAATTTAAATCATGGATAAAAATTTCCTTTAAAATCATAGGATAATATAAATATATTTTTTTAAATCACTATCTTGAAATAATACAGATTTCTGACCGAAAAGAGAAATAGTAAATGACATTCAGAAAAAACATTTTATTAGATATCTTAAGTACTAAAGAGTAGAAAAAATTTACTAATACACTAATATATCATATAAGAAAATATTATAAGATAATTAATTTGGTTTCTTGAGGTATGGATCATACTATTTTCTCAAAGTAATAATAATCATAAAAAATCTCGAAAGTCAATAATATTGTTTTAATAAACACTCACCACTTGGTATCTTTAAACCATAATACCCATGTAAGAAAATTATATTGAATTAATCTCAAAATATCATGAAAATATGGATATTCATAATATAGATTTTCAATGGAAGTATATACTCCTCTTATAAAAAATTTATAGTTTCGTAGTGGGGAATGTGTCTCAAAGAATTAAATTTGAGATAAAAGTTACTTTACTAATTTGGTATCTTCTAAAACAAAAACCATGTGAAAGAAATATAATATAATAGATATTAAAATACCCATAAAGTTTAGAATAATTATCATAGAAAACACTTATTCATATTTTATACACTATGAAAAAGAAAACATTGGTGAACATGGAATTTATCTCATAGATATAAAATGTGAGATGAAATTCTCATTTCTTATGTATTGAATCTCATCGTAATCATACGAACCTCCTATATAATAAATATAATTTTATTATAAATATATGAAAAAATATATAATTAAATATAATACCAAATATTATTTTATAATGTCTTTATATTACATACTTATTAACAATCCAATGTTAAGGTTTCTCTTCAGGTAATATCCACTTCGTTCTGCATACATGTTTTGACTTATTATTCTTTATCTTATTACTTAGATCATGATATTTTTACATATAGAATGTAAAAAATTATGAAAATTTCATATATTTTCATTATATATGTATTTATAATAATCAATAAAATATATAAAGATGAAATTTAATACATGGTTCATAGAGACAGTTGGTCATACGTACCCATGAACATTGTTTTGGTTTTATTGTAATATTTAATGAAAGTAAGTAAATAAATATATTTATATATTCATACAATATCATTAAATTAGAATTATTATTTTATATATGTCATATATGTTCACTAAAACCATCCTTAACACATTTTATGTAAAGTGTGAATGAATTGCATCACTTTAAGGAGGTAGTTGTCCACACATCCACAAACAGTGCTATTAGATTTACACAAGAGGAAAAGTATAAAGGTACATGTTATAAAAGAATTAAAGAAGAATAAATACATAATAAATATAATATATATCGTATATAAACTATGTATCCATCATAATTCCCAACCATGAAATGTGGTAAAGGTAAAATGAACAATCCTTATTTTGTGGGGCAGTGGATCACCTTACACATAATCAAAATGTTCATTTCCCATTAGATGGAAGTGTTTGTAAGTATAGTTATGACACTTAGCATAATAACATATCATAATATTTAGGATACTGTTTTTGTTTAAAAAAAATTTAATAAGGAATGTTTAGGTGGTAGAGAATGGAAATGAAACTAAAGATATCGAGGAGAGATGTTACCTCTTATTTGTATAACTTCATTTGGTTTACACTGAAGCGACTCCTTGGAAAGATTAATGAACCTCTGGAGGATTCTAGGATTAGTTTAGGTGTATTTATGAGCTATTTTATAAGATCTTGTTCTATACAAAGGGTATTGAAAGTTTTGAGAAAGTGGGAGGAGAGGAATACTTTTTATAGTGGAGGTGGAGTGTCACATTCATAAATACCAAAAGGTATACAATAATAGGAGGAATCCCTTACCTAATGATACTAAAAGTGAAAAAATAATGGATTAAAAGTGTATAACGTAAGAAAAGAATATAAACCTTTAAAAAATAATTGTATTTTTATAATTGTGTTCCCTACCATATTAGATTACCCAATTTTGTCATTTTGGTTTTAAATAAAGCATCTTGAATTCTAATATAAATAATTTTACCATTAAGACTAAATAAAAGCGATATTTATTTGAAAAAATATACAAACATAATTATAATTATTATTTCTAATTTAAATAATAAAAATACCATGTTTATTAAAAATTAATATTAAAATAAGCTCATTTAACATGCAAAAACACTACTTTTTTCCGGACCATTCTAACAATGTTTTTACTATCTCTGGGTTAATAAGTTAATTATGAAAGATCAACTGGTCTAGGAATAGACCATATTATTTATTTATTAACACTTAAAAATAAATTGGAAGAATTTTTTATTATTATTAATTTTAAATCATTTAATAAAATAAAATTTATTGTAAAATACCATTACTGTCAATTTTGACATTATTTATTTTATTTTAAAGAAATAAATTTAAAAACAATATTTCAATTAAAATATATTTAGATATTTTAATTTTACCATAACATATTCCTCCAAAAAATAATTAATAAAAATAATACAACCTATTTCCTTCACTTTTAATATTCATTGTATCATTTATTTTATTTATTTATTAACTAAATAATCACAACATTGGTGTTTATTAAGAATATTAATTGACTAAATCATCTCTATAATTTTTTAATAGTACATTATGATAAAAATAAATCATTTAATTTTTAAAATTATATATATAACCAAAATATGTTTTTCCTATATCAATGTTTTATAATTGTTAAAGTCGAGGAAATTTACTTTTTTGTATTTTTCCTTACTTAACATATGAAATGGGGAAAATTTATTGAATACCATCACCCTAAACCATAATACTATATCCATTAAGGGATATACTCGAAATATGGGAATAAATTTATTTTTTACAAGTGTATAGGTCATTTTGGCCAAAACATTTAAGGTTTAGTCCCTAATTAAGATTAATTTTACCTTAATCACCAGGATTAATTATAATGGCGTTCACTATAATTTTTTGGAAAGAAGTTAATTTGATCCAGATAGAAGAAAAATAGCATACTTATTATTACCATTTATGTTAATTTTTTCAAATTTAAATCACATCAGTGGCTAGATTAAGTTTAACGTTAATCCCCCATATGTAAAGAGAAAGTAGGTTTTTAGAGCAAAAACATTCAAATGATCAATAGGTTTTTTATAACCATTTTCAATATAACAATACTCCAATTAAATACATTTGATTAATATATCTATAATTGATATAATTTTACTTTGAAAAACAAATTAAAATATTATTTAATATTAATTATTTTTTAAATGAAAATGAAGTTTTGAACTAAAATATAGCATTTTCACTATTAATTATAAATGAAACTTCAAAAAAATATCACCCTTATATAATTTAGATGTTATGAATTCAAAAATTATGTCTATTTTGAAAAAATATATAATGGTCACAAAAATTACTTTTAAAATTGTTGAATTATTAAAAGGAGGTAAAACATGTTCTTGTGTATAATACATGATAACTTAGTATTGCATGTACCACAAGCCAATCTATGTGTTGTGGGTAATGAAAGATCAAATTTTTGTTAAATATAATAAAATAAAAAAAATTTACTATTTTATTTATATAGATATAAATAATAAATTTATTTTTGAGTGAAATATAAAAGATTAAACTAATTTGAAAAACAATCACAAAATCTCAGGGTTTTACATTATACCATCCTTAAAATGAAATTCTCTATAAAAATTCTTCAGGATTGTAAAAGGTTTAATACTTAAAAATTACATTTATAAATCCCACATCATAAAATAAAAACTAAATCTTCATTTAAAAATTTAATTTTGGAAACATAACAGTTACATAATGTCACATATATTATAGTTTCCATATAAGAGAACATAGGTTATGGGTGAAGATTGAAAAAATGGTAAATGTGTAAATATATAAGTGAGTTATGATGTCATCAATAAAAAACAAGTGAATGACCAATCTAAGGATGAGGGACTCAAATTCATAAATCTATGGTTATTTTGATCTCCATCAGTTCAATAAAAATTATGGTATTAGGGAAACATTTTATTTCTAGATTATTTTCCTATAGTTGAAGAATTTTTACAAAAAGATATACTTACATAATTTCATGAAAACCTAAACCTTTTTTGTTCCTTGATCCTCATCACCTCTTTCTCTAAAAAGGAAGGTTAAATATTCATTCCTAAACCACTAATAGATCATAATATCCATGATATTCTATCCCATGTGTCATTAATTATCACCAACATGATGATTTTAGAATAGTTTATCTGATAATAATATATCCTCCTATGGTGGGATAATAATTTAATCTCACACACATAATCCAATGTGTAACATAATCATCCCATAAATGGTTAACCTTATAACACTTCTGAAAGATGAAACTTATAAAAATTAGAATCAATTACATGAAATTAGATTAATATTGACCCCTAATATATCACACTATATCTCATGGTTTTCATATTCCAAACATGTGAATAACCTCATCAAAAATCCTCTTAATAAATAGTAATAATCTGAATTCCCATAAATCCATTTAGAATACATTTATTCTTCCTTATTATAAAGGACACGTGATATATTCCATGAATCCAAGAAGTTGTAAACACCATCCATTATGACATAGACTACTTTTTTGACAAATTAATAATCATATCTAGGTTAATCATTATTATATAGTTTAATTTATCAAAATAAATCATATATATATCCAAGTTAAAAACAATTTTCTCAGGAACTTGATCACATTAAGGGTTACCTTCCCTTAATAAAAATATCACTTTTCTAATTCATCATCCCCATTTAACGTATCTTTTACAATCCTTGATGAAAAATATATTCATAAAATACTTTTATATTTATTGACTTATATAACATAATCATTTAATTCCAAAACATAAATACTCAAAATTATTCTTAAACCATTAATCAGGATTAATCAACTTATTCTATAACACCTCTTTCCAAGAATATGAAGTATGCATCATGTGTTAACATTCCTCAACATCAATCTAATCATTATTATTATGTTTATTCTAAAAATTACTAGAAGAACATCACATACCGTTCATATGTCATTTGTAGTCTCATTATCTTTATAAGAATAACCAATAATCATACCACCATCAAGATTATATTTATGATATTTCTAATTGGGATATATAATGTAAGAATGACCATACATTCCACATATGAAACATTCAATGTTAACCATTTTTTTTCTCTTCGTTTACTAAAACCAAAATGAATATGGTGAGAAACATATATCATAGGCAAAAACCACATAATCATGAAAACACACTTATTGGATTTCTAAATTATGACACATTATATAATCTCTGAAACCTTGTGTTTATCGAAGGTAATTCATAACCAAATTCTATTTAAATTTTTCATGATGGTTCATGAAGTGTTATTGAATTCCCAAAACATATCCCCCTAGAGTTCCAAACCAAGTGTGTAGGAAGACCGATTTTCATGTTCCAGGTTAAACTATGTCAGGTCTGATGCGCCTTATCATATTTTTTACCCCTAGGTATATATGTTATAGAGATGTATCTACTTATAGTTTCTTGACATGGATATATTTCAATAAAACCACACACTCTACCCTTTATGAAAATTCAATGAAGTTTCATATACTTTTCCTTATACTTAGAATTATCTACAGAGACATTAATAGACATATCTTTAGAAATATTCCTCTGTACCTTAATAAATATTTCTTAGCATATTTTATAAAGTTTGATTAAACTTTTTATCTGATGCCAACTATAAGGGCCCTATCTTTTAATACATTAACATTACATAGCTTTTAAGGAATACTTAATACATTACACAAACAAACTCACAAGGAATCTATTAGTTTAGTGACATTGGAAAATGGAAATATAAAAACTAGTGTATAAGTTGTCAACCTTATACCCCACTAGTATATTCTCGAATAACACCCTTATTAGATAAATCAAACATATTACATATCATCAAAACCATGGTAGTGGAAACATCAAATGGGGTGAGCTCATTTGTTCACTAAGGGTAAACAAGGGAGATATGTAAGAATAATTATGAGCATAAGGGTATGATAAGAAGATCATGAAAATATAAGATCATGTCCTACATATCAAAGACCATAAACATGAATCATGTCATAAACATTGGTTGTTCATAATACATGAATCATAAGGGAATAAATATCAAAAGACATGAAAGGACAACATAGGAATAAGACATGGAATTGTGGTAGACACATACAAATTTTATGTCAAGGCTACTTACCAAGACATTCATAACATGTTAGGCTTGGGATAAAACTCGTATACCTAGATCAGGCTTGGGATAAAAACCCATATACCCTCTTATTTTCATAAATATGCTAAATATCGTGTACCATGTTACTTTTAGTCTTGGGATACAACCCATGAACCTTTTTCTTTATGGTCTTGAGCTATAACTCATGTACCCTTTGAACTCATATACCATTTTTCATTACCAAATGCATTAGAGGGTGTCCCACCAATATCATAATGGAATCATATATAATTTTTCTAAAAAATCATAAAAAATCATATCTTCACCCATAAAATGAAATGGGTATCATAAAAAGTTAACCATAAAGTATCCTAAAAGAATATATATAGTATTTATAATCATTTCATCATAAAATTACTCATGAAAGTAATTGTGTTTTTTAAGAATTTAACATGGTATAGCCCATTTAATTGAAATGGGTTTCACAAGTATTTATCATATTATAAAATTTTTAAGAGAAATATGTTTCATAAGAATATAACTCGTGGAAGAGGAAAGGTTTTTATAAACAAATAACCCATGAAAGAGGAATAGGTTTTCATTAACATCATTATATAAAAACATAAACTATACAGAGAAATGATATGAATGGACCCTTTTGTATCATTTCCCAACAAAATCTTGAGTAAACCCAATGAACTTCATCTTAGATGGGAAATAATTGGGAAAGGTATTTTAAAAAAATCATGAGTAAATTATTATTTCTTATTTGAAAAAGTATATTTCAAAAATATATGATTTGAAAACCATTTAATTGCAAATAGACTTGAAAATGTATAAGGATCCATTGAGAAAATTTTAGAGAAATGATTCTTTGAAAACCTATAAATAGAACTATAAAATGTTTTAAAAAGAATTCTCTAGAAAAAATATAAAATAATATTCATAACGCTTTAAAAATCAGTTCTTTAAAAATACTTTGAAAACATATAAATAAATCTTAAAATCATTTAAAATACTTATTTAAAAGATAAAACATTGTTGAAAAACCTTTTTCATGGAATTCCACTGTAAAAACAATGTATTTACATAATATTATGACAATATTTTTTCTCAAAATAAACTTGTCATCATTCAACAAAAGCTTCAGGGAAATGCTAGTCATGACGGTGGGTTTTTCCGTATATGCTGAACATTTCTTTTTTACCTTAAAATTAAAATAATCATCTAGATAATAAAATAAAAGAATATTACTTC
This sequence comes from Viscum album, assembly GCA_963277665.1. NCBI lineage: Eukaryota > Viridiplantae > Streptophyta > Magnoliopsida > Santalales > Viscaceae > Viscum > Viscum album. The sequence goes on from OY728136.1 coordinate 769,209,128, forward strand.
CAAAAAAAATTTAAAAAGGTAAATCAAGGATAAAAAATTCCTTCCACATCATAGGATGATAGTAATAAATTTTTGAAAACAATTTTCAAAATCAGGATTTTGAAAGAAAATAGATTTCTGATCAAAAACAAAAATAATTTCATAGTTTCGTAAAAACATATTATTAGTAATCATAAGTACCAAAGAGTGTAAAAATGGAACCAATACATGAATAATTCATGTATAATTAGTTAATAAGTAAATTCATGAGTGTTCTTGTGTTATTGATCATAATATTTCATCTAAGTATAATCATAAACATTCTCAAAAATCAATTCGATTATTTCAATAAACATCTACCACTTGGTAACTTTGAACCATACTCAAGAAGTATAAAATTAAATTTTGTGAAGATAAAAATATCATAAAAATAATTATATTAATTATATTACATTTCCAAGTCAGTATATACTCCTTTAATAAAAAAATATATTGACAAAACATGGCATGTGCCCAAAACTAGGAAAATTGAGACAACAAATTACTTTACCGATTTGGTATCTTTTGAAACAAAAGAAACATGAAATAATGATAATAAAATGGACATGTAAACAATAAAAAATTTAATATTAATAATCATATAATATACTCATGGTAATTATCTACACCGTGATAAAGAAAATGGTGGTGAACATGGCATGTATCTCAAGGATATAAAAAGTGAGATGAAATTCCCTTACCTTATGTATTTAATCTAATCATAATCATACAATACTCAATTATAGTAAATAAAAGTTAATTATAAATATATTACAAAACCATATTCTTATATATAATACCATATATTATTTATGACTAAATATTACCCGGTTATTAACAATTATATGTTAAGGTTTCACTTCGGGTAATATATGGTTCGTCGTTCATAAATGTTTTGAACTAATATTCTTTATCATCTTACATAGAGAATTATTTAATTACATAAATAATGTAAAATTTCTTATAAATATAATATATTTTCATTACATATGTATTTATAATAATCTATAAAATATAGAAATATGAATTCAAATACATCATTCACGAAGACGGTAGGTCATACGTATACATGAACATTGTCTCCGTTTTGTTGACATATTAAAAGAAAGTATATAAATGAAATATATGTATATTTATATATATAATAATTAATGAATAATTATTATGTCATATTTATCATATATGTTCCCTAAAACTATCCTTAACACATAACATGTATTGTGTGAATGAACCACATTGCTTTGAGGAGGCGGTAGTCCACATGTCCAAAAATGATGTTATTTTTTTCATAAAAGATGGAAAGTAGAAAGGTATGAGTTATAAAATAATTGAATTTTAACATCCCAAGTAAGTAATGACTAATAGATATTCTTATCTATGTCTATTTATGAATTAGATAGTGTTTTAGAGGCTTATAATGAGAATAAATCCAACCTAAAGCATGAAATACACTAATATTTTTAAAAGATCGTTTTACAAACTTTTGATGGCGAACCATTTTTAAATCTATCTTTTGATAATTTTATAATATATATTTTTCAAAATAAACTTATTCATTATGATTGGGACATTGAAATTTACTTTGGATAAATTTATGGTATTTTTCTGATAATGTGCATTTTTTTATGAATAGTGAAAAATGTGGTATTTTAATTCAAAAGCTCTTTTTAATATAAATTATTTATATGATTAGATTATCATTTGAATTGGTTTTAAAGTGAAATTAGAATATACTTTTACCATTTAATCCAATAGTGGTCATTGGAATTAATTTCACTTTGAAATTGGACTTAAACTAGTGTCAATCTTTTGATATATATTATTTCATAAAAACATGCTATTTGTTCTGACAGTGGAAATTATTTATTAAATTAATTATTTCAACTTATATGTTTTGAATTTTTTAAAATAGACATAATTTTTTAATTCGTAATATCAAATATATCTTAGGGTGAAGTTTTGGTATTTTTCTGAAAAACTTCAATTTTTGATAAATAGTGAAACCACTAAGTGGTACCTAAAAAACTGATTTTTCATTTCAATGAAATTTTACCACCTCTGTGTTTTGAATTTCAAAAATCCGACATACATGTTTTTCATTATGAAGTCAAATGTGGTTAAATGGGATTAAAATAATTTTTGTTGAATAGTAACTTTTATGTTTTTAATCGCGATTTGAGGTAATTAGTGTAGTTTAAGATAAAAATAATGTTTTAATAATATGAAATGACCTTGAAACATGTACTACGCATATTTTATGTGTCATGGACGACCAAGACAACCCATGGGTTGATTTTTGGGACCCCATGGAGCCACTTGGTTAAGATAATGACATAATTTCCTTTTATTTAAAGTAAAAGTAAAAATGGCACAAACATGTTTTCTTTTACTAAAATAATTTTTACATGGGGTTATAAAAGTCAGATTTTTGACTATAAATAGTCATTGGAAATATAAATAGATTATAAACATCATAGTATTTGTTTTATAATTTTTAGACATTAAATAAATTAAATTATTTATGACATCATGATGATGCAGTGATTACCTCATTATTTAACGATTTAAATTAAATGAAACGATAATGTAAAATCTAAGACCTACACATGTCAAAATCATATTGGATGGGTGGATTTAGAACTCATATCACTTTATCCTAGAAATATATTATTTTGGTACCTTTTAAATCCGAAAATAATTTTATAATAAAGTAACCTTTTATAACATCCCAAGAGTGCCCCTCCTCTCCTCTTATAAAAGGCCCCCACCTCTACCTCCATACCCACACCTCTCAAGCCTTTGGCTCGGCCAAGATCTAATAATTTTGTCTCTACAAATCCCTCTACTCATCCTATATGCCTTACCTTAGGCAGTAATCTCTTCAATAAACCCTCTTGGTTCAAACCAAAGGGAGTTACCAGATTTTAAGGTAATTTTTCACTTGTGTTCTTTTGTTTTATTTTTCTTCTACAACCCCCTAAACTCTTTTTATTCATTTATTTTGTAACAAATATAGTATATAAAATATACTAGTATGTTTTTATAATAATTATTAGAGCTACACATACACACACCTACATTTTATGGTTAAAGAACATACTATTTCTGTGGATTGTGAATTTCTACCTCACGAAACGATGATTGTTCAATATTATTTTAACACCTTCAAAGGTGGCCATTTAGATGTCACTATATTTATATATGATATATAATATGTTTATTTTTTCCTTAAGCTTCTGTATTTTTCATTTATGGCATACCTTTATGGTTTCCATTATGGGTAAACGCGATATCTTCATTTTAGGAAGTACGGACTACCGCCCCCTCAAAGTGATTTAATTCATTAATACCATATGTGGTACGTATAACAGATAGATTTAATGATATTATATATGATACCATACTTTAATTATAATACTATTATGTATAATTATGTTTTAATTCAATTAAATATGAAATAGAAATGGAAGTAGCGTTCATGTGTACGTACGGCTTACCGTCTCGATGAACGGTGCATTTCATTTCATACCTCTAAATGTTATGTAATATTATAAATGCATGTATAGAATGGATATATATGATATATATGATATCTGAATAATGAATATAATTCTGTATATAATGGATATTTTACCCCATGAACAAACATGTAATTATAAAGAGTTTATTTTTGACTCAAGTACCAATGATCAACAAAACGACCATTATTAACTTAAATAATTACATAGTGTTCATGACATGGTAATAAGTGATATAAAAGGAATAATAAACATGAAAAAGGTTATTAATCAAGTAGAAATTAACTCAAGTTTATTATTCAGGAGATTAAAGAGCAATCGAGTCACGTCGGACACGTGGTAAGGGAACTTCTTCACCCAATTTCTATTCTTTGGGTTAATCTCCTACATTCAAACTATGTCATGATATTATTATGTCCAATATTTTATTTTTACTTTCTTTATGTGTACTTATAGTGAATACACATAATATATCTAATTTATTTAAAAAATGATCTTTGTAAAGGAACTTCTTAACCCAATTTCCGTTCTTTGGGTTAATCTCCTACTTTAAAATTATGTCATGATATTATTATGTCCTATCTTGTATTTATACATTCTTTATGTGTAATTATAGTTAATACACATAATAGATCTAATTTATTTAAAAAATGATCTTTGTAAGGGACTTTGTCTCAATCTCCTTTCATTGAGGTATATTTTGTTTTATACACAACTTTCTTTTATACGGTGTATAAACCCCTTTGAATTTTACGCTTATTCAAAGGGAATATTTTTTTATATGAAGCATTTTACTAAATGAAAAAAGGAATGTTGTTTTGTTGTATGTATGCGGCAACAATGACTTCTCTGCCTCCGTGACCATTATTTGTGTTTCGGATTCCTCTAAAATCCATAACCTAACTTTTTTTTAAATGAAAAATAAATACCATGTATTACTTTTCTTTTATTTTGGTATTTAAAATGGTTTTCATAATGTTTTTATTTTATCAATGTGTTGTATTGATATCTTGTGATTGAAATGTGGAAATGTTATGTTTTTTTTATGCATGTTTTACGTGATACGATTATGTTATGGTTCTTGGGCATTGTTATGAAGACGGGTGGTTTCGTGATAAACTAAGGGCAGGTGAGCCCGATATAGCTCTCTAATACATTGGGTAATGCGAAGGAGTTAAACGTTAAGGTTTCTCCGAAGAGATTTAGGGAATATATTGTGATGGGTATTCCAAATGTAACCATGAGGGTTACTCCCTACATAAGAATGTTATGAATGCCTCAAGTTACCTTTATGTCTTATGATTTATATGAATTACTCATGATTTGATGAGGTATGTTGAAGTGATTGTATTTTATGAGTAAAGTATGATTTCATACATGGACTAATGTTTTCATTTCGTACTTTTATATCCCTTACTAAGATTTTTATTCTCATCCCATGTTTTTGAAATGTTTTTCACAGGTCCAGGGAATGGTACATGATATGATGATAGTGTCAATGATGTGTCAAGAAAGAATACATGTTTTATTTTAAATATGTTTCTGTTGATGGTAAAAATGAATACTATCTTTTATTATAACCACTTTGTTTAAATGTGGGATGCAATGCATGTTTTATGGTCTAATTCTCTTAAAATCTAAACATGAAAAGATCATCCAGGTGTATTCTTGAAATATCTCAAGATTAAGTAATGTTTAAGGCTGGGGCCTTATATGAAGAGTCATAAATAAAATATATATATATAATTTATATCACATATAAATAGATCTTTCATTATAATTCAAAATCAATAATGGTGGTAAAGGAAAAAAGAAAAATTGTCATTTCATGAGGCGATAGATCATAGTACACATAAACAATTTTTTCATTACCTATTAGATAGATGTGTGTGTAAGTTTAGGTAAAACCTTTAATTTAAAAAAATTCTCATTTTACATATGATATGGGGTTTTTTGTATAATCATGGGAAACTAATATTTTATGTGGTGGAGAATAGAAATAAAACTAAAGATCTTGTGGAAAGATGTTACCTCTCATTTGGGTAGCTCCTTTTGGTATGCACAAAATGTATTTATTAGATAACTTTGTTCCCAGTGGTAGGATTATAATATTAGGGTAGGTATGTTTAGGATCTATCAGTGAAGATATTTCTTGGGCCATGGTGGCCTGAGAGGTGTGAGTAATTGGGAAGAGAGAAGGCGTTTTTATATTGGAGGAGTGTCACATTCATAAATACAAAAACCTATGTAATAATAGGATATCTCCATTGCCTATTGTTCCTACAAAATTTAAAAATAATTTATTAAATTTTTAACATGGTCAAAAAATTCTAAACCAAAAATAAATAGGTTCATTTTTATAATTTTGTTCCTTAACTTCTATGTTTTCCGAATTTTATCATTTTGGTTTTTATAAAAGTATATAGTATTCTAACAAGGTGATTTATCCATTAAAACCTAATTAATGATAATTTTTTTATAAAAAATATAAACACTAATTTATAATTATTATGTCTAATTTAAATATAAAAATATCATGTGTGTTGAGAATTAATTTTAAAAAAAGTGCATGTAACGTGTAAAAAACTGCCTTAATCAGGATCGTGCTAACATTTTTTTACTATCTATGAGTCAATATGATAATTATAAAAGATAAATTGGTTAATTAATGTACCATGTATTTTATTTATTAAAAATTAAAAATAACTTTGAAGAATGTATTATTTTTATTAATTTTAAATCATTTAATAAAATTTCATTTCTAGTAAAATAACATTATTGTCAATTTTGAAATTATTTATTTAATTATAATTTAAAAAATATAAAAAAAATATATCGGAATAGAAATATATTAATTTAATATATTTTTAACAATATATATATCCATCTAAAATATAATTATCAAAAATAATTCAACTAATTTACTTCACCTTTAATATTTATAGTATCATTTATTTTACTTAGTTATTAACTAAATAATCACTACATTGGCATTTATTAAGAATATTAAGTTACTAAATCATATCTAAAAATTATTTATAATTCATTATGATAGAAATAACTCATCTAAATTCCAAAATGATATGTATAACTGAAAATATATTGTTTTTTTCATACCCCAAAATTTTATAAATGTAAAAGGTGTGGAAAGTTGCGTTTTTTTCTTTTTACTTACATAAGTTATGAAATAGATATATTTTGATGAATAGTATCCCAATAACTCAAATAATTAAAAACATTAAGGGATATAGTATAAATATGGGGAGCCAGTGGATTTCTTAAAAGCTTATAGGCCATTTTGGACCATATGTTTGAGGTTTACTCCCTAATTAAGCTTAATTTTACCATAATTGTTGTCATTAATTTTAATCACTTTTACTAATAGTTTTGGCCAAAATTATGTTGATATTATTAGACTAAAAATATAATACTTATTAAAAAAATTTATCTTCTTTTTTGCAAATTCAAATCATAGAATTGTCAAAATTAATTTTAATGCCAATCTCGGTAAGGTGGCCAGAAAGTAGGTTTTTGGAGTAAAAACCTTTAAATGTTCAATAAGTTTTTTATAACCAATTTCAATATAAAAATATTAAAATTACACAAATTAGATTAATAAATATATAATTGATCTATTGTGACTTTTAAACCCAAATTAAAATATAATTTAATATTAATTATTATTTTAACAATAAAAGTTTTGAGCTCAAATAAAGTATTTTTCAATATTCATCAAAAAATTAAACTTCTCAAAAAAATTCCATAACATCACCATAAGATAATTTTGACTTCATGAATATTTAATTGATTTTTATTTTAACAAAATTATGTTTATAAAGGTCTAAGAAATTAGTTTTAACATTGGTGCAACATTAAAAAGAAGTAAAAGACTATCTTTCATGCAACACATACTAACATAGTGTTTTATGTACCACACTCCAATATATTTTTGGTATGTAATGAAAGATGAACATGGTGTTCAATATTAATAAATCATAAATTATTTATTATATATATATATATATTACATTATATTTTTTTTGAAGTGAAACATGTAGAACTAATTCAAAAAAAATTCACAAAATATAAGGGTGTTACATTCAACAACCCTTAAAATGAATTTCTCCCTCTAGATTTTTCTAGGTTATCAAAAGTTTAATAATTGAAATTTCAATTCATAAAAACCCACATAATAAAATAAATTCAAAAACTTCATTTAAAAAAATAATGTTGGAATCATATCTGTTTCCAAAAGTTACATATAACTAGGTTTACACATAGAAGAATGTACGTTGGGAGTGATAATTAGTCATGGAGGAAATGTGTAAATATTTTGAGAGAGTTATTGATGTCGTCAATCAAAAAAATAATGATCAATAGAAATTTGAGGGCCTCAAATTGTTAAATATTTGATGGTTTAGATGAAATTCAGTTCAACAAAAATTAATGTATTAGGAAAATATTTTATTTCTAGAAATGTTTCCTAAGGTTGAAGAATTTTCATGAAAATATATACTTTCATGATTTGAGGAAAAACATTCCCTTTGTTGTTCCTGGATCCACTTCACCTCTTTCTATAAAAAAATAATGGGATTGTTTCATTCCTAAAGTATTAATAGATCATTATATCCTTGATATGCCATCCAATATGTCATTAGTTATCATCAAAACAAATTTTTTATAATAGGTTATCCAATGTTCATAAGTCCTCATGTGGTAGGATAATACTTTAATCTTGAAAACTTCATCAAAAGAGTAACTGAATCTTTCCATAAATGGTTAAATTTATAACACTTATAAAATATGAGATTCCAAAACATTAAAAATAAAGTCATGAACTCTAATTAACATTGATCCCACATATATCAAAAAGCATCTCTTTGTTGTCACATTCCAAACATATGAATACCCTCATCATAAATCCTCTTTAAACACATTAATAACATGAATTACCATACAAAACTACCTAGAAAATATTATTATTTTTCATTCCAAAGGATAATGGATATATTACCTGAATCCAAGAAGTTTTAAATATCATCCATGATGAGATATACTAATTTTTCAAAAAATAAAATATTATATCTTGGGTAATAAGTGTTATACAGTCTACATTATCCACATTAATCATCTATATATCCAATACAAACACAACTTTCACTGCATATTTATCACATTAAGGGTTACCTTGTATTAATAAAAACACAACTTTTCTATTTCATCATCACCTTTCAACATATCCTTTTCAATCCTTGATTAAAAAATTACACTAAAAATAATTATATATTTCATGATTCATATAACATAATCCTTGAATTCCAAAACAAAAATACTTCATTCATCCAACCTTATTCTTAAACCATTACTCAAGATTCAATAAAATATTCCTTAATAGCTATTTCAGAGAATCTGAAATATGAATCATGTTTTAAGGTTACTCAATATAAATATAATAATACTTCTTATGTTTAAGGTAAAAAATACTATAAGAACATCACAAACTATTCACTAGTCATTTGTGGTCTCTTTATCTTAAGATTTATAACCAATACTCATGACACCTTCCTAATTCAATTTATGATATTTCAACTTAAGAGATATGTTAGCATAATATCAATACTTTCCACATATTAAATATTTAATGTTAACCATGTTTCTTATAGTTCTCTCCATTTACTAAAACCATATAGAACATTATGAGAAACACATATCATAGAATAATACCACATAATCACTAAATGTCACTTAATGGATGTCTATATTATGACACATTCTTTAATATATGAAACATTAGGTTTATCCTTGGTTATTAATACCAAATATTTATTTAAATCCTTCATAATTTTTCATGAAGGGTTTGTGAATTAATAAATCATATCCCCCATGAGTGTAAAACAAGGTGTGTAGCAAGGCACAAGGTTGTGTACCAAGTTACACTAAGTACTGATGCACCTTGCCTGAGTTGTCACCCCAAGGTAAATTAGTGCCAGAGCAACATAAACAAGTAGTATCTAGAGAGTGATATATTTCTAGGAAACCAATCATTATTTCCTTTACCAAAATTCCTTGGCATTTTCATATACATTTCCTTATCCTTAGAATTATCCATAGATACATCCCTATATATATCCTTAGAAATATTACTAGGGGCCTCAATAATGTTTTCTCATCCTAGTTTTATATGGTTTTTCTATGATTTTTCATGACTATAAAACTTCTTATAGGAATCATAAAAATTAAATATTCATAAAACCTAAAGAGAGGAGACATAATTTTGGGTGAGCTCAGATTTCCAGTAAGGGTAAATAGGGGAGATATGTATGAATAATTATGATCATAAGGGTATGATAATAGTATCATGAAAATAGAAGATCATACCCTACATATTAAAGATCATAAACTTGAATCATGGCATAAACATATGAATTTCATTAGACATGAATAATAGTACAATCAATAACCTATGAAATTAAAGAATAACATAGTAATAAGATATGGAATTGTGGAAAGTGCGTAAAAATATTATGTCAAGGATACCTACCAACACCTTCATAACATGTTACAGTTTGGTTAAAACTTATGTACCTGCTTCTAGATTGGGCTAAAAACCTGTATACCCTCATCTTTATAGTATTAGGCTATAACCCATGTACCCTCTTAACTTCAGACATAGGCTATAACCCATATACATTTTTTTTTGATTTGGATACAACCCATATACCCTTTGATCTCATATATCATTTATCATTACCCAATGCATTGGAGGGAGATATATGTCCCAATCATATCAAAATGAATCCATACATACATGTTCCACAAAATCATAAACAATCATATCTTAACCCATGAAATAAAATGGGTATCATAAACATTTAATCATATAGTAAAGTAATAGATGATATATAGGTTTCATAATCATTTCATCATAGAATAAATAGTTAAAGTAAGTGGGTTTCATAAGAATTTATCATGGTGTAACCCATTGAAGAGAAATGAGTATCATAAGCATTTATCATTCTATAAACCATTAAATAGAAATTTTTTATATAATATAACCCATGAAAGAGGAATGATTTTCATAAACATATATCCCATTAAAGAGGGACATGTTTTCATAAACATCATAACATCGAAACACATACCATTCAGAGAAATAATTTGAATGGAACCTTTGGATGATGTCCAAGAAAAAAATGAGTATGACCAACGGATGTCATTAGAGATGGTAAATAATTTAGAAAGAGGTTTTAAAAATACTTCATTAGGAAATTATCTTTTATTATTTGAAAATTTATATTTAAAAATTTAAATCTTTTGAAATACATTTACTTTAAAATAAACATGAAAATATATAAAGAATTATTTAAAAAAAATTGGAAAACTTTTTTTTGAAAATATATAAAGTTATCTTCAAAATGTTTTGGAAACCCGTTCCCTATAAACATAGAAAAGAATCATGAAATTTTTTTGAAAACCAATTCTTTTAAAATACTATAAAAACTGATAAAGAAATATTAAAAAGTATGAAAATAATTTTTCAAACCAGAAGCCATTTCTGAAAAATATTTTTCATGGAAAACCACAATAAAAACAATGAATGTACAGAATATTAAGAAAACATTTTCCTTTAAAATTAAATATAAAAACGTTCAATGGAAGCCTTAAGTAAATGAAATTCATTATGGCAAGTACGTCTATACATGTTGAACATTCCTTTTTTATAATTAAACTTAATAAAAGTAACTTGATGAGAAAACTAAATCAATTTTCCATCAAAAAATATTTTGAAAATTTAAATAATAGGTAATAATTTTAAGTATCATCATTGTATAATAGTAAATCATTTTTGAAACAAAATCACGACTATTAAAGAATAGTGATTTCCTATCGAAAAGATAACAAAATTTAGTCATTCAAAAAAACAATTTCATAGTTATCTTAAGTATCATGGAGTAGAAAAATGGAAATAATATTTGAATATACCATGTAATACTATATTATAAGATAATTCATGACTGTTATTCATATAGGGATCATAATATTTTATCTATGAAATCAAAATCATAAACAATCATGAAAATAAATGAAATTGTTTCAGTAAACTCTTACCAATTGGTAACTTTGAACCATAATACACATGTAATAAAATTAAATTTCATGAATTTTAAAATACCATGAATGTAAGTAGATTCATTATATAACATGTTAGAGGCAGTATATATTCCTCTTATAAAAAAATATAGTTGTATAACGTGGCATGTGTCTCAAAGAAGGAAAATTGAGACAAAAATTACTTTATTGATTTGGTCACTTTGAAACATAAACCACATGAAATAAATATAATAAAATGGATATTCAAATAAACATAAATTTAATAATACTAATCATAGAATAAACTCATGTGTAGTATATACAACATGAATGATAAATGAGTGGTGAACTTGGCTTGTATCTCACGGATATAAAAAGTTAAATAAAATTCAGTTACCTTATGTATTGACTCTAATATTACTCATACCGGAAACTCAAATAATAAATATAATTTTATTATAAATATATTTAAGAAACATATTATCACATATAATACCATATATTGACTTTTTATTACATTATATTACTATCTTATTAACAATAATACATTATGGATTCACTTCGCATAATATCTACTTTATTCTTCGTACATGTTCTGAAATATTATTCTTGATCATCTTACATAGATCATAATTTAAATACTTAATTATTGTGAAAATTTATACAAATATCCTAGATATTCACTATATAATTATTTATAATAATCTATAAAATATAGAAACATTTAATGGTATACACCATTAATGGATACGGTAGGTCGTACTTATGCATGAAAGTTGTTTATGTTTTTTTTTTGTCATATTGAATGAAATTAATTAATTTAAATATGTGTATGTATTTATAAAATATCATTTAAGTATCAAATTAATTTTATATATATCATATATGTTTACTAAAACCATCCTTAACACATTCCATGTGATTTTTTTATGAATTGTATCGTTTTGAGGAGGCGGTGGACCAAACGTCTTCAAATGATGTTATCGTATTTATAGAAGAAGGAAAATACAAATTCATGGGTTAAAAAGTAATTAAATTTTCATTAAAAATAATAAATATAATATATAAAATATTTAAATATCCTCACCATCATAATTCTCGATCATTATAGGAAGTAAAGGAAAAAATGAACAATCATCGTTTGGTCAGGAAGTAGTTCACCGTACACATAAATATTATGTTTGTTACCCCTTAGATGGAAATGTTTGTAAGTATAGGTAAAACCCATGACATAAAAATATCTCATTATATTGATGATACTATATTTTTTTTAATTATGTAATAAAGAGAGTTTAGGAGGTGGAGAATGGAAATAAAACTGAAGATCAAGAAGAAAGATGTTACATCTTCTTTAGGTAAATCCTTTTGGTTTGCACCAAAGAAACTATGTGGTTAACTTTATAAACAAGTGAGGGATTCTAGTATTGGGGGTGTTTGTGGCCTATTTTTTCAGATCTTGGTAGATCCATAGTGTCTTGATAGGTTAGAGGAATTGGGGGAGAGGTGGCCTTTTATAGTGGAGGGGGAGCATAACTTTTATAAATACTAAAAGGTATTCAATAATGGGAGGCCTCCCTTAAATAATGTTTCTAAAAACGAAAAAATAATGTATTAAATGTGAAACATGGTTGATAAAAATCTACATCACACATTAATAAGTGCATTTTTATAATTGTTTTCCTTAACTTCTATGTTTCCCAAATTTTATCATTTTGATTTTTATTAAAGTATCTTGTATATTAACATAATTAATGTAACCATTAAGTCTAAATTATTGGTTGATTTGTAAGAAAAAATATACTCATGGAATTATAATTATTATTTATAATTTACAAACTAAAAATACCATGTGTGTGGAAAATTAATTTTAAAACCAGCACTTGTAATGTGCAAAAAAAAATGCTTTAATCGGGACTATGATAATAATGTTTTTACAATCTATGGGTCAATATTATAATTATAAAAGATAAATTGGTACATTTTTGGATGGTATTTGTTCTTTTTTAACACCTAAAAAACTTGGCATGATTTAGTATTTTAATAAATTTTAAATCATTTAATAGAATATAATTTATCATAAAATAACAATATCATCAATTTTAACGTTATTTATTAAATTTTAATAAAATAAATATAAATAAAATATTGGAATAAAAAAATATTAAATTCATAGACTTTATAATGATATATTAATTTATTAAAATAATTAATGAAAATAATTCAACCAATTTAGTTCACATTTAATATTCATAGTATCTTTTATTTTAGTTTATTATTAACTAAATAATCACTATATTGGTGTTTCTTAAGCATTTTATATAACTAAATAATATCTATTTTTTTATATGTCGTTATGAAAAAAATAACCCATTTACTTCTCAAAATTATATGTATAACCATAAATATTTTGTTTTTTTTCATGTCTCAATGTTTTATAAATATTAAAGGTGGGGAAGTTCTCTTTTTGTCTTTTCATAAAAAAACATATGAAAAAGGGAACTTTTATTTAATAGTATTCCACTAACTCATAAAATTAGAACCATTAAGGGATATAGTAGAAATTTTGGAATTCAATGGATTTTTTTCAAGTGTATGGGTCATTTATTTCCTTAAGTTTAAGGACTAGTCACGAATTAAACTTAATTTCACCTTAATCATTATAATCAATTTTAATTATTTTCACTAATATTTTTGGTAAAAAATTAATTTCATATTATTAGAATAAAAATATCATACTGATTATAATTATTTATTTATTTTTTTGTAAATTCAAATCGTAGAATTAGTTACACTATGTTTAACATTAATCCCACAGTAGTTGTGACAAAGTGGGTTTTTAAAGTATAAAAAAATCAAAAGTTCAATATGATTTTTATAACCAATTTCAATAAAAAAATATTTAATTACCTATGTTGGATTAATATATTTATAATTGATCTATTTTGAATTTATAAACCACGTTAAAATTTAATTTAATATTAATTTTTATTTAAATGAACATGTAGTTTTGAAAAAAAATACAGTATTCATCATTATTAATCAAAAAATGAAACTACTAAGAAAAATACCAAAAATTAAAAATAAGATAACTTCAACATTATGAATTCAAAAATTATGTTTATTTTTACAAAGATAATTTATAATGGTCTCAAAAATTATTTTTAACATAGGTATTCCATTAAAAGGTGGTAAAACTCAGTTATTCGTGTATCACATACTAACTCATTTTTTCATGTACCACAAGCTAATATAAGTGTTTCATGTAATGTAAGATCAACTTTGTGTTTCATATAATGCAATAAAAACTTATTTGTTTTTGTATCTATATATAAAAAAGGCTACATATTGTATTGCGTGAAATGAAAAAAATTAAATTAATTAGAAAAAACATTTCACAAAATCTCTGGGTGTTAAATTCGCATGATAAATATTATTTGAAAACCCATAAATTATTTTAGTTAATATTAAAACATGGATACCTATGAAAATATTTCTTTCAATAAAATATTGTTCAAACATAAATGGGGATACAATTTCCCATAAATAAAATCTCCTTATCTAACCATATAAAATTGAATGACATTAATGGAATATCATTTAAAATTATAGTAAAATAGTGAAGATAATTTGAGAAATATTCTTTAAATAAATCCTAAAATTAAACTTATAAGAACTCTTACAAATGGAATATCCTACCTAGTTAATTCCAATATGATTCCTTGGAGAACATAATCGTTACCTAATACATTGAAGAACCATATCAAGCTCACCTGTCCGATTAAAAAATGTTTGAGGACCATTAAATAAATAAAAAAACATTCACTACAGTAAAATATGGATTTAGCGGCGGTTTTATTTTCCATTTCACGGCTGTTTAAACCGCCATAAATTGATTGGTGGCTATTTTAAAAAACCGCTGCTAAATTGGGCATCGAGAGACTATTTGCAGCAGTTTTCAAAACCATCGGAGAATGTTTCACGGTGGTTTTTTAGTGGCGGTTTTTTGAATTTTTTGAATTTTTTGAATTTTTTTTACTTTTTAAAATTATTTATTTATTTTATTCATTCTATTCATTCTATTCATTCTATTCATTCTATTCATTCTATTCATTCTATTCATTCTATTCATTCTATTCATTCTATTCATTCTATTCATTCTATTCATTCTATTCGTTCTATTCATTCTATTCAATCTATTCATTCTATTCATTCTATTCATTCTATTCATTCTATTCATTCTATTCATTCTATTCATTCTATTCAATCTATTCATTCTATTCATTCTATTCATTCTATTCATTCTATTCATTCTATTCATTCTATTCATTCTATTCATTCTATTCATTCTATTCATTCTATTCATTCTATTCATTCTATTCATTCTATTCATTCTATTCATTCTATTCATTCTATTCATTCTATTCATTCTATTCATTCTATTCATTCTATTCATTCTATTCATTCTATTCATTCTATTCATTCTATTCATTCTATTCATTCTATCCATTTTATCCATTTTATCCATTTTATTCATTTTATTCATTTTATTTATTTTATTTATTTTTTTTATTTCGTATTTATTTTATTTATTTCTTATTTATTTTATTTATTTCATAGTTATTTTGTTTATTTTCTTTATTTTATTTATTTTATTTATTTTATTTATTTTATTTATTTTATTTTATTTTATTTATTTATTTAGTTCATATTTATTTTATTTATTTTATTTATCTATTTCATATTTTATTTATTTATTTCATATTTTATTTATTTATTCGTATTTTTTTCGTATTTTATTTATTTATTTTGTATTTTATTTATTTATTTCGTATTTCTTTTATTTATTTCATTTAATTCGCATTACTTTATTTACTTTATCCATGCTCATGCACATTCTCATGCACATGCCCATGCACATGCCCATGCAATATAATGAAATACTACGTTTAGTGAGATTTGAACCCCTAACCTCTTGCATATTTTCCAAAGACTTTACTACTCTAGCAAGCTCATCATGTGGTTAACAAACAGAATTTAATATACATATATATACTAATTGAAAACACAAATAAAACATAACTAATAGATATAAATTCAATAATAATTAAACAATAAACAATAACCAATAATTAATAACCAATAGAAAATAATTAATAATTAATAATTATTGATTTTTTAGTTATTTATTGAGTTATTTTTTATTATTTATTGTTTATTATAATTTTTTTTGTGGTTTCGGCCTTGAAACACCCAACGACTCCGTATCTGATGATGGATGGACCTGCTTTCCAAAGGCAGGCGTTCATCGGATGGTCAGACCAGCGACGCTTAAGAACTCACATTGGTCAAGAGGATGGGAAGTCGGGCTCAACGTACCCTTTTGGGGGGGATTATTGTCTGTTCCATGACTCTCTTTTACATTTAAGACGTATTCATATGTTCATGAATCTTTGGTTCATACCCAAACATAGTATCCATGGATTTAACCCTGGTTGGCAATGGTCAACTAAACGCAGTGGTTCAGAATCATTTATGCCTGAGGTTTACCATCCCTCATTGGATTAATGACCCCGAGGAGTCTGGACTCATTGAGACGGTGCTAGGAGTGGCCCGGTGAACCGATGTGAGGATAGTCGGATCGACTGGTTGTTGGGCTAGAACCTCAGGGAGGCTTCCTATGTACCCTGTCTAGGAGACAGGGATCAAGGTCCATGTAGTTTGAATGGGAGCGTCGGAAAAATGATGTAAAGGTGGACCTGGGGGTCCAGTTGTGATCGGTCTTGAACCTCAGGGAGGCTTCCTACGTATCCCTGGGGTAGGGAATCAAAGTCCTCGTAGTTCGCGCAGGCTTGGGGATTATTCTCTGAGGCACCCCAGGGCGATGGATTGGGGCTTACACTCTGACAAGGCCCAGGGTGATGGATTGGGGCTTACACTCTGAGAAGGCCCATAAGAGGATGTCATTGTCGATGCTTACTCTAAGCCTGCGTGAGTCATGCTCAGTGTGAGAAACAAGAGGCAGTAGGGACCAGAGGATCACGTTGCGAAAGGTGCATCCGTGAGGAGTGGAGTGGGGCTTACGCATAGGGCGGCCCATAGAGTCGGGCCTTACTCCGGGATGGACGCCCATGGTGACAAAGCAGAGCGGGAGAGGGAAAGGGGGTGATCGTTTGCCCATATCCTCTCTTGCAGTGCATGAGGGCTCCCTTCTGAGGGGTATTTTACCACCCCCGAGGAGCCCTTAATGAGTGGAGGGTGAAAAGGGGACTCCCGAGCTCAGACTTCACATTACCCTGGGAATGTGAACCCCAGAATGCTTTGGGAATCTGCTCAAGGGTCAGGGAAACCCCTTCGCCTCTACTTATTGTGGGTATGTGAACTCAAAACAGGCGCTGATGCGCTTGAGGGTTACACCACACAGATCTGAAGGCTCTGTTGGAGGCCTCGTCTTGGGGCCGATGAGTAGGCCAGTGAAGGATTCACGGGGAGTAGAGCCGGATTAGAGGGGTTTTATCTGGCTCGGGGAACAGAAACTCCAAAGGTTTTGGGGCCCTTCGCATAGGGAAGTGTTACGCGGCTGGAGGGGCCATCCGCGAACCAGGAGGGTCCGCGAACTGACTGGCCGTCCGCGAACCAGGAGGGTCCGTGGACTGATTGGCATCCCGCGGACCAAGGTGGTTCGTGGCTCCGGGTTCAATCCGCGAACCAGGGTTGTCCGCGGAGGGTTCCATGCAGGCAGCGGAAGCCAAGGGCGGCGTCGACAGGAGGCTCGTCGGTTGGGGCTTTGCTCGCGTAGGAGTGGGTTACGCGGCACGACGGATCGGAAAAGAGGCATAAACTCCCTAGTCTATGGGGAGTGCATCCATGGAGGGGCTATGGTTCGTGATCTTCTCTTTTTGTGTTATTTTGAGTTCGCGGTTCACCAAATTATTATGCATCTTCAGTTCCTTATTTGTTCGTTCCTAGGTTCATATCTACTCTGGTTCACGAACTGGAACTTTCTATGTCCTAAGACCTCCTCCAAAATCCTTCCACCTGAATCTGATCGATCTCCTTTCCGTCCTCCTTCCGAATCCCCCCAAAAAATCCTCTTCTAGTTCCCCCCTCGGTCTCCTTTTATAGAGTGGGGAAAGAGATGTATCTGTGGTCACGTGGCACCTTTTGCAGTGGCCCATGACCGAATACCCAGTTTACGGCTGACTTGGTCAATCCGAAATTCATGGGGTATTAAACATTCCTCCTCCGCGAACCGAACTCGGGGAGTGCTTCGCGGCTGCGGAGGGTTCCTCCTCTATTCCACGAACGACAACGGAGGAGGTTTGGGTCGGCTGACGCGGCTCACAGCTAGGGCGGTTCATGGGGGTGAACCGGTTTGGCTCCCGCCCTACTTTGCGCTCGCGGAGGATCTTCGCCTCCATTCCACGAACGACAACGGTTCGCGGAGGAGGAATGCTTCGCGGAACCGTCTGTGCGTCGTTAACATTAGACCAGTCCGCGGACCTGTTCCTCCTTCACCATCCTTGAGTATTGTTTACATTTACCCATCCCTTTAGAGGGGAAATTGGGCTAGACCTCCCTTGAGTTAAAGGGGATCATCATTCTCCTTTGCGGATTTTTCAGGACCCTACAAATTCCCCCCATCGGAATGGGGTCCGATCGGAACGAAGAGGAGGCCATTTCTATGTAGAGTGGTCCGGAAACTCAGGTGGTTCGCAGTAAAGAGTTGGACCTGGTAAGGGACCATGCCTATAAATATGTAGGGCCCTTTCATTTGTCTTCTACCGGATTATTCGCAAAACCAGAGCTTTTTTTAACTTTTATGCCTCCGCGTACTTGTTCCTTCACGAAACGCTTCGTCCGCGAACCGGCTGCTACATCCGCGAACAATTTCTCGTTCACGTCGTTCTACATCCATGAATCAAAATCCTAGCCGCGAACTAATAATTTTATTTAATTAAAAAGTAAGTCACAATGGGCCGCATAGGAACTCACTTCATGATTTTGGTTCTCCGTGGTTTCAATGATTCGCGGTTTCGATGCTTCGCGGTTTCGATGCTCCGCGGTTTCGATGCTCCACGGTCTAATATCTTCTGATCGTTAAAAGATTCTAAGTCTTCTAAACATAACCACTAAAGTTCGGGATTGAAATTCCGCGGAGCAACCTGGTCCGCAGTTTCCTGGCCAATGCTCCACGGGCCAAGGTTTCGCAGACTACTTTTGCGAAGGGCTAGTTCGCGGGATGCTGTCATCGCGAACCATCCATTGAGGCATCCTTTATTGGGCGGTTTAAAGTATCTCCATCAACACTATCATAACTAATGTTTTAGGTCAAACATATTTGAACAAATATGGTGGGGCAAGGGCCCCAATGGGGTTTGGCTGACTAAAAGATGTCTTAATACTCTTCAGACGCACGTGGGGAGGAAACATGTTTAAATTTGAACGACATGCATGGCACGTCTCAAGGAATGGGAGCCACATCGGCGTACAGAGGTAGGAGGAGCATTGCCTAAGGAAATATTTCCTTTGGTAGAAGGTCCAGGGGTGATCAATATGCAGAGCCACTGATGGAATGGTGTGCATAGTCGTGCAAAGGTTTCCTGAAGTCAATGACTCTCCATTTCTGATGTCCATAGGACTTCATGAAAGTCCGGCTTATGGAAACCACCATGGGTGGACTGGAGAATTATGAAAACCATTAGTGGTGGATTGGAAAGGGTATGTGACGTCTGAAAGGTTTTGAGAACATCTTTATCAACCAAGGGTGTGGAAGCAAGGTTCCTGACCTATGCATTTATCTTGCATGAAGGACTGTTGGGTCTTGGCGTAGTTTAAAGTCATAAAGCTGGGACATCACTTAAAAATGGAACGACTTCTCCGGGTCCTCGGTAATCTTGTCAGAGACGTTCCACCAAATTCAGGACGAATTTTTTAAATAGGTTGGTAAACTATATCTCAGAGATTTTCTGAATCTCAGGATAGACATGGGGGCTCAGAGGCCAAGAGGCATATGGAGAGAAGAATTTCCAAAGGAAATCTTGCCTTTGGTAGACGGGCCACGGTCAATCTATAAGCAGTGCCGCTGAGGGCATGGTATTCATAGTCATGCAAAGGTGTCCTCAGGTCAATGATTGTATTCCCCCGATAGCCATGAAACTTCAGGGAAGTTGATATTTGGGACCACCAGGGGTGGCTTATGAGAGTCCGGATTTTTCTGAGTATAGAGTGTGGTTTATGATGAGAGGGTGCCTGGATACAGGGAAAACATCTAGACTAAACTTCCCGAGAATGAGTGAAGTAATCCCTTCTCACGCGGGTGTGAGAAGGTGGCTTGTGTCGGTCTGACCCATGCAATAAAGGATAGAGAAAAGCCTTCATTCCTTATTGAACCCGTGATGGGTTTTACCGTGCAGTTTAGCATCATTTGGTAAAGATGAAGAGCAAAATTAAAGGATTTTGTGCAGTTTAACGTCATCCAGTGAGGACGAGGGGCATTTTTCTTTCCTTTTCCAATGCTATGCGGTTTAACGTCATTCAGTAAGGACAATTGACCGTGCAGTTTAACGTCGTGTGGTAAGGACGAGGAGCATTATTAAACCAGTGAAAATGCTTGTTGTTGGTGGCATTCCCCTGGATGTTTAACGCTTGGCCTTTGCAGCCTTAATCCAAGTGGCCAAGATGTGATCTGGGCCGTTTGACGTCACGCGGCAAGTACGTAGTTAAAAAGGCCGCTCTTGATTATAATGTAACCGGGCCCGAGTATCCAGGCATGTCCAAGACGTGGAGGGGGGTTGATGGTGAAAATCCTAGTTCTGGGGCTTCTTGGATCAGAAGATATGACACGGAGACTCAAAGGCCGGTAAGCGTATTAATCTAGGAAGAGTATCGCCCAGGGAAATCTTGCCTTTGGTAGACGTGCCAGGGGAGATCAATATGTAGAGCCGCTGAGGGCATGGTATGCATAGTCATGAAAAGGTGTCTCCAGGTCGATGACTTTCCACTTCTGATGGCCATGATTGGTTATGAATCTCTGCAAGTATTCGGGCCACGAAGTCAGTCATTAGGGAAGGAAATGTCTGAATATGTCAGGCATACTCATCCCTGGTTGCTGTTAAAGCTTGGAGATCTCTCTGTGCTGATTTATTTTGCAGGTAGGGGTGTACCTTCACTCCATGCAGTTTAACATCGTGCGGTAAAGACGAGGTACTCCTAGTTTAGCGGTCATAGAGCTCGGGCCATTGGGTGACTATTACTGTAGTCACTCAAAGGATAATTGGGTCAACATGTTCTGAAATACTTGGAACAATGTGGGGGATGAAGGTTGTAAACTACAACTTTGAGTTTTCCTTGATCAGGAGGTGTGGTGTGGGGGCTCTAAGGCCGGTAAGCGTATGGAACTAGGAAGAGAGTCGCCTAAGGAAATCTTGCCTTTGATGAATGAGCTAGGGGATATAATTATGCAGAGCCGCTGAGGGCATGGTAGCATATTTTTACAAAGGTGTCCCCAGGTCAATAACATTCCACTTCCAATGTCCATGAATGGTTATGATGATCCGCAATCGCTCATAGTTCGGATTTTGGCATGTGGGGATAATGGTGTCCGAGTATACAACAAACATCTTCACTGCAATTGTCTGTTTAGTCAAAGTAGCCTAGTCCTGGCTTGATGTTCGTTGATGCGGGTCGCTATGTGAACCAACGGTGGACACATCGGCTAGCCAGGTAGGGATACCCTGGAAACACTTGGATGTGAAGAGGGGAATAACTTGTAAACCACTTGCCATAAACATTTGGATCAGGAAGCATGGTATGGGGGCTCTAAGACTGGTATGTTTATGGAGCTAGGAAGAGTGTCGCCTGTGGAAATGTTGCATTTGGTAGACGAGCCGGGGCTATCATTATGCAGAGCCGATGAGGGCATGATATGCATAGTCATGCCGAGGTTTCCACGGGTTGATGACTTTCCACTTCTGATGGCCATGAGTGGTTATGATGATCCATAATTATCTGGGTGGTAGAGTCTGATGTATGGAGAGGATGCACCCAAATGTGAAAGTACTATCTCCATCTCATATCACCATTTGTCTTGGGTGGGTCTTGACGAAGTTCATGCAGTTTATCATCATGCAGTAAGGACGAAGTCCGTGCTGTTTAATGTCATGCAGTAAGGACGAAGTCCGTGCAGTTTAACGCCATGTGGTAAGGATGAAGTAAACACCCCATGCAAGTCTGGTCCGTACATGGGGGGAAGGGGCATTTTTAACATTATTGTCCGTGCAGTTTAACATCATGCGACAAGGATTCAAAAATAAACCCCATGCAGGTATAGCCCATACACGGGGAAAAGGGAGCATTTTTAAATCTTGATATCCGTGCAGTTTTACGTCGGGCGGTAAGGACGAGGAGTACACCCTGTGCCGGTCTGGTCCATACATGGGGGGAAATGGAATTTTTATCTTTTATTCAGGGGGCTGAGCCAGGATGGGGAACCCTGGAATCACTATGTATCCTGCGAGGGTAGGAATCAAGATGCATGTAGTTCTCTAGAAGAAGTACACCCCGTGCAGGGCTGGTCCATACACAGGGGAAGAGGACATTGTCTAACTTTTATTTTATTTCATTTGGAGGTGGCTGGGCCAGGACGGGGAATCCTGGCATCACTATGTATCCTGTAAGGGTAGGAATCAATCCGTAGATAGTTCATTGAAATCCGTGCAGTTTAATGTCATGTGGTGAGGATGAGGAATACATCCCATGCAGGTCTGGTCTATACACGGGGGGAGAGGCATTTTTTAACTTTTATTATCCATGCAGTTTAACATCATGCGGTAAGGACGAAAGAATTATTAAAGGATGTTGTGCAGTTTAGCATCATGCAGTGAGGACGAGGGGTATTATTGGATTTCGAACAGTTTAACATCATGCGGTGAGGACAAATACTCTTAGTTTAGGGTCATAGAGTTTGGACCACTGGTTTCTTGGCAGTTTAATGTTATGAAACACGGATGAACTCCATACAGTTTAACGTCATGCGGTGAGGATTGACTCCATGCAGTTTAATTCCCTGCGGTGAGGATGTAATGCTCTTAGTTTAAGGTCATAGAGTTTGGGCCATTGGGTGCTTTGCAGTTTAATGACATGAAACTTAGACGAACTCCATGTAGTTTAACGTCATGTTGTGAGGACGGAGAATAGTACACCTTTAGTTATTCTGAGAAATACTTCTTCAAGAATCTTACATTTGTAGGAGCCGTGGTGACTTGCCCGTTCATGGAGATTAGGGTATATGCACCGTTGGAGTAGACCTTGTGTACAACATATGGTCCCTCCCATTTGGGCTTCAGTTTTGGAGGCTTCTTTCCAGGTATCATTGGGGTCCGGAGGACCAATACCAATTCTCCTTCCAAGAAAGATCGGAGATGGACCTTTTTATTGATGTCTCGTGCAATCTGATTCTGGTAGACCTCCAGATGTTGAAAAGTGTGTAACCGCTTCTCATCTAGTTGTTCCAATTCACCTAGTCACTTTTCTGACTGCTCATCATCGGATAATTGATCACATATGGCAACATGGAGTGAGTGAAGTTGGAGTTCAATGGGTAGGACTGCCTCTGTGCCATACACCAATGAGTACAGGGTGGCCCGAGTAGCGGTGCGGATTGTGGTTTGATAAGCCCAAAATGCATGGAGGAGTTTATCCGGTCATGAATTCTTTTCTATTTCCACCATTTTCTAGAGGATGTTGGACATGGTCTTTTTGAAAGCCTTTATCTGTTCGTTGGCCGCTGCATGGTAGTGGGATGAGTGGTTAGCTTTGATACCATACTCGTGGTATAGTTTCTCTAATTTAGCAGAGAAAAAGTTAGTGTTGTTGTCCGTCAGTATGGTATGAGGGACACCAAATCTGGTTATGCTATTGGTCTTCACAAAGATGAAAATATTTCTTACCCTGACTTCCTTGAGTGGCATGGCTTCTGCCGATTTGGATAAAAAGTCAGTTTTCATGAGGATATACTTCAGCTGTTTGGTCGTGGAGGGAGGATATGTTCCCATGATTTCCATCCCCCAAACAGCAAACGGACATGAGTACTTGACTTGATTAAGTACCTCCGGGGGTTGGTGTATGACGTTGGCATGAATCTGGAATGAGGGGAATTTTTTGGTAAAATGATCGCAGTCTCGTGCCACTATGGGCCAATAGTACCCAAGCCTCCGAAACTGATGGGAATGCCCGGTCCCCGGTTGATGTGCTCCACATACTCCGGCATGTACTTCATTCATTATGGCAGCGGTTTCTTCTCCATCAATGCATCTGAGGAGAATTCCATTGAGGCATCATTTGTAGAGGACCTCTTGCTAACCCCCGCCACCATATAGGACAAAGTTGATTTCCCTTCTTCGTATTTTCTCTCGTTCAGCCATGTCTGATGGAAGTTATCCCCGTTGAAGGTAGTTTGAAATGGGGGTCATCCAGCCGGTTGAAGGAGAGTATGGCTCAGGGATAGGACTGAATTCATGGATTTCTTCCATCTTGGTCTAAACAACTGGCAATACCATTCGACGGTGAGCAATACTGATAACCGTTTCATCCCATCCTGGGTTAGCTAGGGTTGTGGCCGCGTTTGTTAATGCCTCAGCCTGAGCATTCTGAGACCAGGGAATATAGGTCAATGTTGGTTCTATGGATAATTCCTTCATTAACCCTCGGACATGGTCAAACAGTGGGATCAGATCCTCTTTTTTAATAGCATAGTCACCATTGACTTGCTTGATGACCAGTTCTGAGTCACCTTTTACCTTAAGGTTATGTACTTGTGCCTGGAGTGCCAGTTACAGGAGTGCAATGAGAGCTTGATATTTCTCTTCATTGTTCGTACAACCTTCTGATAGGAGGAAGGATTATGGTAATACTGCCTTTTCTAGGGACGTGAGTATTTTTACCAAACCCACTTTGTTGAATCTGGGATCCTCCATCCTCTTCCCGGTTGGGCTTCAGGATGCGTCGTCGAAGTACATTTCCCATGCCGGGAACTCCTCTTAAACCGAGAAGATGTCTTCATCAGGTAGCTCGGCATCCGGTGTAGTGGTCCCTGTCAAAGGGTGCTCTACTAGAAAGTCTTCTAGTGCCTGAACCTTGATGGATTTCTGAAGCACAAACCAGAAGTCAAACTGTTTCAGGATGAGCGCCCATCAGGATAGGCATCCGGTTAGCATCAGGCGGCTGAGCATGTACTTGAGTGGGTTACTCTGCAAGATCAAATGGACTTCATGATGTTGTAGATAATGTCACATCTTTTGAATCGCAAAGACCAAGGCTAAACAGCTCTTCTCAATGTTTGAGTATCGAGTCTCAACATAAATAATGGTTCGACTGAGGTAATAGATATTTTTTTCACTACTCGCGTCATTCTTTTGTGTGAGGAAGGCTACCAGTGATCGCTCTAAGGTTGTTACATACAAGATGAGATGTCTTCCTTCAACCGGGGGCATGAGCACTACTGGGATTAATAGGTACTTCTTCAAATTGTCGAATGACTCTTGGAAATTGTCTGTCCATTGGTATGTGACCCCCTTCTCCATTAACCTAGTAAAGGGAAAACATTTTCCTGCCATGTTGGCTATGAATCACCTGATATAGGCCAAGTGTCCTTGGAATCCCCTCAACTTGGTGAGATTTCAGGGAAGTGGTAGGCCGATAATACCCTTTGTCTTCTCAGGTTCAACTTCGATGCCACGATGCCATATGACAAAGCCAAGGAATTTCCCTGAGGTAACCCTAAAGGCGCATTTCAACGGGTTCATCTACAAGATATGCTATCAGAGTTTTTTGAAGATGGTCTCAAGGTCTGACATGTGATCTAAACGTTGTCTGGTCTTGACCACTAGGTCATCAATGTAACATTCAACAAATTTCCCTAGGAATGGTTTAATGATCTGATGCATGGCACGCTGGTATGTGGCGCCAGCGTTCTTGAGACCAAACGGTATGACCCAGTAACAAAATACCCATTGAGGGGGCCTGAAGGCAGTGGATTATTCAAATTATTAATCCATCCTGATTTGATTACATCTAGAATAGTCGTCCATGAATGATAGATCCTTGTACCTGGTCGTCGCATCAATTAACGATTTGATGATCGGGACCGGTAAATCATCTTTCGGACAATGCCGATTGAGATATCTGAAGTCAATGCATACACAAATTTGTCAATTATTTTTATAGATAAGGACGATGTTGGCCAACCAAATGGGGTATGGGACCTCTTGAATGAAGCCCACTTTAATGAGCTTATCGACTTCAGCCTCTATTTTAGCGGCATGTGAGGGATCTGTCCTTCTGGTAGCCTGTTTATATCCCTGGTGGTCTTCTGGAAGACCCAGGTGATGCATCGCCACATAGGGATAGAGTCCCGGAATTTCTGTGTAATTCCATGCCAAAACATCCTGATGTTGCCTCAAGAAATAGGTATATACCTCGTGCTCCTCAGGGGACATGGCTGCACTAATGAGAATAGGACTTGGATCTTCCTCGGTACCCAGGTTTATTTCCCTGAGCTCATCCACCGTAGTAAAGATACCCTCCTCAAATGCGGGAGGTGCATCTTGGAGATCTTCCTCCTATTATTCTCCCAAGTCCCCACCTTCTTGATCCGACGGAGAGAGAGTTCCTGACACGGGTTCTCGAGGATTTGAGGGAGACACATCGTGGGCATCCCCGCTTGAGTATTCGTCCCCAGATCGAGGGTTGGTGGACATTCTTGCATTGTCGTGCTCATCCATCATGGATGATGTCATGAGGACATCTGATTGCATGTTTGTACTTGAACTCCTACTCTCAATATGGTTGATGGGCAGGACATAATCTCTACCAAGCTACCTGAGGGAGTTGTCAGGAACCATTTCCAGGCCATTGGGAGTGGGGATCCAGTCGACACCATCGACCAAAGGCTTCTTTTTCTTTTTATCATAAAACCCGGCGTCAATGTAATGTGACTTGGAGAGCTCGAAAGGGGCGTTGTCAACGTTCAATGTTCCACTTTTTCCATTGACGCAGTACTTGACACGTTGGTGGTAGGATGAAAGAACGGTCATGTGCTTATGGAGCCATGCCCTCCCTAGCTGGGCATTGAATGATGTTCTCTACCAGACCACCAAGAATTCTATGTAGGCTACCAGGTCACCAAAATGGGTCTTTAGCTTAATTTGTCCCATTGGTTTCTGCTCGCTCTTGTCATAACCCAACGGAGTCGTGGCCAAGGTTATTAGATCGTCCTCACTGTAGCCCAACTTATGGAGTGTACGTAGGGGAAGGAGGTTAACTCCAGAGCCATTGTCTATGAAGACTTTCTAGATCTCAATACCATTCAGTTTTTCGGACACATATAGTAGTCTGATGTGTCCTTTCATGATGGAATCTTTATCTTGATCGGTGAAGGAAATCACCACATTGCATTCAGTAGGGTCAGTCTCCGTCTGGTAAATTTCGGTGGCAGCTACCATGGCTTGAAACTCTTGGGGGCTGATCAAATCTTCTATAAGCGCCTCCCTGAGGTCTGCTGACAGACTTAGGGCATCGAGGATTGACAGCTTGGCTAGTACCGATGCCAGCTTCTTAAGGATATCATATTTCTACTCCAGTGGCCGACGCTTCTCTATTGTAGGGAGAGTCTTAGTGGGTTCTTTAGGGGCTGGAGCATTTGATGAGGAGGGGCCATTCGTAGGGTCAGATATCGATGTTGTTCCCGCGTTTTGAGGACTTCGCCTGGCCGGTCTGTTTGTGCGCACTAGTCGGACAAACACTTGTTCCTCCTCTGGTGAGTATCGCAGAACAATAGGGTCAGAGTAGCTTCTTGTGGAGGTGAAGGGGAATTCTTTCTCCTGCTGGGTTCATTGAAGGGCTCTCCCACGGGTTTCCGTGATATTAACGGTTTGGGTCGGAGTGCAACCGTAGGGTTGGTTTTTTCCACGGCGGCGCCTCCCCTGGTATCCCCTACCTATGTGATTCCTCCTCTCGGCTCCTCGTGTAGGGAACTCAGGATTGTAACCATACCCTTCATCAGGGAATGATTCTATAAGATGGAAGACATTAATAGAACCAAATATTGGCTCTTCATCCTCTGACAGGTCAACCTGGTTGGTTGTCCCTAATTGTGTCGTTTGGTGGGTCAGTGCCCGTGGCACCAAATTCGAGGGCATATAATCTTCTAGGGTCAGGACTATCTTTGTCCTCGTCGTAGACTGCTCCTCTTGCGATTGTTTAATTCTTCTTCAGTTATGCTCGGATGACCATCTCGTGGAGGGCTGTGAGGTCGATACTGTTGGATCTGTGGCTTCAAGGGCTATTGGTGGCAACACCGGCTACCATAGTTGAGCTCGGAGTATTCCCTAGGCTCGGATGATAGTATTTCGAGTCATCCAGTTTTCAAATTTATGCCCCTACTTGCTGGTGACTTTCTGCCACCCCTCCTCTTTGTCGGAGTCGGTGGTAGAGATACATGCCACATGTGTTGGGGGTGGTCCCAGCTCGACCTGTCTAGAGTCTACCATCCTCTACAAGAGGTCTTTGAAGATGAAGAATTATCGGATATTGTGCCCCAACATCTGATGGTAGGGGCAGTAATCTGGCCTGTCATCACGGCCAACCCCTTCAGGTTTCCTTGGCTCCGGGAGGTGGAGCAAGTTGCAGTTCATGGCAGTAATGAATTAGTCGCGGACATGATCATATTAGAATGATTATACTTTTTGTCTTCTTTCCTCAAATAGATTCCGCTTAGGTCCTCGCTGATTGTCCCGTTTAGGCGGAGGCGACCACTGATATGCAGGAGGCCCTTGACGATTTGGTGGAGGCATGAGTGGAGGAGCGGGCACAGGGGCCGGCTTGAGTGTGACAGTGAACGTTTCAACTCTAGGGGATCTTTTTGCCTGAGCATGTGAGGCTGTTTGGGACTTTGAATTAGTCCATTGTAGGAAGTCCTCAATTCTTTGGGAAATGGCCGAGAGATGGGGGAAGCCAGTGGTGCAATCTACTGGTATGAGCGGTGTTCGAAGCTCATCTCAAAGATTATCGATGCATATGGATAACACTTCATCTTGATGCATTGGCCTGTTCAGGGAATAGGTCAGACCTATCCATCTGGCGATGAAATCTGATACCCTCTTGTTCTCCCTCTGCTTGCATTTCATGAGATCGCTGATCGTTGTTTTAGGCAATGTTGAGCTGAAGTGGAATAGGAACTGCTGCCGAAGGTCTTCCCAGTTTTTTATTGTCTAGGCTGGCAGACTCGTGTACTAGATGAAGGCGGACCCTTGCAAGGTCCATACGAAGCATCTGAGTTTCACTAATTCTTGCTGTTCCAAAGTCCCCATCATAGGGTCTCAATAAGAGGTGTAGTGCATCAAATGTTGTTCTAGATTTCCGGACCCATTGAAGATAGGGAATACAGGGCTCCCAAATTTGGGTGGAGGCAGTGTGTTGCTCACACAATCAGGGTAGGGTTTCTGCTCTAGTTGTATCAGAGTGCGTCGACCTTCCATCGCTTCCAATTGAGCTGTTAGTGCCTCAATGGTGTTGGTGAGACCCTGGTTTACATTCTGTGGGGTCCTGTCCGGGGTAGGCAAAGCCCGAGGGATTTCTTTAGGATCTGGATTAGCCGGCACTAGGGGTGCGTGTACCATTTGTGGCGCCTTCGGAGGGGATAGGCGTACTCGCTCCGGTTGTTTCCTGAGTGGAGGTAATTCTTGGTATTCATCCGAATATACGTTTAGGTAGTTGGATGGTCCGAGCGCCTCATTGGACGGAAGCCCTGACCATATTTCGTTTGCTAGGGAAAACATTAGTCTTTGAAGTTCACTTTTTAGTAGTGCATGATGTGGCTCCTCCTGAGATTCACTTCAAATAAGGAGGTTCCTCTAGAGTATCTCGGCGTTAATCCACCTTAATTATTTCATCCCCTCTTCCTGTCGTGTGAATCTCTCTTCGAGCGTGACTGTCTCATCTTTGTCGAGAGAAGGAGGTGGGTTAAGGGTAACCAGTCCTTTGTTCTTATCCTTGTTGGAAGCTCGCACGGTAGGCAGAGGAGGGTTGGCTAGAAGGGCGGCCATATTTAGGGCGGCCCTCTGGTTCCAGGTGTGCACACCTGGTGGTTCATTGTGAGTCACAGCCTGACCAGAACTATCGTCTCCCGATCCCTCCTAATTTGTAGTATCTCTGGTGTCACCCGTGGGGTTAACCTCTATGACGTTGATAGATGCATATCTTATGGTGGAGAAGATGTCATCTTCCAAATGGTAAGATGATCTCCTGCGTCTTCTATTGTCCTTCCCATTTGTGACCTGGGATTGCCTTCGGACTTCTTACCAAATGGTGATGCAGAGAGTTATTTGATGAGACCTTACGGTGCACCTTCCTCTCGGAGGGGATGATGATTCAAATGATTGGATAATACGGGGACCTCCTTTTCTGACTATCCTCCCTAGACAAGAGAATACTGACGCTCGTGGGGGAGGTTGTTGTTGAGAGGGTAATAATGCCCCCATCCCTGAGGGTTGGGGTTGGCTCGATTCCTTCAACATTGAGTCTCTTCTCGGTTTTATTGGTCTTACGGGGGAACTTGTTGTTAAAAATTCCCCCAGCCCTACAGGATGGGGTTGACCCTGGATTTCGGTAGTGGCTACGGCTATCACTACCTGGATAATCTTGTGTTCCCCCATTCGGGGGTGAACAGGGTTTGGTGCCGAGTTATTCTATGAATCAATCCCTTCTGGGGAGGCAGGAAACGATTTATGATTGGCCTCTATTAGGTGAGAGGCCTGTTGTATGCTCTCGGTGGCCTGATTCCGGAGTTCTTGAATGGGTTTTTCCCTTTGGGCCTGACGCTTCTGGGACTTACTCAAGGCCTAACTCTTCTGGGTGTATTGCCTTTCCTGAACAGGGAGACCACTCGATTGCCGTCCTGATGTGATGATGTTGCAAGACACCATGCCGAACGGGTTCTTCTGGGTGGGGAGTGGAGTGAAATTCAGAGCTCCATGTTCTCACCATCCCCTGATATGGACTCCTGTCAGAGCATCACCAGTGAGGCGGCGCAGCTGGTGTAGTGCACGGAGGTAGGCTATCTCCATGTTTCCTTTACTCCTCTCAGGTCACTGTTTTCGTGCTTAAGGAAGAGCTTCCAGGTCGATGTGACGCAGGAGGTCTCCTACTATATTAATGTGTTCTACATACCCATTGTAGGGCAGGAAGATTGATTTCAGTCGGCGGAGGGTTGTCCATATATTATGGTGGATGTCGTGCACGCATTCTTCCGATAACTCTCTGGGTATGTCAAACTGAGAGGTGGTTGTAGGCCAAAAAATAACTGGTATATCATCCGGGGCCCGTCGTTTCCTCAGGTGCAGCATATCGGCATACTCCTCTACCAGTGACTCCTCTACCTGGTCGGCCCAACTGAGACGCTCGCGTCCAATGTGGTCGGAGGTAGTGGGACTGGTTGGTGCTGAATCATTATGTGGGAGATTCTGAGGTCGTTCAGAGGATGACCGTGGCCCTGGACCATCTCCTGATTGCAGAAGGATGTCGTCGGTGACTAACTGGGAATCTAACATGCTTGATCCCATCCTTCGGAGTTCCTCGTCATACGAGGGATTTTCGGTGCTTGATTCGGTAGGGAGAGGACCTTCCTATCGATATGATATGTCATTGTGGGGAGGACCTCTGCAATGGTGGCCGTAATGGCGAGGAATACCATTACTGCTTGATTCTTAACTACATAGAGGACTTTTGTAGTGCACACCCTGGGGAGGACCTCCAAGGTGCATCGCAGTAAGGCGATGACCTTATGGCTGCGTAGCATCATTACGGGGAGGACCTTCACAACAACTGCCATCATGGTGAGGATTTCCATCATGGCTTGATGTTCGACGTGCTTCCTGGGGAGGACCTTCAGGACACACCGTGACAAGGGGAGGACCTCCTTGTTCCTTGGGGCCAATGCGGGGAGGACCTTCGCAATGGCGGTCGTGGTGGCGAGGACTACCATCACAGCTACAGCAATGGAGAGGACTACCATTACTGCTTCCACAGGGAGAATATTTGCGGGATACATCCTGGGGAGGGCCTCCAGAATGTACCGCAACGAGGGGAGGGCCTTCTAATTTCTTGGAGTCTCTATGGGGAGGACCTCCATTATCAGGGTGGAGAGGACTACCACCGTGATATGATGTCTGGCTCCGTGGAGTTTCGTTGCAGCGTAACCCCTAGGGAGGACCTTTAGGGAAGGCTACGACAAGGGGAGGACCTTCTTGTCATGATGAGACATCATTGTGGGGAGGGCCTCTTCAATTGCGACTATGATAGTGAGGACTACTATAATAACATGTGGTCTCACTGCATGGAGAGTGTTTGCAGAATATACCCCGGGGAGAACCTTCATGGTGGACCGCAGCAAGTGGAGGACCTTCTTACTGCTCGATCTTCTGGTCACGTGGAGGTTTTCTGTGACTCGCATCAAAAGAGGAGCTCTCGTGATCGATCATTATACGCTCGCAGGGGAGGTCCCCACGGGTGCTCTAGGGAGGACCTTCAGAGCTGCTAGTAGCAACATTGCAGGGAGGAACTTCACAACTGCTACTTCCACTCCCATAATATGGTAATGGGTGGGAAGGATTCTGAGCCTACGATGTGTGCTTAGCGGCATTCGGAATCCCATCTTCCAGTAGAGTGGAGTCACGAACTCGCTCTTTATTTTCCAGCTGCCTTTAGAGTCTCCGGGGTGCTCTTTTGCGGGCATCGGGGACCGCCTGCTATTGACAACGGCGTTCACCTTTGGGTCCCAATCTAATTATGTCCCGTGATGCTGCTGGGATCTGCAACAAAAATCTTGACTTTTAGTAGGGATATATGTCTGCTCTAGAGCATCAACCGTGATGGATGGGTCTCCCCTAATTGGAACAAGTGAAGCTGCTCGATCCGGTTGTTCTTGCGTCGCGGAATATGGTCAGCGACCCTCTTGGGCGGAATCAGGGATGCAGATTTTCTCTGAGGTGGATATCTCATCTCTTAGATGAGTCGCCTCAATTGGGGAGATGGGCTCACGGGCCCAAGTCCTTGATGTGGTCGCTGATGCAATTACATTCTGGAAAGTCTGCAAGATATGATCTTGGATCGATACCTTCTCCTCCATCATATCCAGGATATGTAAAGAGACATCTTTGGCTAGAATGAATATGAATTCCCATTCCAGTATCAGATTAGGAATATCCTGTTCCGGTCCTCCGTTGGTATGACAACCCTGCTTTTTATTACAACTTAAACATGCTTTATTACATAAAACTTCACTTGATACAACAAAGGAGATTGAGAGGTTTAGTGTCTTTGGGGCTTAGGATCATTACATAAAAACTTAAAACATGAAATAAAACATCTTTATTGAAAAATTCCTTTACATGACCACTACATTCCCTTGTACTTAGTATTGCATGGGATAACCTGAGGACATGCATAAGAAAAGGGTGAGCTATAAATCCCAGTAAGGGAGTACACATGGAATAACAAGAGGAGTAAAATAAATGTTAGACAATAGGAATATAAATAGATCATAAAGGAAACATGAACATAAAGGCATGATAAACCATGATAATCATAACATGGAAATGTGGCAACAACACTTAACATGGAATTGGCATGAGCCAAGGCTCATTGCACATAAAGCATGACTAAACCCTCATTGCACATGAAGCATGAGTAAACCCTCGTTACGCTTGAATTAGCATGATTCCACACTCAATGCACATGACGTATCATGATACTATACTTTACCCAATGCATTGGAGCTCTATAAGGGTGCACCCTTCTTAAACATTTCATTTCATGCATAAGTGTGCCACATGGATCATAAAACATGGATTCATAAAACATAATCATTTATTCCACAATAAAGGAATGTGGAATTCATACATGAAACATTACAATCCATAAGTAAATGTGCATAAAGCTGAATACCCTTGATGGAGAAATGGGCATGGTATTCACTACACAATGACATTGGCTTAGAAAATCGGTGCGATTTCGGCAGCGTAACGGCGTGACATAAGAATTCATAAAAAAAGGTTGATGAGAGAGAAAGGGGTTCCTCGTCATATTTACATGTAATGGAAAATAATAAGGTCAAATAGATACATGTCCCAACCATTTTAATGGAATTTAGATTCATGATACAAATGTATTGCTTGAATGTTAAAGAGGAGAGAGAAGTTCCTTTCGGAATTTCAGCATAGTAACGGGTGTACTTGGTAGGCATTTAATGAGAGAGAAAGGGTCTCCCATCATTCAAAAAATAAGAGGGAAGTATGGGGGAGGTGTGAAACCATACCCCAACATTCATAATTAAAATTAAAAGGGCAATACAACTTAAAGAAAATTGACAAAAAGGAGAGAGGAAGAAAAAACCCTTACTTGTATGTGTGCTTCCAAAGGCTAGAGAGAGGCTTGTGAGGGGATTCTTGGGAGCTTGGGGCACCTTGGGAGGATTCTAGAGAGAGTATGGCAGAGTTTGGACGAACTCAAAGGGATTTTAGTGAGGAGGAAGTGGGAGCTTGGGTGGTTTTATATAGGAAAGGTGAGGGAATTATTTATTATTTAGGTTTGGGTCCCCTTACATTAAATTAATCCAAACCACAGACCATCCCATGGTTTTTACCCATGGTTTTTGGCAAAGGGAAGAGGAAAATAATATTTTATAGGGTCCAAGTCCTAAATTCTTAAAATAATAAGTTTTATTATGTGGAGGTGAGTCACACACTCATGGAAATTAATTTAAAAATGAAAAGTGTTAAATATGTCTTGAGGGGTCCATTAATGCTTTGAAAAGTAAGTCAAACAAACCCAAAATCCCATTATTTTAATGATAAAACATGTATTGGCCGAACATAAGGATTATGGTATTTTATTACATCACAATTGGGTCATTATGATGTCATAAAACACATTATATATTTATACGGTATTTAATTTTTTCCTAAGAATTTGACTGTCTCAGAAAATTATGAAAAATTCACCATTGGATAATTTCGACATCCTGATTCCAGAAATGAAAATTATTTTATCTAAAAAATTTTCTAAGTATGTTAATTTTCACTTTTAAAATAAAAACCAACATTTATCGAAAATTCAAGGGTTTTGACAGAAATGTCTTTCAAACCTTAATAAAAAATTTAATGGCATTCATAAAATTATAAGATCATTTATATTTAATGAAAATTAATTTAATAATTTTATTATTAATTTATTAAAATATTATTTAATTTAAAAAATCCCTTAATTTAAAAAATAGATTTCTTAATTAAATAATAACAAAAAACACCATTTGTACTTTAAAAACTATTTAAAATGTATCAAAAATGACTAGTAATTATATTCATTATTATATACAAAAAATAATGTACATGAAAATAGTACTACTTATTATTTACATAACCCCCTAAAACAGCTGCATAAGACTTAAGGGTAAGGTGTGCGATGGTGACCGACTCTTGGGGTGACTCGGATAACATTGCTCGAGTGGTAATCTCTTTCATCATCCACTTTTCTCATATATGGTCTCGTTAGATCTTGACATGGTGAAGCTCAGCTTGGTCTTGGTCAAGGGCAAAGCCCAAAGATGCCACCTCTTTTCCGAGCTCCGACAAATGGTCTTCGTATGGGGCAATTCTACTAGATGAGGCCATCACTTCCTTTGTCTGAGTAAAATTGGGTTCATTAAAGCCTTATATTTATACTAATCATGTGGTCACTGTTCAACAGCTATATTATCAACGGTCAAAATCCTTAACATAAAACCAATGAATTTTACATCTTATAAAAACATTTTTCATAAAGATACATTAAACTAGATCAAGAAGGATTTTCCATTAATGAAACTTTGGGTCATTAAAATATTCCCCCCTTAAGAAATTTCGCCCTCAAAATTTTCCTTTTCCCGCACTAAAATAAATGTGGGTAACTCAGCTTCATCATATCCTCTGATTCCCAAGTCGCTTCTTCAAACTTGTAGTTTCTCCACAACACCTTGATGAGGGGCATTGTCTTATTTCGTATAACTTTTTCTCTACGATCTAATATCTTCACTGGTTTCTCCTCATAAGAAACATCGTCTTCCAATTGTACCACCTCAGAAGAGAGTACATGTGAAAGGTCCGGTATGTACTTCCTTAAGAGGGATACATGAATAACATCATTTACATTGGACATGGTAGGTGGAAGTGCTAGTCGATAGGCCACAGCCCCGAAATGACC
Source organism: Viscum album (assembly GCA_963277665.1). Lineage (NCBI taxonomy): Eukaryota > Viridiplantae > Streptophyta > Magnoliopsida > Santalales > Viscaceae > Viscum > Viscum album. The sequence goes on from OY728136.1 coordinate 769,246,045, forward strand.
AAGAATCTCGAAGGGGCTGATGTACCTTGGACTTAACTTCCCTTTCTATCCAAACCTCATGACCTTTTTCCACAGGGATATGTGTAGAAACACCATGTCTCCAACTTTAAACTCAAGGTATCATCGATGATTATCTGCATAACTCTTATGTCGACTCTGGGCTGCCTTGATATGTTGCTGAATGGTTTTCACCGTCTCCACCATTTCTTCGACCATTTCTGGTCCAAGCAGCTTACGTTCACCGACCTCATCCCAACATGCTGGTGTTGTGCACCTTTTCCCATAAAGGGCTTCATATGGTGCCATTTGGATGCTCAAGTGGAAAATGTTATTATAAGAGAACTCAACCAGAGGAAGATGTTGATCCCATCCTCCTTTAAAGTCCATCGTGCACGCTCTCAACATATCCTCAACTGTTTCGATAGTCCGCTCGGATTGGCCATCATTTTGAGGATGATAGGCCATACTGAAGTTCAGTTTAGTATTCTGAGCATCTTGAAGCCTCTTCCAAAACATAGAGGAGAATCTTGGATCTCGGTCAGACACAATAGATAGTGGTACTCCATGCAACCTTACCACTTCCCTGATATATATATGTGTCAGTTGATCCAAATAGAAATCCTCTCGAATATCAATGAAGTGTACAGTCTTTGTAAGACGATCCACAACAACCCAGATTTCATTGTTTCCTTTGGATGTGCTTGGAATTCTGGTGACAAAGTCCATGGTGATGTTCTCCCATTTCTATTCTGGTATGGGAAAAGGTTTCATCATCCCCTTATACTTCTGACTCTCTGCCTTCACTTTCTGACACACCAGACACTTTGATGTATATTCAGTGATCTCCTTCTTCATATTATCCCACCAAAAGTTTTCTCGGAGATCTCGATACATATTTGTGCTCCCTGGGTGAATAAAGAAATTTGAACTATGTGCATCATCCAAAAGTTCCTTCTTAAGCTCCGAACTTGATGGAACACATAGTCTTTTCCCAAACCGCACAATTCCTTCCTCATTAACATTAAACTCTGAGGATTTTACCTTTTTGATAGCTTCCACTTTTTCTTGAATTCCCACATCATCATTTTGAGAATCCTTTATCCTTTCCGAAAGAGATGGTTGAGAAATCCTTTGTGAAAGGATTGATGATGTTCCCTTATTTATGATTCACACAACCATAATCATCATGTCTAAGAAGATTGGATCCTTCTCAATTCTCATCATTAATAGAATCGATGGATCCTTTATACTTAGGGCATCCGCCACCTTGTTCGCTTTCCCAGGGTGGTAATGTATTGAACAGTCATAATCATTGATGAGCTCTATCCATCTTCTCTGGCGCATATTAAGCACTTTCTATGTGAATATATATTTAAGAAGCTTGTGGTTAGTATATATCTCACATTTCTCTCCATAGAGATAATGCCGCCATATTTTCAAGGAAAAGATCACAGTCTCCAACTCCAGATCATGCATTGGATAGTTTCGCTCTTGGATTTTCAACTACCTTGAGGCATAGGATATCACTTTATCATTCTGCATCAGCACACATCCTAATCCCTTCTTCGAAGCATCACTGAATACCCCAAAAAGCTATCCACTTGTGGGTAAAGTAAGGACGAGTGCAGTGATAAGCCTCCTTTTCAACTCCTTGAATCTTTCTTCGCATTCATCACTCCATGAAAAATTTACTCCCTTTTGAGTTAGCTTGGTAAGAGGGTCGGACAATCGTGAGAAATTTCTCACAAATCGTCGATAATATCCAGCTAACCCCAAGAAGCTACGGATATCCGTTACCGATGTTGGATTTTTCCATCCCTCAATTGCATCTATTTTGGAGGGGTCCACAGATATTCCATTGCTTGTGATGATATGGCCCAAGAATGAGACCTCCTTCAACCAGAACTCACACTTGTTGTACTTTTCATAGAGCTTCTCCTTGCGCAAAGTCTCTAGTACAGTTTTTAAATTCTCCTCATGATCCTCCTTGGTCTTAGAGTATATTAGAATATCATAAATAAATATTACCACAAACTTGTCACAGTAATCTCTAAATACACTATTCATTAAGTACATGAATATTTCTGGAGCATTGGTGAGTCCGAAAGGCATTACTATGAATTCATAGTGCCCGTATCTTGTACGAAAAGCAGTCTTGGGGACATCTTCTTTCTTCACCCTAACTTGATAATATCCCGACTGCAAGTCCACCTTGGAAAATTATTGTGCTCCACGTAGCTGATCAAACAAGTCATCGATTCTAGGGAGAGGATACTTGTTCTTTATTGTGATTTTGTTAAGTTCGTGATAATCGATGTAAAGCCGCATTGACCCATCCTTCTTCTTGATGAAGAGGACTAGTGCACCCCATGGTGAAGCACTTGGGCTTATAAACCCTTTATCCAAATTCTCCTGTAGTTGTTTCTTTATATCTTCCGGCTCAACAACAGCCATTCTATATGGAGTCTTGGATATTGGCAATTCCCCATGTATAAGTTCAATTGAGAACTCGACATCTCTTCTAGGAGGAATACCAGACAGTTCCTCGGGAAACACTTCTGTGAATTCCCCCATAATAGGAATTTCTTCAAGGATGGTTTCTTATTTGGACTCAATCATCCGAGCCAGGTACACGTGCTCATAGGGAAGTAATATCCATGCTTGAGATGATGGAGCTAAAGGATTTTCATCTTCCTCCTGACACTTGTAAAGAATCGGGGGTCGATTCTCCATTTAGAGTGTGATTTCCCTCTCCCAACAATTTATATTGGCTCTATATAAGGAAAGTCAATCCATGCCAAGAATTGCATCAAATTTCACCAATGAATGTATGACGCGGTTCGCCGGGAAATTCAATCCACAGATTATAACAAGGGTGGACTTATATTCATGGGATGCAATGATTTCCCCATTTGTCGTACTCACCGACATATGTGTTTCCATGATTTGTGGTGGTGCTGGAATTGTTCTACTAAACTTTCGAGATATAAAAGAATGCGTAGAACCTGAATCAAAAAGTAAGTTCGCTATTCTTGAATGAATAACTAGCGTACTTTTCACCACTTCATGGTCGGGGTTCACTTTGGCAGAAGTGATGGAAAAAGCTCTTCCTGGCTATCTTGGAGGTTGTTTGTTACCTCTGATAACCCTTGGATTAGGGCACTGATTTGCAAAATGACCCAGATCATTGCATTTATAGCATTGAACAACGCGTTGAGGTTCGAACAGAGCATTCCTCTCCCCTATCGCAGCCGTTGGTCCTTCTTGCCGACAATTAATAGCTAGGTGCCCTTATTTTCCACACCTGAATCATTTTCTCGTCCCCTTAGGCAATTTCCAGGGTGCTTCTTTCCGCACTTTTGGAAAGTGGGGTGCTGGAACTTCTTAGCACCGTTGGATTTATCAATCGGCCCACCAGCATTGAATTCCACCTTACACTTCTTATCCCCATGATACCCCTGTGATTCTCTGATCTCCATTTTGACCTTGAGGGCACATCAGAAAATTTCCTCATAGCTGTCGAAGTCACGGATCGCTAATGCTTTCCGCAAGCTAGGCTTCAGCCCACCAAAGAAGTTGTCAACCTTGCATTCGGGGGTAACGACAAAGTCGGAATCATATCGTGCAAGCCTTGTAAAGATTTCCTCGTACGCTCTAACAGATTCTTTATATTTTTTCTTGCGGGAAAGGAAGTCCCTTTCTATCTTAATCTGTAGGGTGCGGGGAAAATATTTATCGAAAAACATCTTCCGGAAATTCTTCCATTCCAATGCCTCGATCTCCTGCTCAGGCTTCGTATTTTTTATCAAATTTCACCATTGATCAGCTTCACCATCAATACGATAAGCCACCAGGAGAACCTTCTCTTGTTCAAAACATTGGAGGATGGAGAATATCTTTTCAATGGAGTTGATCCATTGTTCAGCGATCGTGGGATCAGATGATCCACTAAAAGTAGGAGGCCTTTGTCTCATGAATCTCTCGATAACAACTTTTTCATTCTTTGTTGGGGTTGAATGTTCTTCTTGACCTATGTTTCTATTCAAAAATTTAGTTAGCTGAGAGAGAAGTGTGACAAACTTCGCGATTCCCGCTCCCATCGGATTGGGCATCTCATTAGTACAATCCTCACACTGATCTTCACAACGGTTGTTAGCCCGAGTCCTCCTATTACTGGCCATTGGCTGGAATAAAAGTAAAGTTAGGGGTAACACATAAAGGGTAATCCAAAGGAAAAAGTTGATGACTTATAAATAAACTTTAATTTCTTTAACTCATGAGTCTATAAGCTTTAATCTAGGCTTTTCATGATCTACTTTCTAACATATATTCTTAGGGGAATTTTTTCCTTAATAAGGGTTCATACTAAGATTGTGAATTTATCAAAACATATCCCACGGGAGTGTCATAACCATGAGTGCAGCAAGGCCCGTTGTCGTGCACCAGTTTCCATTCGAGTCTAGCTCAAAGTGGTGTTTTCGAGTTTTACCCCAAGGATACATATGTGCCAGAGCCGCCTCTACCTGCCTGTATCCAGACAAGGATGTATTTGTTTGATAAACCACTTACTAATTACTTACCAAAAATTAGGTATTTTTTTATTATACTTAGTCTTGTATCTAAGGCTTTACTAGGGTTTCCTAATCCCAAAAATAACTAAGCCTATCCTTTGATACCAACTATGACAACCCGGCTTTTTATTACAACTTAAACATGCTTTATTACATAAAACTTCACTTGATACAACAAAGAAAATCGATAGGTGTAGTGTATTTGGGTATTAAGATCATTACATAAAAACTTAAAACATGAAATACAACTTCTTTATTGAAAACTTACTTTACATGACCACTACATTCCCTCGTACTTAGCATTGCATGGGATAAACTGAGGACATGCATAAGAAAAGGGTGAGCTATAAAGCCCAGTAAGGGAGTACACATGGAATAACATGAGGAGTACAATACATGTTAGACAATAGGGATATCAATAGAGCATAAAGGAAACATGAACATAAATGCATGATAAATCATGATAATCATAACAAGGAAATGTGGCAACAACACTTAACATGGAATTAGCATGAGCCAAGTCTCATTGCACATAAAGCGTGAGTAAACCATCATTGCACATGAATCATGAGTAAACCCTCGTTGCACTTGAATTAGCATGAGTCAACACTTATTTCACATGACGTATCATGATACTATACTTTACCCAATGCATTGGAGCACTACAAGGGCGCACCCTTCTTAAACATTTCATTTCATGCATAAGTGTGCCACATGGATCATAAAACATAGATTCATAAAACATAATAATTTATTCCATGATAAAGGAATGTGGAATTAATACATGAAACATTACAATCTATAAGTAAATGTGCATAAAGGTGAATAGACTTGATGGAGAAATGGGCATGGTATTCACTACACAATGACATTGGCTTAGAAAATCAGTGCAATTTCGGCATCGTAACGGCGTGACATAAGAATTCATAAAAAAGGTTGATGAGAGAGAAAGGGGTTCCTCATCATATGTACATGTAATGGACAGTAAAGAGGTCAAATAGATACATGTCCCAACAATTTTAATGTAATTTAAATTCATGTTACAAATGTATTGCTTGAATGTAAAAGAGGAGAGAGAAGTTCCTTTCGGAATTTCGGCATAGTAACGGGTGTGCATGGGAGGCATTTAATGAGAGAAAAATGGGTCTCCCATCATTAAAATAATAAGAGGGAAGTATGGGGGAGTTTAGAAACCATACCCCAACATTCATAATTTAAATTAAAAGGGCAATACAACTTAAAGAAAATTGACAAAAATGAGAAAGGAAGAAAAAACCCTTTCTTGGAAGTGTGCTTCCAAAGGCTAGAGAGAGGCTTGTGAGAGGCTTCTTGGGAGCTGGGGGCACCTTGGGATGATTCTAGAGAGAGTAGGGCAGTGGTTGGACGAACTCCAAGGGATTTTATTGAGGATGAAGTGGGATCTTGGGTGTGTTTATATAGGAAAGGTGAGGGAATTCTTTATTATTTAGGTTTGGGTCCCCTTACATTAGATTAATCCAAACCACAAACCATCCCATGGTTTTTGCCCGTGGTTTTTGGAAAAGGGAAGAGGAAAAAAAATATTTTATAAGGCCCAAGTCCAAACTTCTTAAAATAATAAGGTTGCTTATGTGGAGGTGAGTCACACTCCCATGGAAATTAATTTAAAAAGGCAAAGTGTTGAATATGTCTTGAGGGGTCCATTAATGCATTGAAAAGTAAGTCAAACAAACCCAAAATCAGATTATTTTAAGGATAAAACATGTATTGGCCGAAAATAAGGATTATGGTATTTTATTACATCACCATTGGGTCATTATGATGTCATAAAACACATTATTTATTTAACCGGTATTTAATTTTTACCCAAAAATTTGACTGTCTCAGAAAATTATGAAAAATTCACCATTGGATAATTTAGACATCCTGATTCTAGAAATGACATTTATTTTATCTGAAAAAATTTCTAAATATGTTAATTTTCACTTTTAAAATAAAAACCATCATTTATCGAAAATTCCCGGGTTTTGACAGAAATGGCTTTCAAACCTTAATAAAAATTTTAATTGCATTAATAAAATTATAAGATCATTTATATTTAATGAAAATTAACTTAATAATAATATTATTATTTTATTAAAATATTATTTAATTCAAAAAATTCCTTAATTTAATAAAATAGATTTCTTAATAAATAATAACTAAAAACACCATTTGTACTTTAAAAACTATTTACAATGTATCAAAAATGACTACAAATTATATTCATTATTGTATAATAAAATAATGTAAATGAACATAATACTACTTATTTTTTACATAACCCCTTAAAACAGCTACATAAGACCTAAGTGTAAGGTGTGTGATGGTGACAGACTCTTGGGGTGGCTCAGATAACATCACTCGAGTGGTAATCTCTATCAACTTCCACTTTTCCCGCAGACGGTCCCATTCGAGCTTGAAATTGTGAAGATCACCTTGGGCTTGGTCAAGGGTGAAGCCCAAAGGCGCCACCTCTTTTCTGAGCTCCGACAAATGGGCTTTGTATGGGGAAATTCTATTGGATGAGGTCATCGCTTCCTTTGTCTGAGTAAAATTGGGTTTTTTAAAGCTTTATATTTATACTAATCATGTGGTCACTGTTCAATGTCTATATTAACAAAAGTCAAAATTATTAACATAAAACCAAAGAAGTTGACATCTTATAAAAACTTTTTTCATAAAGCGACATTTAACTGGATCAAGAGGGATTTTCCATTAATGAATCTTTGGGTCGTTATAGGTGGCCAGTGGGTACTGACAATTCTCCTGTGTCGGGGAAGGTGAACGAATATGCCCCTGTACCAGGATACGCCGGTTTATCTCTCTATTGGCCACCACATCGGGATGGTGGACTTTACTTGCATCCGCAGGGAGCTAGCCCTACATATATTAGTTTCCCACCGTATTGAGTCGGTGGCCATTGTTGGCGGGGAGACGTGCTCGTCTATGATTTTCTGCCACATCTGGGTGGTGGGATTTGTTGATCACCACCATATCAGTATGGCGGGCATTAGAAGCATCTTCTAGGAGTTGGTCCTGCAGGCGCTGGGTCGCCACCACGTCAGGTTGGTGGGCTTTACGACCCTGGGCAGGGAGAGGTGGCTGCCTGGTAAGTACCGTCCAGGGTGAGCGACAGTCTTGATGGAGCTCAGTGGGGATGCGTGCTGGCTTGCATGATGCCTCCATGTCTGTATGGCGGGCTCGGGAGGAGTGAACAGGTGTACGTGCATGTTCGTGGTACGTCTCCGTGGCTGGGTAGCGTAGCTCCTTCTCAGGGACCAGGGTGATGACTGGTCCCAGATTTTATGTCTACCGCCCTAGTCGGGTGGTCTGAGGGGTCGTAGATTGGGGATCATGGGCCTGAATCCTCAGGGAGACATCCTCCTCGGTGTGAGGATGTCGAATCACGGCGTGACCGCAATGACGTCTGCTGACAGGGGCCTTGGAGTGGAACCCCCGTTCGGTGGGGATGAAGTCTTCAATGTTGACCTCATCCACCTCCCTAAGATAAAGGAGGTATGCATTGTCCCGTTCCAGGGATAGACTCCCAAAACAGTTAGAGACAGCAATAGGGGTTGTCTGGATCTGACTTTGCGGCCGCTTCTGGGGACGCGACCGATGAGTTCTGGCGGATTGGAGGGCATGCATGGCCGCCTCCACCGTTGGGAGAGTACTGTTCACATGGTAATCTCGGATCAATGCATCCGAGACCCAGCGTTGAAGATGCTTGGTGGGTGATGGGGTCCTCTATAGGTGAGGATGCCCGGTCATCGCGTATCCTAATGTGCGCACTTGTGAGTTACTTCATGATGCCATTGCATCGAAGGGAGTTTTGGAGGTAGTAGCTGCAAAACATTTTAACAAATACAAATAGTAAACCCATCAAAGAAGCATCTCTTGATCCCATGTGTATGTAATGACCTTGATTGGTCCTCCTTGAGAGTGAAGGGGTAATAGGGTGTGATTATGTTAAATCTGTCATGCTTGGTTAATGATTCACGTCGGGTTCACCATTTTTGTTTCATGGTTTCGGCCTCGAAACACCCAACGACTCCGTATCTGATGATGGATGGACATGCTTTCCAAAGGCAGTCGTTCTCCGGATGGTCTGACCAGCGACGCTTAAGAACTCACATTGGTCAAGAGGATGGGAAGTCGGGCTCATCGTACCCTTTTGGGGGGAATTATTTCCTGTTCTAGGACTCTCTTATATATTAAAGACGTATTCATATGTTCATGAATATTTGGTTCATACCCAAACATAGTATCCACGGATTTAACCCTGGTTGGAAATGGTCAACTAAACGCAGGGGTTCAGAATCATTTATGCTTGAGGTTTACCATCCCTCATCAGATTAATGACCCCGAGGAGTATGGAGTCATTGAGACGGTGCTAGGAGTGGCGCGGTGAACCGATGTGAGGACAGTCGGATCGACCGGTTGTTGGGCTTGAATCTCAGGGAGGCTTCCTACGCACCCTACCTAGGAGACAGGGATCAAAGTCCATGTAGTTAGAATGGGAGCGCTGGAAAACTGACATGAAGGTCGACCCGGGGGTCCTATTGTGATCAGGCTTGAACCTCAGGGAGGCTTCCTACGTATCCCTATGGTAGGGAATCAAAGTCCTCGTAGTTCACACGGGATTGGGGCTTATACTCTGAGGCAGCCCAGGGTGATGGATTGGGGCTTACACTCTGAGAAGGCCCAGGGTGATGGATTGGGGCTTTCACTTTGAGGAGGCCCATAAGAGGATGTCATGGTCGATTCTTACTCTAAGCCCATGTGATTCATGCTTGGAGTGAGAAACAAGAGGTAGTAGGGACCAGAGGATCACGTCGTGAAAGGTGTGTCTATGAGGAGTGGAGTGGGGCTAACGCATACTGCGACCCGTACAGTCGGGGCTTACACCGAGATTGACGCCCATGGTGACAAAGCACAGCGGGAGAGGGAAAGGGGGTACTCCTGTGCCCATCTCCACTCTTGCAGTGCATGAGGGCTCCCTTCTGATGGGTATTTTACCACCCCCGAGAAGCCCTTAACGAGTGGAGGGGCGAAAAGGGGACTCCCGAGCTTAGACTCCACATTATCATGCGAATGTGAACCCAGGAATGCTTTGGGAATCTGCTCAAGGTTCGTGGCAACCCCTTCACCTCTACTTACTGTGGGTATGTGAACTGAAAACGGCGCGCTGATGCACCTGAGGGTTGCACCACATGGATCTGGTGGCTCTGGTGGAGGCCTCGGCTTGGGGCCGATGAGTAGGCTAGTGAAGGAGCCACGGGGGATCGGTCCGGATTGGAGGGGTATTATCTGGCTCGGGGAACGGAAATTATGAAGGTTTTGGCGCCCTTTGCGTAGGGAAGTGCTACGTGGATGGAGTGGCCGTCCACGAACTAGGGTGGTCCGTGGACTAAGAGGTCGTCCGTGAACCAGGAGGGTCGATAAACTGGCTGGCCATCCACGAACCCGGAGGGTCCGCAGACTGATTGGAATCCCGCGAACCAAGGTGGTTCGCAGCTCCGGGTTCGATCCGCGAACCAGGGTGGTCTGCGGAGGGTTCCATGCAGGCAGTGGCGGCCAAGGACGGTGCCTGCTGGAGGCTCCTCGGTCAGGGCTTCACCCGCGTAGGAGGGTGCTACGCGGCGCGACAGATTGGAAAAGAGGCATAAACTCCCTAGTCTGCGGGGAGTGCATCCGCGGAGGGGCTATGGTTCGTGATCTTCTCTTTTTATGTTGTTTTGAGTTCACGGTTCACCAAATTATTATGCATTTTCAGTTCCTTATTAGTTCATTCCCAGGTTCATATCTGCTCTCGTTCACGAACTGTAACTTTCGAAGTCCTGATCCTTCCTTCGAAATCCTTCCACCCGAATCTGATCGATCTCCTTTCCGTCCTCCTTCCGAATCCCCCCCAAAAAAATCCTCTTCTTCTTCCCCCCCTTCGTCTCCTTTTATAGAGTGGGGAAAAAGATGTATTTGTGGTCACACGACACCTTTTGCGGAGGCCCATGACCGAATACTCGGTTTATGGATGACTTGGTCAATCTGTAATTCGTGGGGTATTAAACATTCCTCCTCAGCGAACTGAACTCGGGGAGTCTTTCGCGGCCGCGGAGGGTTCCGCCTCCATTCCGCGAACGACAGCGGAGGCGGTTCGGGCCGGCTGACACAGCTCGCGGCTAGGGCGGTTCATGTGGGTGAACCAATTCGGCTCCCTCCCTGCTTCGTGCCCGCGGAGGATCTCTGCCTCCATTCCGCGAACGACAATGGTTCGTGGAGGAGGGACGCTTCGCGGAACCGGTCGTGCGTCGTTAACATTAGACCGGTCCTCGGACTGGTTCCTCCTTCACCATCCTTGAGTATCATCCACATTTTCCCATCCCTTTTGAGGGGAAATTGGGCAGAACCTCCCTTGAGATAAAGGGGATCATTATTCTCCTTTGCGGATTTTTCAGGACCCTACAATAATAAATAACAAATAAATTATAATAATATTTACATAAATTATAAAATTATGAAAAAATAATAATAAAATAACAAAATTATGAAATAAAAAGAATAAAGAATGAAGAATGAAGAATAAATAATATTTAATAAATAATAAATAATAAATAATAAATAATAAATAATAAATAAAAAATAACAAACAGTAAATAACAAACAATAAACAATAAATAATAAATAATAAAAAAATAATAATAAATAATAAATAATACATAATACATAATACATAATATATACTAATAAATAAATAATAATAAATAAGAAACAATAAAAAATAATTAATAATAATAAATAATAATAAATAATAAATAATAATAAATAATAATAAACAAATAATAAATAATAAATAATAAATAATAAATAATAAATATTAATAAATAATATAAATATTAATAAATATTAATAAATAATAATAAATAATAAATAACAAACTATAAATAATAATAAATGAAAAATAATAAATAATAATAAACAATAAATAATAAATAATAAATAATAAATAATTATAAATAATAAATAATAAATAATAAATAATACTAAATAATAAATAATAAATAATAATACATAATAAATAATAATAAATAAATAATAAATATTAAATAATAAATAACAAATAACAAATAACAAATAATAAACAATAAATAATAAATAATAAATAATAATATAAAATAATATAAAATAGTAAAAAATAAATAACAAACTATAAATAATAAAAAATAACAAATAATAAATAATAAATAATAATAAATAATAAATAATAATAAATAATAAATAATAATAAATAATAAATAATAAATAACAAATAAAAAATAATAAATAATAAATGAAAAATAATAAATAAATAATAAATAATAATAATAAATAATAAATAATAAATATTAAATATTAAATATTAAATATTAAATATTAAATATTAAATAATAATAAATATTAAATAATAAATAATAACTAACAAACAATAAATAAAAATAAATAAATAATAAAAACTAATAAAAAATAATACATAATAAATAATAAATAATAATAAATAATAAATAATAAATAACAAATAATAAATAATAAATAACAAATAATAAATAATAAATAATAAATAACAAATAATAACTAATAACTAATAAATAATAAATAATAATAATAATAAATATAACATAATTAATAATTATAATTAAATAAATACTAAGTAATAAATATTAAATATTAAATATTAAACAACAAATAATAATAGATAATAATAAATATATAATAAATAATAAATAATAACTAATAACTAATAAATAATAAATAATAACTAATATATAATAAATAAACAATAATATGTAATAATATCAAATAATAACAATAAATAATAATAATAATAATAATAATAATAATAAATAACACATAATTAATAATTGTAAATAAATAAATAATAGATAATAAATAATAAACATTAAATAATAAATAATAAACAATAAATAAATAATAATATATAATATATAATATATAATATATAATATATAATATATAATATATAATATATAATAAATAACCAGTAATAAATAATAGATAATAAATAAAAGTATATTATAAATAATAGATAATAAATATTAAATAATAAAAGAAACACTTGAAAAAATTTGAAAAGGCGTGATAAGGGATGAAAAATTATGAAAACGCATGAAAACGGATAGAGAAGCATGAAGAAGGAAGCATTAGAAAGCATGAGAACGCATGAACACGCCTGAAAACTCATGAAAACTGTGGAAAACCCCTTAAGAATTCAACATAATCATCATAATAACCCACAAAAAAGCATTGATAAAGATAACAAGTCATAAAATCCCCAATAAACAGTAATAAATGAGGTAACCGTTAAAACCCGTCAAAACGGTCATAAAGTGACATAAACATTGGACTCACATTAATGAAGATAACATATGATCCAAGAGTCCGTTACAGATCTGCGACCAGTCAAATCAAAGATCCTAAAATGATCTTTGTGCTGATAAGTTAAAGAGACTGAATGGACCGGCAGATTGGAAGTTACGACCATTTAAAAAAAACTAACGGGGAACGGGTGCTAGAAACGAGCCATTGAAAAACATAACAAACCTGATACCCACTAAAAAGGCTATAACTTATGATCCAAGAGTCCATGTGGGTGTCGGGACTAGTCAAACTGAAGCTCATGGAACGATCTACGATCTGGTAGGCAGAGGAGTCTGAATGGACCCACAGATCGAAAGTTAGGTCCATTTGAAGGCAAGTTTGACGGGACACCGGTGAAAGAAATGGGGTTTTGGAGGCCTTCGAAGGAGTTTGGGGATCGAAAAACACAAAATAAGCTTTCTATTGTTAAATTGGTGCGTAGCTATCTTCACTGGATTTTATTGGATATGTGGTAGAGCCCAAACGGACATCCAGAGCGAATGTTATGGCCGTTTGAAGTTGGAGAACTTTTTTCAACTTTCTTATAACTCTTATATCTTCCGCACCTTAGACTGTCTCACTGTTTTGATTATACGTGCCTTTAGATCTCTTCATGAGCTTCGATTTGACTAGTAGTGGCGCTCCAACAGATGCTCAGATCAAAAGTTATGGTCATTTTAGTGATTTCGGGGTTTCTCATGTTTTTTTATTTTTTTTCCTTTCATTTCGCGGTGGTTTTACCCAAACCGCCACTGTTTCATGGCGTTTTTTAAAAAACACCACTACTCATCAAAAAAATTTAATAAAGTAAAAAAATTCAAAAAAATAAACACATTTCGTGGCGGTTTTTAAACCACCGTGAAAAAAAATCGTGAAATAGCGGCCGAAAAAACATTTAGCGATGGCTTTGAAAACCGCTGCAAAACGACTGTTTTCCTATAGTGATTAAATATTTAATTTTCATCATTAAATATAATAAATTATTAATTTTACCACATATATAAGAGAATTATCAAGTTTTAGTATTATAGCAGCATTATAGCAGGTACTGTAGGAGGTACTGTGCAGAACTATAGTAGGCACTATAGCGGGAACTGTAGCAGCCACTGTTTGGCACTATATTAGCCGAGAATATTCCCACATTTGGGCGTTCAGGCAACCGATTTGTCCACTGAGTCCATTAAGGTTTTCAGACCAACCATACCTTCAGGTCAGTAAGGCCTTCGGGCCACCTCAAGGCCTTCGGGCCACCTTAAGTGCAGATGAAAACTAGATAACCTACAAGGAACAAGATTTGGAAGGAGGAGGAGAAAGGAGATTTCACCAAAGCATAAGATAAAAGGATTACAATAATGATAGGGTATGGCACCTACCATAGGGACATGCCTTTTCATGCACGGGAAAGCCTAGCCGAACAGCCATGCGAAGGTGGAGAGATGATTTCACGATGAAGATGCTGGTGAGGAACAGTTCCAAGTAGTTAGTCTAGGTTGTATGTAATGTTTGAAGCCTTTGGGAAATGAATCCCTCTAAGGCCTATGAGAAATGTTATATTTTTTCCTGTGGGCCTTGTAAGGGTTCCAACTCATCCCTTGAAAGGTGGATTATCACAATAAATAAAATTAAAGGCCTTCAGATGTTTGGAGAAGAATTCAAGGAAGATGACGGAAAAAGATTTTACTTAAGAAAAAAATGAATAAATTTATATGAATATTATTAAATACTAAATTTAATACTGGGGTAAATTTCACTCATTTAATATACATTAAAAAAACATTCTTTTTAACTTTTGTCAAAAAATCCAAAGTTACCCATAAAAACTTTTTAAGCAATACATTTTTAACAATTATATATAATGTAAAAAATAGTTGAAAAATAAATTTATCAATACTTTAATTCTAAATAATGAAATGTTAAAATAAATTTTAACAATATGGATATGTAAAAAAATGTATGAAAAGTATAAAAACTATTAAAATAAGGATTTAAAGATAAATCAATTTCCTTAATTCTGACTCTATATGTACCAATATTAACCATTATATAATATAATTAATTTGATTTTATAATTTCTTAAGAATAATTTGTATGTTCTTTTAGTAAATATTATCCATTTTATTTCATTTTTTACCATTCTTTATATAGTTATTAAATTAGCTAGGTTCATGTCATATGATTTAAGAATGTTTAGTTCATAATCTCAAAACAACTTCGGTAGGTTTTCTTTGGTAAAAGTGGTCCTTGTTCCATCATCTCCATAATATTAATAATGGATTTATTAACATCATTATACATTAAAGAAAATTTTATTAACTTCTTTGAATGGAATAAGTGAAAATTAAATCACATAGCTTCGTGGATGTCCTAATTAACTCATACGCACAACCGATGATATCATTTTTCATGTAGATTAATGGGTAAAAAAGATAACATTATTTATTTACAGAATGATCATTATTCCACTAATATCATATATATAAATTAAATTGACCAATATAAATATCAATGGGATGTGTTGATGGAAAATGAAACGCATCCCCTCATTGATGTGGTAGTCTATATTAATGATGAAAATGTTGTTCTTATCCCCAATAACATGGATTAAAAGATGAATAAGGGTAGTAAAATAAACAAAACAACATTTTATTATATTTTAGACACTAATTTTATTATATCATCTTATTTATATGAGTTGGAATATTAAATAAGAAAAAAATAATTTAAGAGTCATAACCCATCTTTGGAAAACATCCTTTAGATTACACCTTAAGCCTTGTTTATTGGTCGTATGATTAGAAAATATTTTCTAGGTCATGGATATGAAGGTTGGGAATTAATTTTAAAGGTATTATTCATTATAATTTGAACAATATGTGTGATTAATATAGTATAAGTGGTTCACTTTTACATTTTTGGGGAGTAATGATCTTATAAATATTCAATGTTTTAAAATAATATAAGGTTATATTAATGTAATATTAAACCAAAGAACCCAATATTCATAGATAAGATAATATAATTTAAAAATATACTCAACAAATCACATTTAGATATGTTTTATAGACCTATTAATACTTATCATCTATTTAAACCCACTTTAAACCCAATATAACTATAACCATGATAAGTTAACATTTTTAAATGAAAAAATTGTTAAATGCATAGAAATAAAATGGTAATTCTAACCAATTTTTGAAGGTATAATTTAATATTTAAAATATATTTTTTTATAATCAAAATCTATATTTCAAATAAATTATTTCTGATATTAGTATGAAAAACGTGAAAAATAGTTCTTTAAATAATACTTTTAATTTAAGTGTGAAAATTTTATTCCCCATGAAATAAAGTAATAATTTTATTTCAATGAACTTTTAAAATAATAAAAAATGTTGGTTTATAGATTTTTTTATGAATACAATAATTAATATAACCTAATAAATAGTCCATAAAATGAAAAGATTCAAAAATATAAATCATTTTGAAGAAAATATAATTTCAATTAATAAAAGTAAATAAAGGGTTACCAAATTCATAATGATTTTCTCAATTAAATGAAATAATTAAATTAAAATATATTTTTATAATTATATGATTTAAATATTTATAAATTCACGCATACATCAAAAAAATCTCGTATATGTAACTGTATTTAAAAAATTGGTATTTTCAGTATTCACCTAAAAATAAACTATTTTAGAAAGATATAAAATATTCACTATAAGATAAATCCAATATGTTGAAACAAAAAACTAATATCCTTTTTATAAAATTTTATTTATATATTTTTAAATTTTACCTTTTTAATTATACCATATTATATATGGAAAACATTATATTAAAAAAATTATTTCTATATCGAATTAAAAAGAATGTAAAATTACTATATTTAATATGAAACCATAAATTTAAACCATGAACATTACCACGATATGAAATTCATATATTATTAATATTATTTAGGTTTTTTATATTATTCCCCTCTTAATGAAATTTTTTCTTCATTATTTTATTCATTTGTTGAACTAGTTGGTATATTTGCCTCTTAGAGCCTTTTTTGGTTCCCATGTTGATTCCTTAATAATATGGTTCTTTCTCAAAAAATTATACAACTAAACTATAGTATTATATGACACCAGATATCTACATTATTTAATCTATTTTGTCTTTTCATCATATAAAATATTCTCTTCCAATTGTATTACCTCATGGATCAAAGCATTATAGGCATTGGGTATATATTACCATTATAATGAAACATAAAACACATTATATATGTGAGGTAAAATTAGACAAATAGTTATTAATTAAGAAAATAATCTTTCATTTTACCAAATTTTATATAGACCAATATATCTTGGTCTTAATATATCATTATTTTTGAAATTTATTACACATTTTGATGGAGATCTTTTACCAAAGACATCATCACCTACCTTAAATGAATAGTTTTTCCACTTGTTTTCTATATTACTCTTCTACCTTATCTATTCCATCCTCTTGTGTTTTTGAATCATATTTACCTTATCAATGATTTCCTCTACCTTTTATAATATTAAAAACTTTTATTCATATACTTCATCCCAATTGTCTAGAATCTGACAATGCTTTCCATAAAATGTCTCAAAATGTGACATGTATGTACTAAATTGAAAACTAATAAGATAGAAAAATTACACTACATAAATATTATATCCCCAAAATTACATATAATCAGTTAATAAATCCCCAAACATAACAGTCTATATTTGAATCGATCTTTTTGTATATTGATAAAATCATTGATGTAACGTTGTACCAAAATTTATTTCATTAACCATTGAAATCTAAGGTCCTTTATCAACTTTAATCTAAATATAGGATCATAATTAGAAAAAAAGAATGAAGAACTCCATTTAATCTGAATAAATTATTATCATAATTTCCATCAGGTTGATACAAAGTCTTATTATCATTAATAGGCATAATATACAAAAATTTAGTGAAATGATCATGAGTAACAAAAATTGAATTTTTACATCAATATTTCATGGGTATTCCCATCATGAAATCTAATGCATATATTTTCTCATTTATGTATAGGAAGTGTAAAAAAATTATGTAGTACATTAGTAGCTAACTCATATCACTAACATATTGACAATAAAAAATTCATATTAATATCAATAATAGCATTCTTCATTCCATCCCACCAATAATATTATTTAATTTCACTATACATGTTACTATTGGACAAATAAAAAGAAAAATGTAGAGATATAAGATTCACATAACAATTCCTTCTTAAACTAGGGATCACATGGCAGATAAAAACTCTTTCGAAATATTATAATTAATTCATTAACAAAAAAAATCTATAGGAATCTTACCCCTGGTGGCTTATACTACACTTTCTTGAAACCCCAAATCTTTCTTCTGAGAAAGAATAATTCTATATGATATGCATGAAAATAGAGATACTTGAAAAAAAGATCGGGGGTTCAAGTATTTAAAATATCTAGGACAACATTAATAAAATAATTAAAAATGGAGCACGTTAAAAACATAGAATAGTTAGTGATGCATTACCTTTTTAGCTGAGGTCTTCATCTACC
Source organism: Viscum album (assembly GCA_963277665.1). NCBI lineage: Eukaryota > Viridiplantae > Streptophyta > Magnoliopsida > Santalales > Viscaceae > Viscum > Viscum album. Next base: position 769,264,643 of record OY728136.1, read on the forward strand.
TTATTTTTTAACCTGCATGATAGTGAATTCTATAATCATAATCCTTTATCTGTTATAAGTATATTACTAGATTTAGGTTAAACTCATTATTATTTGATATATGCTTTAAACATTTATTTTAAGTATGTATTTAATATTTTTCACCACATTGAAGATCTCTCTAAATTTTTTAATGAAAACTTTTGCATCCATTAAAATATCAAAAGGGTTGATTTTGTTCATGGATTTTCAATAGGTGTGAATAATATATAATTAAACAATCACCATTCATCAAGACACATTTAATTATATTATATATATAATCATAAAAAATAACTAACTCATCTATTTTAGATTTAAAGAATAAAATATGATCATTAAAAAGTCATTTTTCAATTTAGGAAAAAAATTCATCACATTCATTTATCAAGATGAAATAAATCCTTTTTGAGTTAACATAGTTAGTGGGTTTGATAACTGAGAAAATTCATCTTTAATTTCTTTAATAAAATATCTAATATTAAAAAATTTATATTATCTATGACATTTTTAGCATAGTAAACCAATCTACCACCTTAGAAGCAGAAGTATAAACAATTATTCTTTATTAAGTGATAATATATCCAGGGAATGTAATCTTATATAAAAAAATTAACCATCACTAAATTTTGAGTATATTGAACAATACATGGATTATTTTCTTCTAACTAGTAATTTATTTTATAAAATAGAATATCATAAATAAAAATAATGATAAATTTATCCATGTACTAACAAAAAACTCTTCATATGATCCATAAATACAATGATTTAATTAGTCAACTAAAATGGAATAACCAAATACTCTTAATTCCCAATCCTAGTGACAAATTTCATCTTCATAACATCTTACACTTCCACATTGAGGTCATTATATCCAATATTAATATTAATCTATTGAAAATATAAGTCTCTATAATGTTATTCAAACAACTCATCTATATTAGGCAATAAATTATTGTTCTAAAATAATTTTATTGTGAACTTTATAATCAATACTATGACTCATTGAAACATTATTCTTTTAACCAAAAAATTAGAATACTCCATGTTGATGTTCTCAGATAAATAAATCCCCTTTAAATAAACTCATGCAATTACTTTTTAAAATTCCATTAAATTTACTTGAGTAATTTGATATAGGGGTTTTTAATTGTTCATTGCATAATAATCTATGTCAATAGAAAATAAAACCTCTTGATTAGTAATCAAACTAGAGAAATTATTAGGACATATATACACATATTCAATTACTACTGACACATCACTAATCTAAATAAAATAACTCATATTAAAAATATGATCAATATATTATTCATTGACATATTTAATCAGTTTCCCATAATCTTGATATGTTATTGTATTTAAGAACACATTACTATAAAAAATCATACCAACTATTGAAATTTAAAACAACATCAAAATACTTTCATAATACCATAGTAAGACTAATAGAATACAGATCCATACCCATTATAACTTCATAATCAACTATTATTATGAAAATAAAATGTGTAAGAAAAATATTTCCCCACATAAAAATAGGAATATTCATATAAATCATTGTTTCTATAATATATCAATAAATTGTTTTTTTCTAAATTTGTATTCTCTATTATATTAGGTAATATATTCATTTCACCATCATATTCTACAAAATTAGAAGATTTTTTATACTCTGAATAAAACATGTCATCATCATAATCTGAGTAAAAAACTAATGTACTTATCTAAAATTCATTTTTTTTCTTTCATTTTACAAGGTTATCATGAATTAATTTTAGAAAACCTTTATCTTATTATCTTGATGATTCCAATCATTCATGATATTTTGTACATGCATCATCAAAATGGCCCATCTCATTGAATTTTAAACTTCTCACTTCCTATTTATTATATTTGGACTAACTATTTAACTGATTATTATCAATGCATCTTGAACCAATTTTCCAATAATAACACATCAATTACACATTAAATATTTATTAACATACTTAACATAATAAGTGAACATATACCTCTTCCCTTATAGTTTCATCTATGAGTGCATTCCCCTTTCATTATACCTAAACTACATTTTTTCTTTATTATTTTATATTTCAAAAAAATTCATTTTAACCTCCTCATAACATTATAAAATATCTTCATAAATAATAAATTTAATAGAGGACACTTTTCTTTGAAGACATTGATTCAATATATAGTAAAACCTATTAATTTTACAACTAGGGTCTAAAATGAAATTTTGTGAATACCTATAAAATCTAGTATAATTAAATTAGTATATAAAAACAAAATCCCCATATTTTTTACTTATGTTCAAAAAATGAAATTTCAATCATTTTTAAAAAAATAATTTCAAAAAACTTATCAAATAAAAAATAATTAAATATTGTCCACTCTAAGGCATCAAACTCATCTTTCTCCTAGGTATTCTTAATTAGAGACCACCACTAGTCAATATAGACTTAAAAAAGATAAATTTAAGGAATTAAATTTTTATGTTTATAACATCTAAAAACCCCAAATATATTTTTCAACTAATTAATCCACCATTCAGATACCACTATATTTAAGGTTCCAAAAAATATTTTAGGGGGTTGTTTTATTAAATAGTCTAATATAGACATGTTCTATTATGAAGTGTTCCTTTACACTTTGGCATGTTTAAAACCATTAATAGCTTGCGTCTTCTATGTTAATATAACTACAAACTATTTTTTCTAATTAAATATATTTTAGGATAATATTTTGGAATCACTCTATAATACTGATTGTTTTCCACTCCATTCACATTGTTTTATCTATGGAAATTCATTATAAAAGAGGCACAAATTATATAAAGAAAAATATAAACCCTCAAATTGTCCACATGGTATTATAATCCGTATATTATAAACCCTTAAAATTATTTTCTTAACAATATCGTAACCTCAAATTTTATCTAATATTTTCCTTTGATACTAACTATAACACCCCATAACATAATCAAAAAATGTATAATTTATTTATGAAAGGTTTATACTTTCATACATTTTAAGAATATTTTTTTTTATATTTTTATTGAATATATATATATATATAATTCATTTACAATAATAAGTTGTCACTTCCACTAAATATTAATTTCCAAAAAAATATTATAATTAAATTTTAACTTAAGATTGATTAAAAATATTTATTAATATTTTAATCCCCATTGAGGAATGTTATAACTGTTTATAGTTCCTACTCATCCTGATATCCCATACAAAATAAGATAAGAATTGGAAGAGATTCAAATTATGGGATAGGGATATAAAAAGAATAGAACCTAATAGTAAATTTCAAAAATCATGTAATACTATAAGAAATTTTACCCATTTTACTTGATTTTTATTCAAACAATTATAGTTTTATTAATCAAGAAATCATTTTCATTTATCAAATATTCTCAAAAAAAACTCATAATAAATAATAGATTAAAATCATAAATCACAAGGTTTTCCTAAAGAAAATTGGTACTATAGAAATCATTTTCCTGAAGAATATAATTTTCACCCTTAAAGGGGTCATAAGCATTCCTATAATCATAATATCATTACCTTATATTATGTAAAAATTTGATTTGACAAAAAATTATTTTTAATAATATAAAAAACAGTGGTACATTGAGACATAATCTTTATATAACTCTTAAAATCATTTTTACAAACACACATAAAAATGGAAAAATTTGGCTGGTCAATTCCAACATTATTCCTTATTAAACAAAATCATTACCCAATGTGTTAGGGAGATATATTGGGGGCATACCCTATCATAAAAAATATATATAATTTAATAAAATACATATATTATAATTATTATTTAATATGAATCCTAAATATTCATGTTTAACAGATATCTGGAAAAACATTCAGGTTTCACTAAAAAGTAAGGGAAAATCCTTTTTTAACTCATAAAATGATAAATTCCAAGAATATGTTGGAATAATATAATATTTGGGGGGGAAATGAAAACATGTAGAGGAATCAACATAATATTTAACAGTCATGAGAGTGATAAATTCCACTCATGTCTTATATGTTAAAGAATACCCTTTGTCACTAAAGTTAAAAAAAAATAATGTCACCATTATAAAATTTGTAGAAAATAATTTTTATAAAAAATTAAAAATAAATTAAATATTAATTGAAAATAAAAATTAATATTAATTTAAATTTTTATAATTAAATTTATAAAAAATTAATTAAAATAGATATGTAGATAAAATATAAAAAAATAAATTCCTTTAAAATTAGGAATTAAAGAAAAATATCTTACCACGATTCTGACTCACCTAGTGTGTAATAAAAATATTATATGATAAATATATATCCATTTTATACTTTCATAAAATATTTTTTATTTTATTTTATTTTTTATCTTTTTTCATTTATTGTCATTCCATATATTGTTATTAAATATTTTATGTTCATGTTGACAATTTTTAGGATGTTTCATTCATAACCCTAAACACAATAGATAGGTTGACTCGGATAAATGGGGTCATTATTTCATCTCATCTATAGTATTTTTAATTAAATATTTATCATTTTTATTAATTAAATTTAATTTTATAACTATCAATTAATCTTTAGATGAAAAATAAATATCACTGGATTATAGAGGTGGTAATGTACACGTATGCATGAATGATGTTACCATTTTTCAATGGATGGAAGGGTAATAAATTAGATTTTAAATATTGTTTAAATATTCATAATTATTTTATTAAATTCATATATTTATTTCTTTTTAAAACTTATCACTATAAATAACCAAGACAAGCAATGATGGAAAGAAAAACATTTTTCCTCATGGAGGTAGTTTTCCACACACACACATGAATGATGTTTTCATTTCCTATAAGATATATATGTGAGATTAATATGGGTTGTACCATAACCATAATATTAATTTTATATAGCATAGATACTTATTATATTATATCATAATGTTTTAAGATGATGTTTAGCATATGTAAGATAAAATAAAATGAAAACACTTAGTTAAGTATTATAACTATTCATTTGAAAACTAAAATTGGCATAAACATTAGAAATTATAATATGGAATTATAATGAAAAAAATCATATTTTTTATTATTGATTAAGGTTGGGAATTTATTTTTCAGCAATTTTATGGGATATGTGTCTCAATATATGTGACAAATAGATGGGATGCGGTTCCCCTTATAAGTGAGGGTTGTGGAAACCTTGTAATTTTTCAGTGTTTTTAATTAATATAATGTCTTATTAATGATCTTGTCGAACCAAGGGAGAGAAAAATCATAGATAATATTTTATAGTATTTATATAAAATAATTCAATAACATTAAGACAATGCCAAGACCCATCCCTCAGGGCCCATGTCATGATTATCCCAATCCCACCTTCCATAGGGCAGGGGTTGGCAACTAGCAACAAAAATGCATATCCCTAAAACGGGAAGGCAGTGCCTCTAAACCTGTACAAACACACATCCCAAGAACACAACAAGATGCGTCCACAAAGTAAAACTGTAGTAGTAAAAGTGTGTACTGAAGGTAAAGGGGGCCGGAATACAAGCCCAACTGAAAATTTACAACTGCAACTGAAAACAGAAAATAGATCCTATGATTGTCCACCAAGGATCATACCTAAAGGGTTGGTACATCTCGTCTCTACTTCTCTCTACGTCGACCAGTCACCTCCATGTACTGCCTGGTCCTGGTTCCTACAGTCTCAGTTGAGCCTCTCATTATCTACAAAGGACACAACAAGGTGAGGGTAAAGCCTATGTAGGGGTGAGTATAACAATACTAAGTATGGACCTCGAGACCCCTGAAGGTATCTCAGAATTACATAGAGGAATAACACAAGCATGATCTCAATCACAAAGCACAAAGAACTAGTCATAGCTTAAACCAGGTATAACGTATATAAATAAGTACAGAGGATTAGTCGTAAGTTTATATCATCATACTCTATCAAGAGGAACTGTTTATGACCCACATCAGATCAATTGGTACTTACCCCCAAAAGACTCACATAGGATTCATAGGTGCTGATTCACACAGAATCTCTAGGTTCATAGTCAAACAAAATCGATGGGTGTTGATTCACATAGAATCGATGGGTGTTAATTCACACAGAATTGTCGGGTGACGATTCACACAGAATCGCTTGGTGCTGATTCACATAGAATCGTTGGATAATGATTCACACAAAATTGATGGGTTCTGATTCACAGAGAATCATTCTTCATTCTCCACGTCTCAACCAGACATTGGATTCCCACTCATAGTACGCTAGTCACTGGTAGAAACCACTCCTCAAGCCATTGGTCATATTTCAACTGGCACAAAGTGTAACACCCCAAGCTTCTACGGTACGTTTCCCTTCGAATAATGCGATAGCGTGTGTTGTACGCAACCTCGAGTTCTAACACACACCACAACTAATTAAACTAGCCGTTGTGAATAGTAATACCTACTTTTTGAAATCATATATATTTTATATTTCAAAATGGACTTCATTTTTGGATTCGGAATATTGAAATTAGCCTAGGGTGAAATTTTGGTACTTTTCGGATAACTTTTATATTTTGATGAATAGTGAAAATTACTAAATTTTAATTAAAAACAACTTTTTTAATCAAAATAATTAATAGTGATAAATTGTGAATTTGAGTGGTTTTAAAGTATATTTAGAATATATTTTTACCATTTAATATAATGTTGGTCATTGGACATAATTTTACAATTAAACCGAACATAAACAAGTGTCAATCTTTTGATAGTTATTACCTCTTAAAAACACGTTTTTTGTTTTGACAGCGGGAATTAATTTTAAATTAATTTCTGCCACTTCTGTGTTTTGAATTTAGAAAAATGGATTCCATATTTGGAATTAGGATGTCCAAATAGTGTAAATAGGTAACTTTTATTTTTAGACATTTTGAATAATTACTGTGGTAAATATTTTATTTACCATGGTTAAGGGTAAATCCGGTAAATAAGGGTTAAAAAATAATATTATAATAATACAAAATTAACCTAAAACGTGTCCTAACCTTATTGGTGGACACATACCCGACCATGAGCATCCTTGGGTCAATTTGGGGACCCCTTGGAGCCACTTGTATGTGGTAGGGACACTTTATATTAATAAAGTTAAAATAAAAATAAAAATGGCATAAGCTTACATCTTTTAGAAGAACAATTTTTACATAGGGTTATACATGTTGGATTTTAGATTATAAATATTCATTAGAAAGATAAAAAGATTTCCTACATAATGATATTTTACTTATAATTTTTAGACATCAAATAATGTAAATTATAAATGACACCATAATGATGCAATGTTTACCTCATTAATAAATCATTTAAATAAATAAGATTATAATGATTAAAATATTATCTAAAACCTATCCAATTCTTATTGGTTGATGTTATTTAGAATATTAGTCATCTTATCTTCAACGTCAATGATTTTTGGACCATTATAAACCGAATATAATTATATTATAAAGTAATACTTTCACTCTTTCCTAAAGAGCCCCTCTTCTCCCTTATAAAAGGAGACCACTTCTACTCATTCCTCACACCTCTAAAGCCACTTGGCTCGTCCAAAATCTGCCCAACTAAGCTCCCCACATCCCTCTCCTCCTCCTTGAAGCTTCGCCTTAGGCAGAAATCATTTCAAGAAGTCCTTTGGTTCCAACCAAAGTGAGTTACCTAAATTAAAGGTAACGATTTCTCTTAAATTATTTTCCTTTATTTTGCTTCTCCAACCCCCAAACTCTTTTTATTTCCTTTATTTTGTAACAACACCAGTATCCTCAATATACTAGGATGTTGTTATAAGAAGTATTCAAACTACACATACACACAACTCCATCTAATGGATGATGAACATAATGTTTCTGTGGATGGCAAACTAACGCCTCACGAAACGATGATTGTTCAAATACATCTTACCGCCTCTCATGGTGGCCATTATGATGGCACTATAATTAAATATGATATTAATGATATATATTTTATATATAAGCTTCTGTAATTCCATTTTATTTCATACCATTATTCGTTTCATGTTGTATATACATACAATAATTTCATTTGAGGAAGTGCGGACTACCGCCCACTTAAAATGATATGACTCGTTCATACCACACATGGAACGTATAAAGGATGGTGTTAATGAAATTAAGTAACATATATAAAATATTATATTATAATGGAATAGTAATATACCTATGTATCATTTGGATTCAATTCTTTTAAAATAAAAATTAAATGGAAGTAGCGTTCGTGCGTACGTACGGACTACCGTCTCCACGAACGCGGTGAGATCCATCCTCCATCGTATCCATTCAAGTCTTATTCTCATTTTAGGGTTAAAAATAATGTTAATATCATTCTGATTATGAATAAGATTTAATCTATCCATTACAAACATGTCTTACGTAACCAAACATTTAAGAAGAACGAATCGATTATCACCTGAAACGACGATAATACTAAGATATTATTAATAAAGCAATGTTAAAAGATCATATATGATATCATATTAATGTATATGATTCTTGTATAATTTAATAACAATTATTTCACCATTATACAGGAGGTTAACCGACCCCAACAAAGGAAAAGTACAAGTTAAGGGTTATTTCACAATCTCTTCATTATCCGAGGTTGTTTATACGTAATAATCTACTAGGATCTTGTTATCATCCACATCCATGTTTCTTCAAAATGTATTTCAAAACATTTTTACAAGAATATGGGTTAAATTCATTTATACCCTTTTTTTTGACTTTTTATAAGAGGAATCTTTCCGTCGTTTTTTAAACAAGGTGCTTTTTAACCTTTTCGACAAAATTGAGGTAAGAATGTCTTTTTTAACTTATACGGCGGGTGCGGTTATTTTTCCGCCGTTATAAAATCTTCAAAGCTTTCCTTACAAGCTTATAAGAATATTTTCAAATAAAATGTTTTATTATATATGGATCTTAAATGATTTCAAAATAAAAGGAGATATTTCTTTAAAAAGAATTTTGATTTCATCTATGTCAACATCCTTTGATGGATTTTAAGATTATTTGAAGTTGATTTATTATGATACAAAACTTCTATATTGTATTGAAGGTTTTGTGATATCTTTGACTGTGGATGTGCTATTTTTATACCATTCATAGTTTATGGTGAAAGTATTGACATTTAGTATGCTAGTTTTAATACGAATGTTTATGTTATGTTTAAACCTTTTCATATGGGAATGCATTGGACTTAATATGTGACGGGTGGAGCCCGCTATAGCTCCTCGATTCATCGGTAGGTCTCATGAGACAAACTAGTGTCTTGGCACAAGGCCTTGACAAAATCTTAATTGTAGTCTTGGCATGAGGCCTTGGCTATGTGGTTATGATAGTCTGGCATTATGCATTCCAACATTATGAAAGTGGTTATTGATTTTTGCATGTGATTATTCGATTAGTAGAATATCCATGTGAATAAGTAAATGGCATTATTTCATTTTATTTATTCCATACCATGTTGAAAGTTCATGTTTGAAAGGCTTTTGTTTTATTTATACATTGCCTTAAAAGTTTATTCTTATTTATGAAAGTTTCCGCTATTTTGTTATCCTTACTGGGCATTTGAGATCACCCCTTTAATATGTTTTATTTTTCCCAGGAAGTGAAGAAGTAAATTATGAATGACCTGCTGGGATATTATGTGGGGATATGAGTGTGGATTATGGAGACTTTATGTTGTTGTAGTAGTTTTTCATTTTATGATGTAATGTAAAACCTATGAATATATCTAGTGTTTCCAAGGCTACTAAACCAATCGGTCTTTCGAGATTTGATCTTTCTTGTGATCATGCCAATGTTACGAAGTAATGCACCGACTCTGGGTAGCTGGGGTCAGGGCGTTACAATTGGTATCAGAGGAAGTTTAGTACAAACCTTGGAAGCTAGATTTAGATAAACTCTGATTAGAGCACGTAGACCTAAGATGAACTTTGAGGATTAGTATAGAAGAACTTCCTAGAATTTTGGTATTGTAGAGATTTTGTGAGTTTTCCGAGCAATACATCCCTATCTGGATACGAGCAGGTAGAGGCGGCTCTGGCACAGATGTACCTAGGGGTAAAACCCGAAAACACCGCTTTGAGCTAGACTCGAACGAGAACTGGTGCACGACAACGGGCCTTGCTGCACTCTTGGTTACGACACTCCCGGGGGATATGCTTAGGATAACTCTCATTTTCATTACAAATCATTATGAAGGGTTTATGAGTATATACTTCCTCAAAGAAAACATTTTTATGATTATGGATTATATCCATAAATAGTTCAATTTATGTTAAGTGTTTTATAAGTATGGGATTATGTATTTTGATTCATAAACTGATCTAGTTTATGCCATTGTTTAGAAATGGCGCCTAGTGGAAGAAATGGAAACCGTATCAATGCACGCACTCCATGTAGGGATTGCCCTCCTGCTCAAGATAATTATAGTGGGACTGGTGATGCAACTGGTGCTGATCAGCTAATCACCATACTGGGACAACTTACTCAGGTTATGAATAATAACCTTACCCGTATGGAGCACCCTGATCCGCAGCATGGAGGATCAATGTTAGATCGATTCATGAGGCAACAACCACCAACGTTCAATGGGAATACAAATCCCTTAGTAGCTGAGCAATGGATATTTTCCCTAGAGAAAATATTTCAGGCTTTGGGGAGCAGTAAAAGGGAAAAAGTTATCATGGCAGTTTACCGCCTCACTAGAGATGCTGATCAATGGTGGTCATTGATTCAGAACATGAAGGAAGATGATGAAGTATCAAATATGGAGTGGAGGGAGTTCAAAGATCTGTTTTTAGAAAAATACTTCCCTCGCGACCATCGAGCAGATATGGAAAGGCAATTTCTGAGTCTGAGACAGAAGGAAGATGAGAATGTCACAAAGTATGAGGCTAACTTTACAAGGTTAGCGAGGTATGCTGGAGATTATATTCGCAACCCAAGAAGTAAGATTGATCGTTTCTTTGATGGGTTAAAACCATTTCTCCGTCGAGCATTAGTCTCACAATCCTTTTCATCGTACGAAGACATTGTCTCATGTGCTATCAAGACCGAAAAGGAATTCTCTAAGTCTTATGACTTTAAAGCAAAGCAAGAGAAGAAGAGACCTGCTGATCAATCTGGGAATGGAAATAAGGGGAAGAAGGGAAAGGTTGAATATCCATCTTGTGGTAAATGCGGGAAGAAACATCCTGGTACTTGCTTGAAGGGAATGGGAGTCTGTTACAAGTGTGGTGAAAAAGGCCACCAAGCTCATGATTGCAAGGGTAGGAAGGAAGCTACCAATGTTCAGTGCTACAATTGCAGGGAGATGGGGCATTATGAAAATGCATGCCCTATGCGTCAGGAGAACTTACCTCAGAAAAGGACGAGGGATCAAGGCCAGGCTTATTCTATCACTACTGCTGAGGTAGAAGCTCCGAAAGACGTGGTGGCAGGTAATTTAATGGTTTCCTCAAGTTTAGCAAATGCATTATTTGATTCTGGATCATCTCATTGTTTCATATCTTCCCAGTTTGCTAAGAAAATTAGATATTTCCAATTTGATTTAATAAGGGAGTTGTCAGTTAAAACTCCTAAGGGAAGTATCGTTGCAACAATGATTTGTGAATCAGTCCCCATTAGAGCACATAAATTTTCTTTATCTCCTGATCACATCATCATACCTATGATTGAGTTTGATATAATCCTCGGTATGGACTGGCTTTCGGACTATGATGCGAAGATTTATTGTAAGAAGAAAGAGGTTACAATTCTTGATGATAATGATAAGGAACACCTTATTTTTAGAGCAGAATCGTCACCACCTAATTCTTATTTAGATCCACCCTCAATAGCTCAACTAAATTCAATTATTGGGGAGGAAGAGAATGAAATAACTGCGGGTGAGGAAAGGAATGTTCAAATAGAGGATGTACCTGTTGTGAAAGAATTTGTAGATGTATTTCCAGAAGATTTACCTGGACATCCTCCAGAATGAGAAGTTGAGTTTTCCATTGATTTGATTCCTGGATCAAGGCATATATCGATGTCCCCTTATAGAATGGCCACTGTAGAGTTAGTCGAACTAAAGAAACAACTAGAGGAATTGAGTAATAAGGGATTTATTCACCCTAGTGTTTCTCCATGGGGAGCCCCTGTTCTTTTTGTTAAAAAGAAAGATGGATCTATGAGGTTATGTATTGACTACAGGGAGATCAATGCCATAACGATAAAGAACATGTATCCCCTACCTCGTATTGATGATTTATTTGACCAACTGCATGGAGCTCAATACTTTTCAAAGATTGACCTTCGATCTGGATACCATCAGTTGTGTGTGAAGAAGGAAGACATTCCGAAGACAGCATTTCGAACCAGGTACGGGCATTACGAGTTTATTGTAATGCCTTTTGGATTGACTAATGCACCCTCTGTATTCATGGATCTGATGAATAGAGTTTTCAAGGAGTATCTCGATGAATTTGTGGTGGTATTTATTGATGATATCTTGGTATACTCCAAAACCTACAAAGATCATGAAAATCACTTGCGTATTATCTTGAAGAATCTGAGGAGGCATGAATTATATGGGAAGTTTAGCAAGTGTGAATTCTGGCTTCAGGAGATTTCTTTTCTTGGCCATATTGTCTCTAAAGATGGAATCTCTGTTGATCCTTCTAAGACCAAGGCAATCCAAGAATGGCCAGCACCTACGAGTATAACTGAGGTACGTAGTTTTATTTGTTTGGTAGGTTATTATCGACGTTTCGTCCAGAATTTTGCCCGATTGGATATCCCATTAACGAAGCTCACACGTAAAGGTGTTAAATTTGTTTGGACAAAAGAGTGTGAAGAATGTTTCGAAGAACTGAAGAGAAGATTAGTCAATGCTCCTATATTGAATCTACCATCGGGGAATGATGGGTTCGTTATTTATAGTGATGCATCGAAGAAAGGACTTGGTTGTGTCCTTATGCAGAATGATAGAGTTATTGCCAATGCATCACGATAGTTGAAAATTCATGAACAAAACTATCCTACTCATGATCTCGAGTTAGCAGCAGTGATCTTTGCTTTGAAGATATGGAGGCACTACCTCTATGGTGAATAATGTGAGATTTATACTGATCACAAGAGTTTGAAGTATATTTTCTCACAAAAAGAACTCAACATGAGGAAAAGGAGATGGATTGAATTACTCAAGGATTGTGATTGTACGATACACTACCACCCAGGAAAGGCAAACAAGGTGGCAGATGCTTTGAGTAGAAAAGACCATGGAGTTTTGAACAATATGATAATTGAAAGGGATCCAATTTTTATGGATCTAGTGAAGATAGACATGGGAATAACCAGGGAAGGTGAAACATCAATGCTTTTTCAAATGGTTGCCAAACCATCTTTACTAGAAAGGATTAAGAGTTCTCAGACCGATGATAAATAATTTCAGAAGAAGATTAAAGCTGTGAATGATGGGAGATTGAGAGACTTTGTGTATGAAGATGGAATTTTGAAATTCGGGAAGAGACTTTGTGTTCCCAATATACCTGATCTAAAAAGGGAATTGCTGGATGATGCTCATAGTTCCAATTTCTCTATACACCATGGGAGCACCAAAATTTATAGAGATTTGGAGGAACATTTTTGGTGGGACAACATGAAGAGGGAGATTGCTGATTTTGTGTCAAGATGTATGGTTTGTCAACAAGTGAAAGCTGGAAGGCAACAGCCTGGAGGAGTCATGCAACCTCTTCCCATACCGGAGTGCAAATGGGACAATGTTACGATGGACTTTGTCATGGGGCTACCGAAGACTCCTAGAAGGAACAATACAATATGGGTTATTGTTGATCGTCTTACCAAGTCAGCACATTTTCTTGCTATAAGAGAATATCTACCCCTGGAACGTCTAGAACGACTATACATTAATGAAGTTGTGAGACTTCATGGAGTACCCCTATCGATTGTTTCTGATCGTGATCCCCGTTTTACTTCATGATTTTGGAAAAGTCTTCAAGAATCCCTGGATACTGAACTTCATTTGAGCACTGCTTACCACCCTCAGACAGACGGACAATCAGAACGGACTATTCAAACCTTAGAAGACATGTTGAGATCTTGCTCACTTGACTTTCAAGGTATGTGGGATCAATATTTACCTCTGTTAGAATTTTCCTATAACAATAGCTTCCATTCAAGTATTCAGATGGCACCATATGAAGCGTTATACGGAAAGAGATGTCGTACACCAACCTGTTGGGATGACGTTGGTGAAAGAAAACTTGTAGGCCCAGAACTGGTGGAGGAAACGGTGGAAAAGGTGAAGGTAATCCAAAATCACATCAAAGCAGCTCAAAGTAGGCAGAAGAGCTATGCCGATAATCGAAGGAAGGATTTGGAATTTCAGGTCAGTGATCATGTTTTCCTAAAGGTATCTCCATGGAAGGGAGTCATACGTTTTGGTAAGAAAGGTAAATTGAGTCCCAGGTACATCGGACCTTTCGAAATTCTAGAACTAATTGGGGTTGTAGCTTACCGATTGGCAATGCCGCCAAGTCTCTCCAAAGTTCACGATGCGTTCCACGTATCTCTGTTGAGAAAATACATGCCTGACCCAACGCATGTACTCACCTATGATGAATTAGAACATGAACCCGATCTGTCTTATTGTGAAGAGCCCGTCAAGATTCTTGATACAAGAGAACAAGTACTGAGAAACCGGACGACACGTCTGGTAAAAGTTTTGTGGAGAAACCATAAGATGGAAGAGGCAACGTGGGAACCCGAGGAACTTATGATGAAGAACCACCCGAGTCTTTTCATGTGATAAGTATTCTAGAAATTTCGAGGAAGAAATTATTTGAAGGAGGGGAGAATGTAACACCCCAAGCTTCTACGGTACGTTTCCCTTCGAATAATGCGATAGCGTGTGTTGTACGCAACCTCGAGTTCTAACACACACCACAACTAATTAAACTAGCCGTTGTGAATAGTAATACCTAATTTTTGAAATCATATATATTTTATATTTCAAAATGGACTTCATTTTTGGATTCGGAATATTGAAATTAGCCTAGGGTGAAATTTTGGTACTTTTCGGATAACTTTTATATTTTGATGAATAGTGAAAATTACTAAATTTTAATTAAAAACAACTTTTTTAATCAAAATAATTAATAGTGATAAATTGTGAATTTGAGTGGTTTTAAAGTATATTTAGAATATATTTTTACCATTTAATATAATGTTGGTCATTGGACATAATTTTACAATTAAACCGAACATAAACGAGTGTCAATCTTTTGATAGTTATTACCTCTTAAAAACACGTTTTTTGTTTTGACAGCGGGAATTAATTTTAAATTAATTTCTGCCACTTCTGTGTTTTGAATTTAGAAAAATGGATTCCATATTTGGAATTAGGATTTCCAAATTGTGTAAATAGGTAACTTTTATTTTTAGACATTTTGAATAATTACTGTGGTAAATATTTTATTTACCATGGTTAAGGGTAAATCCGGTAAATAAGGGTTAATAAATAATATTATAATAATACAAAATTAACCTAAAACGTGTCCTAACCTTATTGGTGGACACATACCCGACCATGAGCATCCTTGGGTCAATTTGGGGACCCCTTGGAGCCACTTGTATGTGGTAGGGACACTTTATATTAATAAAGTTAAAATAAAAATAAAAATGGCATAAGCTTACATCTTTTAGAAGAACAATTTTTACATAGGGTTATACATGTTGGCTTTTCGATTATAAATATTCATTAGAAAGATAAAAAGATTTCCTACATAATGATATTTTATTTATAATTTTTAGACATCAAATAATTTAAATTATTAATGACACCATAATGATGCAATGTTTACCTCATTAATAAATCATTTAAATAAATAAGATTATAATGATTAAAATATTATCTAAAACCTGTCCAATTCTTATTGGTTGATGTTATTTAGAATATTAGTCATCTTATCTTCGACCTCAATGATTTTTGGACCATTATAAACCGAATATAATTATATTATAAAGTAATACTTTCACTCTTTCCTAAAGAGCCCCTCTTCTCCCTTATAAAAGGAGACCACTTCTACTCATTCCTCACACCTCTCAAGCCACTTGGCTCGTCCAAACTCTGCCCAACTAAGCTCCCCACATCCCTCTCCTCCTCCTTGAAGCTTCCCCTTAGGCAGAAATCATTTCAAGAAGTCCTTTGGTTCCAACCAAAGTGAGTTACCTAAATTAGAGGTAACGATTTCTCTTAAATTATTTTCCTTTATTTTGCTTCTCCAACCCCCAAACTCTTTCTATTTCCTTTATTTTGTAACAACACCAGTATCCTCAATATACTAGGATGTTGTTATAAGAAGGATTCAAACTACACATACACACAACTCCATCTAATGGATGATGAACATAATGTTTCTGTGGATGGCAAACTAACGCCTCACGAAACGATGATTGTTCAAATACATCTTACCGCCTCTCATGGTGGCCATTATGCTGGCACTATAATTAAATATGATATTAATGATATATATTTTATATATAAGCTTCTGTAATTCCATTTTATTTCATACCATTATTCGTTTCATGTTGTATATACATACAATAATTTCATTTGAGGAAGTGCGGACTACCGCCCCCTTAAAATGATATGACTCGTTCATACCACACATGGAACGTATAAAGGATGGTGTTAATGAAATTAAGTAACATATATAAAATATTATATTATAATGGAATAGTAATATACATATGTATCATTTGGATTCAATTCTTTTAAAATAAAAATTAAATGGAAGTAGCGTTCGTGCGTACGTACGGACTACCGTCTCCACGAACGCGGTGAGATCCATCCTCCATCGTATCCATTCAAGTCTTATTCTCATTTTAGGGTTAAAAATAATATTAATATCATTCTGATTATGAATAAGATTTAATCTATCCATTACAAACATGTCTTACGTAACCAAACATTTAAGAAGAACGAATCGATTATCACCTGAAACAACGATAATACTAAGATATTATTAATAAAGCAATGTTAAAAGATCATATATGATATCATATTAATGTATATGATTCTTGTATAATTTAATAACAATTATTTCACCATTATACAGGAGGTTAACCGACCCCAACAAAGGAAAAGTACAAGGTAAGGGTTATTTCACAATCTCTTCATTATCCGAGGTTGTTTATACGTAATAATCTACTAGGATCTTGTTATCATCCACATCCATGTTTCTTCAAAATGTATTTCAAAACATTTTTACAAGAATATGGGTTAAATTCATTTATACCCTTTTTTTTGACTTTTTATAAGAGGAATCTTTCCGTCGTTTTCCAAACAAGGTGCTTTTTAACCTTTTCGACAAAATTGAGGTAAGAATGTCTTTTTTAACTTATACGGCGGGTGCGGTTATTTTTCCGCCGTTATAAAATCTTCAAAGCTTTCCTTACAAGCTTATAAGAATATTTTCAAATAAAATGTTTTATTATATATGGATCTTAAATGATTTCAAAATAAAAGGAGATATTTCTTTAAAAAGAATTTTGATTTCATCTATGTCAACATCCTTTGATGGATTTTAAGATTATTTGAAGTTGATTTATTATGATACAAAACTTCTATATTGTATTGAAGGTTTTGTGATATGTTTGACTGTGGATGTGCTATTTTTATACCATTCATAGTTTATGGTGAAAGTATTGACATTTAGTATGCTAGTTTTAATACGAATGTTTATGTTATGTTTAAACCTTTTCATATGGGAATGCATTGGACTTAATATGTGACGGGTGGAGCCCGCTATAGCTCCTCGATGCATCGGTAGGTCTCATGAGACAAACTAGTGTCTTGGCACAAGGCCTTGACAAAATCTTAATTGTAGTCTTGGCATGAGGCCTTGGCTATGTGGTTATGATAGTCTGGCATTATGCATTCCAACATTATGAAAGTGGTTATTGATTTTTGCATGTGATTATTCGATTAGTAGAATATCCATGTGAATAAGTAAATGGAATTATTTCATTTTATTTATGCCATACCATGTTGAAAGTTCATGTTTGAAAGGCTTTTGTTTTATTTATACATTGCCTTAAAAGTTTATTCTTATTTATGAAAGTTTCCGCTATTTTGTTATCCTTACTGGGCATTTGAGATCACCCCTTTTATATGTTTTATTTTTCCCAGGAAGTGAAGAAGTAAATTATGAATGACCTGCAGGGATATTATGTGGGGATATGAGTGTGGATTATGGAGACTTTATGTTGTTGTAGTAGTTTTTCATTTTATGATGTAATGTAAAACCTATGAATATATCTAGTGTTTCCAAGGCTACTAAACCAATCGGTCTTTCGAGATTTGATCTTCCTTGTGATCATGCCAATGTTACGAAGTAATGCACCGACTCTGGGTAGCTGGGGTCAGGGCGTTACAATTGGTATCAGAGGAAGTTTAGTACAAACCTTGGAAGCTAGATTTAGATAAACTCTGATTAGAGCACGTAGACCTAAGATGAACATTGAGGATTAGTATAGAAGAACTTCCTAGAATTTTGGTATTGTAGAGATTTTGTGAGTTTTCCGAGCAATACATCCCTGTCTGGATACGAGCAGGTAGAGGCGGCTCTGGCACAGATGTACCTAGGGGTAAAACCCGAAAACACCGCTTTGAGCTAGACTCGAACGGGAACTGGTGCACGACAACGGGCCTTGCTGCACTCTTGGTTACGACACTCCCGGGGGATATGCTTAGGATAAATCTCATTTTCATTACAAATCATTATGAAGGGTTTATGAGTATATACTTCCTCAAAGAAAACATTTTTATGATTATGGATTATATCCATAAATAGTTCAATTTATGTTAAGTGTTTTATAAGTATGGGATTATGTATTTTGATTCATAAACTGATCTAGTTTATGCCATTGTTTAGAAATGGCGCCTAGTGGAAGAAATGGAAACCGTATCAATGCACGCACTCCATGTAGGGATTTCCCTCCTGCTCAAGATAATTATAGTGGGGCTGGTGATGCAACTGGTGCTGATCAGCTAATCACCATACTGGGACAACTTACTCAGGTTTTGAATAATAACCTTACCCGTATGGAGCACCCTGATCCACAGCGTGGAGGATCAATGTTAGATCGATTCATGAGGAAACAACCACCAATGTTCAATGGGAATACAAATCCCTTAGTAGCTGAGCAATGGATATTTTCCCTAGAGAAAATATTTCAGGCTTTGGGGAGCAGTAAAAGGGAAAAAGTTATCATGGCAGTTTACCGCCTCACTAGAGATGCTGATCAATGGTGGTCATTGATTCAGAACATGAAGGAAGATGATGAAGTATCAAATATGGAGTGGAGGGAGTTCAAAGATCTGTTTTTAGAAAAATACTTCCCTCGCGACCATCGAGCAGATATGGAAAGGCAATTTCTGAGTCTGAGACAGAAGGAGGATGAGAATGTCACAAAGTATGAGGCTAACTTTACAAGGTTAGCGAGGTATGCTGGAGATTATATTCGCAACCCAAGAAGTAAGATTGATCATTTCTTTGATGGGTTAAAACCATTTCTCCGTCGAGCATTAGTCTCACAATCCTTTTCATCGTACGAAGACATTGTCTCATGTGCTATCAAGACCGAAAAGGAATTCTCTAAGTCTTATGACTTTAAAGCAAAGCAAGAGAAGAAGAGACCTGCTGATCAATCTGGGAATGGAAATAAGGGGAAGAAGGGAAAGGTTGAATATCCATCTTGTGGTAAATGCGGGAAGAAACATCCTGGTACTTGCTTGAAGGGAATGGGAGTCTGTTACAAGTGTGGTGAAAAAGGCCACCAAGCTCATGATTGCAAGGGTAAGAAGGAAGCTACCAACGTTCAGTGCTACAATTGCAGGGAGATGGGGCATTATGCAAATGCATTCCCTATGCGTCAGGAGAACTTACCTCAGAAAAGGCCGAGGGATCAAGGCCAGGCTTATTCTATCACTACTGCTGAGGTAGAAGCTCCGAAAGGCGTGGTGGCAGGTAATTTAATGGTTTCCTCAAGTTTAGCAAATGCATTATTTGATTCTGGATCATCTCATTGTTTCATATCTTCCCAGTTTGCTAAGAAAATTAGATATTTCCAATTTGATTTAATAAGGGAGTTGTCAGTTAAAACTCCTAAGGGAAGTATCGTTGCAACAAAGTTTTGTGAATCAGTCCCCATTAGAGCACATAAATTTTCTTTATCTCCTGATCTCATCGTCATACCTATGATTGAGTTTGATATAATCCTCGGTATGGACTGGCTTTCGGACTATGATGCGAAGATTTATTGTAAGAAGAAAGAGGTTACAATTCTTGATGATAATGATAAGGAACACCTTATTTTTAGAGCAGAATCGTCACCACCTAATTCTTATTTAGATCCACCCTCAATAGCTCAACTAAATTCAATTATTGGGGAGGAAGAGAATGAAATAACTGCGGGTGAGGAAAGGAATGTTCAAATAGAGGATGTACCTGTTGTGAAAGAATTTGTAGATGTATTTCCAGAAGATTTACCTGGACATCCTCCAGAATGAGAAGTTGAGTTTTCCATTGATTTGATTCCTGGATCAAGGCCTATATCGAAGTCCCCTTATAGAATGGCCACTGTAGAGTTAGTCGAACTAAAGAAACAACTAGAGGAATTGAGTAATAAGGGATTTATTCGCCCTAGTGTTTCTCCATGGGGAGCCCCTGTTCTTTTTGTTAAAAAGAAAGATGGATCTATGAGGTTATGTATTGACTACAGGGAGATCAATGCCATAACGATAAAGAACATCTATCCCCTACCTCGTATTGAGGATTTATTTGACCAACTGCATGGAGCTCAATACTTTTCAAAGATTGACCTTCGATCTGGATACCATCAGTTGTGTGTGAAGAAGGAAGACATTCCGAAGACAGCATTTCGAACCAGGTACGGGCATTACGAGTTTATTGTAATGCCTTTTGGATTGACTAATGCACCCTCTGTATTCATGGATCTGATGAATAGAGTTTTCAAGGAGTATCTCGATGAATTTGTGGTGGTATTTATTGATGATATCTTGGTATACTCCAAAACCTACGAAGATCATGAAAATCACTTGCGTATTATCTTGAAGAATCTGAGGAGGCATGAATTATATGGGAAGTTTAGCAAGTGTGAATTCTGGCTTCAGAAGATTTCTTTTCTTGGCCATATTGTCTCTAAATATGGAATCTCTGTTGATCCTTCTAAGACCAAGGCAATCCAAGAATGGCCAGCACCTACGAGTATAACTGAGGTACGTAGTTTTATTGGTTTGGTAGGTTATTATCGACGTTTCGTCCAGAATTTTGCCCGATTGGCTAACCCATTAACGAAGCTCACACGTAAAGGGGTTAAATTTGTTTGGACAAAAGAGTGTGAAGAATGTTTCGAAGAACTGAAGAGAAGATTAGTCAATGCTCCTATATTGACTCTACCATCGGGGAATGATGGGTTCGTTATTTATAGTGATGCATCGAAGAAAGGACTTGGTTGTGTCCTTATGCAGAATGATAGAGTTATTGCCTATGCATCACGATAGTTGAAAATTCATGAACAAAAATATCCTACTCATGATCTCGAGTTAGCAGCAGTGATCTTTGCTTTGAAGATATGGAGGCACTACCTCTATGGTGAATAATGTGAGATTTATACTGATCACAAGAGTTTGAAGTATATTTTCTCACAAAAAGAACTCAACATGAGGCAAAGGAGATGGCTTGAATTACTCAAGGATTGTGATTGTACGATACACTACCACCCAGGAAAGGCAAACAAGGTGGCAGATGCTTTGAGTAGAAAAGACCATGGAGTTT
The DNA here is from genome assembly GCA_963277665.1 of Viscum album. Classification (NCBI taxonomy): domain Eukaryota; kingdom Viridiplantae; phylum Streptophyta; class Magnoliopsida; order Santalales; family Viscaceae; genus Viscum; species Viscum album. The sequence continues at coordinate 769,286,632 of OY728136.1, forward strand.
TGAACAATATGAGAATTGAAAGGGATCCAATTTTTATGGATCTAGTGAAGATAGACATGGGAATAACCAGGGAAGGTGAAACATCAATGCTTTTTCAAATGGTTGCCAAACCATCTTTACTAGAAAAGATTAAGAGTTCTCAGACCGATGATAAAGAATTTCAGAAGAAGATTAAAGCTGTGAATGATGGGAGATTGAGAGACTTTGTGTATGAAGATGGAATTTTGAAATTCGGGAAGAGACTTTGTGTTCCCAATATACCTGATCTAAAAAGGGAATTGCTGGATGATGCTCATAGTTCCAATTTCTCTATACACCATGGGAGCACCAAAATGTATAGAGATTTGGAGGAACATTTTTGGTGGGACAACATGAAGAGGGAGATTGCTGATTTTGTGTCAAGATGTATGGTTTGTCAACAAGTGAAAGCTGGAAGGCAACAGCCTGGAGGAGTCATGCAACCTCTTCCCATACCGGAGTGCAAATGGGACAATGTTACGATGGACTTTGTCATGGGGCTACCGAAGACTCCTAGAAGGAACAATACAATATGGGTTATTGTTGATCGTCTTACCAAGTCAGCACATTTTCTTGCTATAAGAGAAGATCTACCCCTGGAATGTCTAGAACGACTATACATTAATGAAGTTGTGAGACTTCATGGAGTACCCCTATCGATTGTTTCTGATCGTGATCCCCGTTTTACTTCATGATTTTGGAAAAGTCTTCAGAAATCCCTGGATACTGAACTTCATTTGAGCACTGCTTACCACCCTCAGACAGACGGACAATCAGAACGGACTATTCAAACCTTAGAAGACATGTTGAGATCTTGCTCACTTGACTTTCAAGGTCTGTGGGATCAATATTTACCTCTGTTAGAATTTTCCTATAACAATAGCTTCCATTCAAGTATTCAGATGGCACCATATGAAGCGTTATACGGAAAGAGATGTCGTACACCAACCTGTTGGGATGATGTTGGTGAAAGAAAACTTGTAGGCCCAGAACTGGTGGAGGAAACGGTGGAAAAGGTGAAGGTAATCCAAAATCACATCAAAGCAGCTCAAAGTAGGCAGAAGAGCTATGCCGATAATCGAAGGAAGGATTTGGAATTTCAGGTCGGTGATCATGTTTTCCTAAAGGTATCTCCATGGAAGGGAGTCATACGTTTTGGTAAGAAAGGTAAATTGAGTCCCAGGTACATCGGACCTTTCGAAATTCTAGAACTAATTGGGGTTGTAGCTTACCGATTGGCAATGCCGCCAAGTCTCTCCAAAGTTCACGATGTGTTCCACGTATCTCTGTTGAGAAAATACATGCCTGACCCAACGCATGTACTCACCTATGATGAATTAGAACATGAACCCGATCTGTCTTATTGTGAAGAGCCCGTCAAGATTCTTGATACAAGAGAACAAGTACTGAGAAACCGGACGACACGTCTGGTAAAAGTTTTGTGGAGAAACCATAAGATGGAAGAGGCAACGTGGGAACCCGAGGAACTTATGATGAAGAACCACCCGAGTCTTTTCATGTGATAAGTATTCTAGAAATTTCGGGGAAGAAATTATTTGAAGGAGGGGAGAATGTAACACCCCAAGCTTCTACGGTACGTTTCCCTTCGAATAATGCGATAGCGTGTGTTGTACGCAACCTCGAGTTCTAACACACACCACAACTAATTAAACTAGCCGTTGTGAATAGTAATACCTACTTTTTGAAATCATATATATTTTATATTTCAAAATGGACTTCATTTTTGGATTCGGAATATTGAAATTTGCCAAGGGTGAAATTTTGGTACTTTTCGGATAACTTTTATATTTTGATGAATAGTGAAAATTACTAAATTTTAATTAAAAACAACTTTTTTAATCAAAATGATTAATAGTGATAAATTGTGAATTTGAGTGGTTTTAAAGTATATTTAGAATATATTTTTACCATTTAATATAATTTTGGTCATTGGACATAATTTTACAATTAAACCGAACATAAACAAGTGTCAATCTTTTGATAGTTATTACCTATTAAAAACATGTTTTTTGTTTTGACAACGGGAATTAATTTTAAATTAATTTCTGCCACTTCTGTATTTTGAATTTAGAAAAATGGATTCCATATTTGGAATCAGGATGTCCAAATTGTGTAAATAGGTAACTTTTATTTTTAGACATTTCGAATAATTATTGTGGTAAATATTTTATTTACCATGGTTAAGGGTAAATCCGGTAAATAAGGGTTAAAAAATAATATTATAATAATACAAAATTAACCTAAAACGTGTCCTAACCTTATTGGTGGACACATACCCGACCATGAGCATACTTGGGTCAATTTGGGTACCCCATGGAGCCACTTGTATGTGGTAGGGACACTTTATATTAATAAAGTTAAAATAAAAATAAAAATGGCATAAGCATACATGTTTTAGAAGAACAATTTTTACATAAGGTTATACAAGTTGTATTTTAGATTATAAATATTCATTAGAAAGATAAAAAGATTTCCTACATAATGATATTTTATTTATAATTTTTAGACATCATATAATATAAATTATTAATGACACAATAATGATGCAATGTTTACCTCATTAATAAATCATTTAAATAAATAAGATTATAATGATAAAAATATTATCTAAAACCTGTCCAATTCTTATTAGTTGATGTTACTTAGAATATTAGTCATCTTATCTTCGACCTCAATGATTTTTGGACCATTATAAACCGAATATAATTATATTATAAAGTAATACTTTCACTCTTTCCTAAAGAGTCCCTCTTCTCCCTTATAAAAGGAGACCATTTCTACTCATTCCTCACACCTCTCAAGCCACTTGGCTCGTCCAAACTCTGCCCAACTAAGCTCCCCACATCCCTCTCCTCCTCCTTGAAGCTTCCCATTAGGCAGAAATCATTTCAAGAAGTCCTTTGGTTCCAACCAAAGTGAGTTACCTAAATCAAAGGTAACAATTTCTCTTAAATTATTTTCCTTTATTTTGCTTCTCCAACCCCCAAACTCTTTTTATTTACTTTCTTTTGTAACAACACCAGTATCCTCAATATAATAGGATGTTGTTATAAGAAGGATTCAAACTACACATACACACAACTCCATCTAATGGATGATGAACATAATGTTTCTGTGGACGGCAAACTAACGCCTCACGAAACGATGATTGTTCAAATACATCTTACCGCCTCTCATGGTGGCCATTATGATGGAACTGTAATTAAATATGATATTAATGATATATATTTTATATATAAGCTTCTGTAATTCCATTTTATTTCATACCATTATTCGTTTCATGTTGTATATACATACGATAATTTCATTTGAGGAAGTGCGGACTACCGCCCCCTTAAAATGATATGACTCGTTCATACCACACATGGAACGTATAAAGTATGGTGTTAATGAACATAAGTAACATATATAAAATATTATATTATACTGGAATAGTAATATACCTATGTATCATTTGGATTCAATTCTTTTAAAATAAAAATTAAATGGAAGTAGCGTTCGTGCGTACGTACGGACTACCGTCTCCACGAACGCGGTGAGATCCATCCTCCATCGTATCAATTCAAGTCTTATTCTCATTTTAGGGTTAAAAATAATGTTAATATCATTCTGATTATGAATAAGATTTAATCTATCCATTACAAACATGTCTTACGTAACCAAACATTTAAGAAGAACGAATCGATTATCACCTGAAACGACGATAATACTAAGATATTATTAATAAAGAAATGTTAAAAGATCATATATGATATCATATTAATGTATATGATTCTTGTATAATTTAATAACAATTATTTAACCATTATACAGGAGGTTAACCGACCCCAACAAAGGAAAAGTACAAGGTAAGGGTTATTTCACAATCTCTTCATTATCCGAGGTTGTTTATACGTAATAATCTACTGGGATCTCGTTATCATCCACATCCATGTTTCTTCAAAATGTATTTCAAAACATTTTTACAAGAATATGGGTTAAAGTCATTTATATCCTTTTTTTTACTTTTTATAAGAGTAATCTTTCCGTCGTTTTCAAAACAAGGTGCTTTTTAACCTTTTCGACAAAATTGAGGTAAGAATGTCTTTTTTAACTTATACGGCGGGTGCGGTTATTTTTCCGCCGTTATAAAATCTTCAAAGCTTTCCTTACAAGCTTATAAGAATATTTTCAAAGAAAATGTTTTATTATATATGGATCTTAAATGATTTCAAAATAAAAGGAGATATTTCTTTAAAAAGAATTTTGATTTCATCTATGTCAACATCCTTTGATGGATTTTAAGATTATTTGAAGTTGATTTATTATGATACAAAACTTCTATATTGTATTGAAGGTTTTGTGATATGTTTGACTGTGGATGTTCTATTTTTATACCATTCATATTTTATGGTGAAAGTATTGACATTTAGTATGCTAGTTTTAATACGAATGTTTATGTTATGTTTAAACCTTTTCATATGGGAATGCATTGGACTTAATATGTGACGGGTGGAGCCCGCTATAGCTCCTCGATGCATCGGTAGGTCTCATGAGACAAACTAGTGTCTTGGCACAAGGCCTTGACAAAATCTTAATTGTAGTCTTGGCACGAGGCCTTGGCTATGTGGTTATGATAGTCTGGCATTATGCATTCCAACATTATGAAAGTGGTTATTGATTTTTGCATGTGATTATTCGATTAGTAGAATATCCATGTGAATAATTAAATGGCATTATTTCATTTTATTTATGCCATACCATGTTGAAAGTTAATGTTTGAAAGGCTTTTGTTTTAGTTATACATTGCCTTAAAAGTTTATTCTTATTTATGAACGTTTCCGCTATTTTGTTATCCTTACTGGGCATTTGAGCTCACCCCTTTTATATGTTTTATTTTTCCCAGGAAGTGAAGAAGTAAATTATGAATGACCTGCAGAGATATTATGATGGGGATATGAGTGTGGATTATGGAGACTTTATGTTGTTGTAGTAGTTTTTCATTTTATGATGTAATGTAAAACCTATGAATATATCTAGTGTTTCCAAGGCTACTAAACCAATCGGTCTTTCGAGATTTGATCTTTCTTGTGATCATGCCAATGTTATGAAGTAATGAACCGACTCTGGGTAGCTGGGGTCAGGGCGTTACACAAAGACCCAAGTAGAAGTGACCCCATGATATATCACGTCATAAGTGTCCCAACGCAATAGACAGTGCATCAACCGGACGCCCGGTTTGTAAGTTATTGGAATTTTAGTGTCGATGGCCCAGTTGGATTTGGATTCATTCCAACCCAACCATACTACAACTTTTTCCAAAACTCTCATGGATTATCTCAAAAAGTATGTCTCACTCCAAGGATCCCATTGCCATAGACGGTTCATCAACGGAAGTCCGGTTGGCAAGATACGGTCATTAAAGCGTATCTGGGCCCGAGATGGATCTGGGTCTGGTCTGATCCAGTTCGAATCCAACCCTGATCGGCCTAAATTGGCCTGGTCTGGGCTATTTAGTCTAGGCTACGGAGGGCTCCGCCCGCTGGGCCACAGACTGGCCCAGCCCGCCGGGCGGCGCTGCTCGCCAGCCGGGTGGCTGCCTACTCCCAGAACGGCTGAAGAAGAGTCGTTCAACTCTTCAATTAGCAGCGCTGCATGGCACCTCCAGGTGGTCCATGAGACCCACGGGGCACAGGTCCCCCTCCTTCCAAGGCTACGATGTCGCGGCCCCTTCACCGTGGTGTGCGATGGTGCGCCTCCTCGCCAACATGGTCGGTTGGGTGTCGGTCGCCCCTCCGGGTCCGCCGCGGCACCAAGTGGTGCCGCCCTCTTCCACGGTCGGCAACTACCGGGGAACCTTCCATGGACCATCAGGTGAGCTATGGTGGTTTGTTCTTCCTTCTGAACATGTCTACAACCCTCTCGAGGCGCCTTCATTATTGTGTGCCTCCCAGTTCCCACATTCCGTTGAGTTGAAAATCATCCCACGGAGAACGCGTCAAGAAAAGAAGAGTCAGAGGGCCTGGGCCTTGTTCATTTGGAACATGCCCTCCGTGTTTTCATTATAACAAATAGTATATTATTCAATACAACATTGGTAAATTACACTTCTCCTGCGATTCATCAATCTTTTCCAGAACGAGGGAAAATCAATTCACATGAACATAAACAAACCCCCTTACCTCAAGATTATTTGGATACATCACGATGGTGGAAGAAAATTCTATGTATGATGAAGCTGTCATAATTCATCGATCTCGGTTCATTGCCACCCGATCTTTCATCTCCATCAGTGGAAGGTGTCGCGTCACTTTGCAAGAGGTTCCTTGCTTGGTAAAGTCATGTAAAAACTCCACCCCGATCCTCACTTAAATAGATGGAGGATGTGATCATAATGAAATGAAGCATTGACGAGGTTCATTAATTAGTAAATTAATGAACCTCCCATCTCTCTCAATAGAGTGGTTACAAAAACAAAGGTTCAATCCATTAAATGGCTTGGGAAGCCATCGGTCCCACCACCACCACTCAACAGTTACAGAAAATAAATAAAATAACTTTGTCAAGTTAATTTTTTTTGTAAAGTCCAAAATTTAACTTTTTCTTCCAACCTACTATTGTTGAAGTGATCCTTCCCTTAATCGAATCTCAACATTTCAGATTCAATGATGCTATCAAATATCAGTTCCGAGTACCGGTTCAAAATATAGAAAACTCTGCCCACGTATTTACTGAATGTACTTTAAAAAAATTTCTGAAATTCATTCCAGGAACATCGGGCCTTGGAATCAACGCCGTCATTTTTCATAGATTTATAATAATACCAAATAATTTAATAAAATTACATGGAATTTTCAGGTCTTTTCATTCTTCCAACCATAGGGATTTTCTCCCCAAAAGCTAAAAATCTAGGGCAACAAATGGGAGTACTGAGTAGGTATCAGAGCCTCCCACTCCCATGTTCTCTCCTGGAGGTTCCCATGCTGCAAAAGAACTTGCACCAGAGGAATCGACTACCCGTGAAGGACCCACTAAATTCGATACTCTATATTTACTAGGAACTCTACAAACATCTCCCCATCGTCGATATCTAGCTCACCCCAGTAGATTATGTGTGATGGATCATGCAAGTATCTCCTCAACTGTGACACGTGGAAAACATTATACACCCGATGCATCTGTGGGGGATGATCTAATGGTTCCCCACCTATCTTAATCTACTAATGATCTGGAAAGGTCTGATGAACCTTGTAGATATCTTTCCACCTCGGCCAAACCTCCATAATCCTTATTGGGGTGAGACCCATAGGAAGACATGGTATCCCTCCTCAAATTCCAAGGGTATATGTCTCCTATCGGAATAAGACTTTTATCGGATCTATGAAACCTTCATCCGCTCATAGATGATCTGCACCTTCTTTGTGGTTGCCGGTACCAACTCTGGATCCATAAGATTTGACTCACCTGGGTCTATCCACCAGAGAGGTGATTTGCATGGTTGTTTGTAAAAGGCCTCAAATGGAACCATGCCAATGGTGGAGTGATAACTATTGTTGTAGGTGAACTCTACTAGAGGTAGGCGGTCCTCCTAACTACAACCAAAATCGAGGACACAAGAACTAAGAATGTCCTCGAGTGTCTGTATGGTCCACTCCATCTGACCATGTTTCTGAGGATGTAAGGTGGTGCTCAAGCATAGATGAGTCCTGAATGCCTCCTGCAGTCCCTTCCACAAGCGGGATGTAAAATGAGCATCATGATCTGAGACGATCATTGATGGAACCTTGTGAAGTCATAAATTATCTTATACGTTGAGATTTCCAAAGCTCTCTACTTATCCCTTCTCTCAGATGGGTAGGAAGTGGCCCGACTTGGTGAGTTGGTCAACGATCACCCAAATAGAATCCTGCACCCTAGATGTATGTGGTATCCCTATCATGATGTCCATGGAAATACCATCCCACTTACACTCTGGTACCTGAAGTAGCTGATCTAATCCCTCTGGTACCTGATGCTCGGCCTTCACTTTCTGACAAGTGAGGCACTAGGATACAAAATCTGTCAATGCTTTCTTCATCTCTGGCCACCATTACTGATGTTGGAGGTCCCGGAACATCTTCACTACTACAGGATGTACCGCTAATGGTGATGTATGGAACTCCATCAACACCTCCCCTTGTAGAATCAATGGTACCATGGTGCATTCTCTACAGAGGACGACGTGCTCCTCGCCTTTAGAAAATCCATCAAGAGCCTATATGGAGGATATTTAAGCACGTCGGGCCTCACAGTCTACGTCCCCAAGATGTGACTTCTGAACTCGTTGAATAAGTGGGGGAGTGACAGTCATATACTAGAGGTAAGTTTCTCCATCTCTAACCATAAAAGATATCTGCAATGTGGCTAGCTACTCTATCACCTCACTCAGTAGTTTTAGACCAGACCTCCTGTTGAGTGCGTCTGATTCTAAGATCCCCATCCTAGGAGTATATACTATCTCAAATCCATAATCCTGGAGGAACTCTAGCTATTGTCACTGACTCGCGTTCAGGTCCTTCTATGAGAAGATATACCCGAGACTCTTGTGATCATTTTAGACAGTGAAATGTTTTCCCATCAAGTAGTGTCACCACATCTTCAGTGCAAAGACCACTATTTCTATCTCTAGGTCATGGGTAGCGTAGTTCGGCTCATTTTTTTAATTTCGTGAGTCGTAGGAAATCACCACTCACTTCTGTATTAGGACATAACCCAGTCTGGTCCCGGATGTGTCACAGTAGACTACATACCCAACTCCCTCTTCTGGTATCCTCAAGATGGGGGCACTCATCAGTCTCTTCCTCATCTCCTAAAAAATCTGATGTTACTTCTCTGTCCACAAGAAAAGATGCCTATTCTTCTTCAAGGCTGAAAAGGGTGTCGCTACCCTATAGAAGTGAGGTAAAAATATATGGTAGTACCCAGCCAATCCTAGGGAACTACGCACCTTGGTCACACTCCTGGGTGGATCTCATGAAAGAACTTCCTCTATCATCTCTAGATATATTGTGAATCCAGCCTCTGAGATAACGTGCCCCGTGAAGTGGATTTCTTGTATCCATAACTAGAAATTTTAGAGCTTGACATAAATCTAGTGCTATCAGAGTGTATCTAGAACTATCTATAAGTGCATGGTGTGATCCTCCTCCGACAGTGAGTATATCAAGATGTCGTCAATGGTGACCACCATGAAGCGATCAAGGTATGAATGGAAGATCATGTTCATGATCCCCATGAACACTGCTGGAGAGTTTGTCACACCTAAAAGCATCACAAAGAATTCATAATGGCCATACCGACATCTGAAGGTTGTCTTTGGTTTGACCTTGTCTCGTACCCTGATCTGGTGATAGCCTAATCTGAGTTCAATCTTTGAAAACCAATGAGATCCCTTCAGATGGTCGAAGAGATCACGATCCTCATAAAATGATACTTATTCATCACAATCAGCTGGTTTAGGCACTGATAATCCACACAAAACTTTAGACTCCCATCTGCCTTCTTGGAAAACAAGATCAGGGATTCTCATGGAGAAATATTGGGCCTTACAAACCCCTTTCTCTATAAGTCCTACAACTATACCATCAGCTCAAGAAGCTCCACGAGAGCCATCTGATATGTTGGTGTGGATATCAGTGTCGTCCTGCAGTATAGAATTATCTGAAAGTCTACCTATCTGTGAGGAGTTTGTCCCGGAACATCATCACGGAAGACATCAGCATATTGGTCCACCACTACAGGATAACTCGGACTCCTCATATCAATTGATCTGAGAGTGAGGCTATCCAACTGATGAGTAATCGAATACACCTTCCTCTGAGATAGTCTATCATGTTCTACTAAGGTTTCCTACTCACCGGTGAAGGTAAACTGAATCCCATCCACACGGACACACCGCACTTTGTGCCTAAATCAGTCGATTGAGCATGGACTGTGGATAGCCATTCCATACCCAAGATAACATCGTAAGGCCTCGACATTTCTACTAGGAGATCTCAGTCAAAGAAATCGCCACCTAGAGTGAGCTCACACTACCTAAACTAGTGTGTAATGATTGAATCTTCTCCCGTAGGAGTCTATAATTGCTAGGATCGAGCCAACAACTCCATCAGAATCTATGATCTCCAAACAAGTGATTTGGAAATGAAAGAGTTACTGAAAACTATGTGTAAAAGTATTAAATCTAGGGTATAGTAGAAACATATTGTACCTCTAATCATCTCAAGAGAACCATGGTCATAGGCTTCTCCTGCCTGTATCTGCGCTTGCCCCTATCCACCTGCTCCCTATAGTCGGGGTGGACCACTTGGTGTTGGTGGTGGTGGTAGAACCTCGAATCACCATCCACCGTCAACTGCATGACCTCTTCCCCTGCCACATCCTTCACCATGTAGACCTCCCCGCTCGAACCTCAGTCGCTGCCTCTACGGTTCCCCGACCATCTGTTCATCGTTGGTACAGCGGGTCGAGCAGTCACGAGCCATGTGGCCCTACCCGCCACACGTGAAGCATAGTCTTCTTCCCTACTAACCCCCTCTGCCTTGTGAGCTCTGCACCTCCGACCCTACATCCTGGGGTCACTATCCAGAAAGTCTGTTTGGCTTGGATTTTTACGTCATTTTCCAACTTTCTGTTATAGATGACTCGGCTACCTGTCGTTCGGTGTTGGTTCTCATCGTTGGTGCCTGCTCAGCTAAGAATCTCTCAACCAATAATGCTTACTTGATCAATCTCGCCTACATCGGGATATTTATAAATATCATCGATGCTCTGATCTCTTGTCAAAGACCCTTTTCAAAGGTCTAGGCCCATAAGTATGGGTCTCGTACCATTTCGGTGGAGTAGTGCGAGAGGACAGTGAATCTCGCTGAGTACTGGGCCACTGATAAGTTACCTTGCTGTAAGTGAAGCAGCTCCTAGATACGCACAAAAAATAGTTTCAATTTGAAAAACTCCGCCCTCAAGAGGCTCTCAAAGTCCACACAGGTTAGTGTCACCACATCATGTAAATGGAGTATCAGGATCCACTATCTTCCTGTGGTGACCATGAAAAAACTAGCTACTAGGATCCCCATCTTCTCTACTGGTGTCCCAACTAGGATAAAACTCATTCCATAGCCTCCATCCGGTCCTCAGATACCTGCGGATCTATCTCTCCTTGAAACCTCATAGGCCTTTGGCACTGGAACTCATGCAATGCACCCATTCAGTGTGCACTATCCATTAGTGGGGCTGGTGGAAACTGTTTCCCTATGAGTGTCGGTATTTCTTGTACACCACCCGAAGGTGACGACACAGTAAGCGGTCCATCTACCAAAGCCTCGTAAATCGGTGGTCCTTCATCTTATACTCTCTCAAGAATCCAGGTTTCCCGTCTATGCGGTGGCATCCTGAAAAGAAATAGGTGCACCATGATCAATAATTTATACCTATTGTAACGTCCTGGTTCTACAAGCCACCCAGAGGTTCCTCGTACTTGATTGATCACATGGCCTCAAGAGAATGTCCCCAAATGCCCGAGGCTACTGACTAGAAGCGAGGGCCTTGGGTGTGATAGTGGGGAAACTATTCTCTTATTGGCAGAGTAACACAGTAGAAGAAAGTAATAGTAAAAGCAGAAGTAGAATAATCCATACAAAAGTAAACAATAGAAGACTAGAAAACAATAAACTGAAGCACACACATATATATATAAATTCTGCATGATACATATGTCTAGGAAATCAGCAAAACAAAACAAAATGATGGAATACAATAGTACTAAACCGAAGTACAAAAGAAACAAAGTAAAGAAATCCTCATCATCGCAAGCCATAACATGGTCATATGCTCTCTATCTCCACAGCAAATCAAGAACCTCAAGTTGAAGGTCTCTTGACCTTATCTATACCTACAACAATATAATATTTTTTTGGCCTAAAATCATGGCCCAAACAGGGTGTGAGACTAAATCCCAATAGAGAACCACCAAAAGATTTTTACATAGCAGTAAGCGAATATATGGTAGGTAATAAGTACAAAAAGAAGTAAATAAGGAAGTACCTAGTAGTAAATAATCCATAGTTTCAATGCATTCAGTTTCATATATCAAGAAACAGCTAATCAAAACAGATAATCACAAATAGGTAATCAAAAACATGTAACCCTCTAGAATATACTCACAGCCAATCCTATCTTGACCTACCTAGAAACATAAGTAAGCTGCTAAACCCAAAAAGTAACCCTCTGGTAAGTACTCACAGCATATCCCCTCTGGTCTTACCTATCATAGACTCTCTGAGGAAGAACTCATCATCAATTCCTTTTATAGTCTCATACCGGTAACTGAAGGAGCTCTAGGGAATCACTTATGTCACATTCCCTATGTGACCCATGTTGAGTAACTACAAATACTCTTAGGAAGCACTTATGTCAATTCCCCTTATGGTCTCACATCGTAAGTAAAACAGACACCATAGAGAAGCCCTTACATCCATTCTCCTTATGGTCTACTACACCAGGTTCTCATGGCCTTGTTTAAGTCAAGTAGGTATAACAACGTATATCGGACAAAGTAAACCTCAAGAACTACTTGGCTAGAAGTCTACAACATAACATCATGTAAGGACACAAACACCCCGTCCTACTATACTAGGCATGGAAGGTAAACAGAAGCCTAATAGTGAAACTATCCCCAAGGGTAAAAATAGGCAATCACACATGGGAAAACACTTCCAAATCATAGAAATTGACCCTATTCACATATAATTAACCTCTAATCAAGAATACACGCATAGTATGCAAACAATAGTGCTGAAACAGTAAACGTGCAATACCCCATTCATGGGTATTAGCGATTTTCCACATAAAACTCAAATAATTTCAACATATGTTCACAAACCACCTACCTCGGTGTTGGTAGATCATTATAAATGAACCTAAAGTCTTGAATCTCCCAAAAACACTGTAGATCAACAAAAACATCTAAAACGTTCAACTGAAGATAAATCTTGAAAGAGGAAGAATCAGAAGATGGTGTTCAAGAAGAAGAGAGAACTCGCCGATATGATACCAACACATCTGACAGAGTTCGATTTGGGGAACGGATTCTCGATCAGGGGCTCGGAAAATATATGCACCTTATGGGCACTCTCGGTCGAGTTTGGTGGAGAAGAATGTGTTTCTGTCGATAAGACGTGACCCTATTCTGTTTAATTAAAAAAATAAAATACATGGTGTGTACTTATATTTTCCATACTTTGCTTTAGGCGGCCTCCAGTTCACCCCCAACATGGCTGTGTGCATGGCCGCTACACGGCCAGCACACGGCTACCTGCGGTAACCGAGTACACGGCGTGTACTTCAAAAATTTCTAGAAATTCCTCTTTTTCTCAAAAACAACTAGAAAATGAAATCATACTTGAATAAAAATATCTAGGTTCTTAAAAACTTCCCCCATTAAAGAAATTCATCCATGAATTTACCTAGCAACGCAGCGTAGAAGAAGAAACCCCAAATAGCTCTGGCCACTATAATCGTACATCGGCCTCCCTCTCCCAAGTCTCGTCTTGTACTCGCATGTACTGCCGAAGCACCTGAACCAGAGGAATAGACTCACCAAAGAGAACCTTTGTACTTCGACCAAAAATTCGGATAGGATACTCCTTGAATGATGCATCCACTTCCAACTGAACCTCCTTAGGTTGGAAAACATGAGATGGGTCTGAGAAGTAACGTCAAAGCTGAGAAATGTGGAAAGCATCGTGCATAGCCTGGTACCTCTGCGGCAACTACTACTGATAGGAAACTGCCCCAACTCTCTCCAACACCTCAAACGGCCTGACGTACCTCGATGAAAGCTTACCTTATCTCACAATCCTCTTATGTCCCAACCTCAGTGTGACATGTAGAAAAACCTGATCCCCTACCTCAAACTCTATAGGTTATCTCCGTTGATCAGCATAAGATTTCTGTCGAGACTGTGTAGTAGCCATCCTATTCAGAATCAACTCTATCTGCTCTATGGTCTCTTGAAGAAGACGAGGTCCTAGCAAAGCTACCTCTCCTGCCTCCAGCCAACATAAGGTTGATCGACATGTCCTACCATACAAAGCCTCATAAGGTGACATCTGAATACTTACTTGAAAACTATTGTTGTGGGAAAAATCCACAAGAAGTATGTGCTTATCCCAAGAACCTTAAACATCCAGAATACAACCTCGAACCATTTCCTCAAGAACATGTATTGTATGCTCAGAATGGACATATTTCTGGGGGTGGTAAGCTGTACTCAAATGTACCTATGTACCCAAAGCCTTCTGAATCCCTTGCTAGACCTGAGAAGTAAAACTTTCATATCTGTTTGAAACAATGGAGTGTGGAACTCCATGTAAGAAAAAAATCTCATGGATGTACAACCATCCCAGATCATCGAAACGAAAGGTCTCCTTGATAGTCAATAAGTGAGCAACCTTCGTGATTCTGTCAATGAAAACCCAAATTGCATTATTCCCTCAAGGCGACCTCAGTAACCATGTCATGAAATCCATCATGACATCATTCCACTTCCACTGGGGAATGGGTAACTATTGTAAAATCCCAGCTGGTCACTGATGATCCACCTCCACCTACTGATTGGTGGAACACCTCATTATGAAACTAGAAACTTCTCCCTTCATACATGGCCACCAATACTAACGGTGTAGATCACGATACATCTTGGTGACACCAGGATAAACTACCCAAACTGAGGAATGAAAGTCTCGCATCCGCTCCTTTCGTATGCCTACTGGAACCCATATGCACCCCTGGAAATGCAAGATCTCATCCTCGCCTATTGTCCATCCTGGAAAAGGGTCCTCTCCTGAAACACTCTCCCATATGACTAGGCCTTCTGATTCTGATAGATGCCTCATTCGCACTCGATCAAGAAGGATAGAGGTAACAGTTACTGAAGAAAGAAACGCATGTCCCTGTCTATCGTGCACCCCCAAATGTATCTCAGAGAATAGAGTCATAAGCTTCCACTCACTACTGGCCTCCTGAACAGCCCGTATTTGAGTCCTTCTTCTCAATGCATCAGCCACTGCATTGCCTTTCCTAGGCATATAGGCAAGATCAAAGTCAAAATAATGAATATACTCAACCAACCTTCGTTGTCTCAAATTCAAATCATGTTGAGTGAAGATGTACTTGAGAATCTTGTGGTCAGTGAAAACCACAAAATTCTCTCCCATAAAGTAATTTCTCTAACAGCATAAGGCAAGAACAACAACAGCTAACTTGAGATCGTGCGTCGGGTAATTCCTCTCATGTGGCCGCAACTGCCGAGACCCATACGCAACAACTCCTTCTCCCTGCATAAGCACAGCTCCCAGCCTAATACTTGAATCATCACATTACACAGTATAGCTCTTTCCTAGATCTGTAAACACTAGTATCGATGCCAACGTCAACCTCCCTTTCAACTTCTGAATGGCTGACTCACAAGAATTTGACTACAAGAACCATCACCCTTCTTAGTCAGACCCTTCAGTGGTGCTTCTAAGAGTGAAAAGTCTTGGATGAAGCGTCTATAGTATCCATCCAGCCCTATAAAACTTTGTACCTCAACTATGTTCTTCGTCTACTCCACGTAAACTACTTCTCTCGCATTTTCTGGGTCTACTGACACTCCTATATCATAGATAACATGACCCAAGAAGTGAATTTGATCCATCCAAAAGAGGAATTTTGAGAGATTAGCATATAACTGATGCTCTCTCAGTGTACTCAAAACAATACCATGGTGTGTGGAATGGTCTTGTCGAGTGTGAGAGTACACCAAGATGTCATCCACAAAAACCACCATGAAGGAATCCAAGTTTGGATGGAACACTCGGTTAATCAGTTCCATGAAAACTCCAGGTGTGTTCATGAGAATGAACGGCATAACCATATACTCGTATAGATCATAGCTTCTATGAAAGGCTGTAAGAGGTATATCTGATGGTATAATGTGAAATTGATGGTAAATGGACCTCATGTCAATCTTCGAGAACACCCAGGATCCTCAAATCTGATCAAAGAGATCATCAATCCTTGATAATGGATATCTGTTCTTGACCATCAACTAGTTCAAATTCCAATAATCCACAAAAAGCCTGAAGGTACCATTTGCCTTCATCGCAAAAAGGACAGGTGAACCCCAACAAGAAGTATTGGGTCAGATGAAACCCTTTTCATGCAACTCCTCCAACTACTTCATGATCTCCTTTAACTCTGGTGTACCCATCCAATTATGAGGAATGGACACCAGTGCCACTCCTGGAACAAGGTCAATAGAAAATTCTACCTTGCGCTCTAGAGTAAAACCATAAAATTCTTCTAGAAATACATCTCTAAAACAATCCACCACTAGAGGAAAGTCCATCTGTGAAATCCCCTAGTCATCTAGATATAGACTAGAAATATGGATTGTAACTCCTCCTAACCCATGATTCTCGGGTCGTTCTCTGCTCGGCTGGACATCCCATTCTCCCTTATGAAGAAAATATCCACCCTCTGGTGATACGACACTCACCCTATGGTGATAACATTCGATGACTGCATGGAAAGAAACTAGCCAGTCCATTATGAGAATGACATCATATCCTATCGTCTCTAGGACATAGAGGTCCCATCCAATGTGACACCCACCAACCTCTAAAGGGAATGCCTTATAATGACATACACAATCCATTCTAGTCCCCAACAGTGTGTCTAGTGTCAACATATCAGCAGAATAAATGATGCAGAGCCCAAGGCTCTATACAACCACAAAAGATATAAAGCTATGGGAAGCCCCTCTATAAAAAAGGGTAGAAGCGAAAACTGAGTCTACTAAGATCGTACCTCACACTTTAGAGGGTTCGGGATCCTGCTCATGTTGATTCTGCTTTACTACAAAAGTCTGGCATGCACTGTGGCCCTATGACCCTGTCTAGACACCCTAAGCTGATACACCCTGTTGTCATTGAAAACCAGGTGACTGGATACCAAGACCACGACCTCCACCTCGGCCTGAACGGTCGGAAGAACTCCAGTTCCTAGACTGTTGAGAAACTTGTGGTGTTACTTCTGAATGAGGAGTCATAGAAGAACCCTTGTCACCAGATTCTAGTGAGAAGATATAATAGAATCACTAAAGATACCCCATATTGTTGTAATATCGGCACTCCACTGGGACTCTTAGGCATTTTAGCTTCGTATGCCCACTCTTCTTGCACTGGTAGCACACCACCTGACTACCAGAAGAAGTATCTTGTCTCCTAGGATCTGTGCATGAAGACTCCCTGCGGCGCTTCCTGCTGTCATTATGAGGGATACTAACTCCAGATGCCAAGGCGCCCTAACTCACAACTCCAGAATCCCTCAGATTGCGCTCAGTGATCAGCACCTGGTTGAAAGTAGAAGTTATAGAAGTCAACCTAAATATGTTCACCTGTGATCAGATGTTGTGCCTCAGACCATCCTCGAATTTAATTTCTAGGAATAATTGATCACCTCCTAGAATAGGCATGAAACGCTATAGCTCGTTAATGTAAGAGGAATACTCCATAACTGAAAGAGTACCCTGCTCCAGACTCATAAACTATTGGGCTCGATCGGCCCTCAAGTTCCTTGGATAGAAATAGTCATAGAAGATATGATAGAACTTCTCCCAAGCCATAACCTACTGATGCACCACCTGTGAGATCACATCCCACCATCTCTTAGCGGAATCCTAAAGCATATACACAGCGAGCTTCACCCTCCTCTCTGGAGGTATCTCCAGATGCACAAAGATCATCAGCATGGATTCCAGCCATGACTCTACAGCTTGGGGTCCTCCATCCCCTGAGAAAGTGGGAGGATGCTTCTGAAAGACCCATGTCAATTCTGCCATCGATGGAGTTGGAGGCGGTTCTCCCTAAAAGTTCTGCATCATCCTTATAAAGCCTTCCCTGAACAATACATCAGCACCTGTGTCCAGTATAATGGCTGGTACCAAGACTGGCACAATGGGAATATCTACAAGTAGTCCTCGATCAGCCGTATCTGGTGTCCGATCACTACCCTGCAACTAGTGTACAGCCGGATGAAGTCTTGGAGGCATGACTCTGCAAGGTCAAATGCACACCTTAGATCAAGATTATCAAGGACTAAAAACTGAAAGCGAAAAAGGGAATAGGACAAGGAAATCATTCAAGTTTTTTCAAAACATGACTACACTGAGTGTATAACCCCTACCCGGCATGTTCCCTTCAGCCATTCACATGGGTGTGTACTTCTACCATAATTGGTCGTGTAATGCCCCATACACACGGTGTGTTCACATAACAAATGACATGTACTTGAATCCTCTTACCATTCCTGATTCCTTCTACACAGCTAAGCCACATAATTCTCCTTAGAACAAGACAACATGGTGTGTTAGTGCCAAACACGGCGTGTAGTAGACAAACCTCACCAACCCATGTTGTTAGTTACACAGTCGGGTGCCTGGGTTACACCACACGACGTGTTCCAGACGAACATGGAGTGTACTAAGAAGATTTTGTTAAGCTGTGTTTTTAGTGACACATCCAGTTACATGGTTCTACGACATGGCGTGTACATCCTCTACACGACATGTCTTACCAAAGATTCCAAACCTCGTGTCCTCACCCACACAGTCTGAGACACGATTAGAGACTACATAGTGTGTACATACAGTACACGGCATGTACTTAAGAAAAACAATTTCTTCTCGAACAGAAGAACGCATGGCATGTAGTTAACATTACATGTCGTGTATTCTAGGTTTTTCTGGACAGTAAGCCTCTGAAAATACTCCATAACCTAGAAAACACTAGAACAAACCTCAAGGTTCTAGATTTAGATATGTGAGGGACCATACTCCCCGCGAATCAAATCTTGGCATCTTATACATGTCATAACAAGGTAAACAAGTGAAAGATCCACCGAATTTTGATTCATGAGGGCCCATAACACCTCAAGAACCAAATTTTGGAATTCATTCAAACAGATCCTTACACAAATAAATACCCTATCAAACCAAAGTTATTTTACCAAATCATCTATCACAATAGTTTGAATATCTAGCACAACATCTATCACAACAACATGAAATTGCTAATGCACCCTAAATGGCCTGGAAATAATGCATGACATGTGATTCCTAGAAAGTGCATATATGATGCATGAGATGGAATACCCTCATCTCATCAGATTTAAACAAAAATAGAACCTCAATGACATCAACAATAACAACACAAAACATGTGAATCACTCAAGGTGAAATCAAATCAACTGTAATAATTGTGAAACCATAAAAATTACAACAATGAGGTAGATTGGCTTTTCCCTATACACATATTAGATACTCCCAGGAACATATTATTACCAAGTACTTATTCCTTATTATCCTTTTCTACAGGATCCAAACAGTAAGTCAAGAGAAAAAATAATCCCTCTGATACCACTTTGTAACGTCTTGGTTTCAGAAGCCACCCAGAGGCGCCTCGTACCCGGTTGGTCACATGGTCTCAAGCGCATTTCCCCAAATTCCAGAGGCTATTAACTAGAAGTGAGGGCCTTGGGTGTGATAGTGGGGAAACTATTCATTCATTGGTAGAGTAACACAGTGGAAGAAATCAATAGAAAAAGCGGAATCATGAATAATCCATACAAAAGTAAACAGCAGAAGACTGAAAAATAATAAATTGGATCACACATATATATGAATGATTCATGATACATATTTCTAGAAAAGAATCCAACCAAAAAAAAATGCTAGAATACAGCAGTACTAAACCCAAGTGTAAAAGAAAACAAGTAATCAACTCCTCAGCATCACAATCCATAGCTTGGTCCCATGCTCTCCATCTCCACAGCAAATCAAAAACCTAAAGTAGAAGGTCTCTTGCCCTGATCTATAACTGGAATGATATAACATTTTTGGGCCCAAACCATGGCTCAAATAGGTTGTGAGACTAAATACCAGAAGGTAACCACCACAAGATCTGTGCCTAACAGTCAGTGAATATATGGCAGGTAATAAGTACAGAAAATAGTAAACAAGGAAGTACCCGGTAGTAAAAAATCTACAGTTTCAATGCATTCAGTTTCATATATCAAGCAACATCTAATCAAAATAGATAATCACAAACAGGTTACCCTCTGGTAAGTACTCACAGCCAATCCCCTCTGGTCTTACCTGGAAACACTAGAAAGTAACTAAACACAAAAGGTAACCCTCTGGGAAGTTCTCATGGCCTATCCCTTCTGGTCCTACCTAGCATAGACTCTCTGAGGAATCACTTACATCAATTCTCACTATGGTCTCGCATCATAAGTAAAACATACACTCTAGAGTATCCCTTACATCCATTCTACCTATGGTCTACTTCACTAGGTTCTCACGGCCCTGTGTAAGTCATGTAGGTATAGAAAAGCATATCGGCCGAAGTAAACCTCATGAACTACTTGGATAGTAGTCTACAGCATAATAACATGTAAGGATACAAACACCCCATCCTACTATACTAGGCATGGAAGGTAAATGGAAGCCAAATAGTAAAACTAGCCCCAATGGTCAAAAAATGAAATCATGCATGGGAAAACACTTCCAAAGCATAGAAATTGACCCTATTCACATTCAATTAACCTCTAATCAAGCATACAAGCATAGCAGGCAAAAAATAGTGCTGAAATAGTAAATGTGCAATACCCTATTCATGGGTATTGGTGATTTTTCACATATAACTCATATAAATTCAACAGAAAGGAACAAACCACCTACCTCAGCGTTGGGAGATCTTTATACATGAACCTCAAGCATTGAATTTCCCCAGAGCACTGTAGATCTACAAAAATGTCTAAAACGTTCAACCGAATATAACTCTTGAAAGAGGAAGAATCAGAAGAAGGTGTTCAAGAAGAAGAGATAAATCACCGATACGATTCCAACGCAACCGATGGAGTTTGATTCGGGGAACAGACACTTGATCGGGGGCTTGGGGAAGATCTGTGCCGTACAAACACTCTCGATCGAGTTCGGTGGAGAAGAAGGTGTTTCTGTTGATAATATGTGACCCCTGCCCATTTAATGAAAAAAAATGCACGGCGTGTACTTTGTAAGTACACGACGTGTACTTTCCATTTTTTTACTCCGCTTTGCGCGGCCTCTAGGTCACCCCTACATGGTCATGTTCATGGATACTACACAGCCAGCACACGACTACCCGCGGTTACTGAGTACATGGTGTGTACTCAGAAAGTACACGGCATGTAATTCAAAAATTTCTAGAAATTCTGATTTTTCTAAAAAATGACCAGAAAAGAAAAACATACATGAAAAAGAATATTCAGGTTCTTAAACCTCGTGATCTGACTCAAAAGGGATCAAAGTAAACACATTTACAAACCACATGCAATAAGTTTTTTTGTGAACTAAGTAAAAAATAAGAATTCATGTTCCTAGTGTACGGATACGTCGGTCATTGCACTGACACTAGACTCCCCAAACTGAAAACCACACTCAAAACACATAACACTATTGCTCCATTAAAAAAAAATCAAAGTCCTAGTCCTTCAGTAGAACTGACTCCTCGGATTCCAATGTCATGACATGTCCCTCAGGGTCCCTTCTGTGACTACCCCAAGCTCGCATTCCATATTCCAGGGGTTGAGGACTAGCACCAAAAAGGCATATCCCTAAAATGGGAAGGCATTGCCTTTAAACCTGTATAATCATACAGACCAAGAACATAGCAAGATGCAACAACGAAGTAAAAATGCTATAGTAAAAGTGTATACTGAAGGTAAAGGGGGCAGAATACAAGCCCAACTAAAAAGTTACAACTACAACTGAAAATAGAAAACAGATCCTATGATCATCCACCAAGGATCCTACTTGAAGGATAGAAACAGCTCATCTCCACTGCTCTCCACATTGACCAGTCACCTCTGTGTACCGCCTGGTCCTGGCTCCTAAAATCTCTGCTGAGTCGCTCGTCGTCTGCACAAGACACAACAAGGTTTTAGTGAAGCCCGGTTAGGGGTGAGTATAACAATACATATTATGGACCCCGAGACACTTAATGGTATCTCAGAATTTCACATAAGAATAACACAAGCATGATCTCAATCACAAATCACAAAGAAATAGTCATGGCTCAAACCAGGTTTATCTTAAATAAGGAAGTACAGATGATTAATCATAAGCCTAGATCATCTTACTCTATCAAGAGTCACTACTGCTGACCAACATAGTATCGATAGATACTAACCTCCTCAAGACCCACAGAGGATCGATAGGTGATGATTCACACAGAATCTCTAGGTGCTGATACACACAGAATTTCTAGGTGCTGATACACACAGAATTGCTGGGTGCTGATTCACATAGAATCAATGGGTGTTGATTCACACAGAATCGCTCGGTGCTGATTCACATAGAATCATTGGTTTCAGATTCACATTGAATCACTGGGTGCTGATTCACACACAATCGATCTTCATTCTTCACGTCTCAGCTAGACACAGGATTCCTACTCATAGTGCACTTTTCTCTGATAGAAACCACTCCTAAAGCCATTAATAGTATTTCAACCAGCCCAAAGTCCCATGTATAAGTTATCTCATGATATGTCACGTCATAAGGGTCCCAACATAATAGACAGCGTGTCAACTGGATACTCAGTCTGTAATTTATTGGCATTTTAGTGTCGAGGGCCCGGTTGGATTCGAAATCGATCCAACCCAGCCGTACTCAAACTTTCTCAAAAACTCTCGTGGATTATATCAAAAGAACTGTCTTGCACAAAGGATGCTAGAGTTGTAGATGGTTCATTAAACGGATGTCCAATTTGCAAGATACAGTCATTTAAGCGTATTTAGAACCGAGAGGGGTCTGGGTCTTGTCCAACCCGATCGTACCGACCCTGCATAGGCTGACCCGACCCAGTCTGGTTCCGACCCAACCTGGCCTGGGCGGGGTCGCGGATCGGCCTGGAACATTGGCTGGCCACGGCCCGCCACGTGGCGCTCCTCGCCAGCTGAGTGGCTGCCAACTCCGTAAACGGCTCAAGAAGAGTCGTTCGACTCTTTAATTAGCGGCACTATGTGGCGGCACCATGTGGGTCCACCACGTGCTCTGCAGGACCCTCAGGATGTATTTCCCCCTCTTTCTACGAATTCGATGTCACTACCCCTTCACCGAAGCGTGTGCCGGCACGCCGCCTCACCAACGCTGTCGGCCGGGTGTCGTCTGGGTGTCGGCCTCCCCTTCGGGTTCGCCCTAGCACCGCCCTCTTCTGCATTCGGGGAGCGCCGGCCACCGCCTTCTCCACTGGCACCAATCCCCGGTGCCTCACCGGTGAACCTTCTACGGGATACCAAGTCAGCTCAGGTGGTCCGTTATTTATTCCAGATGCGTCTAAAGCCCTCCAGGGGTACCACCGTCATTGCGTGCCTCCCAGTTCCTGCTTTCTGTCGAGTTGAATATCATCCCAAAAAGAACGCATCAATATATGAAGCGGCGGAGGGTTTGGGCCTTATTTTTTTGGCCCAAACCCTATCTGTTAGCATTATAAAAAACGTGAATTTTTTCAATACAACATTGGTAAATTACATTACTCCCACGATTCACCAATCCTTTCTAGAACGAAGTATGATCCATTCACATAAAGTTAAACAAAACCCATACCTCGAGATTCTTTGGATAAGACACAGTGGTGAAAGAAGATTCTACATTTGATGAAGCCACCATCATTTGTCGATCCCAGTTCATTGTCACCTCAGCTTCCATCTCCGTCAGTGGAAGTGGTCGTGTCACTTCACCAGAGGTTCCTTTCTTGGTGAAGTTGTGTTAAAACTCCACCCTGATCCTCACTTAAATATATGGAGTATGAGAGCTTAATGCAATGAAGCATTAATGAGGTTCGTTAATTAGTTAATTAATGAACCTCCCATCTCTCTCAATGGAGTGGTTACAAAAACAAAGGTTCAAGCCATTAAATGGATTGACAAGTTTTCAGTCATTCCACTGCCGCACAACTGTTACAGAAAGGAAATAAAATTACATTGTTAAGTTATTTTATTATTATTTTTGTAAAGTCAAAAATTTAACTTTTTCTCATGACCTACTACGGTCAAAGTGAAGTTTCCCTTAAGTGAATCTTGGTGTTGCGGATTCAATGGTGCTGTCAGATTTCAATTTCGAGCACCAGTTCAAAAGATAGAAAACATCATCCGTGCATTTACTGAACATACCTTAAAAAAGTTCAGAAATTTCATTTGGGCACATCGGGCTTCAGAATCAAGCGCCATCAATTTTTAAGGACTCGTAATAATTGAAAATAATTTAAAAAAAATTACATGTAATTTTTGGGACTTTATAGTTTTGTATAAATTTTAATCCTTATCTTCTAGTTAAACCACTTTTAACCTCAATTTTACCATAACCGTGATAACTTAACATTTTTACCATAAATGAAAAACTATAAGTTAAAAAACAAAATTTTTTTACAAAAAATATATAATTTGAATTAAAATTTTCCAATACATTTTATCATATTATAAATCAATAGGTAAAATAATTAAATTTTAATATAATTACAAAAAACACATGAAAAACAATTTTTTAGGAAAGTAATAAATTTTAGTATAAAAACATTTAACCTTCTAATAAACTGAAAACTATTGTTTCTATGAATTATTTTTGGGATATAATATGAAATGGAAGGTTTTTAGAGTTTCTTATCAAGACAAAACCGAATCTAACCTTACATTTATCCCATTAAAGGCAAAGATTGAAAAATATATTTTAATTTGAGTAAAATATTATTTATGCTCATAAAATTTCAACTTGGATTCCCCAATTTAAAAATAATGTTTTCAAATACATTATATAACTATATTAATATATTTTTTTTTGATAAATATTTTTCTCATTTTTTAAAATCATTTTAACATCAAAATGATGCAATAAATGTTAGAGTACTTGAAAATAGATATTTTAACTATTCAACTAAATATAAAATAAATTTTGGAAATATAAAATATTCAGCCTATGATAAATTTTATATATTGAATGAGAAAATGATTTTATTTTTATACAATAAAATTTTAATGATTTAGAAAATTAAATTTTAAATAAAACTATATAATCGATGGGAAACATTATAGTAAGGATAAATATTTTTCTTTTTCAGTTAAAAAAATACTTAAAATTATTGAAGAGAATATGACTCCATAAAATCTAGTCATTAATATTATAAAATAATATATTAAATATTTAAATTATTATAGTTTTTTATAAGTGTTTTTTCTCTACATCATACTTTTATTAATTTTTGAATATATTCAACAATGAATATATAGCTTTATCCACTGTAAATATTGGTTTGTATCCAAATGATCTTCTTCATAGTTTTCATAGATTTGAAAGGGGTTTCATATATGGAAAGAGTCCATTCCATTATTATTTCTTACTATATACTTGCCATGGGACCTTATAAATTTATATTTTATGGATAATATTATATTTATTATAGATGGACGTTTTTGTAATTGATATTGTTTTTTATTTCTATTGTATATTGATGGTTTGTAATATAATTTAGACCCATATATTGTTTATTTTATTGAATATTATATATTCAAAAAATTCATAAAATATCACAACAAAATAGTGTATGAACATTTTTGTTTTTTACCTATATAATTGTCTCCCCTTTTACCAAAAGAACCCCCTAACTACTGGTTATGAATAACTGGTATATGAGGACATTCACCTAGGGTATGTGACATCACAAGGTCTAAAATATGTAATATAAAATGGTTAGATTAATAAAAATAAGTAAAATTCCATTCTAAATTTATTGTATGATTTGGATTAATTATTATTTGAGAAGGTTTTCTATAGTATAATCGAATATTAAGGAATACTGAGAAAATTTCATTAATATAGAAAATACAATATCAATTTCTAAAGAGGAAAAAAATACATAATATGAGTTTAATGATGATAAAGGGTAATAAAAACATAAAATAAAAACCTATGTATCTTTTTTAAGATATATATAAATGGGGTAAGAGAATATGTTAAGAAAATATTCATTTTCAATTATTTAATATGATAAATGTTTTCATTTCCAAATAATTATCCTAAAAAATAAACATGGGGAAAATATTAGGAAGAACAAATAAATAGATTCATCAATAAGAAAACCAACAAGAATTTTTTGTATAAAAATAGAGAATATATTACAAAATGGATAGAGATAATGATGAAAAAGTAAAAACATAAGAACCTTTATATCAAAGTAGGATAGATAGTCATGAAACATTTACCACCATGTTTTCAAGATTAAGGATATTAATATAGACATGACAGAATCCATATGGATCATGAAAATGAAGTATAAATGACATATAGAAATAATGAAAATTTTGACAATGATGTACAATAATCGAAGAATGACTAGATATTGAGGATGGAGAAAAAATATTGATAATATGATTTAAATATTATATTATGTTATTATAACATTAATGAATTATTTATGATAAAATGTTGTGGAGTATAAATTTTTTGTTATTATAATGACTTTTTTGTGAAAATTGAATGTATAATTGTCATTCTCTCCATAAATAATGATATTACCTATGAAATTAATTGAAGTAATTTGGATAAATAAGGAAAAATAATAAAATATTAAATCACTGACATGGAAATCTATCAATTATATAAATATGTATAATTTAAAATTTGTGATATCCTTAATGTGGTTATGGATTAATTCAATTAAGTTGAAGAGAAACAAATGTCCTTAAGAGAACGTGATAAAAACATAAATGAAAAACAATAAAATTTATTGAGTGGTATTAGATAGAGATTTTTTAATTTAGTAAATAGTTTGATAAACATGAATATAGAGTTCATTGAACTAATGGATGAAAAAAATGAATTTTATTAATAAAACACTATTTAAAAACAAAAAAAATGATAAAATATGGAGGTAAAATAATTCTATTTAAGTCATATATTATAATAATAAGAACTATATTATACCTCAAAATTATAGTCTAATAAAATTAGAATATAATATCAATATAAATTTAAATAATTAATAAAAACAGTGCCACATTAATAGAACATTCTTTGGTAAAACAAATTATCATGAACTTTGTTGGTGTTATTATGTATTCAACAATTAATAATATATTTTAGAGTATTATTTATTGTTATATGAGAAGGATATATATTTAATGTCACATTAATTTTTTTTGAATTCTATATTAATGATTGTACAAATGAAAATTGATTTCTTCTTAGGGCCTAATTTTTACATGATAAAAATGAGATATGTTAAATAATGTTGTTTTTCAATAATTTTCAGGATATTAAAATCTGATATATGATCAAAATGAAACTGATTCATGCTAAAAAAATTAATAACCTATAAAATGAATGTATATTTCTTGAGTGAACACACAATATAAGAGGTTAATAATATTCCAACAATAATATATACAAACTGGTTAAATAATTATTTTGTTAGGAATGTTGAGTATGATTAAAATTGAAGAAATAATAATAATTTAAATGATAATATTGTAGAGCAATATATTAATATAAACAAATAACATGATACATTTTATTAAAATAATGAATAAAAAACAATTCTTGGTATTGAGTATATATTGTTTCACTGTAATAATGATATCAGATAGCATGTAATGATGTATTTTAGAATTATGAGGTGTGTGTATCCTAAAAATATCATTAAATGTAAATATAAATTTTTCCAATATAAATAATGAAAATGGGGAATAAGACATAGGGAACTCTTCTGATAACACAGACTGGATTAATTAAATAAAAATATATCCTAATAAAATTATGAAGAATGATATTTGGTAGATTATTCAAGGACTAATGTATAATTTTTCTACCACTAATCAGGTAAACAATGACCTTTGTTTTGATCAATATTTGGTTTCTTCTAGATTTGGGGTTTTTTTTAATAGAATCTAATGGGGTTTTTCACGGTCGGTTCATGGCTATGGAAATCAATGTGGATTGACAATGGAAATTCGGGAGCTTATTAGGAGACAGTTGAAGGGGTGAAATGTTATTTTAACTATGTGTCCAACCACTCAAAACCATGAACCCTTGGACCCTTAAGGTTTGCATGGTTATTGAATGATTAAACAAACCATTTTTTCAAACTCTACAACCCATATAGATGTCTAATGGGTGTCAAAAGTTTGGGTTCATGGTTTTATTATCCGTTCTACCCTACCAATAATATAATGCATGTTGTTTTTAATAAAATAAAAACATTTTTTAAAAAGATACGAAACCAATTTTTAACCCTTGTAATCTACCTAATATCATGTTGGCTCGACCGAGTCCCTCCCCACTTCTCAAGATGCATCCTCTATGTAACGGCCCAAAATTTTGAATATATCTTGTTTCCTAATTTTATGTGTTATTTTATTTTATTTTTTATACTCAACAAAAATGTTTCATTTGATAACATGAGTATAATTAAAATGAGACCGTTGGTTTTTTACTGTTATATGACCATTGGTCAATATGACCGCTGGAAACTAAAAGTTTTGATTATTGTCTCTAAATACAAGTAATCTTGGTTAATTAATATAGAATGAAGATTCGATGGCCTCACCCAGTAGTCTTGGACCGATCAAATCCCATCTAACAGAACTTGGGAAGGAGGTAGCACCACTGGGCTTTGCCCTGGACCAAACCCAAGCTGAACTTCATCGTGTGAAGCTAGAACGGGATCGCCTTCGCGAGAAGCTCAAACTAATATAAATTACGACTCGTGCGATGTTGGCCGAGCCTCCCTCAGATTCTCTCACCTTATCACACCTTACACTTAGGTCCTATGCTGGTGTGATAAGGGGCTATGTAAGGGGACCGTGATTGCCTTGTGTAATCCTTTGTTTTAAATAAAATTTTGGATTTCTTCTTATGATGAAGTTTATGAATTTTCAAATGTCCATATAAATATAGTATGCATATTTTTGATAAATTTTAGAGAAAGGATATTTTAAAAAATTTTATGTAAACCTTAAATAAAAAAAAAGTGTAATGATTTTCAAAAAAAGGTCTTCTACAATTATGTTCACTACGAAATTTCGAGTCTAATAAGATCAACTTGATTTTTGATGAATAGTAAATTATGAATAGTGATTTTACGCTTAGGATTAGTAATGTGGCCAAATGTATTAGTAATCTCACTTAAAGTAAGTATTAATATAATCTAGGCACATTGATTAAGTAATGTGATTCAATAAAATGGTTAAATAACGATTTCATAAATTATTATTCAAGTATTAGTTTTTCGGGTGAATAGTGTTTTTTAATTAAAAATTTAATTAAAAATATTTAAAAAATTATTTTTATAAAACGGATTTCATTTTTCAACTCAGAGCACCGATATTATGCTATGGTAATTTTGGGGGTTTTTTCTGAAAAAATGAATTCTCAGTGAATAGTGTTTTTATTTAAAAATTAAATTAAAAATATTTAGAATTTTTTTTTAAAATGGAGTTCATATTTGTAATAAGAGCATTGATATTTGGATAAGGTGAAATTTTGGGATTATTCTGAGAAAGTTGAATTTTCGATGAATAGTGAAAATACAGTTTTTAAGTTACGGGTGTCTAATGACATCATTAAATGATGTATTAAGTATATATTCAATATTGTCAAATTGAGAATAGTAAGATAAGGTATGAGGTGTCCCAAGTGGCCAATACCATGGGCAAATACCATGGGCAAGCCCATGGTTTTTTCAAAACCACTAATGAGGTGTCCCTTGGGCATTAATGCCTTGTCCCCTCACTTTCCCTATAAATACCAAGCCCTCCCCTCATCCATTCGACTCCCCACTCTTCCCCAACGAAGTTCTGGTCTCCTTACCTCCCATGGAGTCCTCCCAAGGTGCCCCCAAGCCCTCAAGGTCCAAAACATTGAGTTTCAAGAGTCACGTTTTAAGGTAAGGGATCCGACCTCTCTCTTTCATTTCAAGTAATCTCTTTTATGTCATTTCTTTTATGCTACATGTTCTTATGTTGGAGGATTTTCTTTTATACTCCTATCACTTCCCTTTTTATGTTCATATAATGAGAGATCCCCTCTTACTCTCATTATTTCGTTTTATGTATTTTTAAGTGGCGCCGTTAGGCTGCTGAAATTTTTGTAACGAATCCTTTCTCCCTTCTCATTTTTCAAGATCTATTTTCATGTAAAGTATTTCATGTTCCTTTTTATTATGTTGGGGTATGATCTCTAAATTTATCATACTGATCTTTTATGATCATATGATGAGAGACCCCATTTGATCTCTTCAATTCAGTATTTTGATGTTTTAAGTGGCGCCGTTAGGCTGCTGAATTTTTAAGTGGTTCTTCACCCTTCTCGTTTTGAAGTTCTACTTTCATGTCAATTCTTTCAAGTTACTGTTTGTTATGTTTGGGTATTATCTCTATATCTATCATACTGGACTCTTATGTTCATATGATGAGAGACCCCATTTGATCTCTTCAATTCAGTATTTTGAAGTTTTAAGTGGCGTCGTTAGGCTGCCAAATTTTTTAGGGGATTCTTTCACCCTTCTCATTCTTTTCAAAGTTCTACATTCATGTCAAGTCTTTCAAGTTACTTTTTAATTATGTTGGGGCATTATCTCTATATCTATCATACTGAACTCTTATGTTCACATGATTAGAGACCCTATTTGATCTTTTCAAATCATTTTTGTTGAAGTTTAAGTAACACCGTTAGGCTGCCGAACATTCATAAGAGAAATCTAATTTTTGTCTTCCTTCCATTTTTTTCATTTAAAATGGTATGTCCTTGAAATTTCATTACCATGATCATGTATCCTTCTTATTCTGTCCATCTACTGTTTTATGGGTCATTTATGAATGTTTGACCCATTTTCCCTCTCTTTTTAATGTCTTCTAAAACCTTGTAACATAGCCGTTATGCTGCAGAATTTCGGTCTCAAAATGTCTCTGTCTTTTTCTAAAGTTATTTTATATCATTAAGTGAATACTCAAAGCTCTTTCTTCTAAAGGGGTATTCACATATATACCAAAATGTCTATTTTAAATTCTGGGATTTACATACATGAGACCCACCTTCCTTTTCTGTGGGTTTTAAAGTGATGTAAAGATCATGTCTTTAAAGAAGTTTTTAAAATGTTATTATTACGAAATGAAACCCATTTATTTTGTGCTACATGGGTTCTTTATGAAATGTTTGATGATGATATATGTGGCTCACATGATAATAAAGGCAAATTTAAGGGTGCGCCCTGATAGCGCTCCAATGCATTGGGTAAAGACTTAATCTCTAGAGATGACCATTTTTAACGACGCCTTGGTGAATAACCTTTGAAATTTTTAATGACACCATGGGGATGGACCTTGGTGAAATGAAGCGATTGTCAATATTAAATGTTGCAGCCACATATTCATGTTATGAAAAATGTTATTTTTATTATGAAATGCCTCATGATTTCTTTCTCATGCCTTAAAGTTCTTTTCATGTCCTTATTGAAGTATCTCAAGTTCACATGTAAAATGTTCATCTTGTTTCCCTTACTGGGCCTTTTGCTCACCCTTTCTTTTGATGTATGTCCCCAGGTTATGAGATGCAGTAATGAACCTCGGAATAACATAAGGAGAAGCCTTTAAAGTGTTTAAGAGGAATGTTTTATGTTGTTTTCATGTATTATATTCGTAGTTTCCAAGACACTAAACTTTA
Source organism: Viscum album (assembly GCA_963277665.1). Taxonomy (NCBI): domain Eukaryota; kingdom Viridiplantae; phylum Streptophyta; class Magnoliopsida; order Santalales; family Viscaceae; genus Viscum; species Viscum album. Next base: position 769,318,481 of record OY728136.1, read on the forward strand.
AAGATCCTCAGTTTCGTGTAATGTAATGAAAGTTTATGTTATAAAAAGGCGGGATGCTATAGTTGGTATCAAAGGATGGTTTAGTTATTTGTGGAAATTAGGATATGAAAACTCTAGGAAGAACCCTATAGAAAAGTTTAAATATAGGAAATCTTCCTGGCATTTTGGTGAGTATTGAGTAAGGGGTTTCCAAGCAAATACATCCCTGTCTGGATACGAGCAGGTAGAGGTGGCTCTGGCACAGATGTACATAGGGGTAAAACCCGAAAACACCTCTTTGAGCTAGACTCGAACGGGAACTGGTACACGACAACGGGCCTTGCTGCACTCTTGGTTACGACACTCCCGGGGGATATGCTTTGGTAAATTCATAAGCTTAGTATGAACCATTGTTAAAGGAACAAAGATAAAATAAAATATAGGTTCACATAAGAATATATGATCATGGATAACCTAGATGGGAACCTAGGGGATCACATGTTAGGGTATACTTTTCTTCTACAAATTATCTTTATATTCTTTACGTTTCTTTTCATGATTATTTGCTAAGTATTTAAGCCCCTAATTATAGCTTCTTTTCTTAGTTAATGGCAGGAAATGGAAGAACATGACCCAACAACCAATGTGATAGGAAATTCTACGATTGTCGTATTAATACGACAGAGATTTTTTGGGGATTAAAAGATGATTATTATTTTGTAAGACGTTCACTATTTTGAGGACCATATATGATCGAGGTAAATAGATTACTACGGTATTTTCATTGATGAGTAAGGTTGACTTATATTTTGAAGAATCAATGAATTTAAGGTGGACTTATAGTAATTTAGGTTACTTATGGAAATGATTAACCTATCTTGGGTAAAAAATATTTAGGTTAGCTACTTTTGTTATATGATGTTAGGTGTGGTTGATGTTGTTTGGAGATGAACAATGAAGTTTATTTTGGAAGACTATGTTATCAAATCCCTCTTGTATTTGGGTTTCAATCTTTGTTTGGTTTATTTTGAGGAATTTTAAGGACCGTTATTTATGGGATGGTCTATGATGAACTTTGGGTAGTACCATGGAACTTTGAAGATTTAAAAGTAGTTTCCATTCCTATGGAATTCTTTTTGAAGAGTTGTTTTACCTTACCCTTTCTATTTTTGGGATAATGTTTAAAGATAGAAGAAATATATAGTTGATCTTTTGTGGATTATGTGATTCTCTAGAAGATGATTCTTGTGTTTTGATGAGACCAAGTAGTTTTGAATGCTCATCATTTGGAGAAAAGATTAGTTTTGGTAGAAACTTATTAAAGGATGAAACTCTACATGAAGGTAGGTATATTTTCTTATATTTTTGTTCTATGTAGTAAATGAATTACTCAAAGTTATGAAAAGGAATGTAAAACAAAAACGTTGTTGGTTTATGTTTCCTACTGGGTAATCAAAGACCACTTACACACATCATAATTTTGGGATTTTCTGGTGGTTAACTTCCTCCTAATCATGTTTTCTATCACTCTCCTTTAGAACGTGACCCTTTGTTTTCTCCTCCATGTCCATGTTTCCTACATGGAATCCTAGTATGAGTAAACTCGGGTGGCCTTTGTACTTCCTATTTTTTCTTTTAAAGTAATGGTGTTACTGACTATTTTTCTGATGTGGGACTTTCAACGAAATTTCATAACCCAATTTTTAAAATTGCGAGGACGCAATTTCTTAAGGGGGAAGATTGTAACGGCCCGAAATTTTGAATATATCTTGTTTCCTAATTTTATGTGTTATTTTATTTTATTTTTTATACTCAACAAAAATGTTTCATTTGATAACATGAGTGTAATTAAAATGAGACCGTTGGTTTTTTACTGTTATATGACCATTGGTCAATATGACCGCTGGAAACTAAACGTTTTGATTATTGTCTCTAAATACAAGTAATCTTGGTTAATTAATATAGAAAGAAGATTCGATGGCGTCACCCAGTAGTCTTGGACCGATCGAAGCCCATCTAACAGAACTTGGGAAGGAGGTAGCACCACTGGGCTTTGCCCTGGACCAAACCCAAGCTGAACTTCATCGTGTGAAGCTAGAATAGGATCGCCTTCGCGAGAAGTTCAAACTAATAAAAATTACAACTCGTGCGATGTTGGTCGAGCCTCCCTCGGATACTCTCACCTTATCACACCTTACACTTAGGTCCTATGCTGGTGTGATAAGGGGCTATGTAAGGAGACCGTGATTGCCTTGTGTAATCCTTTGTTTCAAATAAAAATTTGGATTTCTTCTTATGATGAAGTTTATGAATTTTCAAATGTCCATATAAATATAGTATGCATATTTTTGAAAAATTTTAGAGAAAGGATATTTTAAAAATGTTTATGTAAACCTTAAATAAATAAAAATGTGTAATGATTTTCAAAAAAAGGTCTTCTATAATTATGTTCACTACGAAATTTCGAGTCTAATAAGATCAACTTGATTTTTGATGAATAGTAAATTATGAATAGTGATTTTACGCTTAGGATTAGTCTTGTGACCAAATGGATTAGTAATCTCACTTAAAGAAAGTATTAATATAATCTAGGCACCTTGATTAAGTAATGTGATTCAATAAAATGGTTAAATAACGGTTTCATAAATTATTATTCAAGTATTGGTTTTTCGGGTGAATAGTGTTTTTTAATTAAAAATTTAATTAAAAATATTTAGAAAGTTATTTTTATAAAACGGATTTCATTTTTGAACTCAGAGCACCGATATTATGCTATGGTAATTTTTGGGGTTTTTTCTGAAAAAATGAATTTTCGGTGAATAGTGTTTTTATTTAAAAATTAAATTAAAAATATTTAAAAAATTATTTTTATAAAATGGAGTTCATATTTGTAATCAGAGCGTTGATATTTGGTTAAGGTGAAATTTTGGGATTATTCCGAGAAAGTTGAATTTTCGATGAATAGTGAAAATACAGTTTTTTAAGTTACGGGTGTCTAATGACATCATTAAATGATGTATTAAATATATATTCAATATGGTAGAATTGTGAAAAGTAAGATAAGGTATGAGGTGTCCCAAGTGGCCAATACCATTGGCAAATACCATGGTCAAGCCCATGGTTTTTCCAAAACCACTAATGAGGTGTCCCTTCGCCATTAATGCCTTGTCCCCTCACTTTCTCTATAAATACCAAGCCCTCCCCTCATCCATTCGACTCCCCACTCTTTCCCAACGAAGTTCTGGTCTCCTTACCTCCCAAGGAGTCCTCCCAAGGTTACCCCAATACATCAAGGTCCAAAACATTGAGTTTCAAGAGTCACGTTTTAAGGTAAGGGATCCGACCTCTCTCTTTCATTTCAAGTAATCTCTTTTATGTCATTCTTTTTATGCTACGTGTTCTTATGTTGGAGGATGTTCTTTTATACTCCTTTCAATTCCCTCTTTATGTTCATATATTGACAGATCCTCTCTTACTCTCATTATTTCGTTTTATGATGTTTTAAGTGGCGTCGTTAGGCTGCCGAAATTTTTGTAACGGATCCTTTCTCCCTTCTCATTTTTCAAGATCTATTTTCATGTAAAGTATTTCAAGTTCCTTTTTATTATGTTGGGGTATGATCTCTAAATTTATCATACTGATATTTTATGATCATATTATGAGAGACCCCATTTTATCTCTTCAATTCAGTATTTTGATGTTTTAAGTGGCGCCGTTAGGCTGCCGAATTTTTAAGTGGTTCTTCACCTTTCTCGTTTTGAAGTTCTACTTTCATGTCAATTCTTTCAAGTTCCTTTTTGTTATGTCAGGGTATGATCTCTATATCTATCATAATGGAATCTTATGTTCATATGATGAGATACCCCATTTTATCTCTTCAATTAAGTATTTTTAAGTTTTAAGTGGCGCCGTTAGTCTGCCGAATTTTTTAGGGGATTCTTTCACCCTTCTCATTCTTTTCAAAGTTCTACTTTCATGTCAAGTCTTTCATGTTCCTTTTTAACTATGTTAGGGAATTATATCTATATCTATCATACTTAACTCTTATGTTCACATGATTAGAGACCCTATTTGATCTTTTCTAATCATTTTTATTGAAGTTTAAGTAACGCCGTTAGGCTGCCGAACTTTCATAAGAGAAATCTAATTTTTGTCTTCCTTCCATGTTTTTCATTTCAAATGGTATGTCCTTGAAATTTCATTACCATGACCATGTATCCTTCTTACTCTGTCCATCTACAGTTTTATGGGTCATTTATGAATGTTTGACCCATTTTCCCTCTCTTTTTAATGTCTTCTAAAACCTCGTAACATAGCCATTATGCTGCAGAATTTCCGTCTCAAAATGTCTCTCTCTTTTTCTAAAGTTCTTTTATATTATTAAGTGAATACTCAAAGATCTTTCTTCTAAAGGGGTATTCACATATATACCAAAATGTCTATTTTAAATTCTGGGATTTACATAAATGAGACCCACCTTCCTTTTCTGTGGGTTTTAAAGTGATGTAAAGATCATGTCTTTAAAGCAGTTTTTAAAACGTTATGATTATGAAATGAAACCCATTTATTTTGTGATACATGGGTTCTTTATGAAATGTTTGATGATGATATATGTGGCTCACATGATAATAAAGGAAAATTTAAGGGTGCACCCTGATAGCGCTCCAATGCATTGGGTAAAGACTTAATCTCTAGAGATGACCATTTTTAACGACGCCTTGGTGAATAACCTTGGTAATTTTTAATGACACCTTGGGGATGGACCTTGGTGAAATGAAACGATTGTCAATATTAAATGTTGCAGCCACATCTTCAAGTTATGAAAAATGTTATTTTTATTATGAAATGACTCATGATTCTTTGTCATGCCTTAAAGGTCTTTTCATGTCCATATTGAAGTATCTCAAGTTCACATGTAAAATGTTCATCTTGTTTCCCTTACTGGGCCTTTTGCTCCCCCTTTCTTTTGATGTATGTCCCCAGGTTATGAGATGCAGTAATGAACCTAGGATGAACATAAGGAGAATCCTTTCAAGTGTTTAAGACGAATGTTTTATGTGGTTTTCATGTATTATATTCCTAGTTTCCAAGACACTAAACCTTAAAGATCCTCAGTTTCGTGTAATGTAATGAATGATTATGTTATAAAAATGAGGGATGCTATACTCTATTGGATTTTAGGCATATTTCCATTATTATTGAGGAATCTTATCATGGTGTGTGGTGTTATTGAACTAGTTTTTTCTTTTATTCATTGATTCTGGTAGGATTCGTTCTCTACTCATATTATGAAACCCAACGGGGTAATTTATTCATTATTAATTGGGTTTTATAGATGATATAGGTGTTTTTCATTAATCTGGGATCATGAGGACCATATCTTCTCTTCTAAACTCATCATTTTTTAAGGTTATTAGAACTACCACCATTCTCAAGGTAGGTGTATCTTTACAATGGGTTAATTCTTAGGAATTACTCATTATTCATGTAAATTCTGTTTGGTTATTGAGACAATTGAATTGAATTATTATCAAAAAGTTTTTTTTGGAAAATATTCATGTTTTTGAATAATTTTTTCACTATTAAAGAGTTTGTGCACACCAAGTATCTAAATAAATGTATAAATGGTGGTAAGAATTTAAAAACAGGGTTTTGATGAATTGAAGTGAATTTCCATTTCTTTGAAAATGTTTTATAAATTTAGATCATGAATTTTCAATGGCATTGAGAAAACATAGCACATTGGTATCCTTTGGTGTGTCAAGAATAGACATGTAAGTAATTTTTTATATAATTCAATGTCTTGTATTCTTTCACTTTGGTGTGCGTAATTCCACTTGATGTTGTACCAGTTGTATATAATATAGGCTTATATTAGTGATTAATTTATTAAGAATAATATGTATTCTTTTACGCAATATCCCAGATGGTGTGCATTTTTATTTATGATTTTTTTTTCATGTTATGGATTGTTTCATGGTTATTTTATCACATGTTATCACTTCATTGAATATTTTATGGATATTTTATCACATAAATTCTCATGATGGATTGTCTCATGGTTATTTTCTCACATGATTACACATGATGAATTTTTTCATGGTTACTTCCTTACATGATTACATTATAATATATCAACGGATTGTATTTATAATTCGTTCATGATATATAAATTAAAATTATCATATTCCATTATTTGGGAATAATAAATTTTTTTGTGAAAATCAATTATTAAATTAAAAATTGATTTAATATAATAAAAATGATTTATAAAACTATTTTATTTTTTGTCAGAATTACAACATTGTTGATATTAGACGTTTTATAGATTCTTTGGTGGAATCAAACTAGGATCAGTTCTCACACGGTACATTTTACTTTGGTTTTTTTAATGTTATTTAGTAGTATTGAGGTAAAGGGAATAGAATTATGCAGTATGCAGTCTTATATTTTCATAATTTCCTTCATATAAGGATGGTTTTGAGGTGAATTTTGGTAACATGGAACTTGGAGGTTTTTTATAGTCATAAATTTATGGTATAAAATTCTTTTCTTGGATTTTATATATTTTTATGTTTAATCCCTTCCAACATTTTTATCTCTTATTTAATGTATTACTTTTTTATAAGAAACATGTTTTTTTATCTTATTACTCCTTACTATAGTGACATATATTCTTAGGCGACATGTTTCATTTTCCTAGGATGGTTCATTATCAAATCACAATAGAGGGAATACCTAACTAGAAATGTGACAAAACTGCTATGTTTTGGTACTTTGTCTTTGGTTGGAATGAGTTTGGAAAATTTGAATTATTATATTATGTGTTTAATTTTGATTAATTGTATCTCTTCATTGACTCTACTTGAGTTACCATGGGTGGTCATAAAATTATTACAAAGTTTGAGAGTTGTTATTTGAGGCCATTTTAATGAGATGGATAGGGAGTTTATTTAAATAGCTATATTCCTTTTTACTATTTTATGTTTTATCTATATAAATATTATTTCTTGAAATTAACATTTTTTTAATTCATTTAAAAGAATTATTTAATTCAGTCTATTGATTTTTAAATATTATCTAACACTGACTATTTATTATCTTCTGTTTATTATAATATTCCACCAAGAATTGACCTTCTAAATCATGTTGAGGATGCTTCAATAAAAAAAATTAAGAAAAAATATGGTGGAAAATTCGTTGAATGATTTTTTTTAATTAACAAAAATCAGAATCTGGATCAACAATGTGTCGAGAACCAAGGACATGTGGTGGATAATTACTCAGAATACACTAAGAAGCATCCACCTATCATCTATGATGATAAATTACCCATGGATTATGAGGATTTTCTTGAGTGGATTGATAGGATCATCAACTTCTTGATGACCCTTAAGGACTCTAAATATTATTTTTTCCACATATGTGATATTGGGACTCGGATGGAGATAGTTACACTATATTGAGTAAGATATGTTTCATAAAGTCATTACATAGACTCCTTTCAAGATAATATTCAACAATTAGTTTTATATAATGGATTTATGTGTTGATAGTAACCTATAGTTTCTATATTTGGAGGAATAAATGTTTACCATTCTGGATTATTCCACCAATTTTTCTATGTTGGTTCATTCATACCAAAATTTTGTCTACAAGGAATACCTAATGGCTAGAATATTTGATTTCTTTATGAGGGATGATATTCAATTGATGGTGAATTCTATGTGCCTATCAACAATTATAGAGGTAGTTGGTAATTTGTATTTGGAAGATGCATATATATTTAGAATTAATGTTTGGAGTGGATCATTACTCGGTGATATATTTATCTTAGGTGTATCTTCTAGCCAAAAAAAGAACCATAATGGTGGAAAGTTTTATTTAGGAACCTCTTTAGTTGAATCATCAGACTAGTAGCATGCAGTCTTCTAAAAATGTAGAATTTTTTTTCCTTCCAAATATACATGTATAGAGGTCCCAAATAACTATAATAATTTAAAATTATCTACCAATATTAGAATTTTTTTTAAAGGAATGTCTAAGGTAGTAAGTTTGGATCAACTCTCACCAAGGTGTTTATGTTTTATACTGATGTTTCTAAGGGTACTGGGTTTAATAATTATGCCAAGTGGAATTTCCATTTGAATATTACTATATAACATTATTTGGTGGAGTTACCTCTAGTGAAACCCTAATTAAGGAGAGATAATATTTGAGTTATAGTTTTTATATCTTCTACTATGTGTATAAGTTTGTTTAATATAGGTTCTACTCACTATTTTATATCATAAAATTTATTTTACATGTTGGTTTTATGAATGGAAATTATTTTTTTCTTGTTTGGTTATTCCATCACTTTGTGAAATAATTCTAAAAAAATATTGTAAATTTTTCATGTGTTAGGTGATGATAGATGACTTGGAGTTTGTGTGAGACTTCATAGTTCTCAATCCTAACATATTATACCTGATAAATTGCATGCATTGGATGATTATTGTTACGTATGATATAGAAAATAATAATAATTAGGTTAAATTATTATTTTAAAATGGGTTCAATCATGTTATTCAAGGTTTATAAGACTTGATATCATGAAGGGAGGAGAGTATTATTCCTTATGCTTGGGTAATCTCATTCCACTTGTTGGATATGTTTCTTTATTATTTTAACCCTAATTTGGGTTTTATTATTTTTTATTGTATTGTGTGAATACCTTTCAGAATATTTTAGATGATTATTTTAGTTTACCATTATATGGAGAGGTCATTTTTACCCGTTATTTTATTTTTTGTATGAGGATCATTTCAATTCAATCATATCAAATGGGTCTTACTGAGTTTTTTGAATTTAAATTTCATATAGAAGACCTTGAGGTTAAAGGATTTATTTATCCCATCAAGTCACCATGGGATTCCCCTATCCAACTTTTCTATAAATATGTATAGGACTCTAAGATATTTTATTGATATACTAAGGCTAACCCAGTTTATCATTAAAGCGAATATCCATTTCCAAGGATTGATCATATCATTTAAAAAATTAGATTGGCTCATCGGACATCAATGATTAATATTCATATATGGTACCACCAATTAATATTATGATATGAGGATATACCTAATACATAATTTAGAATTAATTATTGGCATTTCATATTTCTTGTTATAGCATTTGATCTCACTAACAACCCAATGGTATGTATCGATTTGATGAACCTTAGGTTTTTTTAGTTCTTAGACTCCTTTTTTGTGTTAATAGATAATATTTAGGTTTACCAAAGTCATAGGAGGATCACATAAAACATTTGGTGTATGTTCCCAACCTTAAACATTACATATTCTAGTTGTTTAGAACTAAAATTCACATTCAAGGATCTTTTCAGTTTACATTTTTAGATAACTATAAAAAAAACACTTACAAAGTAACTCATACATTACATATGGAAACTTATACTAATTATCCATTTTTTACACCAACAGAAACCCTTTTAAAATAAAACATGATTTCTTTTCAAGAAGTAACATAAATACTTTCATCATGACATATTCTTTGTCCTTAACAATCTAAAGACCTGTGAAAATCATTTCAAAACATGGGATGAACACAAAAAATCTCCATAAGGGATATAGGAAAAAATAAAACTATTATTTCAATAATAACATGAAAACTCATATAAATTTTACCTTTATCCTCTAATTTCATTGAGTATAATATATAAAAATATTTCACATGAAAAAAACACATTTTAGAAAATAAAATAATTAAAACCCATAGAAATCAATTAAAACTCCATTAGGTGACTTAGATAATCATATATATACATCCCTTTAAAATCAATTTCAATTGGAAAGATCATACGGTCGACTTTCATTAAAGATATTACGGGGTTAACCCGAACTATATAAACCCCCATGTTAAGAAATAGTGGTATTTCCTTATGCTATTTTGGTCACATCATGTTAAGCTGTGATGGGAATTCCTGGTGATATCTAGGTCACCCCATGTTATGTTATAATGGGATTTCCTAGCACTGTCTAGGCCACCCCATGAATAATCTATATCGGGCTCACCTATTTCATATAATTTTCAAGTACCATTTTAGGAATAAAGCACTATCATCATGAATACTTGGAAAGAAATCATTTAATCCCATATGAAAACCCTTTCATATAAAAATAACATTTTCTTTCAATAAACCATTTTCAATAAGAAAAAACTATTTTCATTAAAAAATAATTTTCAATAAAAAAATACCTAAAAATTCAAATATGGGTTTTCATTTAAGGAAATGTGAAATATTTAAAATGAATATGATAATAAAATAATGGTCACAGTGGTAGAAATGTCTTTATCTCTATATATGTTAAGAATATAACATTATTTTTATTGTTTGTCAAAAAAAATACATATAAAAACACACAAAAATACTAATTTATAAAAACCTTTAAATAAAATTTAAAATATACATAAAATTTACTTATATTAATTTTAAATCTATATAAACAAAATTTTAAAATAATATTAATAATACTGACATGGGGAAGATATTTGTCAATTAAATATTTAAACATTAAAGGTGTCCTATAACAATTTGAGAATTTAAATCATAATTTAAACCAAATAATACATTTAACAAAACATTAAATAACATGATTATAGATAAAATATAGATATTAAATGTCATTGTGGCTGTATATACACCTCATAAAATAATAATGGTTCATAACATTAAGAAATTCCTCAAGGAAAGAATATTGAGATGAAATATATTACCTAGAGTCCAACTCATCACATACCTTCATTATATTCTAGAATAATTAATATAGGTTAATTATATACATTCTATAGAACCTTTTAAATTTTTATGATTACTTTTATATCAATTATTAACAATTACTTAATTATTTATGTTCACGTTGGATGTGTTTACTATATTCAGTACAATAGTCTTAAATGACTTTGGTAGATATCAATACTCCAAGAGATCATTTTTCCATCATCTCTAAAATAATATTAATAAAATAATAATAACTTTTATATATCAATTATAATTTTATAACCATTCATTAAATATGTATATGAAAAATGAACTATGTTTCAATCCTGGAGAAAGTAAGTCATTCATACACATGAGTAATATTTCAATTTTCAATGATAATTATGGAGTGTTTTAGTATTATTTTATATTTCCGTAATGATCATAATATAATTAATATAGTATTAATCATTTAAATATTTCTATATATATTACCCTTGTGATTTGGTGGTTAAAAATGAATCACATTGCTTCATGGAGGTTATAGTCTACACGTATGAATGAACAACATTATAATTTTTATGGGCATGGAAATTAAGAACATAATTGACATATTATCATCTTATAATGAAACACATGTCATGAATATCATATATAAACATTAATTTCATAATTATAACAAGTATTGAGATACTGTTATCGAAAACAAATTATATTAGTTCGTGGAGGTGATAGTTCACATGTAAAAATAAATGATTAATTATTTGCCCATTTGATGGATGTGGAAATGGATTTTGGTTATGATATTAACATAATAAAATTGAACTATATTTTAGATAATTTATTTATTATTTTATCCAGGATTAATAATATTTTAATGAAGTGGAAGAATAAATAAAATATAAATACTGAATTAAAAATGATATATCTTCTTTGCTCGATCTCCTTTGTTTGAAACCATAACACATTTAAGGTGGGTGTTTTCCCTAAACTAATACCACCAAAATTTAGAGAAATATTCTAGGAATTTATTTTGGGATATATTTTTTTTAAACCAAATAGGTTTTGAATTGTGAGTAAAAGAGAATAAAGGGTGCACTTTTATAGGTGCGGAGAGGGGTACTCCTAGAATATTTCAAATTATTAAATTAATATAAATAAATTTCTTATTATAAATGGTTAAAAATGTTTTATTTAAAATATATAATGGTATTGGGTCATATAACATTCATCTAAAGATATTTAGATATGTTTTAACTTTTTTTTAATCCTTATACTTTTGTTTTAACCATTATTTAATCTTTTTCATTATTACCATGATATCTTGTAATTTACATATTGACAGTCAATATAATTACTATAAAATGCGAAAAAACCATTAAATTTTTTCATTTATGAAATTTTAAGATTTATCCCAATAATTTGTCCTAATTGTGGATTTTTATGAAATTTATATCACTGAATAAAATAGAATTTATTTTAAAATATCAATATTGTTAATTTTGACATTATTCATTATATGACTTAATAATATCATAATAGAAAGATAAATTCAAAATAATACATCTCAAACATCACTAACATGTCAAATTAATCTAGAAAATTCTTGTATGACATTAAAAATATAAATTATTTTTAATTTAATATTTCAAATGTCGGTAATTTGATTCTTCAATTAATCAAACAATTACTACATCATAATTGTATCACCATTTAAGACTATTATTTTATCAATAAAATTTTTCAATAAATTTTGAAATTGTATATAAACATTTTTTCATTCTAAATACTATTTATAGTCTAAAATTTCCTCGATATAAACCCTTATTAAAAATATTTCACTTGATAGAAACAAAAGTGTAGAAAATTGACATTTCATTGAATAAAATACTATTAATTTCATAAAGTAATCCAAGTGGCTAAAAGAGCTAAAAAAATAGATCCACTGATGATTTTGGTAGAAAATAACCCATCCAATGATTTTTTTAATTTTTTTGGTTATGTTTTAATATTTTATAATATTATTTTCACCCTTTATTATCTTATTTTACTATAAGTGTTTTTATAAAAACAATTAATAATTTTACTATTCATATTTTATCGACAAATAAAAGGAAATTATCTAAATAATTTAGACCTTATGATTCCAAATATAAAATCCATTTTTCAAAATGCAAAACAAATAAGTGGATAAAATTAATTTAAAATTAATCACGTTGATGAAACCAGAAAATGATTTTATAATGTAAAAACATTCAAATGTTCAAAAAGTTTTTATATACAATTTCAATTTGAAATTGATTCTAGAGACACTAATTGGATTAAATAGTAAAAAATTGATCCAATTATACTATAAATTGATTAAAAATATAATTTAACAATATACATAAATTTTAGGAGAAAGTAGTTTTCACTTACAATTTCAATATTTTTTCACTATTTATCAAAACATGAAACTTATCTGAAAAATAAAAAAAAAAATTAAATTTTGATGATTTTATTTCAATTAATAAGTATATTTTTTCAAATATAACTTATAAAAGTTTCAATAACTATATTTAATGTAAATGTGCCATCAAATGGTGGAAAAACTACCTTTTCTGAAAAATACTCCTTTTATTCATAAAATTAGATATATTATTATACCATGTCTAGAAAACATATAAGATGAATTTTAAATATTATATTGAATATTATATATATTTATATATTCAATTATTAAAATATAAAAAGATTTATTTTTTAATTTATTAGTATAAACCACAATTTTTCACATTTAAATAGTTTGTTGAAAAAACATTTCCATTAATTTAAAAAAGGGTTTTATTTTCATTAATAATTAATTGTATCCAAAATAATTTTTTACATATATATTTTTTATTAATATTTTCTTAATTCAGTTCATCCTTTTCATTTCCCCCACTCTATGGGCTATGCAATAACTACCATAATAAATAATAATATTTGGTTTATTATTTAATCTTGATGTGGCCTATCATATATGATATCCATCTTAATGTTTCCTTTTACAAAAAAGGGAAGTTACATATTCATGCACATTAATAAATTGCATCCTTAAAATTTTAACTCAATATAAAAAACTAGGGATTTGACATTTTAAAATACTATTTTTGATATCACACATTAGAAAAAAGATTTAATGAAACTTCCCCATTAAAATAAAGAAATGGAAGAAGAAAGGCCACTATAGATAACACATAGTATGGTTCCATGTAGGAAAACATGTATATAGAGGAAAAAATATCTATCAAATTCTGATGGAGTTTGGTATAGAATAATGGTTATGAGAATGTTAACCATCATAAAACTATAAATCTTTGATAGGTTAAAATGTCATTCATTTCTTGGTATGAAAAGTAAATGAATAATGTTTTTCATTCAAAACACTTTTCCTGTAGTTTATGAATTCCTTTAATAACTAAAAACAGAAGGAAATAAACTTACATGATATTTTTATATTTTATAAGCATATTTTAATCATCATAATGTTTCCAAAATTATGATGAATATATATAAATAACTATAATCATCAAAGATCACACAAACCCTAATGGTTATTAATACCTTAAAACAGGTCCAAAATTAAATTCATACTTAATATTAAAAAAATCCTTACAATAACATAAAACCAAAAAAAAATCTCCTAGAACGGTCATTTGTAACATTTTTCACAACACTTGAAACCTCAAAATGTGTGTCTAAAACCCTGAACATATGGTTATCCTTTGAAAATTACCAGGCTCTCTGGATCTTCCATAACTTCACCTGATGTCTCAACATTAAGTTTAGTAGTAAAAAAAAATTTCAATTTTTTTTGATAATAATGAATTTCTTTTTTTTGTAAATAACATCAAAAAAACATTAGAATAATGATTGAAATAATTGAAAATAAAACACATCACCTTTCTAAGGCTATTGGTTACCCCATTCTTTGGTTGTTCATGGATCTTTTATTTTCAGTTGTCGAACCTATGACCAAACTATGAGTACAAAAAACACTTCTTTAATCCAGTCAAACATTACTTGAAATATTTTTTCCACACTTGGAACATTTTAGGGGATTATCTCTATATTTATTTGTTGGATGCTTCTTTATTTCCAACTAGCATGACCATTTTTTACTCATATTTTCTTGTGGAAGATAAGTATCAGCAAAATCTATGTCAAATTTTTCAGCACAATGAACCACTTTCTGGTAAGTTTTAATTTCTCATGAGTCAAAATATATTTGTAGAATTTGTTTCAATCCTAAGAAAAATCTATTAATTTTACAATCAATTTCCTGATTAAAATTTATAATATACCTTCCCAATCTTGTGAATTTTACTTCATATCTCGCCACTAAATCATCATCATTTTACTACAGTTCCAATATGGTATTTTTCATCCCAAGTTGAAAAACTTTTAGTAAATATTTATAAAGGAATATATTCGTAAATTTATCCCATTCCATGGAATCAATATCATATTTATCTCTAGTAGTCTTAGTCAAAGACCACAATCAGTTAGTTTTACCTTAAAAATGATAAATATAAAGAGTTACCTTTTGAAATTCTGAACATCCCAAAGACATCATATATCTTCTCTAGGGAATTGGTCCATCCTTCGGCTACCACTGGGTTAGATAATCCATTGAATTATGGGGATGTTTCCTCATGAATTTATCTACTATATACATTTTATTCTGTGGAAAATCAGGTTCCTCTCTAGCATGGATAACACCACCATTTATAGAAATTTTAAACTAATCCATCACTATAACAAACTATTATATTCCAGTTCCAACCATCTCAGGATGCTGATTTGTATGGTTATTTTCCTCTCGGTTCCTTCCCACTATATAATTTTTATTTCCTCTTTGGAAATATATTTTTAACAAGAATACTTTATATTATTAAATAAGGTGATCTATGATACTTTATTTAAAAATAACCTTAAATTAAAATCTTCTAAGGGAATGTTATTAACACTATACAAGCTTCTAAAGTGGTATAAACCATCATTTGAAACTAAATATAATAAACCTACATTAAAAATTACATGTTTTAGTGTTTTTAAACAAGAATTTAATTTCAAGGATATTTTCAGTTTATATTTTCATAGAATTTAGAAAAACACTTACAAAGTAAGCCATATATTAAAAATGAACATATATACTAAGTATCCATTATTTACACCCAAATAAACAATTTTAAAATAAAACATGATTTCCTTTCAGAACAAAACATCAATAATTTCATCATGGAATATTTTTTTTCTTTACCAATATTAAGACATGTGAAAAAACATTTTAAATATTGGGGTGAGCATAAAAATATTAGTGTGGTATATAAAAAGAAAGGAAACAATCAGTTTAGTAAAGACATGAAAACACATATAATGTTTACCTTTATCTTGAAAATTATTTTAGTATATGAAATAAAACATTTTCACATGAAAAATAGACACACATTATACTCAAATAAACTCATTAATACCCATAGAATGAAATTAAAACACTTTTTGGTGACTTAGAGCATCGTATACATAATTCCATTTTAAAACCCTTTTAATTGGAATAATAATATGGCCGACTTCCAATTAAGATATTAATAGATTACCTGATGCTATATGGGCCACCCCATGTTATGATATAATGGGATTTACAAGTGCTATATGGGACACCCCATCTTAATCTATAATATGATTTCACAGCACTATCTGGGCCACACAATGTTAATCTATAACGGGCTTTCTTAGTGTTATCTAGGCTAGCACATGTATAAGTTGTATCAGGCTCACCAGTTTCATATAATTATCAAGTACCATTTCAAGAATAAAAACCTTCATTATATAACCCTTTTATAAACCTATTTAATCCCATAAGAAAAAACTTTTGGATAAAAATACACTTTTCTTTCAAGAAATAATTTTTAATACCGAAAAATCATTTCCATTAAAAATATCAATACCAAAATACTAAAAAAGTTAAATATGGTTTTCCATTTATAGAAACATGGAATATTCAAAATTAATATGATAAAAAATAATTTCCATAGCGGCATAAAGTATTTGTTGTTATATATGTTCAGAATAGAACATTATTTTTCCCATTTGTTAAAACATTCCATATAAAAACACATAAAAATATTTTGTTTTCAAAAACATTGAATAAAATTAAAAATACTCATAAAATATCCTTCATATTTAATTTATATCCATATAAATAAATATTCAAAATAATATCAATAGTATTTACATTGATAAAATAATTTTATAATTAAATATTTAAACATTCATGGTCTTCTATACCACTTTAATCATTCAAATAAAAATATACATGGAAGAATAAATTTCCCCAAAAATTAAATAAAATAAGATTAGATAAATTATCTATATTAAATGTCATAGTATCTATATATAAACCTTATAAAAAAATAAAGGTTCATATCATTAAGCAAATGCCTCGATGAAAAGAGATTGAGATGAAATCCCTTACCTTGAGTCTGACTCATCACATATGTTCTTTATCTTACTGAGTAAAAAAACATTTATTAATTATTTACATGGTTTGTAACATTATAAATTTTTATTATTCCTTTTATATTTCTTATTGACAATTAATTAATTATTTAAGTTCATGTTGGACATTCTGATGATATTCGGTACAAGAGTCCAAAATGACTTTGGAATGATGTCAATAGTAAAAGTAGACAATAGTCCATCATATCCATAATAACACTCATTAAATAATAATTAATTTTATATGTAAATTAAAATTTTATATCAATTCATTAAATATGTATTTGAAAAATGAACTATGTTACAATCATGAAGACGGTAAGTCTTACGTAAGCATGAATAACATTTCCATTTTTAAATGATCATTATGGAAACAAGGTTAGTGTTATTTCATCATTCTAGAATGATCATTATATAATTAATATAATATTAATCATTTAAATATACTTATATATATTATCCATTTGATATGGTGATTAAAAACTAATCACATCGTTATGTGGTGGTGATAGTTCACACGTACACAAGAACGATGTTATCATTTCTATGTGCATAGAAAGTAAGAAAATAGTTGATATATTATTCTCTTATAATGATAAATATGTCTTCAATATCATATATAAACATTAATTCCATCATTATAATTATTCTTTACAGATGGTGATTGAATAAATAATATCGGTTTGTGGAAGTGATAGTTCACATGTACACAAGAATGATTAATTCTTTTCCCATTTGATCTACGTGGTGATGGATTTAGGTGATTATATAAAAAATTAGTATATTGAGTATACTATAGTTATAATTTCATCTTGTCTAAATAATATTTCAAGGAAGTGCAAGAATAAATAAAATATAAATACTTAATTAAAATTGATGAGGTCTCCATTGATTAACACATTAACATCTCTAAGAATATTATTTTCACTAAAATAAGGCCACTAGAATTTGGGTAGGGAAACCAAGAATGGATTTGGTTAGATAATGGAAAAAAATAGGTTTTCATATAAAGATAATGGATAAGAATGGGTCCACTTTTATAGTAGAGTGGAGGGGAACTCTTGGAATTCTTCAAATTATTAAATTAATACAAATTACACTCATATTCCAAATTGTTAAAATATGATTCATTTATAATATTTGATTATTTTGGGTCTAATTAAATTCATCCAATGAAAATTATATATTTTGTTACTATTTTTTAATAATTTTCTTTTTTGTTTTAACCCTTATTTAACTTTTTTAATTCTTAGCATGATATCATGTAATTTAAACTTTGACTGTTAAAATAATTAATATAAAATTCCAAAAGATCAATAAATGAGTCATTTATGAAATTTTAATACTTTCCTCAATTATTTGGAAAAAATATAGTTTTTTACGAATTTTATACTATTTAATAAAATTATATTTATTTTAAAATAGCAATAATTTCAATTTTAAAACTATTCATAAAATGATTTTGTAAAATATCATAACATTAAGATAAATTTAAAAACATATTTTTTAAAAATCAGTAACATGTTAAAGTAATCTAAAAAATTATTTCATGACATGAATCATCTCAAATTAGATTTATTTTAATAATTTTAATATCATTAATTTGATATTTACTGTAATTAAACAATTTCGGCATCATCACAGTGTCACAATTTAAGATAATTATTTTATCAATAAAAATTATAAATATATTACCATGACATATATAAAAATTTTATATTTCTAAATACTTTTTATAGTCAAAAAAATTTACTATATAACACCATATTAAAAATATTTCGCACGATAAAAACAAAAGTGTGGGAAAATTGACTTTTCTTTGAGTAAAATACTATAAATGTCATAAATTCATACAAGTGGATCCAAGAGCTCAAATAATTACCAAGGATTAATTTAGTCTAAAATTAAAATCAAATAATATTTGGACATGTTTTAGGGTGATTTTATAATATTTCATAATATTATGTAAACCTTAATTACCCGATTTATGCATAACCGTGTTAATAAAAATAATTACTAAAGTTACAATTCATATTTCTTTCAAAAACAAAAATAACCTATTTACATAATATAAAACTAATTATTATAAATTTGGAATTCATTTTTCAATATTCAAAATATAGAAGTGGCTAAAATTAATTTAAATTAAATCTCATTGATGGAAATAGAAAACATGTTTAAAAAAAAGGTCTAAAAGTTCACAAAGTTTTAAAATCCAATTTCAAATTGAAATTTATTAGAATTCCAAAAAATGGATTACCGGATCAAAAATCGATCTAATTAAAATTTAAAACCATTAAAACTTATAATTTAAGATTATAAATATATTTTATGAAAATGTAGTTTTCATTTAAACAAATAAATATTTTTTCACTATTCATCAAAACATTAAACTTATCAGAAAAATACCAAAAATTCATCCAAAGTAAATTTTCATGCTCTTATATCAAATAATAACTATATTTTTTAAATAGAACTTATAAAATTATCATTAACTATATTTAAAATAAGTGTTCCATCAAAAGGTGGTGAAACGACCTTTTTAAAAAATACTCCTTTTTTCTTAAAATTGGATTTATTGTCATTTCATGTAAAAAGACACATAAGATGAATTTTAAATATTATATTAAATTATATATGTATAATCCATTAATAAAATCTAAAAGTAGTAATTTTTTATTTATTGGTATAAAAAAATTCTGCACATTTAAATAGTTTTTAAGAAAAACCTTTCCTTTTATTTTAAAAATGGTTTTATCTTCATTTATAAATAATTGGTCCCCAAATAATTATTTATATATACATTTTTAAAACATATTTTCATAATTTAATTAATCTTGTTCATTTATTTTACTCTAATGACTATGAAGTAACTACCTTATTAAATAATAACATTTACTTTTTAATTTAAACTCGATGTTTCCTATCATGTACACTATCAAACAAAGTATTTCCTTTTAAAAACTCAAGATATTACATTTGGATATCATTACTAGTTCCATGAAGGAACATAACGTATTTGTAATGTTTTGAAAATTTTATTTTTGTATCTGAGAAGTGAATCTTCTAAGGAATTCCATGACATAGTGGGGTGTCTCAATGAATATTGGGAAGACATGGGAAATTATGTTAAGGAGAAGCCCTAAAATATGTTTGAGATTTGGATATTATTAGTAATGGATGGTTAAAATATATGGTATTTCAAGGATTTATCCAATATCACATCTTTAATGATATAATTAATCCATAATCTTGAGAAGATTGAGTGGAATGAAAAATTGCATACTTATATTAAGGAACTAGAGGTGAGGTGGAATTCAATAGTAGTTTTGATTAATCCATAACTAGGTTCAGGGTATGATGTTATCTGTAATAATTTTTATATCAGTTTAGGGTGTGTCTTGAGGAAAATATAATAGTTGGTGGCTTATGAATCATTCCAATTATTCACTCATGATAAGAACTACACTACCCATGATATTGAGTTGGAAAAGGTCTTGCATGGAAGAAAAAAATGGTGTCACAATCTGTTTGGTGATTATTTTACAGTGTATTCCTATCATAAGACAGAAAATTATATTTTTACTCCATGGGATATGAACTTGTGATAGAGATATTGGGTTGATTATCATCATGACACTGATTTTGATACTGCATATACTCTTAAGAAATGAAATGTGGCCTCCAATGATTTGAGTATAAAATAACTAGTACAAACCATTAATGAAATAATAGAGGAGTAGTATATGGTGATTTTATTCATTGAGGTGAGCTTTGGAGTGTATGTGGTTTGTGGTACAGTATTTTATCATTATTGAAAGTTGAATCATAAATTTATGAGAGATTTTAACTCGAACAGCTGATAGGCATTTAGTGCCAATGCTTTAGTATAATCCATTTTTATGGGGACACTATAGGTGAGTTATCTTAATCTCCCAGTTGATATTTTTGTTTCCATAATATTTTGGTTGTTCCATTTTCTTTGAGAATACAATTTATGGATAATGGGCATCAATCCTGTTAGTCCATACACACTATGGATTATATTATGTACCATGGCATGGGATGTCAGTATTGGTGGCTGAGGATGAGGTAGTAATTTGAAAAAAAAAATCTTGGTGTCTTACTTATTAGAAATTACTGTTGGAACACAAGAGACCTACTAGTTTTTTGCAACCAATACTCATTATTGTGTGGAAGTGGGATGATATTTACATGGATTTAATTGGTTATTTTCCATGGAATTTTACTAGTAAGGATGTTCTTTGGGTTATCATCAATTGACTTATGAAATATAATTATTTCATATCTATCAAGGATAATACAGAAGTAGAACTTCTTGGAGACATGTGTGTCTAAGAGACTATGAGACTTCATGGGGTTCCCTCTACGATTTCTTCTAACTTGGACTTGAGGTTCACATCTTTGTTCTGGAATGTTTTGTAAGAGGTGAGGGTTCATAGTTGTAATTGAAAATTGATTATCATCCACAGATGTATAGATATAGAGAGATAAAGAGTTATATTGGTTCTTGAGTTCATTCTCTGGACTTCCAGGCTTGATTTTTGGGTATCTTTCGTAAATCATCTCCTCTTCATGAATTTGACTATAAAAATTGTTGTTAGTATTTGATAAGGATAGTAGTTTTTTATGCTTTTTATGTGAAGCATTGTAGATATCTTCTATGATTGGGAGATTTTGGAGAGTAGTCCTTGGATGGACTGAGTCTCATTCTGGAGATGATGAAAAAGGTATAATTGATCTCTAAGAGGTTGGTCACAAAATAATGTTATTTTAAATATTTAGTGGACCATCGTTATTAGACCTAGAATTTTGAGGTAGGTGATATGTTTTTTATAGTTTAACCTCACTTGGGACATCATAAATTTGTTAAGGGTATGTTAGCATAGAGGATTGTGGGACCCTTTGATATCAGCGAGTAACATGGAATTATGGAATATTAGTTAGACTAAACATATTGTTTAAATTTAGTTCTTCATGTGCTTCTGGTTTCCCAGCTGATGAGGTATCAATTTGACCTTTACTATGTAATTGAATGAAAGGAAATTGATCTTGAGCCCAATACCACCATTATTGGGAACCCAGTTCAAATTCTTGATCAAAATGATAAGGTATTCCACAGTAAAATGAATTATATGGTCTAAGTACTTAGTAGTTCATAAAGGATAAACTTGAGATGTGGGAGATGGTATCATTGATAGGGATACAATGTCTTTCCCTTTTCATGAGTCTGGAATCTTAATAAATTTCTAGGGATAGAAATCCATTATGGTTGGGAGATTGTAACATTCATTTACTATCATTCCTCTACCTAATTTCCTTTATTTTTATTATGAATTCAATACTATAAAATCTTGATATATCCATGGTTTATAACAATAGATATAGACCCCTAAACCATAGATGTACATAATATTCATAGTTCAGGTGGTAAAGGATATTATCGGCATGGATATAGTGAGAAGATTATGACAACGGTTTTAAACCATGGTTATAGATCTATATCTATGGTTCAAACTATAGAAATAGGTTAGTATCCATAGTTCCTATCATGTAAATACACCTTTATCCATTGTTTGACACTATGGATTTTTTATTAATTCCATGAAAGTTAATAGCCACAATTGGAAATCATGGTAATTGTCAAGTAGCCATGGTTTCAACTATGAAAATACCCATATAGCCCAATATAAAATTATGGCATTTATTTTTCCCACATAATAATATATCCATGTTTCGAAACAGTTGAAATGAAATAGTATTTGTAGTTACCAACATGGAAATTCCCCTACAAACATGATTAAAAACCATGATTATTGCTTCATCCACCTAGACCTATATCCATGGTTAAATACCATGATTATTAGGTTATTCACAAAGTGGAAACCATGGAAAATGGTTTATTTCCATGATTTTCAACCATGGACACAGAATTCTACACCAACCAAACAAATATGTAGTTTACATTCTAATCCAACAATAATTAAACAAACACCAAAAAATAGTATGAAATTCAATAATAATATAAAATCAATATAACTATAATAAAACTACACTAAATTATAAAATTAATCCTTTAAATAAACTGTGAAAATAATTCACAACAAAAATGATCATCAATATTAATATCATCAACAAAACCCTCATCCAAACCACTTAAAAACACTAACACAACCTCTCAAACCACCAACATCATCATCATCAATGTAATCGACATCGACATCAACATATTCTTCATCATTAGTAGGGATAGTGGAAGTGTAACCATAATTATTCAGAGCATAATACTCCTCAAAAAAAACATAACATCCTAAAAAAGAATCAACCACTATAAAAGATTTTTGAATAAGTGAATATGAAATATCAGATATGGTGTTCATCATCAGTTCATTTATCATCTTTTTATGAATAGTATCATAATCAAATTTTATAGTTTATTTTTATACAGAATTCAATTATTCCTCTATGACCATACTAGAACTAGTACTCTACGAAATTATGTTGGGTGACAAGTATCTAGATGTTACAATATTCTATACATGTCGACGATGCACACTTTCATTATTTTTATCTCATAATACATAATGAAAATGATTTTTTAGTCCTGATTTTTTTATTTCAATGTTTCCATCACAATCATTGAATGATATATAACATAAATTAAATGATTAAATAATATAAGGAATTAATGTGAGTCAAAATATATAAAGTTGAAAAATACTTACTATTGTCTCCTTGGTGTCTCTATTTACCATAGCACCATCTCTCTTTTTTCATCTTGTACACAACATGGAATATAGAGGAACCTAATACTTGATAATCATGATTTTTTTGTGAAAAAATCTTTAAATAACACATTATGTGAGTTTCAATGATTTTATATGAATGTAAATTGGCAACATAAAATGCACTTTTGAGAAACGTTACAAATATAAACTACACATGGAATTATATTTATTTGACACACAAAGATTATATATTTATAATATTGATTATGAAACAAATTATAGATAGATTGTTACATTACATTTTCATAATACACAACTTGCAGCAGGAAATTTTATGTATCATTTCACATACACATATTCCAAATGGTGTGTATTGTTACATTATAGTTTGGTAACACATATATTATTAAAACACAATTTAAATGAAATAAAGATGAAATGAAGTTGATAATAAATTATTATATGATATTATTATGAATAAATATTTTTGTTATATATCAATTGTAATCTAGAATTATTATACGTGGATTAACAAATTTGTAATAATTCATATCATTTTCAATTTTTATATCATGAAATATAATTTGAACATGTAATACAGATATACTTTTTGAAAATTATACAAAAAAAAATGAGAAAACAAAAAATGTGTTATAATACACAATTGATGAATATTAAAATGAGATGAAAACACATGTTACGATAAATATGATATTGTAAAAAATCACTTAAATAGAATTCATATTATAAAGAATATTTTTATTCCGTGATTTTTATTTTCCTATCATGGTCTATATTTTATTCTTATATATTATTACCAAACATGAGATATAACCCTTTTTTATAAATATATTTGGAGTATATCTTATTTTTTATATTTATATTTTTATTACTAAGAATGTTCCATGTCCTATCCTTGTATTTTTCACCCACGATGATAATTACATTTTTATTAGATCCACTTGGGAACATTATTCTGTTTGATGTTTTTATTTTTCTTCCATGTATGAAAATGGTATCATTTCTATAAAAATAGTATTACTAGGAATTCCGGTTTTTTATATTTGTTTAAATTTTTTAGTATGTGACATCCTGATATTGAGTATGTTTCTAATTTATGTTGTATTTGTATATTGTTATAATTGATGTTACAAATATTTTGGAAAGTAATATAGATAAATATTCTAGTATCTATATTTTTTTAGGTACAATAATAACTTGTTTGTCTTTTCTAAGAACATAATAGCCTTTATTAGTTTCATTGGTGTAACATACTAACATGGGTCAACAAGACTAGTCACCCAAGTCATCCCATTACCGATTGTGGTATAAAAATTATAACAAAAAAGAATTCAATATATGTGAAATTAGACATTAAAAAATAGTACAATGTGGAAACACAAAGAGACACAACTAATCCAAAGAGGCTAAACTAGTATGTATGACATGTGTTGACTAATAAATCTCAATGTGACCAACTATCATCTCTAGAAAAAAAAATTAATTATTGAGAAGTCTGAATTCTACAGAATTTCCTTCTCTTTACCTATGTCCTAAAAAAAGGTAAAAAGATTTCTAAAGGTATATGTATTTTGTGATCAAAAGAACCTCGTAGGAAAAAACCAAGGAATCTATAAAAGTTCTAATATCAAGAATGAAAAACTCAATATTAAAAAAAATTAATTTTAAGATCAGTTTTATAAATAAAACAATTTGATAACATTTCTCAAAAAGTACTTGGGTTTTATAAAAAATTCACATCATGTTTTCCAAATATCGAAACATTTCAGTCATAAAACAAAGTTTTAAAACATATTGAAATTTAAATATATATGTAAGAAAACATTTATAAAATAAACTATCTTAAAATAAAAAACTAGAAACAATAATGTGTTTTCCAGTCGGGCTATTGCCTATAGAACAATACGTACTAGATACTCAGCATCCAAAAAAGGAATAAGGTTAGATCAAACTAATATCGAGTCCTACCAAATTCCATTGATATATGAGATGTTACCTCATAGTGGTGTCACGCACACTAATTCTACTGGTGTCTCTTTCTTAATGAGCCAAAGGTTACCACTATGCAATATTTTTCAATTTCATTTTTCAAAAACATGGTTATCTTTTTTTATAAAACCATTTCAAAGACAATAAAATCTTATTTAGTTTTTGAAAATAAATTTGTTTCCCAAATCAAAGAAATTCTATTTTCATGGAAACCCCCTTTATAACACAAAATTGTGACCATTTGAATTAGGAAAAAAATGAAATTTCATTTTATATATCATGGAATCAATAAGATCAATATGATATTAAAGATATTAGAACACTTGGATAGATCCATCTACCTCAGGTATATAAAAAACATGTCTGCCTTTGACAAAGGGGATTGAAAACAAAAATATCTTCTATTGGAAAACAAGTAATAAAAATTGACTAAAAAGGATTGATTGAAATCTCGATCTAGTTACCAATCAACTTCCAAACCACATATACAACCAAAAATAATGATGAAAAATAAGGAACACTTACCCAGATGTGATAAATCTAACCAAAATGGTGATATATCACTGATAAAATCCAACTAGATAGAAAGGATTCACCCAAAGTTTCTTAGAGTAAGATATGTGTCAAGAGACGCTAGCTAAAGGCGGAATGAAATATAAAATCAGCTGATCCAACTTATTTAAACCGAAAATCCTGATATTTATATAGTGTGTAATTACATTACACATCATTTAACTCTCAATGATCATATACATAGAAAAAATCATCACCTTTTCAATTAAAAACTAATATTTTCCCTTATACAACAGGTACCTGTTACACACAATCTAACTCATTCATTCCATGTATTTAATTCATGGGTTCTTCCCAAAAACAATTACATGGCATGTACTTCACCTACATTGAATGTATATTCCCAATGAGTAGCATGAGAAGAAGGTTTCATGTTTAAAATTACAATAAATACATGAATTCACCATTACTGTTATCCTACCAATTTTATAGTTGGAAACACTCACCCAATGAAAAAGGAAACCAAATGAAAATATTGAAACATACCTGATAGAAAGGTGATGTGGCCTTAAATATCCCCAAAAAATAATATTAATATCCCCCAAAAGTTCTCAAGATCCTAGATTTCCAAAAATAGAATTCCAATGATACCTTATCAATGAATTCCTCTCCCACAAATCATGGTTATCATGTCCTCAATACCATTGTACCTTAACTAGGGAGATCATTTTATCGTGAAGTACCATATCACGTCAATCCATAATATAAATTATCTACTCAACCAAAGCGGCATCAGGTTCATGATTGAAATCATCCCACATAATCACATGGGTAGGATCTGGTAAAAACCTAGTCAACATGGAAACATTAAACTCACCATAGATATAATTAAAACCAGATGGAAATTCCAACTATTAGGCCACCCACCATAGTTGATCAAAAATATCAAAGGGGCTCACAAACCTCAAAATAATCTTTCCCTTCATACCCAACCAATGATTTCCTAGGATATGTGAGACTCTAATAAAAAAATCGATCACCTGTCACAAGCTCCAGCGGCTGAAAATGATATTACTCATAATATTTCTGATGAATTATCACCATCTTCAAAAACCTCTAGTTTAACTACACCATTTTTGTCATCTCTTAAAATAAACTCAACCCAACCAAGGACCACTCCCCTAACTCTACCTAGAACAAGGGGGATCTATAAGTAAACCCATAAAATGACTCAAATGGAGCAATCCTGATCGATACCTGAAAATATTAGTATAGGAAAACATGAGTAAAGTCAAATTCATGCACCATGATCCACTGAAATCAAACACAAAATCCTAGAGAATATCCTCATGAACCTAGATATCCCTTTCCATATTTCCATCCATCTATGCATGATAATCCATGCTCAATTTAAATTGGGAACCCTTTGCCTCTATAAAACCATTCCAAAATATAGATTTGATCATTTATCCCTTGTCATAAACAACCACAACTGTAAATCCATGACATCTCCCTAAGTAGTTCTAGTTTCTTCGTTTCCTTTTTGGTTAAGAAATTCACTGATTTAATGAGTTTTTTGATAATCACCCAAATTACATCCATCTCACTAGTATTTTATGGTAAACTAATGAATAAATCCATGTAAATATCATACCACTTCCATAAAAAAGGTTAATGGTAGAAAAACACTCATAGGTATCTAGTGCTTTCTGTTTAAAATTTAAAAAGTGAGATATCTTGATAAAAAAATACACTATAGACCACCTCATTCTTGGCCACAAATATCGACATCTCAAATCATTGTACATTTTTGTAACCCCATGGTGTACGGAAAAACAAGAATATTTTACATTTTCAACAACTTCTATCTCAGGGGTAAATGAAAAATCAAACTACTACAATAGGAAAAAATCCCAACAGGGAGACTGAGACCACTCAACTAAGGTCTCCCCTCTATTTATGATTTCTCCCAAGTATCAGATCTTAGCATATGTCATTAGTGAAATTCATAATCTCTCATTAAAAGAGGATCCCACCTTTAACAAAGATAAAAACACATATCCACCAACATCCTTTACTCTCATGCTCATCTCGAAAAACAAACTCATCAGATACCACTCTTCAACTGATTTATTCATTGTTTAGAGAAGTACTCTTCTAATCAGAAAATTGGAAAACACATTTCATTTATAAGAGGTATATATGATTTTAAAATAAATGTTATAAAGATACTCAACCCAACTTCTCAGTCACTTTTTTAGATCCCTCTAAGTAAAAAACATAATTTAAGAATTTATGATCAGAATACATAGTAAAAATCTACCAAAAAAGATAATAACACCACATCATGGGTCCATGACTAACCGCTTATAACACAAAATCATGGTTATGGTAGTTCATCTCATGAGGTCATAACATTCATGACCTATAAGTGACCAGTTGTTTCACATTCATCAAGACACATCCCAAACTAATACCTAAAGCATCTTAGAAAACATCATAACCGGATTCTGGTTCATTTAGAATAAACACTGGTTCTGAATCCAACCTCACTTTCAACTCCTCAAAATATATCTACCATTTCTCATCCCACTCAAATATTATAGAATTACAGGTCAAATATGTCATTAGAGATGAAATCATGGAGAGAATCCCCAAACAAACGGTCGATAATAACCATGATACCCAAGAATCTTCACATCTCAAACATATTTATGGGATTTTATCAAGAAATAACTATCCATACATTTTTAGGATTCACTAAGATACCCCAATTAGATATCACATTCCCCAAAAAAATCACCTCTTAGATCCAAAAATCACACTTTGATATTTTACCATACATATGATGTTCTTTCATGGTTTGAAGAATGACATCCAAATGTTCAACATGTTCCTCCTCTAATATGGATTGAAACCAGATATTATCTATGGAAATAAAAAAAGTTCAAAAAACAATGAATTATTTGGTTCATCAATTCCATAAATACCACAATATTGTTAGAGTGTCTGAATGGCATAACCAGAAACTCAAAGTTCCCATATCAACTCTAAAATAATGCCTTGGGTATTTCCTCCTATAAAACACTCAAATAATGGTACCCTATCCATAGGACAATAATAGGAAACCAATGAGACACTATAATATTATCAAAGATAACAAAAATTATGTGTAAAGGATACTTGTTCTTAATAGTCACATGATTGAACTTTTGATAGTCAATACAATGCATGGGACTTATTTATGCCTTCTAATCAAAGGTTATAGGAAAATCCCATTGTGAAAAACTAGGAAGAATAAATACATTCAACACCAGGTCAATAAAATATACCTAAATTTCCACCAACCCTGCATGTGATATTTGATAGGATGGAATAGAATTGGGAATTGTTCCAAGGAGCAAGTCTATAGTGAATCCAACCTCTATATATGGTATTAAACTAGAAAAATCATATGGAAAGACCCCAACATATACAAACACAATAGAAAGTAGCTAAAAAATCATGAAAGGGACAACAACATCATGAGACATTCCTCAATACTATCGTGAGATTATATCAACATAAGGATCATCATGGATAACCATTCACAATCTAGAGGCCCACTCACCCTGGATAACATGAGTGGCCCCATTGGTTGATAAGAATAGTACAAGATGACTATAAAAATATATATGATACTTAAAACTTATCATCTAATAAATTATGATAATGATGTTGATGATTTCAAGAACACAAACTATTTTTTCCAAAACCACCTCAATGTCGGTTATCACCACCTAGCATGTGGGGAACTTGAAACCTTGATTAGAACTCTTCCAAATGCATGGAAGGATCCCAAAATAATGATATAATAAAAAAATAAAACCAAACACTTAAATCAACATTGATGATGTAAAATAATGTGTATAACCTATATAAAACAAATCTATCCCCGTAGAAGTTGAAATAAACATTGTACCTCTAAAAATAGATAGACCTATAATAGATTCCTTTAGAGTACACTCTGTCACATATATTGGTCTGGACATAGCCAGTTGGACATCCCCCTTTGACTAAGAATATGACCCATCACACTTGATAGAATAAAAATGAACCTGATATCCCTTGGTGAAAGTGGATCTCACCTTCCATTGGAAATCTTGTCATAGAAAAGTTTCATATGGCCACATCGCCCACAAAGATGACTAGTCCTAGGATCCTTCACACGTTGAGGCTTTGTATGGCCATTACTACCACATTGATAGTAGATAACCTATTTATTCTATAAAGAAGCTCTGGAAACCTATCCTCTAGAAAACTTACCACTCTTATGCTTTATTTTCTAATCATAATAAGAACCTTAGAAAACTATTTCACCAACTAAAGGCCTACCCATACTGGTCTTTCCAGATAGGTCTTCCCCATGAAAAGATATTTTATCAACTACATATACAGTGATCAGAAGGAAAAAAATTTATAATCTACTAAATAATTTCCCTTGGCCCCATCTCAAACCAATGAGCCTTTGGGTAATCATCAGTGTTATGATCTGATTATAGATGAACTAACTCTACAAAACTTTTGGTTTACTCATGAATGGTATTCTACCAATCCTCCAAGGATAGAAACTATCAGTTATTTTTTACAAATAAAGTATCATAATAAATTATTGATTAAATATTTTCTTGAATAAAATCTAAATAAGATCTTCATGCAACATATAATTCATCATAGAGTTCAATAATATTATTATTGTCCCCTTATACATATACATGGAAAACCCTCTTAAGAAACATCAGGAGTCTTCAAAAATTTAAATATCATCTCAATCTATCCAATCCACTCATCTGGTTCTTGGGTTCTTTTTCACCATATAAGAATGGTAGATGATGCTCAATAAATTTTGAGCCCTTATCATCTACTCATAATAGGTACATGGTGCCCACTAAACCAAAAATTTGAATTGTATAGATTACTAATTCAGCCAAATAAGGGTCCACTGTAGGATCCACCTATAGAACCTACCTCATGGCGTCCCCACTCATATTTGGAAGGTCTCTTATATGAGGAATTATTTGTTAAACCCAATAAAATAACCAATCATCCATGAGAAAACTCCGAAACCATTGAACCAACTTTAAAAATCTAAAATAATTTTTTAAAATGATCACAATTTAAAGTGATTATTATTTATACCAAAAAAGAAAACAAATTTTTAAAGGAAAAATGATCTCTAAATATAATTCCCACTTAGTTCATTCAAATGACCTTAAACACAAAATGCCCTAAAATAGATTGCACATGTCAATTTTAATAGATTTCTCATACAATTCATTCAAATGAGCCTAAATACCTGGTATCATAATAATTAATGATTTTATGACCACCCATGTTAACCTGGATTTTGTCAAGGGAGTGAGATAGTCAGGACCCTTTTGGTAACGTCTCGGTTCAGAAATCCACCCAGAGGCGCCCCGTACCCAGTTGGTCACATGTCCTCAACCACATTTCCTCGAATGCCAAAGGATTCCGACTAGTAGTGAGGGCCTTGGGTGTGATTGTGGGGAAACTATGCCCTCATTTCCAGAGTAACACAATGGAAGATAAACAAATATACAACAGTGGAAGCAGTAATATCCAACAACAGTAAACTGCGGAAGAATGAAATGATAAAAAATTGGAGCACATATATATAAAGTGATGTGTGGTACATATATTTATAGGAAAACAGCCAAACAATTCACAATGCTGGAATACAACAACACTAAACCAAAGTGAAAAATAAAGTAGATAAACTCCTCAGCATCACAAGCCATTTCTTGGTCCCATGCTCTCTAGCTCTACAGCAAGTCATGTACCTGAAGTAGAAGGGCACTTTCCCTTGTCTATACCTGCAACAATATAATCGTTTTAGGCCCAAAAGCATGGACCAAATAGGGTGTGAGACGAATCCCAGTAGTCAACCACCACAAGATATGTGCCTAACAGTCAATGAATATATGGAAGGTAAAAGTACAGAAAGAAGTAAACAAGGAAGTACTCAACACAAACAATCCATAGTTCCAGATATAAAGCAACAGGTAACCCTCTGGGAATTACTCACAGCCTAAACCCTATGGTTCAACCCAACAAGTTCAATAAACCCTCTAGGAAGCACACACAATCTCACCCCTCTGGATCAGCTAAAGTATACACTCTCTAGGGAACCACTCACTATCAATTCCCCCTATAGTCTCGTATCGTACTAAAGATACTCTAGGGAAGCACTCAACATCAATTCCCCCTATGGCCCACATCAAGGAACTACATAAACTCTGTGGAAGCACACAACGTCAATTCTCCTTGTGTTCTCGCATCGCATAACTATAGAGACACTCTGGAGAATCCCTTAATGTTAATTCTCTTTGTGGTCTATACACTAGGTTCTCACAGCCCTGTGTAAGTAAAGAAAGTTTAGTAGTGCGTAACGGCCAAGGTAAACCTCATGAACTACTTGGCTAGCATTCTACAGCACAACAGCATAACAAAACAATAGTCACACTATCCTACATACTAGGCATGAGAAAGCAAACAGTAGCCTAATAGGAAAACAAGACCAAAAAGGTCAAAACAGGAAAAACATGCATGAAAATACATCCAAAGCACAACAATTTACCCTATTCACAATCAATAATCATCTACTCAGGCATACCAGCATACTAGAGAAACAATAGGGCTAAAATGGTAAATGCGCAATACCCCATTCATGGGTATTTGGCGAAACTGCACATAAAACTCAAAGACTATCTACAAAAGGCACAAACCACCTTCCTCAGGGTTAGAAGATCACTATACTTGAACCTCGAACCTTGAATCTCGTTAGAACGTCATAGATCTAAGAAAACGTCTAAAATGATCAACACACGATAACTTGGAAAAGAAGAGGAATCCTGAAACGGGGTTCCAGAAGAAGAGAGAACTCACCAGTATGATTCCAACTCAATCAATGGTGTTCGAATCGTAGGATGGATGGAGGATTGGGGGATCATTGAAGATCTACAGCTGCTCGTCGCTCTCGAACGAACGGGGCCTAAAAGAAGTCTATTTTGGCGATTAGACGCGACCCTAGTGCGTTTAATGAAAAACAATACACAGTGTATAATTTTTAAGTACACGACATGTACTTTCATTTTTCTTAATCCGCTTTACATGGAATCCACATCACCCCACATGACTGTGTGTGTGGCCATGACACAACCAACACACGACCTCCTACAGCGACGAAGTACACAACGTGTACTTATAAAGTACACGGTGTGTACTTCCAAAATTTCCATTACTCTTATTTTCTAAAAAACTCCAGAAAAAGGAAAAACATACCTAAAAAGAATTTCCGGGTTCTTACACTTTTCCCACCTACTATCTGAATACCATGAATTCTACACATCTATACCCAAGACAGAGAACCAACTCAAGCAGCGATGATGCACTTCAGGATGAGTAACTAATGTGATATGAATTTGAAAAACACCATCCAGAGTAAACAAGACCAGTCACCCAATCAATCCCATTACAGTGTTAATTATAATAAATATTGAAAAATATGTCCAAAATATAAAAACATAAAAGGCATACAATAATAATAAAAATCAAAAAAAGGATCCATAAATAATCCAAAATGGATAATCCAATATGAAATGTCTAGACTAACAAGCCTCCATATGACCAACCATTACCTCCAAAATAAAGCACTGACGTAAAGAGAATCATGAATACTACATATTTATCATCCCTTTACCTGTGTCTTAAAAAAATTTCTACAACCACTCATAGGTAGACGTATGGTTTTAGAAATAGTTCCCACTAATAATTCACCATGAAATTGGTAAATGTTATAATATTAAGAATTAAAAAGATATTTATTTATAACAAAACTATTTTATATTAACTTTCATAAATATAACAATTTAAAAATTTTCTCAAACAGTCCTTGGGTTTTCTCAAGTTTCATATCATGTTTTCCAATTCTAAAAACATGCCTGCCACAAAAATATTTAGTAAACATAATAAAAAATATAAATATAAATGTGAGACAAAATACATGAAATAATATATCATACAAAAAACAACCAGAAACAATAATATGCCTTACATCCAGGATCTATCCTATGGTACAATATTTACTAGACACTCATGATCCAAAAAAAATGTAGTATCAAACTAATATCAAGTTATTATATTGTCTAAAGATAGTCAATATGTTACCTCTTAATGGTGTCACACACACAAATGATAATGGTGTCTCTTTCTTAATGCAACAAATTTTCCTTCTATGTAATTATTTTCAATTTTTGTTATAAAAAACATGATCAATTTTTTTTTATAAATCTATTTTCAAGCCTTACCAACCTGCTTTAGGGTTCAAAAATCCATTTTTTCCCTAATCCAAGAAAACAACTTTTTCAAAGAAAAAACTCTTTAAAATATGAACCCATAACAATTTCAATATCAATTTATGAAACACCATTTAATATGTAATGTAATCAACTAGAAAAATTCAAGAAATTATATTTCTATTAATGATTAACCAACCTCAAGGATGTATAATACCTAACATCTATTGATAATGGGGGTTGGAAACCACATGATCAACTTTCATAAGAAAAAACATGGAATGTGACTAAATATAATTTATAGAAATCTCATTCTATTTAAAAATATACATCTAAACCATAGGTGTAACCAAAAACAAATAATAAATAGGATTAACACTTACCTGGGGATGATCAATCTGAATAGAATGGCGACCAATCATTGAATGAATCGATCCAAATAAAAATTTGTAACCAAAAATATATTTCGGTAGGCTTTGGGTCGATAGATCCTAGTTTCAAGATAGATGACATAGTAAATAAGATGGGACTCATGATTAAAACCACAAATCCTGAAATTTATATGGTGTGTAATTCCATTACATGTCGTGTAACTCTCGAGGCTCATATAAACTGAAAAACTCATCGCATTTTTTATTAAAGCCTAATCTTTTTCCTATATACGGTGTGTAACTCTTACATGGAACATAACTCATTCAAAAAAATTATTCAATTCCTCGATTCTTCCTAAAAACCATTATATTTCATGTACATCAGTTACATGGAATATTGGTTTGCAGTGATCAATAAAAAAAGTATGTTTTATATTGAAAATTATAATAAATCCTTAACTTTTCCATTATAGGTATACTCCAACTTTCATGATCAGAAATACTTACCAAATGAAAAACGAAACCAAAATAAATGATTAGAACATACATGAAATAAATGTAACATAGTGTTACAATTGGTTAAGGGGATCAATTTATAATATTACATTTTATAAAATATAGAACGTGATTTGACCTATGATTATTTTAAATAGTGGTGTTTTTTTAAAATTAATTGTATTTCCTTTAAAATGGTTTATCTTGATAACCTATACTGTAAAAAATATTGTTTTAGAATTTTAATTTCAATTTTAGATTTTAAAAATGTATAAAATATTTTTAAAACACATTTTTCCTTTATTTATACTTTAAATTAGGTAATGGTTAGTTTTTTAAATAGAATGGGATGGTGATTTGGAATGTGAATTTAGATTTTATTTTTCAATGAAATGGAATCTAATATTAAACTCCTTATAATAATTTCCTTGAAAAATTCATGGGGATTTTAGATAAAAGGGGTAAAATTAACCATTCAGTTTACTTAATGAAATATTTTAGAGTGAATTTTTTAATACAAGGAAAAAAATTTGAATTATATTGGTTTATTATTATTGAATTGAATAATGGTTTTATATTTAACTTTAAAAAAATAAATCCCTCGGTTAAAATAGAATTCATAGATAGTTAATCACAGGTATCCCTAGTAAAATACTATGGTAGGTAGTACCTTATTCTATTATAGGTAATGTTATTTGGAGGGTTTTAATTATAATAATATATCATTCATATTTATGTGACATTGATGTTTTATTTTGAATCATTTGTTAGTTTGAATAATGAGGATGATTTTAAGGGAACATTGGAATTTATGGTGTTTATTTTATTAAACTATAGTAATTTTAATATATTATGATTATTAATACGAAATTTGGAGGAAAAAATATTCCAGAATATATTCAACAGTTTGATTAACAAGTGGGTGAATGGTTTATGATTTTAATATGATAATTAAGTAAATGATTATACATTTTCAAATTTATTCCATTCATCTTAGAGATACCTTATTTCTATTAAATTGAAGGACTAAGATGAATTCTCATTACAATAGTTCATGGATATTAGAGTAATGTTTTTCCCAAATTAAAAATTTAAGATTATCATGGGATTGGTGAGAACGAGAACCCAACATTAATAGTTAATGATAATTTAATTGAAGTTATCAAGGTGTACATTGAGAAAATTTAATCCAAGTTACCTTGAAATGTATAAAGACTTTTAGAATTCATCCAAACCACTAAATACCACATAAAATCAATATAAATATTATTCCATACAATGGATTAATGATTAAGAGGAAGAAATCCAAAAAATTATGTTGATAGAGTGATATTAATGAATAAAAAATTAA
The DNA here is from genome assembly GCA_963277665.1 of Viscum album. Classification (NCBI taxonomy): domain Eukaryota; kingdom Viridiplantae; phylum Streptophyta; class Magnoliopsida; order Santalales; family Viscaceae; genus Viscum; species Viscum album. The sequence goes on from OY728136.1 coordinate 769,355,584, forward strand.
TGACATTGTGGATATGAATTGAAATGTTAAACAGTATTCTCAGTGTGATGTTCACCAATGATTTCATCTTATGAATAATGAAAAAATATGTATAAAATATGTAATTTTTTTTAGTATTTCTAGAATGAATTAGTCCATTTTTCATAGAATTAGAAGAGATTTTATAAGTAATCAAGAGGTTTACATTAACCTCTAGTAAATAATTAAAAATTAAAAAGGTGACTATATTTCTATAAATAATGTGAAATTTATGTCCAATGAAGAGGGAGATGATACAAACATAAAAATTTCCATGGTTAAGAAAAAATATAAATGGATCGAAAACGGTGATATTTACTATGAGTTAACAACTAACTAAAAGAGTAAAGATATAAAATTCCATAAGGTTTAGCATTTCAATGATGGATTTAAAATTAAAAATGGGTAGATTTAGAGGAAAAACATCATCTAATATTGGGATACATAAATGGATAAATATTGAAAATATATAATTGAATTTGATTTTTTTTGGAATTCAATGGGATTTATTCATGGAAAGGCTATCTAGGATCCCACAAACAAATAAAAAATTTCCAAGAGACATTGGTTGATCCTAACTAGTATAATTTGGTTTAAGACAAAACAAAAAAAATTATTCTTATTATAAAACCTAGATTTTTTGGAAGAAAAAAACTTAATCTCGAAAACGAAGCCTCAAGTATTAATATAATATCAAGATCAAATCAAATTTATAGCCATTCTAAAAACATCCCAATATTAATAAAAAGTATTGATCCCTTTGAATATAAAAACTCTTTAAAAGGTAAAGTTTTTATGATTAATTCAAAATTTTAATTAAACATGTAAGAATAACTAGAATTTATTTACTATTAAACTAGTTTGCTAATAATATGTGTAACAATAAAAGGGAAAAATATATAAATAAAATAATTGTAATTATTTACACAAAAGAACAATGTTTACTTTAGAAATAAACATGATAATAAAATAATTTGAGAATAGTTGTGTCAATAAAATGATAAACTATAAAAATACAAACCAATTTGACACACCAAAAAATCATTAAATATAATAATTATATATTTCAGCAAAAATAAGTTGAATAATTTAAATTATAAATGACCTATTATTAATCATGATCTCAAAGTTATGTTTCTCCATGACTGTGAATGTATTTCATTTCACTTTAAATCCTTTTATTTCTCTATAATTTCTCCTATAAAAATAAATTACATAATTTAAATAACCTAAATAAAAAATTAATTTATACATTAAAAATAATTTACAAATAAATGAATGAATATATATATACAATACATTAATATTTTTACTCTTATAATAGTCATTCATCATTCTCTATTATGATATTAAAAAATCATGAATGATCAATATTTTTTCATGATCTGTATCAAATTTCCCTTTCCAGCTAGCATAAAAATTATAATTGTATTCTCTTAAAATATCACACAACTCCATTAACCATGTGTCCTTTAAATTATTTCTTTAAGGAAAATTATTTCAAAAATTAATTTGAAAAAAATAATATTATAATATTATAAATTAATATATCTAAATTTTTATTTACATTTCATACCCAAATCTCTACCCATGAATTGTCCATTATTCAGGTTTCAACATCCCTCCAACATATTCATTGAACTGGAATGATATTTCTCTGATTATAAATTTTTACTATAAAAATTTAATATTCTTTTCCATTTTTTCAATTGTAAATACATCTTCATTGTACTAAAAAAATCTATGTGTATTTATTCCATACCTCTTGGATTATTATGCGACATCTCTGTGTGGTAGAGGATTCTACTAATAATGAAAATTAGCTATAAAAGGAACATAATATATTTAAATTTATCATTAATAAATATTAGTATTGTTTAAACAGATACCAAAAGATGGGGGATATACTAACCCCTGAAGTGTTGTGTCTAGAGGATAAAGAGTATCTTATGTGTGGGGTGGGATATCTATAGTAAGGGTACTCTATATAGTCAATGAAGATAAATATACTGATGAAAGGTAAAGACATAATGGATAGGTTTGTATAGATGATGGTGGATATGAAAATTAATTTGTAGATTGGATATATGGAGGCTTGGTTCCCAGTACAATGAATTTTAGGAATCAGTAATATTAGGGAATCGGTGCCTGAGAACTAGACTACTGTGTGGGTGTAGTTTGAAAGGAATTTCAAAATGGTGGGTATGAAAAATATGGAGATGACATAATTGGAGGATAGCCTCTGAATTATTGAAGAGTAATAAAGGGATTCATTACTAGATGAACTCTCGGTGACTGAAGTTTCCTAGTGGTTGGTTGAATAATATAATTGTTCATACTAGTACCAACCACTTTAACATTTTCTACCGCATCAAAATACCATAATCTAGTTGATGATGTATCCTAAAATCACATGGATGATAAAATAAAGTGATAAATATGAATAAAATAATATGAAACAACAGAATATGTGAACATAAAATTTTTATACTATGGTGACCATAAGAGACATGACTAAATATCAAATACACTAAATATTTCTTCATATTCTCCTCTGAAATTCTTGATAATCAGAAATTTTGAAATGTAAATTTAAAATAGTGTTCTAAGATAATATAATTATTAATTTAAACAATACAACTAGTTTATTTAAAAAAATGAAGAGACACAAAATTTTATTTAATGAAAGTAATTATCAACATAGAAAATAATATCATTAAATTTTTATATTATGTTACTAAAATGTCAACTCAGTTGAAATATTCTCAATATAATTAAAAAAATTAATTTTATCTAATATACAAATGTGTCAAAACCCCTGAAATATTAAAATAATATCATGTAAATACACACAAATATATAAACACTATGTGTACTCTACTTTAATTTTGGTTTATAAAAGGTTCCTAAAATTGAATAATATATTTCATAAAATTATACGTTCAAATAAATGCAAACAGTTCCATCCCAAATATCAATATCCTCTATGAATTTGTTGAAATTATGTCATGTATTGACATAAAGAATAATTAAAAATTGTTTTTTAAAGGGCCAGATATGTTAGATTCCATTATATCATGCAATGAAATAGCAAAATTTTCATTCATATAAAGACGATATTTCATATCCTTCACTCGATATCCATAATTATATATATTCATGAATTTAAATTTCATTGAATCAAACCACATTAATTTCTTCTTTGTAGCATTACTAGGTGTGTAGTAATAAAGTAAAATTATTCTTTTAATTACCCAATAATATAATATGTTTTTAAATTGGGATTTCTTCTCTAACAAACTCACAAAAGAATACTTTTTAATGCTTATCATGACACCATCATGCTTAGTTACCATTTTATGCACAAATATTTATAATGATTTTAAATCCATTGGTATATATAACCTTACAATCACATACCACCTTTTTTGACCAAATGAAAATGCTTTTATTTCATATGTTACCCCATTTATTGGTAATTATTTGACCTTAATGATACCAACAATGAATAATAAATAGATACATGAGATTATGATACATAAAAAAAATTACCAATGAATTTAACCAAATATTAAATTCCTTATTGTGAAATTATTCTTTCCTATTAATAGATAGATAATGGTGTATTATTTTTATAATTAAATAATTTTCTCTACAATTATCAAATATTTAAAATTTCAGAATCTTTTCAAAATTATAAAAATGAAAAAATTGAATATTTATTAGATTACGTAATTGATGTAATCATAAAGAATTACACATTTGAATAATACTTTATGATTAACCATTTATAAATCATTAATGTGTAATATACATAATAAGTACTATCAAGATATTCCCACTATTTGAAGTTGTGAAGGAAATGCATGCTCAATTGGATTATACCGTACATCATCATATATCACTTTTTTATTAGACCATATAGTGTCATTATCTAGGTAGGATGATAAAAAATACTATATTTCTTATGCTAAATATCCTTTCACATAATAGTTTTAATATCTTATGTCTAGATTGAATGAAAATTTCTAAAGGAATTTTTTTTTCATTACTGGACATGATGAATCTTGAATTAATGATCAAAATGAGATTTTGAGAGTTGAAATGTCTCAAAGTGATGTTTTGGAGATGATGAATGATGATTGTGATGTGTATTTGGTTTATAATCCTTATAGGATTCAAGTTTTGTTTTTAATGTTTACGAGTTTTATAGTATAAGTACATGGTTTTGTGTGCATGTTTTTGGAGAAACCATCTAACACCTTGAGGATATAGAGGATTTTATTTCATTATAAACTGATCATGGTTGAGTTAAATGGTTTGATAATGTTTTCTAGTAATCCATGATAGGATAGAGTTGAAATCTTGTGAGGTTAAGGAAGATCAAAGGAATAGATCATGGGCTACAATGAGTTTCAGAATAATTATGCACCTTACTAGAGTTGGGAGGTTGTGCTGACATCATGGTTGGACCATAATTTTTCAAATTTTATATCCTGAACATGTTGGAAAAGGGTGATGGGAAGTAGGGGTGTGCACTAGTGGTGCATGTTTTGGACAACTTTGCATCTAAACAATGCATGGGGGGTTGGTCATGGATATATCCAACTGCACTGTAGGAACAAAGTTTGTAAAATCATGCATCTTTCTATAATTTCATTAAATAGGGAGATTTATCCCCTCGGGGTATTCAGCATCTCCACCACCTTTCTCCGTTGGAGTTATCTATCTTATTTATTGTTGATAATTCCATTGGATCATGTTGGAATCATCCATTTCTCCTAGGTATTTTGGTCAGCTTGGGTAAAGAGATCATGAGATGGATTCTACATGTTGTTTCGATACATTTCTTTATAAATGTGTCTCCAATAAATTTTATTAGGGTTTTTCTATTAAATTAAATTAATTAATTAATTAAATAGTATCACCTCTTTGTACATTATCCCAAAATGTTGTATAGATTATGTCAGAGGACTTTGATGAGCGGTTCGCAGCAGTTTTGGTGTGGCACAATGGCCTGGTGAGTTTTCAAGCATTATGACATGTTGGGTGTTGGTAAATTAATTATTTGTAATTATTAGAATTAATTAATGTTTTTTGGGGTAATATTATATATTGGGTGATCAGAACGAGATTGGTTGGGTGTTTAGTGTTTTTAATGATGCTTGGATGGTCCTTGGCAAGGCCACCCTACATTGGAAATGTTTTGGAAGGCTTCATTGATGAGGTAGGTGGTCTAAGAGATTTATTCGTTGTCTTGTTAATTTATTATCTTTTGTATGTGGTGTGTGCCTTAAATCCCATGAGTGTCAGGTTATCTTACATGATTTATGTAATGTAATTGAGTGATAATATTAACTTACCTAATCAGGCTGGATGATCGTATTACATATAAAATGTGCTAATGGGTAGAACATATAAATAAAGGGTTTTAACTCTTAATGGGATAACTTGTTATGTCTAATGGGTTGAGTTTTATGAAATAACTATAATTATTTAGAAATGGTTTTTGTTAGGTTATTTTGAATTTGGATGGTTTTAGATGTCAAAGGGTGAAATCTATGTTTTGAAATGATCTTTGTTTTGAAATGGGTAGTTGACTTCACAGTGGTTTATATCAATGGTATTTTAATAGGTTTCAAATGTGGATTTTAAATGCATGTGAAGTTGTATTATTGGTGAAAATTTGTTAAGGGATCATGTGATGGTGTTAATATAAATTAGGGACTTGGTCATGGTTTTGTTTTCAAAGAGGTGGAACTATGTTTTAAAAAATGTTTGGTTTGACATGTTTGAGGAGGTTTTATAGTCTAGTTTCATTTGGAATGTGAAAAGGGTTTTTAATGGATAAGGAATGTTTGGTTTGTGGACTATTGGGACATTATTAAGTGGTAAGGGGTTAAAATGGGGTTTTTCATGCACTTTATTGATAGACATGATATTGATCTTGGTTTTTAATAAATTATTGAATGGTTTGGTGTTAGAACAATGCTATAATGACATGAAGTATACTACTATTATGGTGTCAGTCTAAAGATCTAAACACTGATAGTATACTTCATTTTAATATTTCCCGAATAATTCTCTATGGGATGATGGTATTACATGTGGAATTGGATGATGGATTAATGATACTCCAACCTGGTCCAAGCCAGACTTATGCTCTTGTCACCACTGATAATATTTTTAGATGGATACTATACTAGGGTCTCAGGAACTGATATTTTCATTTTTGATGGGTTTGATAAACATTATTTTCATTATCAGTATTGATAGATTGGTATATGGGTATATGGGTAGATGTTATATAGAGTCCCCAACAACATTTGATATTCATGTTAATATTTGATTTAGATACTAGATAGACATTGTGGGAATTGATGGATCAGTTATATTAGATAGGAACTGGGAATTTAGTATGTATGATTCTATGAGTTGAATGAATAAGTGAGAACATATCCTTGAAATTTACATTTTTTATCCCACTATGTTAATCATTAGAGGACTATGATAGGTCGTCTCATGTTTGGTCAGTTTGTGTTTCACCTTAAAACCCTTGTGCTATTGGGTACTAGATGAGTTTCCATGTTCCTTGGCTTTTATCACTTTTTAATATTCTTTATTAATTACACTATTTATTTTCATACACTATTTCTATGACTATTGTTTTATTTATACACCATTTGTGGGTGCCTACCATGTTATACATACACCCTACTTAGGTTTCCATTTCATTTGGATACTTGATAATCTCTCACATGTTGTTGTAGGCATAGGCTTGGTATATGTCCCACGTTATGTGTTTCTTAGTCTAGCCAGATTGTATGAGTTGTATCAGGTGACTTGAGAGATTGTCCCGATGATAATGTGGAGCCATTTTTATATATTTTTTGGAATGATATGTAACCATACCAGTGTTTCAATGATTATATGTATGATTTTTTCATTAAATCCTTTATTTAATTTCATTTTATTATAGCATTATTAGGATTAGTTATCCTTTCTGTATACTATAGTGTGTATGAGATTTTTTTATTTACTTTTAGTAATTGTTTGATCAGGATGGAGATATGGAAGAAAAAGAAATAAGAGAGGGGTGAATTTAGTTATAAAAAAGAATTGATTGATTCAGAAAACCTCTCTTATTATGAAGAAAACCTCACCTTATCTCATAAAGACGAATGAGTAAAAAAAATAAATGAAAAGAACACGGTGATGTATAGTGGTTTAGGGCACAATGATCAATTAGTCCACTCCACGAACAATCTCTCAGTGAGTTTGGTGATTTTACTAGATATGTTATATTATCACAAGACCTTAACATATGATTTTAAGATGTTTAAACATGTATAAAGATTTTATAGGGATTATGGTTCTTTTACTTGGATCTAAATATTCACAGCTTAGTACAAGAAGCTGACACATCAACACAACTTAGTCTGAGTAGTCAAAACTCCACCATGACTGAATCCATGCATCTAAAACTCCAATAAATAAAAAGATATTGATTTTATCAAGATCATAGGTTAAAGTTGATTGATAAAGTTTCAACTAAAATATATAATTGATCTTTAATAATACACAGAAGTAGATAAATCTTCAATGTTGGACATGATTTCATTAAACATCAGTAATGAAAACAAAAAAAAAATTAAACATTTGAGTCACCAAAGTTTTTCTCCAACAAATGATTAATTGATCTTGAAGAAGAATATGTAACAATAATATATAGTAATAGTGTTAGCAATAATAATTAGTCAATTCTATAGATTAGAATATGTATATCTCTAATGTGTAGCTCTAAAGGCAAAAACACACTTGTTATATATCTCTTCTACCATTTTTTCTAGATGAATAATATAAGGCCCCGGCCTTAAACCTTACTTAATATTGAATTAAATGAATAATTCACATTGAGGATCTTTTCAGGTTTAGAGTTTTAGAGAATTAGGACATAACTATTACATATCAAAAGGTTACAAAGTAGAAAATTCTAATAAGTTTCCACAAAATAAAAACTCTTAAAAAGAAACATGTCTAGTTCCATGTTTTAGATAGCATGACTTTCCCTCGATCCCATCTTTGACCCTATTCCATATTAAGTCCTGTGAAAAATATTTCCAAAAAAACTTGGGGTGAGCATAAAAAGCTCAGTAAGGGATACACAAAGAATGAAAACTGTTAGTTTTTCAAACAACAAGTAAACCATGTATACTTTATCAAAGTAATACTTTCACCTTTATGAAGTAGTAAAAACTATTTACTGAATAAAAGATCATTACTTACCCTTTTGTAACCAAAATATTATCATAAAACCCATAAAAAGAACACATAACATATAAAGGTAACTTGGGACATAAACATACTTAAATGGAATAACCATACGGTCGACTTCCATACATACTTAAATGGAATAGCCATACGGCCGACTTCCATACCCAATGCGTTGGAGGTTATAACGTAACCACCCATCCTGATATTCACGGCACCACCCGTCATATGGTTTATCACGTAACCACCCGTCAAATGTCCAAGTACCATTATAAAATCATAAGACATAAAACAAATATAATGGAAAGAAAACATTTCCACACTTTGATCACAATATATCACTTAAATATATTGACATAACAAATCCATTATAAAAACCATTTTCAATACCAAAATACATAAAAGAGTATATAGTATTTATTTCATTTTAAAAACATTACGACTTGTTGAGGAAGCCAAAGACCAAATAATACTCGCGGTGGCAGAAAAGGTCATTGTCACCGCGTATGTTAAAAGAAACATTCCTTTTTTCCATTTAGTAAAACGCTTTGTAGAAAAAGATTCCTTTTGTATAAAAGTAAAAGTCAAAGGGGTTTATACACCGTATAAAAGAAAGTTGTGTATAAAATGAAACATGCCTTAATGAATATAGATTGAGACAAAGTCCCTTACAAAGATATTTTTTAAAATAAAATAGATCTATTATGTGTATTCACTGTATTTACACATAAAGAAAGTATAAATACCAGATAGGACATAATAATATCATGACATAATTTGAAAGTAGGAGATTAACCCAAAGAATGAAAATTAGGTTAAGAAGTTCCCTTACCTCGTGTCCGACGTGACTCGATTGCTCCTTAATCTCCTAAATAATAAACTAGTGTTAATTTCTACTTGATTAAGAACCTTTTTCAAGCTTAATATTTCTTTTATATCAACTATTTCAATGTTATAAGCATTATGTAATTATTTAAGTTAATAATGTTTGTTTTGTCGATATTTGGTTCTTAAGTCGAATGTGGACTTCATACAATTACATGTTGTTCGTGTGGTCAAAGGTTAATTATATCCATAATGATATTCATGATTTGTATATCATATATATCATAAATATCCAGAATATACATGTATTTATAATATTACATAATCTTTTAGAGGTATGAAATGAAACGCACCGTTCATGGAGAAGGTAAGCTGTACGTACGCATGAACGCTACTTTCATTTCTATATCATATTAATGGAATTAAAACTAAATGAGATATGTATATTTTAATTCAAGAATTATATTAATCATTTAGATGTAACATACATCATATAAATCCATTATATATATGTACTTATAACAGTACATTACATTTGGGGATAAGAAATGAAATGCACCGTTCATGGAGACGGTAAGCCGTACGTACGCATGAACGCTACTTTCAATTCTATCTCATACTTTAATGGAAATAAATAATAATTATATAAAGGTATATTATAATTACAGTATAAAATCATATATAATAACTTTAAATCCATCCTTTATACGTCCCACATATGGCATTAACGAATCAAATCACTTTGAGTGGGAGGTAGTCCGCACTTCCTAAAATGAAGATATCGTGTATACCCATAATGGAATCCATAAAGGTATGAAATAAATGAAAAATACAGAAGATTAAGGAAAAAATAAACATATTATATATCATATATAAATATATTTTCATCTTAATGTACACCTTTTAAGGCGTTATATGAGTATTGAACAATCATCGTTTCGTGAGGCAGAAATTCGCCATCCACAGAAACACTATGTTATTTAACCATTAGATGTAGGTGTGTGTAAGTGTAGCTTTAATACTTATTATAAAAACATCCTAGTATATTTAGGATACTGTTTTTGTTACAAAATAAATGAATAAAAAGATTTTAGGGGTTGGAGAGGAAAAATAAAACAAAAGAACACAAGAGAAGACACTACCTTTAAATCGGGTAACTCTTTTTGATTTGAGATCAAAGGCTTCCTTGGGAAGACTTATGATCAAAGTGAGGCTTCTAGGAGTAATAGAGGTATGTGGAGAGACAAAATGGTCAGGTTTTGGCCGAGCCAAAGGCTTGAGATGTGTGGGTAAGGTGGTAGAGGTGGGGGCCTTTTATAAGAGGAGAGGAGGGGCACTCTTGGAAAGTTAAGAAAAGATAATTTATTATAAAATTATTTTCGCATAAAAAGGGTCCCGAAATTATATATTTAGTGTATAAGGTGATAAGGGTTCGAAATACACCCATAAAATAGGTTTTTGACATGTTTAGGTCTTATATTTTACATTATCGTTTCATTTTATTTAAATCTCTAAATAAAGAGGTAATCGCTGCATCATCATGGTGTCATAAATAATTTAATTTATTTAATGTCTAAAAATTATAAAACAAATATCATGATGTAGTAAATCTTTTTATCGTTCTAATGAATATTTATAGTCAAAAATCTGACTTGTATAACCCCATTTAAAAATTGTTTTAGGAAAACAATTCGTGTTTGTGACATTTTTATTTTAACTTTAAATAAAAAGATATTAATGTAATTTTCCTACCAAAGTGGCTCCATGGGGTCCCCAAGTTGACCCATGGATTGTATTGGTCGGCCATGACACATACAATAAGGGTAGGACATGTTTCTAGGTCATTTAATATTATCAAAACATTACTTTTACCTTAAACTACACTAATTACCTCTAATCGCGATTAATAAACATAAAAGTTACTATTCACCAAATAATTATTTTAATCCCATTGAACCAAATATTACTTCTTAATAAAAACCATGTATGTATGATTTTTTAAATTCAAAACACAGAAGTGGTAAAGTTTCATTTAAACGAAAAAATCAGTTTTTTAAGTACCACTTAGTGGTTTCACTATTCATCAAAAATTGAAGTTTTTCAGAAAAATACCAAAACTTCACCCTAAGATATATTTGATATTCCGAATTCAAAAATGATGTCTATTTTAAAAAATTCAAAACATATAAGTTGCATTAATTAATTTAATAATTAATTCCCACTGTCAAAATAAATAGCGTGTTTTTATGAAACAAAAAGTATCAAAAGATTGACACTAGTTTAAGTCCGATTTCAAAGTGAAATGAATTCCAATGACAAAAATTGGATTAAATGGTAAAAATATATTCTAATTTCACTTTAAAACCAATTCAGAAGATAATCTAATCATGTAAATAAATTATATTAAAAAGATTTTTTGAATTAAAATACAACATTTTTCACTATTCACTAAAAAAATGAACTTTATCGGATAAATACCAAAAATTTACACAAAGTAAATTTCGATGTCCCAATTCTAAAGAATAGTATTATTTTGTCCAATAGAAATTATAAGAGTGAAAAAAACTATATTTAAAGAAGGTTCTCCATGAAAAGGCGATAAGTCGACCTTTAGTGAAAATTAGAGTATATATGCCTAAAATTGAATTCTTTTCATATTTTAAGCCTTTTTCCTTTATTGGATAAATTTAAAAACATTTATAAAACATATATAATCATATTTTAGTTATTTCTATTCATTCCCGCCAATACAACGGCTACGTGTTAACTACCATTTAAAATAATATTATTATATTACTAGTGTGCAACGTAAGTTTTCAAAGAAACACATTGTTGCGTATCGAGTATGCTATCGAACATGGCAACCCGTTTAATGTAAAATTAATATTTAATTCTAAAATATTAATAAATATGAAAATGTATGATTCTTTATTTACCTGGGATGTTACAAAGAATGTATTGATATTTATAGTATAGGTAAAATTACTAATGGTAAAACTAGTACCATAGATATAACACAATAAATCATGAATATTTTATTTTAAAATAATTCAATAGATTAATATGTTCCTATAAGAATAAAAATTATTTAATCCATTGTATATGATCATTTAAATTAATCATAAAGAGCCTTTCAATTTTTCATTAAATATATTTGAATATATCTTCACTTTTATTAATACCATTGAATAAATCTCTAAAAATAATTGTAGAATTTAAACGCTATATTTTAATTTTCAAATGTAGTGTTCCATAATGTGATGGAAAAACATTAATCATAGGGTTGAAAATGTATGGTTGATTGATAAATAAGTTTTAATGTACCATATGTTTGTTTTCTCAAACATAGGGTTCCATACAAACATAGGGTTGTTTGTCCATAATTTTCAAAAAATAATAGGGTACATAATCGATGTGTTTTTTTCTAAGTGTAGGGTTTCCAAACCATATGATACACTTAAAATGTAGGGTATTAATTGTTTTTTCAGAAAACATTCAAAACATATCAAGATAACATTTCAAGTATTTTCCCACTTATCAATGACTTGAATAAATTTCTAGAATATGAGTTTCTATGAATATTAACTTCCTAAAATTCACTAAAAATGAACTATATTAGTAACAGAAATGTGGTCATCTGGGATTATCAAATCTAAAAATAAAGTAATGAAAGTGTTGAATCAACACATGCTCAACAAACTCCCCTTTTGATGATTACAAAACCCATTAAGAAATACTTAATTTTTTTAAAAAATCACAACCATAAATAAATTAAAATTAAATTTCTATTTGAACGTTATTTCATATAAGCACATAATTTTATCCTATAAATATTTTACAAATTGAAATTTTTTCATTTATCTTTAAATTTAAGACATGTTATCTCTTTTCAAATATTATTGTAATGAAGACATCTCTTGATGAATAGAGAGAAAAACTTCTCCACATGATAAGTATATAATGTTGATAAGGATATAAATTTCTCCCAAATTTTGTGACATCATAAAGATAAGTGTAAAATGTAATAAAATAAACTCCCCCTAATTTTATGCTTCCTTAAAATGAAATAAATTTTAAATCAATGAGTATATAAACTACTATTTTTAATGAATAAAATGATAAATTTCTAAAAAATAAATCTAAGTTATAACATATATTATATTCAATTATTGAAAACATTTCCAAGGTATAAACAAAATGTAATTAATTTTTTCACCAGTTATATATAAAATTATTTATTACAAACAGTAATAGAAAAATTTATGTAATAATATAATAAAATACTAAGTACATGATTATGTAATTTAAAAAAAAAAATTTAATACTTTAAAAAGAAATTATGAAACTACATATAAAATATATTTTTTCTAAACAATATATTAAAAATAATATATATAACATTGATTTTATTTAATCTACTAAAAAAATGGGTGTTGGGAAGGAATAGACAGTTCTTCCGAATGTTCCAAACATCCATCACTTTAAATTAAATCAATAAAAACTCTTGATAGTTCTTTTATATTTTTTTAACATTTTTTTCCTTGATATAAAAAATATTAACATTATTTAACAAATAATATCTTCATCTTATCATGATCCAGCTTAGTAAAATATTCTCTTCTGAGTAACTCCATTTGAATTAACATTTCTTCTTTAAAAGATTCAATGAATTATTTTGAGAACAAATATATTTTATATACTCTTATTCCCTTTTCAATATATCATAACCCGTTTTTTATATAGATGAATTTTTATTTCTCTATATTACATTATAGGCATATTCAGATTATCTTTTAAATCCACTTTTTCTTCATTCAAGGTGCTAACTTTGAACAAAATATTTTCCTAAGACATTTGAGATGAAGAAACTTCATGTTCTTCATACCCATGAGCTTCCATATCATCTTCAGAAGAATTTTCAAATGAGTCTTTATCAAAACTAACAAACTGTTATTTTAAAAAAATATATAAGGATTACATATTGTACTATTATGTGAAATATTTTCTGCTAAACTTGATGTACTTGACCGATTCATCTTGCAACTACTATTTTTCAGAAGCCAATGAACAAGATATTTCAAATAAGATAGATAAATAATTTATAAGTTCTATAAAGAAGATGATTTATTTTTTTCTGACAGTTTTCAGATGAAACATCATATTCTTTATCCAAAAATGAAGAATAATCATTATAGATTTTTTTGAAAAAAAATAAACGTTACATTGGAATTATTTTTTGATTGTGTGAAAAAATAATATTTTAAAAACATGAGATATAAATATTTAAATATTTATATAGATGGAAAATATAATCTTTTCCAAAATTTAAACATGTACTATAGTATCTAACGATTAAAATAATATTTATAGATATTTTATGTTTTTAGAAAATAAATTATAAAATAAAAATAAATTATGTCTTAATTATAAGTATAATAAAGAGTCTTATAAAATTATAGGGGATATATCTCTCTCTGTATAATATAGTAAACAAGCTAAAAGATTATTGAAAATAAAAAATGAAATAATTCATGGATTATAGATTTCAATACTGGGCATTTTTTTAATGAACCAGATTAGGGTTTATCGCTCCTTCTATAGAGATTTTTATATATTGCTTAATCATCCACCAAGAGATTTAATGATGCATCTTAGTGGTGTAATCCTGTAAAAAATAAAACAAATGTTCCATTTGGTACCCAACTGCTTTTGGGTCTATAAGTTCTAGTAGTTAATGTTTTGGGTAGCCAAACATTTTTTTTTTCAGTTAAAATTCTTCAATTAAAATTATAAAAAATATTTTGAAAAATAAGAATTCTTAATACCAATGAATTAAGGTTTTCTGAAAAAAATAGTAAAGTTTATAATATCTATTAACACCATAACAAAAAATTTAATAGTAGACTTGTTTTTATTATTTAAATGAGGAACAAAATAAATCTTATATAATTTTCATTTTTTCACCATTATTTCCTATTCCATGTTTTCCTTTCTAAATTTTATTTTTTACTATGGATTTTATTTTAAAAAATATTATTTTATTATAATTGTAGAATGTTTTTTTAAAGTATCAAATTTAGTCAATAATAATTTAGTATTATTTTCATGCAGATCATAAAAAATTATATTTGAATTAGATTTCAAATATATAATATTTTTTAACAAACATTCTTTATCTATTAGAGCATCATCATAAGGGTTTCCAATTTTTCGATTATTCTTCTTTGAGGATTCATATTTATCTTGTAGCATAAATAAATTTCTATTTAATTCATTATAATAATGTTATTTCACAATTATATTTTTGAGAGTAAGAAGAGTGTGTGTCATCATTGTGATCCATAAGACATATCATTTTCCTTTTATAACAAGTCTTATAATCTATATAAGATTCATCATGTGAACCACAAGAAATAATCCATGTAGTCTTCATAATTTTCTATACTTTTATTTTATAATAGCATTTCCTTCGAGTATTATTTAATGGATATTTATCCTTTTTACGACTTTTTTCTTCGCATTCACATCAATTAATTTCTTCAAGAATTTTATTTTCCTTATAGTATTATTTTTTTAATATTTTAAAAAGATATGATAAATATATACCTCAATCCGGACGATTTTAATCATATTATTCAACAATATTAGTTTTGAGAAAATTTTCATTATGGTTGATATGATTTTCAACTTCAAACTTCATCTTAGCTCCATTCATCGTCAATCTTCCAATCAATTCATTTAATGAATTTTTTTTACTGGTGTTGATTATTGTATAGCTACAGATATTACATTCTACCAAGATGGTATTACTCTGTAATTTTAATGATATATCATATTTCAAGATTTTATCTCTAAAAAAAATTACATTATTAACAATTTCTATATATATCCCATTCATTTGAGTGATAGTTTCATCTTTGCGCATTCTGAAACTATAAAATTTTAACATTAGAGTAGTGTACCTTAATTGTATGATATTTTCTATTCCCTAAAAGTTAAGAATATATTCTACTACATATCATATGTAATATCACATTAAGAAACTCGATTAAAATCATCTGTTCCCAAACCACATATAATAGAATTCATTACTTCTAAATTTAGATTGTATTATTTTTCTTAATCATCATCCCATTTTTTCAAATCTTCCCTAGGAATATTATAAGGAATTGAAACCTTTATATAAACCCCTAGAATGTGATTTTTTAAATAAATAATCATATGAAATTTCCAGCATCAATACATATCACCCTCTATAATTATCATCATGAAAATAAGGATCATGAATCATCGACATGTCTTCTCTAGAATTAGTCATTTCGGTGTGTCTTCATCATTATCATTAACTCGGGCTTGTTAGGGCCAAAAAATATTATTGATTCTTCATAGTAGAAAACAATTCAAAAAAATAGAATCCTTTGATATTACTTATTTCTATTAGATAGATTACATTTAATTTCTAATAAAAAATATACCAGAATAATTGTAGCTCTGATTCCATTTCATAGGTTTGGGTGGAGATGAAAAAAGATAAAGTCATAAGAATGTAGTGAATTGATTTATTCAAAAAAATTATAGATTCAGAAAACCACTCTTATTATGTAGTAAACCTTATATTCTCACTTAAATTTGAGTTAGCAACAGAAATAAATAAACAATAAGAACACTGTGATGTACAATGGTTTAGGGCACAAATATCACTTTTCCCACTCCACCTACACTCTATCGGAGAGTTTTGAGTTTCACTAGACATGTAATCTAATCACAAGACCATAAAAATGAAATGAAATAATTTAAATCCTTTATAAGGATATTATAGGTCCTTTTTCTTCTTTTATAAGGAATCTAACATCCAAACCTTAGTACAAGAAGATTTCACTTCCTGACGGCTGATTCTGAGCATTATGAACTCTACTGTGATTGAGTCTAAGAAGTGGAACCACTAATAAATCAATAAATATTGACTTTATTTATAATAGTTTTTAAACCTCACCGTTTCAGCATAAACTAAAATATGTAATTGATCATCAATAACACACTGTAGAAAATAGAACTTCAATTTTGAACAACCGTTCTTCAAACAATAGTAATGAAAGAACCATACATACGTTTAATCATGTTTGTATCAAAATTGTATCTCCAAAAAATGATTATTTGATCTTTTATAATAATATATAATAATAATATTCATTAGAAATTATAGCAACAGAAGTGAGTTGATCATATAGATCAAAACATATATGTCTTAATAGTGTATCTCTAAAAGAAATTACTTGTTTTTTTTATATCTCTTCTCCCCTGTTTCCGGAAGAATAACATATTGATATTTATACTATATGTTTAATATATCCAAGTCAAACCATCTTTAAAACGTTCACACAATAAATCATGAATATTTGAATTCTAAATCATTCAATAGAGTCATAAATTTCCACAATAATAGAAAAAAATTACTCCATTGAATATGATCATTTCAATCGATCATAACTAGAATTTAAATCGATAATAAAATATCTATGAATTTTTATTTACTTCCATCAATTTAATAGAAAAAATATTGGATAATATCATTTATTTAAAACTCTATTATTGAATAGTAAAATGTAGGGTTCTTTCATGTGATGAAAAAACATCAAATATAAGGTTAACAATGCACGGTTGATTACCAAAGTAGGGTTGACGCACCATAATGTTTTTTCTTAAAATGCAGGGTTTGTTACAAATGTAGATTCATTTATATATACTTTTACAATAGTGTATAATACATGATCCATATGTTTTTTTTTCAAACACAGAGTTTCCTAACCATATTCCATGCTTACAAATGTAGGGTATGAATATTGTTACCAAAATACATTCAAGAATGGTCCAGAAGACTTTAACAGATATTTTATCATAAAATAATTAATTGAATATATTGTTGAAATAAATATTCTGAATAATATTAACTTCATGAAATTCACTTAAAATAATATTTATTAGTAATATAAATGTGGTAATTTTTTATAATAAATCTCAAAAAGAAATTAATGAAATTATTAAATCAACAAATGATTAATAGTTTTTTACTCTTATATGGGGGTATATTATCCTCACAACTCTATCTTAGATCCCCTCTACAAGTTAGTATCCTTTGAAATACGAGGATCCATGCTTGATGTCTTGTAGAGCATCAACTCGGGTCACTAATTAAGTGGATCCCAAAAAGGATCATTACAAAGAGTTATCATAGGTATTTATATTCCTACCATTCATTATATGGGGGTTTGGTAGAATGTATATATATGAATGTGTTGCTGTTTGTAATTTACATCAGGATATTGTGTCTCAAACAATTGTTCTTGTAGAAATTCCATTTTTTAGGGGATGGGAATGATGTTTTGTGTTTTTGATGTTCTAGTTTTATATGATTTTTTCTTTAAGGTATGAACATTTCGTAAGTATTTGATGATTTATGATGGATTTTTGTCTCTTGGTCTATTGGAAAGAATTTTTTAGTTTGGTTTTTAATATTTCCCAATATAAAAAATAGGCATCTCATGCATCATATTATGTACATTGGATCTACATGTTATAGTTATTATAGTGTTTTATATTTTTTTCTCCTTTCTGATACCATGTTATGTTGATCTATAGTGAGATGTTCAATAATGAGGACACTATTTTGGTCCTCAATACAGGTTGGTATAGTGACCTTAATGGTTCATTATAGTGAATGAATAAGATTAGTGGACCCCTGTGGGTGGTTTTTATTTTGAGTTAGGTAGTATTTCTGGGTCCTCCAGGGAGTGGTTTGATGTGAATATTCTCAGTGAGGATGAGATCCCTAGTTATGGGTATTGGGTTGGTCTATGAAGCCATTATGGAATGACCCACTGAAGATGGTTTTCTTTAATTGGTAATGTCATGATATGATGATACAGGTGCTTGATCGATGCCCTATGTGTTGTGGCCCATTTTGTGATGATAGAAACCATGGTTTGTTCGGTCTAATGAACTTTTATATGCGACTCCATTCATTGGAGTGGTGTCATGTAGATTTCGATGGTGAGCAATTATAGGATTCAAATGTGTTATGAGTGCGTTTAAGTGTATGGGTCACTAATTTGGAATTTTGAATCTTGAAAACATTGCATGATGTTTGCATACTAGTATGGGTTTTTTGATCATAGGATACATTTGGTTTTGATTACGGAATTGAGTGCTCATAGTTTTTCTTTATGGTTGGTTTCTCGAGCGGAGGGGTGCTAAGACTAGGTGTTGGTTGTAAATATTAGTGTAGGTTGTGGTTATGATACGTATTAGAGGATAAGGTGTTCTTTATAAATTTGGTTTTGTGAGAATGTGTTCTCAATGGGTGGTGACCATGCATGTGAGTTTTTTTTCTTACACTAATATAGAGGTGTCTTATTTTCTTATTATAGAAAGTATTGGGAATATTTCTTCTAAGGTGGTGATTTCATTTTTTGAGGGAAATACAAGTGTGGTTCATATATTGGTTATATTTGGATTTTTCTTCATGAATATTTTTATATCATAAATGGGATTCAAAAAAATCACATAATGATACTCGGGTTTTGAGTGATCGAGCAAGTGTTTTGGTTCAATGAGTTTCTTTAAGATTTTTAAATCTCCAACATTTATCTTCATTGGATGAGATAGGTATGAAAAAAATACATGGACAGTGGATAGATCTCATGATCTGTGGATTTATAACTCTTATCTCAATGTATTTGGAATGAGGTTATATGGTGGGGTCACATAAGAGTGTATGTGATGGTTATGTGTTAATGGGATATTGGAGGAACAAACAGATAATGATACATAGTGTGGATTGGTTTTTGAATTGGAAATTATGAAAGGATACACCCATATTTATTGATAAGGGAAGTAACCCATGATTAGGATGATAAATGATGTGGATTTGATGAGATAATTGTGGGTAAGGAGGCCCAAAGATTTAAGATGATTTTGACAAGTCCATGTAGTTAGTGGTGACATCATAAATGGATAAGTAGTGGAAGTATTCTTCAATGAAATTATAGTATACTCTTACCTATTAATGAGTAGTCCCAATATATTGACATTATTTGGCGTATGATATGATTTAAATGGTTATATGCCTAGCTAACCTAATGTCTCTTGGTTGAATATTCGAACTATTGGAGGTTACGCTCATGGAGAAGTCTATGTGGAGATATATGGTGGTAAGTACACCATCAACTATTTACATGTGATGTTCTTGGGGTGGAAAAGATTCCAATTAATACCATGGGTTCCATTCTTGTTTTTCTAGAAGGTTTATAGTTGATGTTTTTTTGGTATCATAGTTGCGGGTGAGATGGTCACATCTGATTCTTGGGGTTTCAATGGTTGGAACATGGGATATGGTGTTTAGAGTCTCATGAGTGGGGAATTTATAATGAAACTCTTAGTTTGGGGAATGATGTACTGGTTTTAGAGGTGTTTCCCTCATGGTTTAAGGGTCATAGGTTTATATAACTATTTTTAGATCGATACTTAGATAATGCTAATGTGAATTCCATTATGATAGATGATTGAGAAGAGATTTGGATTCCAGCTCGACATGATTTTGGAATATAGTTTGGGTATGGATTATTTTGATTTTGTTGGGTGGTTGTTAAATTCCATTGAGTATTGAAACATATTAATTTTATGA
Source organism: Viscum album (assembly GCA_963277665.1). NCBI lineage: Eukaryota > Viridiplantae > Streptophyta > Magnoliopsida > Santalales > Viscaceae > Viscum > Viscum album. The sequence goes on from OY728136.1 coordinate 769,376,378, forward strand.
CAAGGAAATAGGAAAGAAGATGGATCCCAAGTGCTTTGGAAATGAGTTTTTCAAGGATAGTCTGACTGAGGTTAGTAGATAATGTGGGTACATAAGATTGCAAGTATGTCTATTGTGTCATTTGGTAATGACAGGTGTGTCTTGGGTTTATGTTGGTATTTAAATGAAATATTATGTTTTCTTATATCATTCATTGAAGGTGGGTATGCAATCATTTTTGTTGGTTTTTAGTGACAAGGATAGGATTTGATGGTGATTGGTGTTCTACATGGTGTTGGGGTGTAGTAAGTTTAGAATCATGTAGGTAACTTGTTGGGAGCATGAGTTTAGGTTTGGTTAGGTTTTCTTGAGGTAAAGTGTGTTATGTATTGAAGTGGGTGGTCATAAGTTAGAGATTATGGTGGGGAGCACCATAGATCAATGAATGATCAGGTGATGTTGTAATCAATGTTTTTTCTATATGGTATTTTTTAAGATACACCATGGTTTTTAGGTTTTTGTAAATGGGTGTAATTTTAGAATTTTGGTGGGACTATTGGATTGAGTTGGAGATCATACCATAGTAGTGTTTAGTGATATCAAAAGTTGAATGAGGTAGTTAATTAGAATCTGTTGATAGATGTAGGTTAGGTGGTGTAGATGGATAACCACCGAGGATTCTAGAATATGATAATTATTATGGTGGGGAGGTTGTAATATTCCTCATCTAGATAGAACATAAATTTCTAAATTAATTTTAATTTTAATTATAGAATGAGTATAATATTTAATTAAGACTCAAAATTAGATTATAAGAGTTTGAAAGTATCAAAGGGTATTTTGGAGAAGAGGAATGATGTCGTGCAGGTGGACTGAGTATTTGGTGAGCCTTGTAGAATTCAGGTTGAGTTTTCGTAGTGTTATTGTTTTCTAGAAAGGGTTCACTCTTTGGGGTGCATGTTTTAATAGAAACCATGAATCAAATTGATCCTCATGATATGTTTATATCATTTTCAGCTATGAATAATTTATTTTCATGGTTATAGAATGTTCTTGTTAAAACTATTCAAGGAAATTTGACAACTTGTGTAAGGTTAAGGAGGTTCTGAGGCATGTCTCATAAGCTACAAACTATTTCAAAAAAATAGTGTGCCTTATTTTAGGTGATAGGAAGTGATAATAACATGGTTGTTTCATGGTTATTCAAACAGTTCTTACTAAATATATGGGGCATCGGTTTTGGGTTATAAGTGTGTGAACGATTGGCACATAATTTGGCTAACCGTGTGGAAAAACTATATAATGGGGGGTGGCCTTAGACAAAGCTAACCATATGGTTATCGTGTTCAGAAAACCATGTATCCAAACTATGTATCTTCTAAGAATTTCATTAAATGTGTGATTTTTCAAAAATACCCCCTTTGGTTTTACAACCTACCCCTTTTCTCCCCCATTCCAGGCACCAAAAACGTGGGCTCTCCTACCCCATTCCTCCTCCTCCCACCATAAATTTTAGGGGGATTTCATGGTGGTGTTTTAGAATATAGGGTGATTCTATCATCTATAGTTGCCTCCTTTATCAATATTATTACTCCTCTAAAATTTTGGAGTTCTCCAACTCAGTTGTTATTTTTTATTCTATTATATCGTGGTGGAATCATCTAATTCTAAGGGTTCTTTTCATCGACTTAGGTAGAGATATCCTGATACAGATTCAACTTGTCATTGTGAGACATTTCCTTAAGATATGTGTTTACGGTGAAATTTTATAGGTTTTTCTAGTTAAATTAATTTAATTATGTATTGGAATGGTATCTCCTCTTAGTGATTTGGGACAAAATGTGACCAGTGATATGTTATGGGTCTTCAGTTAGTGGTTGGCTTCAGTTTCAATGTTACATGATTAACTAGTGAGTTTTCCAGAATTATTCCAAGTTGGGTTTGGTTAATTAATTAATTATAATTTATATAATTACAAAAAAAATGTTTGGTGTAATACTAGATATCGGGTAATTGTTTCAAGATAATTTGGGTGACATAGTTTTTAGATGATTCTTTGACAATCCATGGAAATGTTTTTGTTCCCTGGAAACTTTTTTGAAGGATTCATTGATGAGGTAGGTGATCTAAGAGCTTTATAAATAGTATTTTTAATTTATTTTCATGTGCATGTGATATGAAAGTTAAATCTCATGAGTGGAATGTTTTCTTCCATGTTTTATGTAATGTAGTTGGGTGGTGATATTAACTTAAATAATATCATTGGATGATATGGTTTAACAAAAAAAAGGATAATAGGTATAACATAAAAATAAAGGGTTATAAATCTTAAGTGTATAACATGTGGTGTCATGTGGGTTTTATTTTGTCAAATTGCTACACGTATTTTGAAATTTATTTAAATATGTGCTTTTGGATTTTACCAGTTTGTGGTGTAAAAGAGGAAAATTTATGTTTTTAAATGATATATGTTTTAAAATTTGGTTTTCAACACCTATTGTTTTATTATGTGGGTTTTTAAATGGATTTAGATTTTTGGTTTTAAGTGTGTGTGAAGGTGTGCCTTTCATGAAAATTACTTAATTTATATTTTGTTGGTTTTAATAGAAATGTGGTCCTTATTCCTGGTTTAATTTTCATAGAGATAGATCAATGTTCTAAAAAAGTGTTTTTTGTAATTTTTAACTTCGGTTATTTGTTTAGTTTCTTTTGGATTGTCAACAAGGGTTGCACTGGGATGAGGAATGTTTGGTTTCAGGGCCCATAGGGAAATTATTTTGTGATAATGGGTTAAAATGGTTTGGTTTTTTTTAAGAATGTTTTTGTAGACATGATATTGATCTTAGTATTTAATAAATGATTTAATGGTTGGGTGATGGACTAATGCTCTTGGTAAAAGGATTATACTACGAATATGGTGTCAGACTGAAGATCCTAGAATTGATAGTATGTTTAATGGTTATATTTCCTAACTACTTCTCTTTGTGATGAAAATATAACATGTGGAATTGAAATATGGACTGATATACCTCCACCTTTTGTTTTGCCTCAGGGATTCTCTAGTAACCACAAATACTATGTATAAGAGAATATTGGACAGAGGTTTCATCCACTATTATTGTGTATTTCTATGTGATTGATAGAACAAATGTTCAGTATTAGTACTGATAGTTTGGTCTATGGTTAGGTGTTGGACAGAGGTCCCATCCATGGTTGATATTGATTTTGATATTTCATATAGATGCCAAACACACATTCTAGGAAATAAGTGCTAAGGTATATTAGATAGGGAATGATAATTAAGGTTTTATAATTTCCGAAGTTGAATGAAAATTCAACAACCTTCCTTGATAGTTATAGTATTTACCCAACTATGAAACAATTTATAGTTTTGGATTAGGACAATGAATTTTTAGTTGTCCAAGTTTTCACCTTATAACACTAGGGATAGTAGGTACTAGATGAGATGTCATGTTCCTTAGCTTGTATCCCTTTTTCTACTATTTATTTATTCCATTGTGTGTCGACATTCATTTTATATTCGATGGGTATTTTAATTATATGTCATTGGTGACATCCTGTTGAGTTTTAATCACTCCCATTTCCATCCACCATTTTTTTGGGTACCCTAGTAGTTCTCACATGTCGTTAAAGTAATAGTTTTGGGATGAGGATCACATTGAGTATTATTTTATTGAGCATGATTGCTTTATTTGTATCTAGTAACTAGAGGGATTTTTCGAGTGATTTAGTTGAACCTTTTTTTATTTTATTTTGGTATTCCATGTAACTATCCCAATTGGTGGTTGGTTTTATATATGATATGGTCGGTCTGGCTGTTATTGCATTTCATATTATTATAGCCTATTTTAGTTTATTTACCCTTTCCTATTACATTGAGGTGAATGGTATTTCGTTAATTACTACTTGTTATACACTATAATATGTGGGTATATTCTCCTCATAGTTCCATCATATTCCTTTGTAGCTAGTCGATAGCCTCATGAATATGAGGAGGCATGCTTGAGGTGTTATGGTGAACCATCTCGGGGAACCGGTTTGGTGGATATTGGTCAGGGGATTATAAGATCCTTCAGGATGATATCTATTTATCGCATAATATTTATATATATAAGTCATTATTTCTATCGGGTTTATCTATTTACCAAAAACAAGACCACCAAAAATAACATTTGTGGGAATATGTAGAGTCAAATGTAATAATAATGTGAAAACATATAGTTGGAGGATTTTCTCTAATTCGTAAAGAATAATCTTTGAATTTATCTTCAATTTATGAATAACATTTATACATAGTATTTTTACATAAAGGATTTGATTAAAATTAAATAACTTTATCACAATAACTATAACATTATGTGAAATTAATTTCTGAATGTAAATGGGTATCAACTTATGTAACAAGGCATGAAAATCATGTGTTTTAAGCTATTTTAAATTTAATTATTGTATATTAAACCTTTTTATAATTTAACTTGAATATCTATATATAACCTTTAAATATTTGGAGATCTGATGAATTTATTTTTCCAAATATTTTTCATCAACTAATAAGAAAATAGTATTTTCCTCTTATTTTGGCCAATAAACTCAAAATGAAGTATTTCTCTTATAAACCAATTCATGAAATCCTATCATGACTAGAAATCTTGTGTTATTTTTCCCTTCACATTTAAAATAATAGTAAGTAATATTTCAAAAACTTTTTTCTCTATATTCATTACATATAATCCATGAAAAAATAAATTCGATGACCAATATGGAAACTCAATGAATATTTTTTTTTCTCCTCTTAAAAATCGAAATTGAATTAGCATTCTATTTCATTATGGTGTCTTATATAATCATTATAATAAAATTATTCATAAAAGACATTATTTTTTTTAAATAAAAAGATTTTTTTTCTATACCACATGTGACACGCAACACAGATCTCAAATAACCAATGAAATAAATTGACTTTAATTTAATCTCTTTGATAGATTATAGAACATGAAACATGGAGTCAAAATAATCCTTAATATTGTATATCATTATGACCAAAACATTAAATTTTATAGTATTAGTAGTAATACATGAATTATAAAAATTATTGTTATTTATTTATTAGAAATAGAATAATAATTATTTAAATGAAAAAATTTGTTTTCTTAAAACTGTTTTTGTAAAAGATGATTTAGTCAGTATTTTAAAACATAATTTAAAAATATTTTTTACCACATTTAAAAAATTTATTTGATAAAATAAAATTAATCTTTGAATATATAATATCAAAATTATGTTAGCGTGATTTTTTGGGATTTTTTTTGAAAGGTTTCATTTTTGATGAATAATAAAAAATATAGAATTTCAATTGATAAATAACTTTTAGTTTAAATCAATTATGAAGTTATATTATATTTTAAATTGGTTATAAATTAATATATTTTAATTATATATATATTATCTAAATTTATGACATTTTAATAGATTTAATATTGAATTTTGATACAAAAAACATTGTAAATACATGAAAATGTTCTCCTTAAAAACCCGCTTTCTCGTCACGTCAAAAAGATCTATTTTAATGTAAATTTTTCCACATCTATGAATGAAATTATGAAAAAATTAATTCCATATTTGGTATCAGTATAATTTATATTACCTAATAAGTTTAGTTAATGTTTTTACCAAAATTAATTGCGAAATGGTAAAAACTAATTATCACGGTTAATGTAAAAATTGATTTACCAAGAGTAAACTAAAAAATACGAGTTAAAATGACCAAAAACATGTCTAGAATATTCATTATTGAAATAAATAAATAATATATTGTCTATGTCATGATTATAAACCATTTTGACACTTTTTCATGTGAATAATGTTGGCACATCTATTTCTTTTCAAAAATTACAAGTGTGCCACTCACATCACTTATAAAAGGACATCCCCTCTCCTATCATATTCACACATTCAAACCCTTTTTGTTCAGACACAACCTACCCAAATCACTTACCAAATTAAATCATATCATCCTAGTGTCCTTATTTAGGTTATAAATCCAACTTGTGATGGATTTTGGGGCAGAACAAAAGAGCATACCGAAAGAAGATGTATCATTCTCCGATGAGGGTTTTTATTTTATTTCTTCTTTTACCTCCTTAAATAATGAATAGGACATGATGATATAATATAATAATTATATTATATATCAATAGATATTTTTATGTTTTGGTAATGATTTAAATCCATCCCCACATCTATCAAATGGGTTATGAAATCATTATTCATAATTATGGAGAACTACAGCCTAATGAATTGGTATCATTTGTATTTCCTTTCCCACCTCTTAGGGTAGGGTATGATGATGGATATAAAGTGTATATATGATATTTATTACATAATTATACATATATAGTAATTATATCACATATATAAAAATATATATACCTTTTAAATTTTAAATCATTAGGGGATATGATAACGTCGCTCGTGGGTCTGATGGACTATCACCTCACGAAATAGTGTGATTCGTCTTTTTCTAACACTTTACATGGAAAGTGATAAGGAAACTGTTACTCATTATATTTTATAAAATGAAATAATTATGAAAATTAAGATATATTAACCATACTGAAAAAATAATATATCATTTTAATTCTTACCTTTTCACTCACTAAATTATGATAACGTCATCCTTGCATGTGTGGACTACCACCTTCATGAAGTAATATAACTCTATTTTCATCAACTCACAATATGGATGAGATATATAAGTCTTAAAAACAATATAATATATTATTTGGGAAATTACTATGATTATTTAATGGAAAAATTGTAATTACCTCCTTTCGATAATGACCGTTGGAAAAGGGAAACATTTTTATTATGTACATACATACTACCATCACCATGGTCATAATATACCACATTTCTATAAACCATAATACATAATTTATATTAAAAGAAAAATTGGTATATAAATATGGAAAATATACCTCTATTATTATTAGATATATGATTAAACTATATAATATTCATGAGAACCATAATTTCCATGACAAATCACTAATGAGAAAACAAGGCTACTAACACTCATAACAATGAAAATAATGGAATATGATTAACGAAAATGTAATGAGTTGTTATAAAGGTATAACATATTATATTAAAAATATTAATATTGTTCTATTATAAGCTAATAACATTTTTAAAACCATTATTCAAGAGTTCAGATCATGTTCAACCAAAAGGGGGTCTGAGGTAAGGGACACATTATCAATTTCACTTCATTGAGGCATCATAAAATGTTATGCACCTAATTACATTTATATAGTTTATATAATTCCCCTTGAAATTTAATATCATGATTCAATAATAAATCACTTAATTTTAACTTCAATGTTATTATTTAATCTAAGGGGGTTTGACATAAAATTTACCATGTGGTAACTAATTTCATAACTCAATTTCTTTTCATTGGTTTACCTTACTCTTTAATTATGTTTGATATTATATTATTATGTGTGTAATGAATTTTGAAAAAAAAAATTTGTATTTCCACATATTTTATGAGGATTTAAATTTCCTACCCATAATCTAGTATTTGGTTAATTCTCAGGTCAAAATTAAGATCTTCATAAGGTTTTATTTCACACTCACAATTTAATCAGGATTGTTTATACTTGAATTTACACTAAAGGGAATTAAATTTTAATTAGATAACAATCCTCTATAATTTTATTATCCTCTATTTATTCATTAATTTCTCATTTAATAATACCAATTTTCCACTCTTTAGAACAAAAAATAATTGATAAAAATATTTTTTATGATAATTCGACTTTATTTATTTCTTCGGTCAAAAATAAACTTTCATCTAAAACCATGTTTCTTAAAAATAAATTCAGTTTTTTAACTATTATACTATGTTTATTAATATAAAATATTACCCATGGTAGATTTTTTTAAAAAAAATTGAAGGTAATTTTCATATCTTTTATGAAATAATGATCATTTGGATTTTATCGAAAAAGTGAAAGGAATATTTTTTTAACATATACGGCGTGTATGAAATTTTTTTGTAGTCATAAATAGTCAATGTTTTAAGGCATATATTATAAGTTTAAAAGATTATTTTCAAATAAAAATACTTTTAATTTTTTTTCAATATTTTAGTTTTATGATGTGATTTTCAAAATGAACAAGATATTTTCTTGAAAAGGTTTTTTAAAAAACATTTTAGGGTATTGCTATTATTTAATGAAATCAACCCGTTATTCTTACTCAAATTGGTATATGGTTGACTAATTAAATACTTATTATTTAAATTCATGGTTTGTGATTATTTTGACTATGTAAATTATTGACATTCACTTCCTTTATTTATTTTGGTAGTTTTTAACATTAACTTGAATTATTAACATTTTTTTAATCATTGGACATTAAATTTCCCCTAAATATCTATCTTACTGATCATGGATATTCTTAATTCATAAATTGTTTTTCATTTTTACATATATTTTTTTACATCTAAAATTATTTAATTTATTGTAGAAATATTGATAATCTGCATTCTTTCTTCAAAATTGATATCGAATGATAAGGAATATTTTTTTTGAATTAAATCAATTTTTCAATATACAGAAATGCTTTGTCCATGCATATAAGGGTGGGTCCTAGTTATAGTTTTCCGCTCAATTCATCGGTAATCTTATGAGAATAATTATTTTTATAGACTTAGTTAAATGGGTTTTTGGTTTATTCTTACCAATTAGATTTAAAATGTCATGGGGAAATATCTTAACGGTAGAAATTTTATTGATGCCATAGATCATGAAATTCAATAATTATGATTTTCATTCATTGATAATTTAATTATTATTATGCATGATATTTTTGAAATGATATTACATATGGATGCATTTTATCCTCAATTTATTGATCAAATGGTATGTGTTTTAAATTATTTACCTTTCCGTATTAATTATTCCTTATCCAATTATGATAGTAATGTTATTGATTAAATGGAATGGGTTTTAAGTTATTTACATTTCCGTGAATTATTATAGAACATTATTTATATTGAATTTGTTTTCATATATTTACCTTTCTATATTGATAATTCTTTATTGATTAGACTTCATTTAATCATCATAATAACCGTTGTATTTTACCCTTACTGATCATTTTAGTTCACCATTATTTTTATACATTACAAAAAATCCATGATGTGTAATTTGATGATATTTAATGATATTCTAAAGAAATAATGATATTATTGAAAACAAATTATGTTGTAATTTTTGTTATAAAATTTAATCCAAGACCAATGTGTAGGATCGAAATATAATATGAGATGCTCAATATACAAGAGGGGGGTGAATTGTATACTTTAAAAATTCCTTTGGAACCTTTAATGTTAGTTATGAATAACTAAAGTTTCCTTAAGAAAAGGAAAGGGCTAAGTTTAACAAAGTTAAACTAAGTAAATTCACAACACCTATAACACCGAACTAAACTTGGAAAGAGATTCCAAAAGTAGGTTCCGGAAATATGGTTCCGGAAATTAAAACTTAACAAAAGTTACAATATGAGATTCTACCTTAAAGCGTATAGAATCTAAATGAATCAGAGTAAGTAAGGAAGTATAAGAAAGTTATACTTTCCTTAAGATACAAAATACAGCGGAATAAAAACAAGTAGTAAAACTACTAGTAACAAGATATAATTCTTTTAACAAAAAGAGAAGGGTATCCAACAACCTTGGATAAAGGTCCCTTGATTTATACTTTCAAGAAAGTATGTCTTACCCACACCAGGGTAAGCCCTCGATACGAAGATCGGAGTCTCTGTCTTGCTATCCCCACAAGCCCTCAACTTCAAGGTAGTTGGCAACCTCTGTCTTCCTCAGCAAGGAAGCCCTCGATCTTTAAGGTAGTCGGCACCTCTGTCTTCCTATCCCCGGAAGCCCTCGAATGTAATCACCAACATTCGGAGTCGCACGAAGCTTTGAGAGTTAATAAGAGACTCTCTCTCTAGAAATCACTTCAACAGCATGTAAGAACTTTTTCAACAATCGGCAATTAGTCATCAGCATTCATCAGCATCGAGCTCTTTCAAATGAGCTCCTATTTATAGGTAAGGTCGGCTCCTCTCCAACGGTAATATTTTCCTTAAAGATCGGAGGGACTTGTACACGTGTCACTTAGACAACGGTTAGTTTATAACAAAATGGACGACATCGTTTTATAACAAAACAAGTGTAACAGAATGTACAACATCGTTTTAAACTCTAACATAAAGTTTCAGAATAGAAACTTCGGAGTGAAAGTTCGGAGTCAATAAATTCATAGTGTATAAAACAATGATAATCAGATTCTGTTTAATAGGTGAATTCGGAATGAGAATTCGGAATAGGAATTCGTCATCAGAAATCGTAATGAGAATTCATCATCAGAAATCATAATGAGAATTCATCATCAGAATTCGTAATGAGAATTTTTCATCAGAATTCGTAACGAGAATTTGTCATCAGAATTCGTAATGAGAATTTGTCATCAGAATTCGTAATGAGAATTCAGAATAAGATTTCTTCATTAGAATTCGTAATGGGAATTCTTCATTGGAATTCGTAATGAGAATTCGGAATGGGATTTCTTCATTAGAATTCGTAATGAAAATTCTTCATTGCAATTCGTAATGAGAATTCATCTTCAGAATTCGTAATGAGAATTCGGAATGGGATTTCTTCATTAGAATTCGTAACCTAAATCTGGAATAGAACTTAGTCAGAGTTCATATCCGGAATTCGGAATGAAAATTCCTTATAGTTCTTGTCCAGAATCCAAACCCAAAAACAGAATGCTTTATAACAAAGTTTCAATGATTCCGAGAAAATGAATCTGAAACTCATACTTAAGAAAAATATGAATGAAAATATGATAAGGATAATTTTTCTTATAAAAGCAATTTTCCTTAAGAAAGCAATTTTCCTTATAAAAGCAATTTTCCTTATAAAAGAAATTTTCCTTAAAGATAAGGTGTTTGTGATTTTCAAAACAAGAAGGAATGGAAAAGTCATAAGGAAAACGTTATTGACTCAACAATCTCCCCCTTTTTGGAAAGCACAAACATCCTTAAGAAAAAGCTATTCCAAGAAGAAAGAAACACATTAAAGCTTATCTCCCTTGGTTTAAGGATATAGATGAATACGACTAACTCCCCCTTAGGCTTTGAAACTCTAAGGATCGTATTCATATTTCCGGAGTGATGTTTCATAAGAAGGTCTTCTTTAAGAAAAAACTCCCCCTTAAAAAAACTCTTATTAGAGTTCTTTTTCCTTGGGTATTTTTATTTCTCCCCCTTTGATAAACTCTTATTAGAGTTCCTCTTTTTCTTAAGGATCTTTTCCTTCTCCCCCTTTGTGATTTTCAAAAAGAATTGGAGGGAATGGAAAAAAAATAACAAAGTACCTGAAAAATTAGTAATGACAACAATAGAAACAACAAGTACGACTTTCATTAAAATTGGAATCTCGACAACAAAGGGAAAAAAATACAACAAAAAGATCGGATTGGTTATTTCGGATCTTTCTCCTTCGACATTAGCCCATTAAGCATCGTCTTGATCTTCTTTAAGTCTTTGTGATCTTCCTCTTCTTGCTTCTCTAAGACGACTATTCTTGCTGACTGAGCTTCAATTATTTCTTCCTGAGCCTTCCACTTTTCTTCCTGAGCTTTCATCTTCTCTTCCCGATCCTTCGTCCTTTCTTCAAACTCGATCCGATAATCCCTTTCATATTTCCAACTTTGATTAACATAATTGAGCTTTCCATTCAGATCTCTCACTTCCTGAATCCGAAAGTTCTTTTCCTCTGTCAATTTCTCTTCGAAGGATGCAGTCAGCTCATTAATCTTCTTGTCTTCAGTTTCAAAGGCATCCTTAACATTATCTTGAAACTCATCAAGCAACCTCATCTCTTCCACATTCATCTTCGACCAGCTTGTCATCCTCTTACAAGAACTTTTATGAGCATCGTAACCAACAAAGAATGTTTTGAACTGATTTTCAATCTCAACACACTTATCCATAACCATTGATACGGAGTCGGTTTTCTGATTCAACGCATGTTGGAGCATCTGGCATCTAGAGTCAATACTAGAGAAGGTTGGAATGGTTCCTACCAACTTCTTTAAGGACTGAACAAAAAAGTCATGCCCCAACGAGGATGACTCCGAATCCGAAACCTTGCTAGGAGAATTTTCTTCCTCAATAAGCTCCAACTTCCTCTTAGAAGAACTAACAGCTTCCTTCCTCTTTCTTTCTACTGAGCTCGGAGTCTCGGTATGAACTTGCTTTCCCTTATCTTTTTCCGGAATGGAATCCTGTTCCGGAGTTTTCTTTTCACTGTCAGAAACTTGAACAACCAAATCTTCCTCATCAGCAACTTCTTGAACATCAACCTCTATGTTTCCCATCTGAGCAATATAATGTAAAAGTTGTTCTTCTTCTCCTTGATAGGTAACTTCTTCTTCTCCTTTCTCTTCTTCCATCGCAGGAGTAACTAACTTCGAAGATTCAGCTTCTAATGTTCGGAGCGATAAGTGTTCCGAAGGAGTTCCCTTATACTCATCTACTTTTTTTAGCACATCTCTTGTCTCACCACTTCCTTCAGCAGCTTCTTCAACTTGTTCCACTTGCTCCACTTTCTCAGTATTTGGGGCAACAGCCTCTTCCGGAGCAACAATATTTCTTCCTGGAGTCTCAGGTAGAGATTCCAGAGAGAAAGATCTCGGAACTGGAATTGTTGCTGAAACCATTTCGTTGAACTTCAACAACGCTTGCACAGCCTCGGCTTCTGACATTTTCTTCTTCAGCTTCTTCTCCTTAGCTTGTTTCTCAAGCTCATCAGCAGCTTTTTCCTTCAAAGCTTTAGCTTCCGCAGGGTCCAATCCGAACTGCGGATCCCCTTCTTTCCTCTTCTCTTTGTCAGCTCTCCACTTTGTAACAACCTCATCAGGATAGGTCTTCTTCTTCTTAGGCTTTGGAGGTGCGGAGTGGACTTCCTTAGACTTGGGTTCCTTGGCTTCGACTACCACTTCTTTCAGCTTTCTTTTCCTTACCGGCTTGGATGATTCCGGATCAGCAGATTTCGGAGCCACTTCTACTTGTGGAGGTAGATCAATAAACATCCCTGACTTCTTGTCAAAAGCTATATTCATTCTTTTCAGCGTGCCATCACTAAGCAGCATGATCCTGCACACCCTTGGTTTAGAACTACAAGAAACCTTGAAAGATTTTAGGCACCGAACTATGAGCTTTGATAATATTGCTGGGTACATTACGATCTGAGCTCTCAGATTCCCCTTCTTCAAATTCTCAATATTAAGAAGAATATGCTTCATCAAGTTAAACTTCCTTAGCTTTATCAGGAAATCTAAGATTTATATCTCACTCTTCTTCAAGCTATCCTTATCACCTTTTCTCGGTACGATAAGTCCTTGCACCCATAACTCCAGAATCCGGAAGTTTGTAGATAGGCTTGCAATTTTCGGAGCCTTGTCATCATCCAATACGAGAGTTTCTAAGGCCTTCTCTTTGTTGAAACTGCCCTTGGAGTCTGGAAATACATGAGAAATAAACTCAACTTCACCTTCATTACTTAACTCTACCAAGCTTGCAGCCTTGGTGTAAGAAAGTTTATATGTCTTGCCATACGATTTGAACGAAAATTTTTCTCTATTATCTTCCTCGAAGAAAGCAACTGACTCATAAAACTCAACAAGCAAATCTGAGTACACTTCATCTTGGTTGCCGGTTTTTGATACCGCAACATCTTCCCAGCCATTCAACTTGATATTCTTTGAAATAATAAAATTGTAGTTGCTGAAGAAAGTCGGATGGACTAACCTTTCTCTGTAGACTAACCACTGAGAAATAGGCTTAGTTGAAGACATTTCTTGAGAAGCTAACTCTGCAGACATTCGGATTAGAAGATCTCTGGGAAATTCGGAACAGAGAAGACTGATGTTCGGAACTGAGAAAATTGTGGTTCAGAACGGCCTTAAATCGGAGAGTCAGAGCATCAGCACGCGAAAGCTTGAAACCGATGTGGGACGAGAAAATATGGTCCCCTTTATATAGGCAATGGGATGACGGTTCAACTTCCTCGGTTGATCTAACGGTTTAGAATGATCTGAGATCAAATCTGATGGTTGAGAGCTTGAATCCGATCTTTTTGAGGTTTTTATTAAAGTAAAGAATTAAGAAATCCAAAAACCGAAAACAAACTATAAGAAATTTCCAGCAAGTAAAATATGATTACGAAAACTTCGGTAAGAAAATCATACCTTTCGGATTAGCTTAGGAAAGTTATTCGTAATGGGTAATATAAAGACTACTACGAAAAACTCAATACGAAAAACTAAATAAGAAAAACTCAATACGAAAAAGTCAATATGAAAAATTCAATACCAAAAAGTTAATACGAAAAAGAAAATACGAAAAACTAAACTTGGTACAAAAATCTGGTTATGAAAGTCCCAGTACGAAAGTTGTCCATTCCGGAAATTTTCAATACGAATACGTTCATTCCATAAGTATTCTGTACGAAAATATCCATTCTGGAAAAGTTTCATTCCGGAAGTTTTCATTCCGGAAATCTTCGTTCCGAAATGTTTGAAAACAAATTTTGAAAAACTTTGTTAAACAAACAATCGTATGTACTCCCCCTATAAAAAGGAGTTTATTACTGTAAGGAGATTTTTTCAGCAGAAAGTTAATTAAGAAAGATTACCTTATGGTTATCATTCCTAACTTCTGTTTAATATATTCAAATCTATCAGAAGGCAAAGACTTTGCGAATATATCATCAAGTTGATCTTGCGTTCCGATAAACTGAAGAATAATATCTCCTTTAAGTGTGTGATCCCTAAGAAAGTGATGCCTAATATCTATGTGTTTTGCACGGGAGTGATGTGCAGGGTTTTTACTTAGGGCAATGGCACTTGTGTTATCACACAAAATTTGAGTTTTAGTAAAACTCAAGCCATAGTTTGTGAGTGTGTGTTGCATCCACAACACTTGTGCACAACAACTTCCAGCTGCTACATATTCAGCTTCAGCAGTGGAGAGTGCAACAGAATATTGCTTCTTGCATGACCAAGAAACTAATGAATCTCCTATGAAATGACATGTTCCGGATGTACTTTTCCTATCCATTCTACATCCACCAAAGTCAGCATCAGAAAAGCTTTTTAGAACAAAATCATTTCCAGAAGTATAAAATAATCCTAGATCCATGGTTCCCTTAAGGTAGCGAAAAATTCTTTTTACTGCCTTTAAGTGAGATTCCTTAGGATTGGATTGATATCTTGCACATAAGCATACTGAAAACATTAAGTCTGGTCGACTAGCTGTTAAGTAAAGTAGACTTCCAATCATACCTCTAAAAGATGTTTGATCTACTGGTTTCCCAGCTTCATCAAGATCTAAAGAGTTTGAGGTACCTATGGGAGTACATATACTCTTAGTGTTGTCATAACCATACTTTTTAAGAAGATCTTTAATATACTTATGTTGAGATATGTAGGTTCCTTCTGGTTTTTTGAGAAATTTTAAAACCAAGGAAAAATGTTAACTCACCCATCATACTAATTTCAAACTCAGATTTCATTAGACTAGCAAAAGAGTCAGTCAA
This sequence comes from Viscum album, assembly GCA_963277665.1. Lineage (NCBI taxonomy): Eukaryota > Viridiplantae > Streptophyta > Magnoliopsida > Santalales > Viscaceae > Viscum > Viscum album. The sequence goes on from OY728136.1 coordinate 769,392,057, forward strand.
AGATTGCTGAGTTGAACCAAATATAATGTCATCAACATAAATTTGAACAATCAAAACATTTTTCTTATCTTTATTTATAGAAAGGGTTGGATCTGCATTTCCCTTAACATAGTTATTTTGAAGCAAAAATCCAGTAAGTCTATCATACCATGCTCGTGGGGCTTGTTTAAGGCCATACAAAGCTTTGGTATGTCTAAAAACATGATCTGGATATTTTGTATCTTCAAAGCCAGGAGGTTGTTCAACAAAAACTTCCTCTTGAACATAACCGTTAAGAAAAGCACATCTCACATCCATTTGAAATAGTTTGAAATTAAAGAATGCTGCAAAGGCAAGTAGAATACGGATAGATTCAAGTCTAGCTACTGGAGTATAGGTTTCTTCATAGTCTATTTCTTCTTGTTGATTATAACCTTTAGCAACAATTCTAGCTTTATTTATAACAATGACTCCATTTTCATCACATTTATTTCTGAAAACCCATTTTACTCCAATAACAGAAGTTTCCTTAGGTCTTTCAACCAAGGTCCAGACTTTATTCCTTTCGAATTCATTTAGTTCATCTTGCATGGCTTTAATCCAATCATCATCTCCTAAAGCTTCATCAGTGCTTTTAGGTTCTAATTGGGAATGAAATGCTAGATGTTCTACTTCATTTCTTAAGGAACTTCTAGTCCTTACAGGTTGATTTACATCACCAATGATACTATCACTGGGAAGATTCTTAAGAAACACCTGATTTGGGTTTTGTAAAACCTGTTCATCAACAGAGGGTAGAAAGTCTTCTGGGGTAAATGTTTCAGAAGTATCTTCTAGAACAATTTCTTTTTTAGAAGGTTCTTCTATCAAAGGTTGATAATCAGTTTTTGAAAACACATCTGAAGATGTAAGTTGGGATGGTTTAAAAACAAAAGGATCTGACTCATCAAATTTTACATGTACTGTTTCCTCAACAGTACAAGTGTTTTTATTGAAAACTCTATAAGCCTTAGAGGTTGTGGAATAACCTAAGAAAATCCCTTCATCTGATTTTGGTGTGAATTTATGTAAGTTATCTTTAGTATTCAAAATGAATACTTTGCAACCAAAAACCTTGAAGTAGGAAAGTCTAGGTTTTCTACCATTCCATAACTCATAAGGAGTTTTATTAAGAAAAGGTCTAATCAAAACTCGATTTATAGTATAACAAGCAGTACTTACAGCTTCATCCCAGAAATGTCTAGCAATAGAATATTCACTCAACATGGTTCTAGTTATCTCTTGAAGAATTCTATTTCTTCTTTCAACTACACCATTCTGTTGAGGGGTTCTAGGTGCTGAAAAATTGTGAGTAATACCTTTCTTACTACAAAAAGTTTCAAAATCAGAATTTTGAAATTCTCCTCCATGATCACTATGAATAGTTTTTAATGGAAGGTTTTTCTCATTTTTAACTTGAGCTCTAAAACTTTTGAAATAAGAAAAAGCTTCAGATTTCCTTGCTAGAAAATAGACCCAAGTAAATCTAGTGTAATCATCAACTAGAACAAACACATAGTATTTGCCTCCAATACTTCCAGTTTGTGTTGGACCGAAAAGATCCATGTGCACCAACTGTAATGCATCAGTTGTTGAGACTTCACCGATTGACTTAAAACTAGATTTATGTTGCTTGCCATATTGACAAGGATCACAAACTTTAGAAGAATCAAATCTAAGCTCTGGTAGATCCTTAACAAGTTTCTTCTTAGAAAGTTTACATAGGTTTCTAAAATTACAGTGTCCTAATCTTCTATGCCATAACCAAGAGTGATCTTCCATTGCACTTAGGCAAGGTAAATCTTGGCTTCTTAGGTCCTCTATGTTTAAAGTGTAAACATTCTCTTGCCTATTGGCTGAGAGAATAAATTCTTCCTTGGAATTGTGAACTAAGCATTTATCATTCCTAAAATTCACAAGGTAACCTTCATCACATAACTGACTTATGCTAATGAGGTTGTTCTTAAGACCTTTAACAAAAAGAACATTTGAAATCAAGGTTTTACCTAAAAGAACAATATTACCAATACCAACAATCTCTCCCTTAGCATTGTCTCCGAAAGTTACCTTTCCTCCTTTCGTTTTGATAATCTTTTCAAAAAATATTTTGTTACCAGTCATGTGCCGGGAACATCCACTGTCCATGTACCAAATATTGTTACTAGAACTTTCTTTATTTTCCTGAAATTAAGAACAAAGTTAGACTTTCGGAATCCAAACTTGTTTGGCTCCGAGATTTCCAGACAATATAATTTTAGGTACCCACATTTTCTTAGAAAAATAAGCTTTATGAAAACCTAAGGATTGAGTTTTGTTTAAGGAACAACTTCTTGCCTAGTGACCACCACATTGACACTTGGTACAAAATGGGGCACTTTGAGGAACAAAATAATTGTTACTGAAAACAGGTTTTGCATGGGTATAACCAAATCCAGATTTATTTCTTAAAGGTCGTATTTGAGAATACATTTTATCAAAATTTTCCTTACCATGGGTAAAGTTTGACAAACACTTATTTAAGGAAAAAATTTCGGACTTGAGTTTTACAACCAAGTTTTTATCCTCAAAATCATTAGTTTTAGAATTAGAGTTAGGCTCGAAAACATTTTTCTTAGAAATTACTTTTTCTAACTCTTTTGAAAGTTTGTTCTTCTCAGAACTTACTTCCTCAAGATTTTTTGAGATATTTTCCAAATCAGCATTTTTCTTATCAAGATCTTTAGAAGGATCTGATATCTCTTTGGTAAGAACAGAATTTCTAGAGTTTGCCTTATCAAGTTTCTTGTTGAGTTTGGAATTCTCAATCTCAAGAAGTTCAGCAAACCTAGAGACTTCTTCATAAGTAGGTAAAGTATATTCCTCATCATAAGATGATTTTTCATTATAATAGTTATAATACTTACTATCATTAGAATTTAAAGAAACATTGGTCAATGATTCAGCATTTCGTACCTTAGCCATAAGACAATGATTCTCAATAGGTAATCTGGCTATAAGACCAAGATTCTTCTATCCTGAAGATTCATATTCAGAAGATTCATCTGAAGAGTCACCACCACTGGCACTCCAGGTGTCATTAGCTTTCAAAACATTCTTAGCTTTGGCTTTGTAATACTTCTTCCTGTTTCTGTCTGAATGTCTTTCCTTCCTTTCTTTCTTTTTGAGCATAGGGCAATCAGGTCTAATATGTCCAGCTCTTTTACATTCATAACAAGTAACTTCTCCATCTTTCTTATCTTTCCTATCCTTATTCTTATACTTGGATTGAAAGTTTCTCTGTCCAGCTATCTTGTTCATCCTTCGAGCAAGATTGGCTAATTCATTTTCTGAGACTTCACTTTCACTAGATTCGGATTGGAAAATGACTTTCTTAGACTTGGATCTGGTTACTCTCTCAGGAGTCTTAGCTTTCATCTGATTAGAAGTTGTAGTAAAAGCAACAGTACCATTTCCATTCTTCTTCTTGATGTTGTCAGCATCTCTCTTCATTCTAGTTTCATGTTGTAGAAGAGTTCCAAAAAGTTCATCAAGAGTAATTTGAGTGACCTTCCTGTTCTCATCTATAGCTGTTCTCTTGGATTCCCACTCATTGGGCATAATGTCAATTATCTTGTCCACAAGAGCTTCATCATCTAAACCTTTCTCTCCCATAGATTGTAGACTGTTGACAATAGTCATAAACCTTTGTTGAACTTTACAGATGGGTTCTCCATAAGGAAAATTAAAGCCATGATATTCAGCTCTAAGCATAGCTCTTCTAGTCTCAATCACTTTAGAAGTCCCAAAGTGTGTAACCTCTAACTTCTTCCATATACAGTTAGCTGCTTCACAAGAAGAAATTTGGCTATATATATTTCTAGTCATTGAACATAGTAAAGTATTGCGTACCTTATAGTTTAGTTGATATTCTTGCTTTTCCTGGTTAGTAAAGGTTCTGACTTCCTTGTCAGGAATTTTATAATCACCAGTAAGCATGACAAAGTTGTCTACACCAGTATTGATAACAAAAGTCTTCATACGATCTCTCCAGTATTCATAATCATTACCATCGAAGATTGGTGGCCTTGTAGGATTCAGATTGTCAATAGATCCAACATTAATTCCTGCCATACTGAAAATAACTTTGCACACAAACTTTTTAGTAGCAAAGATTCGTAATTACAATGTTCGGAATGAGAAAATCCGGAATTGGAAAATCGGAATGACAAAGTTCGGAATGAAAAAGTTGAGCAAGAAAAACTTGTATGTGAGTACAAGTATTTCAGTAACCGTGCCCTGATACCAAATGTAAGAATGGTATAGAGTAAGAGGTTTCCAACCTCTGATAGCAATTGTAAGATTGGTATAGAGTAAGAGGTTTCCAACCTTTGATACCAATTGTAGGATCGAAATATAATATGAGATGCTCAATATACAAGAGGGGGGGTGAATTGTATACTTTAAAAATTCCTTTGGAACCTTTAATGTTAGTTATGAATAACTAAAGTTTCCTTAAGAAAAGGAAAGGGCTAAGTTTAACAAAGTTAAACTAAGTAAATTCACAACACCTCTAACACCGAACTAAACTTGGAAAGAGATTCCAAAAGTAGGTTCCGGAAATATGGTTCCGGAAATTAAAACTTAACAAAAGTTACAATATGAGATTCTACCTTAAAGTGTATAGAATCTAAATGAATCAGAGTATGTAAGGAAGTATAAGAAAGTTATACTTTCCTTAAGATACAAACTGCAGCGGAATAAAAACAAGTAGTAAAACTACTAGTAACAAGATATAAGTCTTTTAACCCAAAGAGAAGGGTATCCAACAACCTTGGATAAAGGTCCCTTGATTTATACTTTCAACCAAGTCTGTCTTACCCACACCAGGGTAAGCCCTCGATACGAAGATCAGAGTCTCTGTCTTGCTATCCCCGCAAGCCCTCTACTTCAAGGTAGTTGGCAACCTATGTCTTCCTCAGCAAGGAAGCCCTCGATCTTTAAGGTAGTCGGCACCTCTGTCTTCCTATCCCCGGAAGCCCTCGAATGTAATCACCAACATTCGGAGTCGCACGAAGCTTTAAGAGTTAATAAGAGACTCTCTCTCTAGAAATCACTTCAACAGCATGTAAGCAGTTTTTCAACAATCGGCAATTAGTCATCAGCATTCATTAACATCGAGCTCTTTCAAATGAGCTCCTATTTATAGGTAAGGTCAGCTCCTCTCCAACGGTCATATTTTCCTTAAATATCGGAGGGACTTGTACACGTGTCACTTAGACAACGGTTAGTTTATAACAAAATGGATGACATCGTTTTATAACAAAACAAGTGTAACAGAATGTACGACATCGTTTAAAACTCTAACATAAAGGTTCAGAATAGAAACTTCGGAGTGAAAGTTCGGAGTGAATAAATTCAGAGTGTATAAAACAATGATAATCAGTTTCTGTTTAATAGGTGAATTCGGAATGAGAATTCGGAATAGGAATTATTCATCAGAAATCGTAATGAGAATTCATCATCCGAAATCTTAATGAGAATTCATCATCAGAATTCGTAATGAGAATTTGTCATCAGAATTCGTAATGAGAATTTGTCATCAGAATTCGTAATGAGAATTTTTCATCATAATTCGTAATGCGAATTCAGAATAAGATTTCTTCATTAGAATTCGTAATGGGAATTCTTCATTGGAATTCGTAATGAGAATTCGGAATGGGATTTCTTCATTAGAATTCGTAATGAAAATTCTTCATTGGAATTCGTAATGAGAATTCTTCTTCAGAATTCGTAATGAGAATTCGGAATGGGATTTCTTCATTAGAATTCGTAACCTGAATCTGGAATAGAACTTAGTCAGAGTTCATATCCTGAATTCGGAATGAAACTTCTTTATAGTTCTTGTCCAGAATCCAAACCCTAAAACAGAATGCTTTATATCAAAGTTTCAATGATTCCGAGAAAATTAATCCGAAACTCATACTTAAGAAAAATATGAATGAAAATATGATAAGGATAATTTTTCTTATAAAAGCGATTTTCCTTAAGAAAGCAATTTTCCTTATAAAAGCAATTTTCCTTATAAAAGCAATTTTCCTTATAAAAGTAATTTTCCTTAAAGATAAGGTGTTTGTGATTTTCAAAACAAGAAGGAATGGAAAAGTCATAAGGAAAACCTTATTGACTCAACACAATGTATTTATATAGTTTAGCAATAATATTAAACTACTCACTCCTTCGATATTTGATTCCATATATTTTTTTGAAATGTAATAAAGTAGACACTAGTTCTAGGGTATTAGGGTTGGTGCCTCTAAAGTTGGTATAAAATTATTTTTAGTAGATACCATGGGAACTATATTAATGAAAAAAAATATTAAGGATTATAAACATAGGATAGACTTTAATGATAATTATAAGAAAATCCTAATATTTTGATTAGGAATATATTATGAGGTTTTTTCAACAAATATATTCTTGTCTAGATATTATAAGTTTACATGGTTCTTGAATAGTTATACCTAGGTTAATAAATCTAAAAATGGTTCATCTGGCTTAACCTCATCATTACCTAGTCCATGAACATGGGCCTTACTACACAACTGGTATGACACTCCCAGGGGATACACTTAGGCTAACACAAATTTTATTTAAAAACTATTATGAAGGATTTGAATAGATAATGGACATGGATGGCCTAGGTTAAAAACAATTATCTTAGATAAACAAATCATGATTTCAAAATCCTATAAATTATTATATGGTTTTATAAAAAATAATATTATTTCTCACAGTATGTTTTTTTATTTTATTACTAGATCCTGAAATGATTATGTTAACATTGAATATAAAGGAAAATATGGTGACTAAGAGAATCCAAATAGGAACATGGTATGATAAAATGATTTCATGATTATCCCTCATTAGTTATACTAAAATATAATTAAAAACATATACCTTAACCAACTCCCAGACTCACCAAATAAGATAATTATTTAGTTCACTAAGAGATCGAGTGATGAAGACCTTGGAGGAATAATGTATCAATTTCATTAATTTCATAAATGTGGAAGGTGAAACCCTTTAATGTGACTTAATAGAACTAGAATGATATTTATGTGTTAAACGGAAGGGAATCAAGAAAATAATTCTCATGGAAAAATAAATAGTATGATTCAACAAATTAAATCAAATCTAACATATCCATTTTTAGTTTATTATCTTAAATGTGGGAAACCAATTCATTATCTAAGCCAATTTAATAACAACCATGGTCTTCATTACACATTTAAACAAGATTTATTACAAAGACATGCATTTTATACCACCTGAAATAATGAGATGTCTAGCGTATTTTGATATTAGGAACATTACATGACAACTTATGACAAAAAATACAATAAATTTATTTAAACCTTCTTTTACATGACCACAAAATTCTTTAGTAATTATAATTCTATCAATTAACCATAGGACATACATAAGAAATGAGTGAGATATAAAGCCTATTAAAGGATTAAACAAGGAATAACATGTATATTATAGTACATGTTAGGAAATAGTCATATCAATGGAGCACAAGAGAAACATGAACATGAAGGCATGATATAACATGATTATCATAACATGGTAATTTGGGAACGACCTAAAACACTACATCATTAACATAAATGAAATAGGTAAACCCATGTCACAACATGGTGGAAAAAATTATTAATAGGTATTAGGTAAACCCCTATCCCAACATGACGTATAATGATACTAAACATTACACAATGCATTGTTGTGCTATCAGGGTGCACCATTCATAATCATTTCAATCTTAGGCTTATGTGGGCCACATAGATCATATAACACGGATTCATTCGACATCATCATTTATTCAAGGATAAAAGAATATATAATACATACATGAAAGTCTATAATAAATAAATATATGTTCATAAAGATGAATACCCTTGATAGGTAAATAGGCATGGTATTCACTATATGATGATTTTAGCTTGGAAAATCATAGTGCAATTTCGGTAGCCTAACCGTGTGACATAAATTTTAATAAAAATGGTCGATGTGAGAGAAATTGTAATGACCCGACCCTAGTTACCGAGAGTTTGTGCATTATTAAACTTTGGAATGATCACAAGAGATCAATTCTTGAATGACCAATTAGTTTAGTAGCCTTGTAAGTACTAGATACATACATAAGTTTTACATTAAATCATGAAATAAAAAACAACATTGTGTCTAATTTGAACACACTCATATCTTTGGACTATCCATGTAGTTTAATCATAATATACTTCTTCACATACTAGGAAAAAGAAAACATAAGAAAGGGATAATCTCAGATGCTAAGTAAGCATAACAATATAGTGGAAACTATTATAAATAAGCATAAACATTTAAGGCAATGTATAAGACTAAAAAGAGACTTTTAAACTTAAAAATCAACATAATATGGAATAGATAAATCAAATAAATCCATTTACATGTTCACATGGATATTATACTAGTCGAATAATCACATGAAATATCAATTGCTAATTTTATAATGATGGAATTCGTAATGCTAGACATCATAACCACATAGTCAAGGCCTCGTGCCAAGACTACAAATAAGATTTTGTCAAGGACTTGTGCCAAGATACTAGTTTGTCTCATGAGACCTACCGATGCATTGAGGATCTATTGTGGGCTCCACTCGTCACTTACTAAGTCCAATGCATTCCTCATACGAAAAGGTTGAAACATAACATAAACATTCATATTAAAACTAGCATACGAAATATTAATACTTTAACCATAAACCATGAATGGTGTAAAAATAACACATCCACGTTAAAACATATCACAAAACCTTAAATAAAATATAGAAGATTGTATCCTAATAAATCATCTTCAAACAAGTGTAAAATCCATCAATGGAAGTTGACAAAGATGAAATCAAAACTATTTGAGAGAAATATATCTTTCTATTTTGAAATAATTTAAAATTCAAATAATTATAAAAGAAAACATTTATTTTGAAAATATTATTATAATCTTGTAAGGTAAGATTAGAAGGTGTTATATTAGAGGAAAATAATTTCACCCTCAGTATAAGTTAAAAAATATTCTTACCTTAATTTATCAAAAAGATCATAAAGTACCTTATTTGAAAAGCGACTGAAAGATTCATTTCAAACCATTTTATAAAAAGTTAAACAAGTTTATAAATGAATTTAACCCATAGTATAATAAATAGTAAAAATATTTTGAAATACATTTTTAGGAAACATGGATGTGGATGATAAAAAGGTCCCAGTAGATACTCACGTATAAATAACCTCGGATAAAAAAGAGATTGTAAAATTAACCCTTACCTTGTACTTTTCCTTATTTGAGAGCAGGTTAACCTAGTATATAATGTTGAAATCATTGTTATTAAATTATAAAAGAACCATATACATAAATATGATATCATATATGATCTTCTAATATTTGTTTGTTAATGATATTTCAGTAGTATCATCGTTTCGGGTGTTAACTGATTTGTTTTCCTTTATATGTTTTGTTACGTAAGTCATGTTTGTTATGGATAGGATGTATTTTATTTATATCCAGAATGATATTAAGTTCTTAAAAATTATTTTTTTAATCATGAAATAAAATTTATTCTTCAATGGTTATGATGGGGATTGAATCTCATCGCGGTTGTGGAGACGGTAATCTGTACGTATGCACGAGCGATAATATCATTCTATAGATAGTGAAATAGTATGTAATTGGATGTTATATCATATATAAAGAATAATTAACATATTATATTTATTATTTACACAAATTATACTCATTATTATACCCATACAAATAACTAAGTGTTGAATGAAAAAGTACACCATGACGTGGAGACGGTAAGCTGTACGTATGCGTCTATGATGACTTTGTCATTAATAAGATAGATAGAATAATGAATATAGTTGTATCATAATTATAATTACATCACAGTATATATAAGGTATAGGATTTATTATTTTGTTATGGAAACAACAAAGAAATAGGAAGTGGAAGAAGAAAACAACTTTGAAAGAGGTGATGAAATTATTATATCTTCTTCATGTGCTTCCTTTTGATTAGATCAAAAGGGATAATTAGGTTGGATTTATGATCAAATTAAGGCCTATAGGTTGATGTGAGGGTATTTGGGAGGATATTTGAGCAGGTTTTGGACAATACAAATGAATTTGGTGGTGTGATTTTGAGAGAAGGGGATGTACCTTTTTTTAAGAGAGGTGAGGGTCACTTTAGGAAAATCTTGAAATATTAATTTATTATACAATAATATTCTGTTTATAATGGCTCAAAAAGAATTTATTTAGATGATAAGGTGGGGCTTGGTTGAAAACCTCACAACCAATAGGTTTTAGATAGGTTTAGGTCACCATGTAAACCTTATATTTTAGATTTAACTCTTAGTTAAATAGTTTAACTTTTACCATGTATTCTTGTACTATTATAATAAATTATTAATAAGAAAACCCAAAGTGGTTCATTATTGAAATATCTAACCTTATCTATGTTCTTTCTCTGAATGTTATATTTTTAGGAATATTATATCAACTAATAATATAGTATTTGTCTTAAAAACTCTTTATGTCAATTTTGACACTATTTAGTATTTGGTTTTTTTGAAAGTAAAAAAACATTATTACTTTGAAAAAAATAATTAAATTAATCCTAACATGTAATATTAACCAATAAAATTATTAGAGTTCATAAAATGTCTCAATTTACATTTATTTGGATATTTATAATATCAATTATTTTAATCATTCATTAATAAGGTAATTACTGCCTCATCATCGTTTTATAAATAAATTTAATTATTTAATGTCTAAAAAATATAAATAAAATACCCTTATGTATGAAATATTTTTATATTTATAATGAATATTTATAGTTGAATTTATCTTATGTATAACCCTATATTAAAATGCTTTAGTTATGAAAATTTAAATTTAACACTTGTAACTCTTCTATAAATAAAATAATAATAAATGTCCTAATCTAATCCAAGTGGATCAAATAGGATCTTATTTTATTCCTAAGTTTGATTTTGGTATAAAAACACTTTTCTAATATAATTAGGACATGTGTTAGGGTAATTATAATATCATTTTTACCTTTAATTAACCTATTTACTTTTAACCATGGTAAATAAAATTCAAAAATTACTATTCATGAAAAATTATTTTCAACCTATTGAACCACATATTACTTAATGATGTCAATCATCTCTCTCGTATTTTTAAAATTCAATTCACAGAAGCGGTAAAATTACGTTTTATGAAAATTTGCAAATGTACCTAGAAGGTGGGTAAAAGACGTGAAAATGTTTAATAAAATTATATACATATAATTTTATTATAAAATGACTCTAATGAATTACATAAAAATTATATAAGAATTGTGTATTTATTTTTACCTAAAATAAATTTAAAGAAAATAAATAATTATTTAAAAAACTTGGTTTTAAACAACAACGCAGTGTTTTTCACTACTGATCAAAAATTAAAATTTTTCAGAAAAATAAAGAAAATTCACCCAAAGATAATTTTGATATTCCAAATCCAAAAAAGAAGTCCATTTTGATAAATAAAATTTATAAAATTTCAAAAAGTGGGTATTACAATTCCTAACGACTAGTTTGATTGGTCGTGGTGTGCTAGAACTCAAATTTGTGTACAGCACAAGCTATTGCATTATTAAAAAAGAAATATATTGTGGAATCTTGGGGTGTTACATTATTCCCTCCTTCAAATAATTGCATCCTTGAAATTTCTAGAATAATACTACCCAAAAAGAATCAGGTGGTTCTTCATCATAAGTTCCTCGGGTTCCCACATTGCCTCTTCAATCTTATGGTTTTTCCATAGAACTTTTACAAGATTAGTTTTCCAGTTTCTCAACACTTATTCTCTGGTATCAGGAATCTTGACAGGCTCTTCATAATAAGATAGATCGGGTTCCAGTTCTATTTCATCATAGGTGAGTACTTGGGTATGGTCAGGCATGTATTTTCTCAACAGTGATATGTGGAACACATCATGAACTCTGAAGAGACTTGGATTCTTTTCCAAATGGTATGTTACAACTCCAATTCGTTCTAGAAATTTTAAAGGTCCAATGTACATGGGACTTAATTTACCATTCTTACTGAATTGTATAACACATTTCCATGGATATACCTTCAAGAAAACATGATCTCCTACTTGAAATTGTAAATCCTTCCTTCAGTTATCAGTATAGCTCTTTTGCCTACTTTGAGATGCTTTGATGTGGATTTCGATAATCATCACATTTTCCATTGTTTCTTCAAAAAGTTTTGGGCCTATGAGTTTTCTTTCACCAACATCATCCCAACAAGTTGGTGTGCGACATCTCTTTCCATATAACGCTTTATATGGTGCCATCTAAATACTTTAATGGAAGCTATTGTTATAGGAAAATTCTACCAGAGGTAAATATAGATCCCACATACCTTGAAAGTCAAGTGAGCAAGATATCAACATGTCTTCTACGGTTTGAATAGTCTATTCTGATTGTCCATCAGTTTGAGGGTGGTAGGAAGTGCTCAAATGAAGTTCAGTATTCAGGGCCTTCTAAATAATTTTCCATAATCTTGATGTAAAATGGGGATCACGATCAGAAACAATCAATTGGGGTACTTCATGAAGTCTTACAACTTCCTTAATATATAGTCTTGCTAAATGTTCAAGTAGTATATCTTCTCTTATGGAAAGAAAATGTGCAGACTTGGTATAATGGTCAATAATGACCCATATTGCTTCATTTCATCTAGGAGTCTTTGGTAGCCCCATAACAAAGTCCATTTTAATATCATCCCATTTCCACTCAAGTATGGTAAGAGGTTGCATGACTCATCTATGATGTTTTCTTCCAGTCTTCGCCTGCTGAAAATCCATACATCTTGACACATAATCAGTAATATCCCTCTTCATATTATCCCACCAAAAATTTTTGTAACACCGTGAGATTTTATTAAAAATATTCTTTTTAATTTCATTAATGTCTTGTGTTGTACGCTACACCAAAAGGAGCTTGCACAACATGCATCTTTTACTTGTCTTGCATTACACGCAATCGTGACCTTCCTCGATAGCGTGTGTAGTACGCAATATCGAGTTTCACTAAACAACGATATGCTATTAAAATATTAATAAAACTAGCCGTTATGAATAGTAATAACCACCTTTTAAAATTATAGAAATTTTAACTCTCAAAATGGACTTCATTTTGGATTTGGAATATCGAAATTAGCTTAGGGGGAAATTTTGTTACTTTTCGGATAACTTTCATATTCTGATGAATAGTGAAAATTACTAAATTTTAATTAAAAACAACTTTTTTAATCAAAATAATTACTAGTTATAACTTATTAATTTGAGTGGTTTTAAAGTATATTTAGAATATATTTTTACAATTTAATACAATGTTGGTCATTGGATGTAATTTTACATTTAAACCAGACATAAACAAGTGTCAATCTTTTGATAGTTATTATCTCTTAAAAACACGCTATTTGTTTTGACGACGAGAATTAATTTTTTAATTATTTAATGTAACTGATATGTTTTAAATTTGGTAAAATAAACATCATTTTTAAAATCATAATATCAAATATAGCTTAGGCCTAATTTTTGGTATTTTTCTGAAAACTTTCAATTTTTGATGAATAGTGAAACCACTAAGTGGTAGTTAAAAACTGAATTTTTCATAAAAAATAATTTTACCGCTTCTATAATTGGAATTTCAAAAATCTGAGAGACATGGTTAATATCAAGGACTAAAATGTGGTTCAATGAGATGAAAATAATTTTTGGTGAATAGTAACTTTTAACTTTTTTTACCACAGTTAAAAGTAAATAGGGTAACTAAGGGTAAATGTGTTATTAATATTACCCTAACACATGTCCTAATTCTATTGGATAAGTGTAATTCGACCAAAAACAACCTTAGGAATAAAATATGACCATTTAGGCCCACATGGATTAGATTAGGACATTTATTATTAATTTACTTAAAGAAGGGTTAAAATATTTAAAATCAAAGTTTAATAAGTATATCATTTTTAATATAGGGTTATACATAGGATAAATTCGACTATAAATATTAATTAAAAAGGTAAAAAGTGTTCCTATATAATGGTATTTTATTTGTAATTTTTAGACATTAAATAATATAATTTATTTTTGACACAAAGATGATGCAGTAATTATCTTATTAATGAAATATTGACATAATTGATGTTATAAATACCAAAATAAATGTAATTTGAGACTTTTTATGAATTCCACTAATTTTATAGGTTAATATGACATGTTATTATTTATGTTATTATCTTTTTTTGAACTAATCATTCTGTTATAATTTTTACAAAAATCAATTACCAAATAGTGTCAAAATTGACAAAAAATAGTTTTTAAAACAAATATTATATTATTAATTGTTATTATATTACTAAAAATATATGGTTCGGAAAAATGACTTATATAAGGATATATATATTAATAATAAACAACTTGGGGTTAGTTTGGCTTGTTATAGTAAGTTTATTAACCTTATAGTGTAAAAACACAAAAAGACACGGTAAATGTAAAATTATCTAACTTAAAGTTAAAACTAAATGATAAGGTTAAAATAGTAAACTAAACTTGTCCAAATTCTATTGTATGATAGGATTTAGACCCATACCCACCTTAGCTTAGAAATAACTCAATTTTGAGATATTAAAAACCTAATGTGACTTTATAATAAAATAATATTTTTTGTTATTCCAAAGGTGCCCCTCTCCTCCCTTATAAAAGGGCATTTCCTCCCTCTCTTCCTCACACCACATTGAGCCTTCAAACTCGGACAACCCCTGAAAATTTCTTCATTACACTTTCCTAGAGACATCCTAGAGGTCATGTTCTTCTTCAAAGACCAATTTTAGTGCCTTAAGAGTAGGTATCAAAGAGGTGCTTCAAAGAAGAGGTAATGTCAGTTACCGATTCTTTCACCTTTATTTCTTCTTGCACTTATTCTTCATAGGTTGTTTCATTATGAAGTAATAACATCAGTATCACTCATATACTGATATGTTATTATAATTATGAAACAACCCTATTTAACCATCTATCCATCCTACGGAAAATGAAATCACCGCGCGTGCGTACGTACGGAATACCGTCTCCACGCCGTGGTGTAATCTATTTTCCACCACCACCTTACTTGGATGGGTATAATGGTGTACATAATAACTATATATGATTATTTTAAAGTGATATTTATTCTGAAATATTATACATACACTCCAATACAATCCCACGATCATGAGAATGATATCATCGCTCGTGCGTACGTACGGACTACCGTCTCCACGACGCGATGAGATTCATTCTCCACGTTAACCATTCATGAATGATTATAAAGTATATATAATAAGTAATCATGAAATATATGACATAATAATGATACTGTATTTATGTGTATATATATCTATGTCATCTACTTAATTCCATTCAACTCAATAAGGAAACGAAAAGAGCGTTCATGCATACGTACGGCCTACCGTCTCCATGAACAGTGTATTTCTTTCCATTTATTAATCTATTATATATATGTATATTCGGAATATATATTATATATACAACATTTTTTATATTCTGGAATTAAGTAATCACAATCTATGTAATCATATGACTAATTACAAGTCAAAACACGGACGACAAATGAAACGATTTTACCCAAAAAGCTCATTAACAAGGAATTTACAAAGGAACGGGTAAAATAAAGTCATAAGTGAACCATATATGATATCATAAAAATAATTATGATTCTGGAATAAGTCAATAACATTATTTAAATAATTATACAGGAGTTTCAGACACTTACGAAGCAAATCGGACCTAAGGTAAGGGATAATTTATCAATCTCATTTTTATCCGAGATTGTTTATTCGTAAGTATTTATTGGGGTTATCTTTATCATCCAAGCCCATGTTTTCCAAAAAAGGTTTCATGTATGTTTAAAGTCCTTTTTACCCATTTTTTTCTTTTACTACATGGTATGTAAGGAATTTTTCTTTTGTTTACGTTACGAGTTACTTTTTGACTTTTCCGGCAAAAGTACGAAAAGAATGTTTTTTTAACTTATACAGCACGAACGGATTTTTACGGTTTTATAAAGCCATATTTTCATGAAGCTTCTTCCAAAATATTTCATGACTATTTTCAATAAAATCTCTTTCGTTTAAAATTGCATGATGTTTTGTGAAAATAAATTGATTTTGAAGAAGAAAGGATATTTTCCTCAAGAATTCATTACGAGTGTTTTATCAAAACCATTTTCCATATTAGATGAAATTATTTCATATGTGTATGTTTCAAGTGTAATGTCTCTATGATTGAAATGGTTTCACTTTTCTTATTTTGAAATGAAATCCATTTCTTTTATATGGATTATGTGATGATGGGATGATGTTTATGAAACCCATTTTATTCGTTGGGTTATTATGAATGATGTATGTTTATTTTGTGGCACAAGTAAGAATGATTTAATTATGAGATGGGTGGGACCTATATCTCCCTAAAATGCATTGGGTAAAGATTTATATCTCATGAGATAGACATGGCTGGAACGGCAGGTTAAACCGGTTCAGTAAAACAGGACTGAAACGAGGAGTGAACTCGATTCAGAAAGGGACTTTGTCCACTAAGATGGTCTTGGCAGCAATGCTTTGGCTACTATGGAAATCATTACATGTGCTTAATGGATGCCACAATTACATTTTTTATTACCATGCTATTTTTTCATTCTTAATGTTTTTTTATGATCTATTCCTTACATACTTCCTTGTTTTATGTCATTTCTCAAGATTTTGATGTTTAAACATTATGTTCATTTTTTTAAGTTCAAATGTATATGGTATGTTTTATTTTATCCAAACTTACCCTTACTGAGCATTTGAGCTCACCCTTTTTATGTTTTCTTTTTCCCAGGATATAAAGAAAGGTTTTAGGTATTAAAAAAAGGGAAAGATCATTATGGGAGATGTTGAAGATCTTTCACCGTGATTAGAAGATTACGTTCCAAGTTTCCAAAGACACTAAACTATTACGGTCCTTGTGTGTCTGTTTTTGTTATGTATTTAGTATTCCGCTAAAGTAATGTAATGTCCATGTACGTCAGGCTTCAGGTCTCTACAGTTGGTATAAGTGGAAAGGTTTAGTCAACCTTTGGAAACTAGGATGCGAAAACGTGAGTGAGATCCCTAGAGATATTTCTAAGGTATGTCTAGGGATGTCCCTAAGGATAAGTATACATATAGGATATATTCCTAGAACTATGGTAACGATATTAGATTAAACCAAAGATGTTAAATATTGAAGATACTCCCCCTTTATTATGATTTTTGTCTCTCACACTATTCTTTTTGGGTTTTAGAAAATGGATGGAAACAAGATGATTCATGATAATGGAGGATATGATGGACAATGGAATGATATTCTTCATGAGCAACCAAATGAAATGGGATTTGGAAGTCCAAACATCATTATTATTCCGAATCAGCAATCTCATAATATGATCAATAAAGTAAAATTTGGTAAGTTTCCTGACTCGGCTAATAAGAGAAAGATGGAGTTTCATGATGATCATAGAGGAATGAAAGTTCAATTTCCCCTATGTAAATCATGTGTGAAGAGGCATCAAGGAGAATGTTTCAAAGGAACTGGAAGATGCTTTGGGTGTGGAAAAGAAGGGCACAAAGCCAGTAAGTGCAAAGGAAAAGGTTCAGTTAACACCAGGGATGAGGATAATGGTATTGCTACGACGTCAACAATGGTTAAATGTTTTAAATGTGGAATGTACGGGCATTATGAAAACCAATGCCCTAAGGGAAAGTCTCATTAAGAGAATCTGTATGGTCGTATGGGTAGTATTTATGTTGATGATGATGAAGAGACTACAAATGATATGTGAGATGAAAGAATTGTTGAAGCTCGGTCAATGGTTTAAGAATGTAGTGGAATGATTACATGTTTATCAAGTTTAATGTTGTATAAGTAATCTCATGGTACTATGGAATAAAGAGAAATCTAAGGATTGTTACACTGTAGTCTTTCTTTGAGTTTTGAAAGTGTATGATTAATGGTACTGGTATCCATGAAAGGTTATTCAGATATTTTTGGAAAGTAGATGATATTTTCATAATGAAGGGATAAGGAGAAAATTAAATGTTTGATAGTATTCATGAGCTCATGACTGATATAAGGAAATAGTTATATCATGGTTTGAGTATAAAGAATTTTGAGGGTTTTGGTTTGTGGAAAGTGCTAACTTTTAACTATATTCATGTTTTCACTAAGGTTCAATGGGTATTCATTCTTCAAGAGAATACATAATTAAGGTATTCACATGTTTGTAATTTGACCAACAAGATATATCTTATGATATATGGTGGATAAATGATGGCATTCACGTGATTGTTATGTGACATTTCAAGTAATCATTTTCTTTATTCTATGAGCTTGGACCGAAGTATTTTAGATAAGCCTAAAGATTGGAATGGATTATTTTGGACATAAGTTAGTATTGTTTAAGGATATAAATTTTTTCGATATTATTCATGGGATGTTATAGTATTATAGCTTTAGAAAAAGGACAACCTGCAGGACGGGCGACAGCCCATCGCGTCAGACAAGGCTATGGGAATCGAACCCACAACCGAAGTGCAACTGGCATTTATCGCCTACCACTGGCCTACAGGAAGTCCCTGTTTAGTAGAAACTAGTTTTATTATATTAAGTAGTATGATATAAGAAGTATAAGTCCATTTTAGAAACCATATACGATTAATCTCACTATAGATGGACTTATGTATTTTTTGATAACTTTTCTAACCTTTTGTTTGAGAAAGATGGAATGACCCATCATTCTATCACATGATCTGCAAACACATCATGAATGACAAATTCAACTTCATTTCGTTAAGATATGATGTGGAAATTGTCCAAAGAATGACCAACGGTGACACAGTACCAAAATCACGAAAGTATTTATTCTAATTCCAATTTCATCAAGTTTAGGGAAATGATCTTGAAAACCAAAAATGTTGTCCTAGTGCTCTTATATCTGATGAATTAGATGGTACCTTAGATTGTCACAAATTTATGGCTTTGTGATTGCTGGATTTTCCATATCCATGTTCTCTACCACTCTCTATCAGAACATGATGGTTAGATTTCTCTTCCAAATCCATATTTTCACCTATGTGGAAACCCAGTGATTAGTTTATTTGGGTAACCGTTAAGTTTCATACTTTTTTTAAAGAATGGTTTTGGTATTCCTTTTTGCGATGTGGGTTTCTATTAAATAAACTTTCAAGTAGTAGACCATTTATAACCCCGACGAATTTCGAGGGTGAAATTCATTTTAAGGGGGTAGAATGAAACACCCCGAGATTTTATGAAAAATATTCTTTTTAATTTCATTAATGTCTTGTGTTGTATGCTACACCAAAAGTTGCTTTCACAACACGCATCTTTGACTTTCCTTGCATTACACGCAATCGCGACCTTCCTCGATAGCGTGTGTAGTACGCAATACCGAGTTTCACTAAACAACGATATGCTATTAAAATATTATTAAAACTATCCGTTATGAATAGTAATAACCACCTTTTAAAATTTTATAAATTTTAACTCTCAAAATGGACTTCATTTTTGGATTTGGAATATCGAAATTAGCTTAGGGTGAAATTTTGGTACTTTTCAGATAACTTTAATATTCTGATGAATAGTAAAAATTACTCAATTTTAATTAAAAACAACATTTTTAATCAAAATAATTGATAGTGATAAATTATTAATTTGAGTGGTTTTAAAGTATATTTAGAATATATTTTTACAATTTAATACAATGTTGGTCATTGGATGTAATTTCACATTTAAACCAGATATAAACAAGTGTCAATCTTTTGATAGTTATTATCTCTTAAAAACACGCTATTTGTCTTGACGACGGGAATTAATTTTTTAATTAGTTAATGTAGCTGATATGTTTTGAATTAGGTAAAATAAACATCATTTTTGAAATCATAATATCAAATATAGCTTAGGCCTAATATTTGGTATTTTTCTGAAAACTTTCAATTTTTGATGAATAGTGAAACCACTAAGTGGTAGTTAAAAAACTGAATTTTTCATAAAACATAATTTTACCGCTTCTGTGAGTGGAATTTCAAAAATTCGAGAGACACGGTTAATATAAAGGACTAAAATTTGGTTCAATGAGATGAAAATAATTTTTGGTGAATAGTAACTTTTTACTTTCTTTACCACACTTAAAAGTAAATAGGGTAACTAAGGGTAAAAGTGTTATTAATATTACCCTAACACATGTCCTAATTCTATTTGATTAGTTTAATTCGACCAAAAACAACCTTAGGAATAAAATATGACCATTTAGGCCCACTTGGATTAGATTAGGACATTTATTATTAATTTATTTAAAGAAGGGTTAAAATAGTTAAAATAAATGTTTAATAAGTATATAATTTTTAATATAGGGTTATACATAGGATACATTCAACTATAAATATTAATTAGAAAGGTAAAAAGATTTCCTATATAATGGTATTTTATTTGTAATTTTTAGACATTAAATAATTTAATTTATTTATGACACAAAGATGATGCAGTAATTATCTTATTAATGAAATATTGACATAATTGATGTTATAAATACCAAAATAAATGTAATTTGATGCTTTTTATGAATTACAATAATTTTCTAGGTTAATATGACATGTTATTATTGATTTTATTAACTGTTTTCGAACTAATCATTCTATTATGATTTTTACACAAATAAATTACCAAATAGTGTCAAAATTGACATAAAATAGTTTTGAAAAAAAATATTATATTATTAATTGTTATTATATTCCTAAAAATCTATGGTTCGGAAAAATGACTTAGACAAGGTTATATATATTAATAATAAACAACTTGGGGTTCTTTTGTCTTGTTAGAGTAAGTTTATTAACCTTATAGTGTAAGAACACAAAAAGACACGGTAAAAGTAAAATTATCAAACGTAAAGTTAAAACTAAATGATAAGGTTAAAATAGAAAACTAAACTTGTCCAAATTCTATTGTATGATAGGATTTCGACCCATCCCCACCTTAGCTTCGGAATAACTCAATTTGGAGCTACTAAAAACCGAATGTGACTTTATAATAAAATAATATTTTTGGTTATTCCAAAGGTGCCCCTCTCCTCCCTTATAAAAAGGGCATTTCCTCCCTCTCTTCCTCACACCACATTGAGCCTTCAAGCTCGGCCAACCCCTGCAAATTTCTTCACTCCACTTCCCTAGAGACATCCTAGAGGTCATGTTCTTATTCAAAGACCAATTTTAGTGCCCTAAGAGTAGGTATCAAAGAGGTGCTTCAAAGAAGAGGTAATGTCCGTTACCGATTCTTTCACCTTTATTTCTTCTTCCACTTATTCTTCATAGGTTGTTTCATTATGAAGTAATAAAATCAGTATCACTCATATACTTATATGTTATTATAATTATGAAACAACCCTATTTCACCATCTATCCATCCTACGGAAAATGAAATCACCGCGCGTGCGTACGTACGGAATACCGTCTCCACGTCGTGGTGTAATCTATTTTCCACCACCACCTTACTTGGATGGGTATAATGGTGTACATAATAACTATATATGATTATTTTAAAGTTATATTGATTATGAAATATTATGCATACACTCCAATACAATCCCACGATCATGAGAACGATATCATCGCTCGTGCGTACGTACAGACTACCGTCTCCACGACGCGATGAGATTCATTCTCCACGTTTACCATTCATGAATGATTATAAAGTATATATAATAAGTAATAATGAAATATATGACATAATAATGATACTGTATTTATGTGTATATATATTTATGTCATCTACTTAATTCCATTCAACTCAATAAGGAAACGAAAACAGCGTTCATGCATACGTACGGCCTACCATCTCCATGAACGGTGTATTTCGTTCCATTTATTGATCTATTATATATATGTATATTCCGAATATATATTATATATAAAACATGTTTTATATTCTGGAATTATGTAATCACAATCTATGTA
Organism: Viscum album; assembly: GCA_963277665.1. NCBI lineage: Eukaryota > Viridiplantae > Streptophyta > Magnoliopsida > Santalales > Viscaceae > Viscum > Viscum album. The sequence goes on from OY728136.1 coordinate 769,414,261, forward strand.
ATCATACGACTAATTACAAGTCAAAACACGGACGACAAATTAAACAATTTTACCCAAAACGCTCTTTAACATGGAATTTACAAAGGAACGGGTAAAATAAAGTCATAAGTGAACCATATATGATATCATAAAAATAAGTATGATTCTGGAATAAGTCAATAACATTATTTAAATAATTATATAGGAGGTTCGGACACTTACGAAGCAAATCAGACCTAAGGTAAGGGATAATTTATCAATCTCATTTTTATCCGAGATTGTTTATTCGTAAGTATTTACTGGGGTTATCTTTATCATCCAAGCCCATGTTTTCCAAAAATGGTTTCATGTATGTTTAAAGTACTTTTTACCCATTTATTACTTTTACTACATGGTATGTTAGAAATCTTTCTTTTGTTTACATTACGAGGTACTTTTTGACTTTTTCGGCAAAAGTACGAAAAGAATGTTTTTTTAACTTATACAGCACGAACGGATTTTTACGGTTTTATAAAGCCATATTTTCATGAAGCTTACTCCAAAATATTTCATGACTATTTTAAATAAAATCTATTTCTTTGTAAATTGCATGATGTTTTGTGAAAAGAAATTGATTTTGAAGAAGAAAGGATATTTTCCTCAAGAATTCATTACAAGTTTTTTATCAAAACCATTTTCCATCTTAGATGAAATTATTTCATATGTGTATGTTTCAAGTGTAATGTCTCTATGATTGAAATGGTTTCACATTTCTTATTATGAAATGAAATCCATTTCTTTTATATGGATTATGTGATGGCCGGATGATGTTTATGAAACCCATTTTATTCGTTGGGTTATTATGAATGATGTATGTTTATTTTGTGGCACAAGTAAGAATGATTTCATTATGAGATGGGTGGGACCTATATCTCTCTCCAATGCATTGGGTAAAGATTTATATCTCATGAGATAGACATGGATGGAAGGGCAGGTTAAACCGGTTCAGTAAACCAGGAGTGAAACGAGGAGTGAACTCGATTCAGAAAGGGACTTTGTCCACTAAGATGGTCTTGGCAGCAATGCTTTGGCTACTACGGAAATCATTACATGTGATTAATGGATTCCACATTTACATGTTTTATTCCCATGCTATTTCTTCATTCTTAATGTTTCTTTATGATCTATTCCTTACGTACTTCCTTGTTTTATGTCATTTCTCAAGCTTTTGATGTGTAGACATTATGTTCATGTTTTTAAGTTCAAATGTATATGGTATGTTTTATTTTATCCATACTTACCCTTACTGAGCATTTGAGATCACCCTTTTAATGTTTTCTTTTCCCCAGGATATAAAGAAAGGTTTTAGGTAAGAAAAAAAAGGGAAAGATCATTATGGGAGATGTTGAAGATCTTTCACCATGATTAGAAGATTACGTTCCAAGTTTCCAAAGACACTAAACTATTACGGTCCTTGTGTGTCTGTTTTTGTTATGTATTTAGTATTCCGCAAAAGTAATGTAATGTCCATGTACGTCAGGATTCAGGTCTCTACAATGTTCCTTCAAATATCTATACATCTTAGTGCTACCAGGGTGTATATAGAAATTGGAGTTATGAGCATCATCCAACACTTCCCTTTTTAGATCAAGTATGTAAGGGACACAAAGTATCTTCCCAAATTTTGAAATTCCATCTTCACATATGAAGTCAATCAATCTCCCATCATTCAGAGCTTTAATTTTCTTTTAAATCTCTTCATCATCAGTCTGAGAACTTTAATCCTTTCTAGTAAATATGGTTTGGAAACCATTCGAAAAAGTATTGATGTTTCACCTTCTATGATTATTACCATATCCATCTTTAATACATCCAGGAATATAGGATCCATTTCAACTCTTATCTTGTTAAAAACATCATGATCCTATCTACTCAAATCATCTTCAACCTTATTTTCCTTTCCCAATTGGTAGTGTATAGTGAAATCATAATATTTGAGTAGTTCAATCCATAATCTTTTCCTAATGTGGAGTTCTTTCTGTGAGAAAATATAATTTAAACTCTTGTGATCGGTATATATCTCACATTTTCACTATAGAGATAGTGTCTCCATATCATTAATGAAAATATTACTGTTGATAACTCAAGATCATGAGTGGGATAGTTTTGTTCATGAATTTTTAGCAGTCGTTATGCATAGGCAATAACTCTATCATTCCTCATAAGGACACAACCATGTCCTTTCTTTGAAGCATCACTATAAATAACAAACCTATCATTACTCAATGGTAGATTCAAGAAAAAAGCATTGAAAAATATTCTCTTCAGTTATTCAAAACATTCTTCACACTCTTTTGTCCAAAACAATTTAACCCCTTTATGTGTGAGATTGGTTAATAGGTTAGCCAATCGGGAAAAACATTGTATGAAACACTGATAATAACCTTCTAAATCAATAAAACTACATACCTCAGTTATACTCATCGGTGTTGGCCATTCTTTTATTTCTCTTCTCATAGAAGGATCAAGATAGATTCCATCATTAGAGACAATATAGAAAAGAAAAGAAATCTCTCGAAGCCGGAATTTACACTTGCTAAACTTTCCATATAATTCGTTTCTTCTAGGAGTCTTTATAATAGTGCGCAAGTGATTTTCATGATCTTTGTAGCTTTTGGAGTATACCAAGATATCATCAATAAATATGACTATAAAGTCATCAAGATATTCCTAGAAAACTCCATTCATTATATACATGAAGATAGAGGGTGCATTAGTTAATCCAAAAGGCATTACTGTAAACTCATAATGCCCATGCCTGGTACAGAATGTTGTCTTCGGAATGTCTTCCCTCTTCACATACAACTGATGATATCCAGATTGATGGTCACTCTTTGAAAAATATTGAGCACCATGAAGTTGATCTAATAAATCATCAATGCGAGGCTGGGGATACTTGTTATTTATTTTTATAGAATTTATCTCCCTATAGTCAATACACAGACTCATAGATCCATATTTCTTCTTAACGAAAAGAATAGGGTCTCCCCATAGAGAAACACTAGGGTGAATAAATCCTTTATTACTCAATTACTCTAGTTGTTTCTTTAGTTCCACTAATTCCACAGTGGTCATTCTATAAGGGGTCTTTGATATGGTCCTTGAACCCAGAATTAAATCAATGGAAAATTAAATTTCTAGTTTTAGAGGATATCCAGGTAAATCCTCTAGAAACACATCAACATATTCTTGCACAATAAGTACATCCTCTATTTGAACATTCTTTTCCTCACCCATAGATATTTAACTATCTTCCTCCCCAATAATTGAATTTATTAGAGCTATTGGGGGTGGATCTAGATAAGAATCAGATGGTGATGTTTCTTCTCTAAGGATAAGGTACTCTTTATCATCATCAAAAATTGTAACCTCCTTCTTCTTACAATAAATTTTTGCGTCATTGTCTGAAATCCAACCAATACCGGGGATTATATCAAATTCAACATTATTGGAAGTGATCGCATAAGATTTTCCTTGCTCCCTTTTCCTTTTTCGAGATAAGTTTTCTTAGATCTTAAAACATTCATTTTCCTAATTCCTCATTTCTCTACAATTCCAACATTCAACATTGACAAACTCTTTCTTTCCCTTGCAATAACTAGATTAGTGGCCTTTTTCACCACACTTGTAATAGACTCACATTACCTTCAGGTATGTACTCGGGTTTTTCTTCCCAAATTTATTGTATGATAGAAATTCAACATTTCCCTTATTCCCCTTATTTCCATTTCCAAAGTGTTCAGTATATCTCTTCTTATCTTGCATTGCTTTAAAGTCGTAAGACTTAGATAATTCCTTTTCTGTCTTGATAGCACATGAGACAATATCTTTGTAAAATGAGAAGGATTGTGAGACTAATTCTAAACGAATAAATGGTTTTAACCCATAAAATAATCAATCAATATTACTCCTTGGGTTACGTATATAATCTACGGCATGCCTTGCTAACCATGTAAAGTTAGCCTCATACTTTCCGACATGCTCATCCTCCTTTTTCCTCAGACTCAGAAATTGTCTTTCTATATTCACTTGATGGTCATGAGGATTGTATTTTAATAAGAAAAACTCATTAAACTCCCTCAAATACATATTTGATACTTCTTTATCCTCCTTTGTATTTTTAATTAATTACCACCATTGATCTGCATCTCCCATGAGGTGAAAAACTACCATGATAACTTTTTCCCTTTTTCTACTCCCCAAATCATGAAATATTTTCTTAAAGGAACTTATCCGTTGCTCAGCTACAAATGGATTTTTAGTCCCATTGAATATTGGTTGGTTTTTCCTCACGAAGTGTTCTAACACTGATCCACCATGTTGTGGATCATGGTGCTCCATACGGGTAAGGTTATTATTCATAACCTAAGTGAGTTATCCTAGTATGGTTATAAGTTGTTCAGCACCAGTTGCATTTCCATATCCACTATAATTATCTTGAGTAGGAGAGAAATCCCTACATGGATTATGTTCATTGATATGGTTTCCATTCCTTCCACTAAGCGCCATTTCTAAACAATTTCATATACTAGATTAGTTTATGAATCAAAATACATAATTACAAACTAGTAAAATACCTAACATTAATTTAATAGTTTATGCATATAATCATAAAAAATGTTTTCTTTGGGGAGGTATTTATTCAAAAATCCTTCATAATGGTTTGTAAAGAAGATGTGAATTATACTATGCATACCCCTCGAGAGTGTCGTAACCAAGAGGGCAGCAAGACCTGCTGTCGGGTACCAGGACACCCCAGGTCAAGCTAGAAACTCATTTTCGGAGTTCCCACTCCTTGGTACATATGTTCCAGAGCTGCCTCTACCTACTCATATACAGATAGGGATGTATTTCTTGGATAATTCACAAAGTCTCTACATTACCAAAATTCCAGGAAGTTCTTCTATACTAATCCTAAAAGTATATCGTAGGGTAATGTTCTCTAATGAGAGTTTTTCTAAATATAGTTTCCAAGGTTTGTAATAAACTTCCTATGATACCACCTATAATGAACCGACCCCAGTTACCCAGATTTGGTTCATTATTAAATAACATTTTCATAATCACAAGAGATCAAGTCTCAAAATACCGATTAGTTTAGTAGCCTTGGAAGCACTAGATACATGCATAAGTTTTACATTACATCATGAAATAAAAAAACAACATTGTATCCCCTTTGAACACACTAATATCCTTGGCCTATCCCTGCAAGTTAATCATAATATACTTCTTCACGTCCTGGGAAAAAGAAAACATAATAAATTGATGAGCTTAGATGCTCAGTAAGCATAACAATATAGCATAAACTATCATAAATAAGCATAAACATTTAAGGGAGTTTATAAGACTAAAAAATACTTTTAAGCTTAAACATTATAATAATATGGAAAATATAAATCAAATAAATCCATTTAATTGTTCACATTGATATTATACTAGTCAAATAATCACATGAAATATTAATAGCTAATTTTATAATGATAGAATGCATAATGCTAGACATCATAACCACATAGTCAAGGCCTTGTGCCAAGACTACTAATAAGATTTTTTCAAGGCCTTGTGCCAAGACACTAGTTTGTCTCATGAGACCTACTGATGCATCGAGGATCTATAGCGGGCTCCACTCATTACTTACTTTGTCCAATGCATTCCTCATATGAAAAGGTTGAAACATAACATAAACATTCATATTAAAACTAGCATACGAAATGTTAATACTTTAACCATAAACCAAGAATGGTATAAAAATAACACATCCACTTTCAAACATATCACAAAACCTTTAATCCAATATGTAAGATTGTATCATAATAAATCAACTTCAAACAAGTGTAAATTCTTTTAAAGGATGTTTACATAGATGAAATCAAAACTATTTGAGAGAAATATCTCTTTCTATTCTGAAATAATTAAAAAGTAGCATAATTATAAAAGAAAACATTTATTTTGAAAATATTCTTATAAGATTGTAATGGATGTTTCTAAGGTGTTATAACGGCAGAAAATATTCAGACTCGCCGTATTTGTTAAAAAACATTCTTACCTTAATTTGTCTAAAAGGTCATAAAGTACCTGATTAGGAAAGCGACGGAAAGATTTATTTCAATAAATTTTTTAAAAAGTAAAACAAGGGTATAAATTAATTTAACCTATATTCTAGTAAATAGTAAAAATGTTTTGAAATACATTTTTAATAAACATGGATGTGGATGATAAAGAGGTCCCAGTAGATAGTCATGTATAAACAACCTCAGATAAATAAAGAGATTGTAAAATTAACCCTTGCCTTGTAATTTTCTTTAGTCATGGGTAGGGTAAACTCCTATATAATGGTGAGATCATTATTATTTAATTATAAAAGAACAAAAGACATAAATATGATATAATATATGATCTTCTAATATTTCGTTGTTAATGATATTTCAGTACTATCATTGTTTTGGGTGTTAACTGATTCATTTTCTTATATATGTTTTCTCACGTAAGTCATGTTTTTTATGGATATGATGTATTTGATTAATATAAAAATGATATTAATTTATTAAACATTATTTTTTTAATCATAAAATAAAATTTATTCTTGAATTTTTATGATGTGGAATGAATCTCGTCGCGCTCGTGGAGACAGTAATCCGTATGTACGCACGAACAACAATATCATTCTATTGATGGTGAAATTGTATGTAATTAGATGGTATATAATATATACATAATCATTAACATATTATATTTATTATTTAAATCAATTATACTCATTATTATACTCATCCAAATAATGATGTTTTTAATAACAAACTACACCACGACATGGAGACGGTAAGCTGTAGGTACACACGTATGGTGACTTTTCCATTCATGGGATGGATAGAATAATGAATATGGTTTTACCATAATTATAATAACATAAAATTATGTATAAGGTACTGGAGTTATTTTTTTGGTATGGAAACAAAAAATAAAGAGGAAGTGGAAAAAGAAAAGAACTTTGAATGAGGTGATGAAATTATTACCTCTTCGTCGGGTGCTTCCTTTTGATTTGATCAAAAGGGCTCCATAAGTTGGATTTATGATAAATTTAAGGATACTAGGGTGAATTGAGGTTAGTTTGGAGGATATTTGAGCATGTTTTGTCTGATTAAAATGGCTTTGGAGGTGTTATTTTGAGAGAAGGGTAACTACCCTTTTATAAACGAGGTGAGGGTCACTTTAGGAAAATCTTGAAATATTAATGTATTATACAATCATATTTGACATATAATGGATCCAAAAGAATTTTTTTCTAGGATAAGTTAGGGATGGGTTTAAATCATCTCAACCAATAGGTTTTAGATAGGTTTAGGTCACCATATTAACCTTATTTTTAGATTTAACTCTTAGTTAAATAGTTTAACTTTTACCATATATTCTCGTATTATTATAATAAATGGTTAATAAACTTACTATAAAAAGCCTAGATAACCCCAAGTGGTTAATAATTGACATATCTATCCTTATATAAGTCCTTAGTAAGAAAATTATATTTTTAAAAATAATATATCAATTAATAATATAGTATTCGTTTTAAAAACTCATTTATGTCAATTTTAACATTATTTAGAACTTGGTTTTTTGAATGTAAAAAAACTTGATTTCTTTAAAAAAATTAATAATTCATAACATGTCATATTAACCTATAAAATTAGTGGAATTCATCAAAATTCTAAATTTATATTTATTTGGATATTTATAATATCAATTATTTTAATCTTTCATTAATAAGGTAATTACTACATCATCATTGTGTCATAAATAAATTTAATTATTTAATGTCTAAAAATTATAAATAAAATACCATTATGTATGAAATATTTTTAGATTTATAATGAATATTTAAAGTCAAATTTATCTTATGTATAACCCTATATTAAAATCTTTTAGTTATGATAATGTAAATTTAACACTTTTAACTCTTCTTTAAATAAAATAATAATAAATGTCCTAATCTAATCCAAGTAGATCAAAGAGGATCATGTTTTATTCCAAAGGTTTATTTTTTTCGAAAAAACACTTATCTAATAGAATTAGTACATGTGTTAGGGTAATTATAATATCATTTATACCTTTAATTACCCTATTTACTTTTAACCGTGGTAAAAAAATTCAAAAGTTATTATTCACCAAAAATTATATTCATCCTATTGAACCAAAATTTACTTACTTATGCCAACCGTGTCTCTAGTATTTTTGAAATTTAATTCATAGAAGCAGTAAAATTATGTTTTATGAAAATTTGCAAATGTGCCTAGAAGGTTGGTAAATGACGTTAAAATGTTCGGTAAAAATTTATACATCTAATTATATTATAAAATTACTCCAATTAATTACATTAAACATATATATGTATTATATATATATTTTTACCTAAAATAAATTTAAATAAAATAAATAATTATTTAAATAAAAAGTAGGTTTTAAACAATAACGTAGTGTTTTTCACTATTCATCAAAAATTGAAAGTTATCTGAAAAATACCAAAAATTCACCCTAAGCTAATTTTGATATTTCCAATACAACAATTAAGTCCATTTTGATAAATAATGTTTATAAAATTTTGAAAATTGGGTATTACTATTCATAACGGCTAGTTTGACTGGTTGAGGTGTGCTAGAACTCGAAGTTGCATACAGCACAAGCTATTGCATTATTCAAAGAGAAATGTATCGTGGAAGCTTGGGGTGTTACAGAAAGTGGTATATCATCATATATAAATGAAATGTAAATTAATTTGGTCATACAAATACATGTCCCAACACAAGTAATTTGTAAATATAAGGTGTAACATAATAAAGAAATTTGAAGAAAGATGAGAAATAGAATAACTCTTACAAATTTTGGCATAGTAACCGGTGTACATAGAGGGATTAATGAGCGATAAATAGGTCTCTCATAATTCAAAAATAATAATGGAATTATGGTTGTAGGTTTGAAAACATACCCTAAAATTTTTAATTGAGAAATAAAAGGGTATAACAATATAAGGAAACATGGACAAAAATGAGAAAGGAATGTGAGGATTCCTTACTTGGATGTGTGATCCCAAAGGCTTAGTAGATGATTATTGAGAGTTTGGGTCTCTTTGGTAGGACTATACGGAGTGGATAGAAGAGTGATTATGAGCTTTAATGAGTTTGAGTGAAGAGGAATAGTTTCTTGGGTGGGTTTATATAGGAAAGGAGGAGGAATTCTTTATTATTTAGGTTTTAGACACTACACACTAAAATATTGAAAAACACAAACCTTCTGATGGGGTTTTCCCATGTTTTTTACCAAATATGAGTGGAAAAAAATTATTTTATAAGTATATGGTCTGAAAATATAAAAATATTAGTTTTGGTTATGTGGAGGTGAGTCATATTTTTAAATAAATGGACTTAAAATCAAAAAATATATTACACATTTTGGAGATTCACTAAAGATTTTTAAAATATTTAAAACAAATGTAAAATAACATTATTTTAATGGGAAAACATATTTTAGCCCATGAATATCGATTATAGTATTTATTTCATCATTTTGAGGTCATTAGGATGTCCAAAAACACATATCTTATTTATACGGTATTTAATGTTTACCCAAAAAATCAACTATCTCCGAAAATTATGAATAATTCAACATTGAATATTTTCAAAGTCCTAATTTTAAAAATAATATTCATTTTCTCTAAATAATTTTCTAAATATGTCAATTTCTACTTTTAAAATGAAAACCGACATTTACTGAAAATTCACGGGTTTTGAAAAAAACAATTTTCAAACCTTAATAAAAATTAAAATTTACATTATAAAAATTATATACTCATTTTTTATTCATAAAATTAATTTGAGAAAAATATTTTATTAAAATATTAATTATTTCAAAAATCATTAATTCCTTAAAATAAATTCTTGTAAATATTCACTTTCTATTTTATCGTATAAAAAATTTAACTCCTATCAAACTGATTACCTAATCATTTAAATATAAGGAACTAGTATAATCATCATTTATAAGAATTATTTTTACAATATTATTAATAGATATACTATATTAATTTAATAATATTTATTTCTCAAAAGTATCAATTTTACCTGAAAAATAAATTTATCAAATTCATCATTTTTTCAGAAAGATTATTATCATAAAGGTGTTAATAGAATAAGACTTTTATTTATAAAAATAAATTAAAAAATAAGTAACTAATACCTTATTACATAAACCCTTATAACAACCACATAATACCAAATGGTAAGGTGTGCGATGGTGATAGACTCTTGAGGCATCTCAGATAACATCACATGGGTGGTAGTCTCTATTTACTTGAACTTCTCTCATAGGTGATTCTGTTCAAGCTTAACATGTTGAATCTCAGCGTGGTATTGGTAATATTAAAATCCTAGTGATGTTACCTCCTTTATGAGATCTGATAAATGAGCTTCGTATGGCCCGAGTTTACTGGATAAGTCCATCCACTCCTTTTTTTATATCAAAGTGATTTTTTTAAAAACCTTATATGTATATCAGTTATGTGATCATTATTAAATGTCTATATTATCAATGGTAATGATACATAACAGTCATTTAAACCCAATCAGATATTACAAAACAATGTGATTTCATGTGTTTTCTATATCCATAAAAAATTAAAATAAATGTAATTTTATTCATAAATGTTCTGGTCATTACAACCTTCCCCCATTATGAAATTTCACCCTCCAAATTTCTTTTTCCCATACTAAAATAGATTAGGGTAACTCTATCACATCACATCCTCTAATTCCCTTGTGGCTTCTTCAAACTTGTTGGTTCGGCACAAATTCTTGATAAAGGGCATCATCTTATTTCGTATAACTTTTTATCAACGATCTAATATCTTCACCAGATTCTATTCATAAGAGTGGTCATTATCAAATGGTACCACCTCTAGATTGAGTACATGTGATGGGTTAGGTATGTACTTCTTCAAGAGTGATACATGCAATACATCATGTACTTGAGATAGTTTTGGTGGGATTTCTAGTCGATAGGCCACTGGTCCAATGAGATCAAGGATCTAAAAAGGGCTGATGTATCATGGAATAAGTTTTCCCTTCTTCCCAAATCTCATAACTCTCATCCATGTTGATATTCAAAGGTATACCATGTCTCCAACATCAAACTCTAGGACTCATTGATGATTGTTAACATAGCTCTTTTGTCGACTCTGGGCATATTTAATGTTATGATAGATTGTATTAACCTTCTCCACCATTTCATAGACCATTTATGGACCTAAAAGTTTACTCTCCATAACTTCGTCCCAACATGTCGGTGTTCTTCACTTGTTCCAATAAAGGGCTTCATATGGATCCATTTGGATGCTAGAGTAGAAATTGATATTGTAAGAGAACTCAAATAGAGGAATATGTTGATCCCATCCTCTTTTGAAGTCCATTGATAATTATCTCAACATGTCTTCAAGTTTTTTGATAGTCCACTCAGATTGGAAATTAGTTTTATAATGATAAGTCGTACTAATGTTTGGCTAAATATTCAAAGCATGTTAGAGACTCTTCCAGAACCTTGAGGTGAATCTTGGATCTTTTTCGGATGCAATCGATAGTGATACACCATACAGTCTTACCACTTCTCTGATGTATATCTGTTCCAGTTGATCCAATGAAAAATCGTCTTTAATCGTAATGAAATATGTTGTCTTTATAAGATGATCCACAACAACCCAGATAGCATTGTTTCCTTTGGATGTATTTAGATTTCTAGTGACAAAGTCCGTGGTGATGTTTTCCCCTTTCCATTTTGGTATAAGTAAAGGTTGAATCATCTTATTAGAATTCTACCTATCAGCCTTCACTTACTGACATACCAGGAACATGGATGTATATATAGTGATCTCTCTCTTCATGTTATCCCAACAATAATTCTATCAGAGATCCCGATATATCTTTGTGGATCCTGGGTGGATAGAGATATTCAAACTATGTTCATCATCAAAAAGTTATTTCTTTTAATAAGGATTTTATAGAACACATATTCTTGACCCAAATCACACAATTCCTTCTTCATTAACATTGAACTCTGAGTATTTCCCTTTTCTGATAGTTTCCACTTTCTTCTGAATTCCCACATCAACTTTTTGAGAATAATTTAACATTTACAAAAGAGACAGTTGAGAAATAATTTGTGAAATGATTTATGAAGTTCTTTTCTTCATTATTCTCATGTTCATCTTTATCAAATCTAAGAATATTGGATCCTTCTTAATTCTCATCAATGAAAGAGTTACAAGATCATTTATACTTAGAGAATCTACAACCTTGTTTTCTTTCCTAGTGTAGTAATGGATTTAGCATTTGTAATCCTTGAAGAGCACCTAACTATCTTCATTGGTGTATATTCATCTCTTTCTATGTGAATAATATTTGAGTCTTTTGTGATCTATATATATTTTCACTTTTCCCCAAATAGGGAATGTCTCCAAATTTCTAAAGAAAATATCACTACATCAAACTCAAGATCATGTGTTGGATAGTTCTACTCATAACCTTTTAATTGCCTTGAAGCATAGGCAATGACGTTGTCATTTTTCATCAACACACATCCCAAAACAATCTTTAAAGCATCACTGAATACCACAAATAGTTCTCCACTTGTGGGTAGTGTGAGAACGGATGCAGTAATAAGCCTCCTTTTCAACTCCTTGAAGATCTATTTACATTCATCATTCCAAGATAAGTTGACTCCCTTTTGAGTAATCCTGGTAAGAGGATTTTAAAATCATGATAAATTTCTCAAAAATTGTCAATAATATCTAGCTAACCTATGGAAGCTATGGATATCTATCACGGATGTTGGTCTCAGCCATCCCTCAATTTCATTTTTTTAATAGAGGGATCCATATATATCCCATTTCTTATGATTATATTCCCCAATAATGATAATTCCTTCAATAAGAACTCACACTAGATGTACTTTTCATATATCTTCTCCTTTTTGAAGGTCTCTAGTATAGTTCTTAGATACTCCTCATCCATCTCCATGGTTTTGGAGTATATTAGAATATACTCTATAAATACTAAAACAATTTATGTAATAACTTAAGAATATATTCATCAATTCCATAAATATTGATGGACAATTAGTGAGTCTAAAAGGCAATACTGTGAATTAATAGTTCTCATGCCTTGTATGAAAAGTAGTCTTGGGGATATCCTCCTTATTCACCCTAACTTTGTAATAACCTGAATATAGATCCACATTATAAAAGTATTGTTCTCCACATAGCCGATTGAACAATTCATCGATTCATGGAAATAGATACCTTTTCTTTATCATAATTTCGTTGAGCTTAAAATAATCAATGCAATAGCTCCTTAACACATCCTTCTTTTTGACAAAGAGGAATGGTGCACCCTATGGTGAAGCACTTGGGCATATAAACCCTTTATCCATATTCCCCTGTAGTTATTTCTTTAGAACCTCAATCTCTACAAAAAATATTCTATATGGAGTCTTGGATATTGTCAATGCCCTTGGTATAAGATCAATCAAGAATTCAAAATCTCTTCTAGGAGGAAGACCAGTCATTTCCTTGAGAAACACATCAGCAAATTCCCTCACAATAAGCATGTCTTCGATGATGGTTCCTTCCTTAGACTCCATCATCTAAAAAAGATATTCATTATAATATGGAATTAATATCCATGCTTGATATGATGGTGCTAAATAATATTCATCCTCCTCCTTTCACTTGTATAGAAATGGGGGATGATTCTCCATGTGGAGAATGATTTCCCTCTCAAAGAAATTTATGTTGTCCCAATATAGGGAAATACAATCCATTCCAAGAATTTCATCAAATTATAAGAGAGGGTGTATGATGAGGTTTGTATAACAACCCTTCTCTTTATTACAGTCTTAAACATGATTTATTATATAAATGTGCACTTAATACAACCGAGAAGATTGAGAGGTCTACTGTCTTTGGAGATTAGGAACCTTACATGAAAACTTAATACATAAAATAAAACATATTTATTCAAAACTATTTTACATTACCACAACATTCATTCATACATAGCATTGAACGGGATAACCTGAGGACATACATAACAAAGGGGTGAGCTATAAAGCCCAGTAAGAAAGTAAACAATGCATTACATGAAGAATATAGTTCATGTTAGGAAATAGGCATATCAATGGATTATAAAATAGACATGAACATAAAGGCATGAAATATCATTATTATCATGACATGGAAATGTGGCAATAATATACAACAGGTTATTAGCCTGATCCAAGGCTCATTGCACATGGATTAGCATGCATAAACCCTCATTGAACTTGAATTACCATGAGTAAACCCTCATTGCACTTGAATTGGCATGAGTAAACCCCCATTGAACTTTAATTAGCGTGATTAAAATCTCATTGTACATGGAGTATCATGATATGAAACATTACCTAATTCATTGGAGTTCTATCCCGGCGCACCCTTTATAAACATTTCATTTCATGCATAAGTGTGCCACATGGATCATATAACATGGAATCATTCAACAGAATAATCCATTACATGATTAAATAATGTGTAATAAATACTTTTAAGAAACATTAAATAAGTATATGTGCATAAAGGTGAATACCATTTATAGAGAAATGGGTATGGTTTTCACTGCAAAATGATTTTTTCTTGGGATTCGTGGCGCAATTTTGGCAGCATAACAACATGACATAAAAATTCATAAAAATTGTTGATGAGGGAGGAAGGGGTATCTCATAATATGTACATGAAATGGAAAGTAAGTGTGTCATATAGATACATTTTTAAATACATTGAATATGGAAATAGAAGGTGTGTCATAATAAAGAAACATGAAGACATAGGAGAAATGGAATAACTCTTACGAAATTTTGGCATGGTAATGAGTGGGAATGGGAGGGATTAATGAGAGTGAAAGTGGTATATCGTCCTTAAAAAATAATGAGGGTAGTATGGGGGAGGTGACAAATTATACCCCAACATTTTTAATTGAAAAATAAAATGGTATAACAACATAAAGAAACTTGTACAAAAAATAAGAAAAGAAGAAATCCCTTATGAAAATTGTGCATTGTAACGAGTATACATAAGGGTTTATAAGAGGTATAAATGAGAGTGAAATGGGATATCATCATTTATAAATATAATTCGAAGTAATTAGGATATATAAAAACATATCCCAACATAGGAATAAAATAAAATCAAAGACATAACATGAAAAGAATGCTTGATAAAAGAGGAGGGTGGAAGATCCCTTATGGAATTTCAGCATAGTAACTGGTGTGCTTAAAGGATCATAGGGGGGTTTGATGGGATTGAATGTAAGATAAAATAATATATAAATAAAATGGATAGTATGGGGGTCTTGGAACATCGTAACACAACATATAAATATGTATCTTAAGAATCATAATGTAAAAGAGTATCTTGAATGGAAATGAGAAGAGTGAAATCCCTTATGGAATTTTGGCATAGTAACGACTTAGGTAAGGGTAAAAATGAGGGATGATAAATAATACATCATTAAAATTACATAAAATATACATTAATATAATTATTATAAATAATCACATTATAACCAATTGAAATTACAAGAACTACTTTCAAATAAGATGCTTGAATTTGAAAGGAGGAGAGAATGTGAGGATCCCTTAATTGGAAGTGTGATCAAAAACGCTTGGGAGATGATTAAGAGAGGCTTATTGGGAGATTTTGGTGCCTTGGGAGGATTATAAGGAGAGGAGGGTAGAGGTTTTTCAAGCTAAAAATTTTGTGAGTGAAGAGAATGAGAGATTAGGTTGGTTTATAAAGGAAAGGTGGGTGAATTCATTATTATTTTGGTTTCGGACACTACACACTAAAATATTCAAAACCAAAAACCACTAATATTAGGCTTTCATATGTGGAGGTGAGTCACACTCTCAATGAAATCATTTAAAAATGTTAAAATATTTTATAAGTCTTAGAGGTTCCACTGAGGCATAATAATATTAATCAAAAAAATATAAAATAAAATTATTTTAAAGGTAAAACATATATTGGAAGAATATATATTTTATTGTATTTTATTTCATCACTATTGGGTCATTATGATATCATAAACCACATTATATATTTATACGGTATTTAATTTTTACCCAAAAATTCAATTGTCTCAGAAAATTATGAAAAATTCACCGTTAGTTAATTTCAAAATCATAATTCCAAAAATAATATTCATTTTATCTAAATAATTTACTAAATATGTGAATCTTCACTTTTTTAATAAAAACCGTCTTTTACTGAAAATTGACAGGTTTTGACAAAAATAGTTTCCAAGCCTTAATAAAAGATACATTGGACTTCATAAAAATTATATGATAATTTATATTCAACAAAAATTATATAACAATAATATTTTATTAAAATATTATCTATTCTAAAAATTCATTAATACATCAAAAATTAATTGTTTAATTAAAAATACAATTTCATTTCTATCGTATGAAAATATAATTCTTGTCAAACAGAATACTTAATCAATTGCATACTAAAAACAATAAGGAATAAATCTAATCATCGCTTATAATTAAAATTAGTTTTCTTATAACACTATTAGAATAACAATATTAATAAAAATCAGTTTAATATAATAATTTATATATTTCTAAAAAGTGCCATTTTACCTGAAAAATCAATTTATCTAATTCATTATATTTTTAAGAAAAACTGTTCTCATAAAATAATTAATGGAAAACAAATTTTATTTATAAATGGAATTACATAATATGTAACAAATACCTTGTTACATAACCCCTTATGACACCAACATTTGACATAAGGGTAAGGTGTGTGATGGTGACAGACTTTTGGGCGGCTTGGATAACATCACCCGGGTGGTAATATCTATTAACTTGAACTTATCCCTTAGGATATTAAATTAAAGAATAAAATGTTGAAGCTCAGATTGGGCATGGTTAAGAGTGAATACTAGTGATTCTACCTCCTTTATGGTCTCTGAAAAATTAGTTTTGTGTGGAAAAATTCTACTGGTAGAGGCCATCGACTCGTCTTTCTGAATTAATTTCTCTATTTTCATTTCTCTTTATTAAAAATAATTTTAACGTTAAATTTTTTATTGTTTCCAATTTCCATATTTATCATTGGTATTTATTGACCAAATATCACATAATGGTTGAAAACTAATAGTAACATTTCAATTTATACTTGTATAGTTCTAATGAATGTGACATAGTAAAACATACATTTTTAGGAAACAAAAAATTATTCAAAAGTTTGGGTCATTACACTCTTCCCCCCTTAAGAAATTCCGTCCACAAAATTTCATTTTACATAATAAGGTGAAAATAGGTGAGGTTACTTCTCCTCCATCATTTCAATGAGGTCTTTAGTCTTTCCTATTAGCATTGCCTTTAGGTAGAAATTGTTCATGTGTCACAATGGTACTTTAGGATTTTTTCAAAATCATATACTTCCTTTTCCCAAAAACTCCTCATCCATCTTGGATTATATCGATATAAGCATCGATATGTCATGAAAATAGTATTTCCTATATATAATTTTGATACATCTTCTTGAACATGTTTTTTATTAAAAAAGTCTTACTGATTCATCTTCAAATATTTCAAAATAGGGTTTTGGAAAATAGGTTTTCATATATCCCAAAAGAAAAAAAATATATAATTTGGTACATATAGGATGATCAGAGGACTCCCACTTCTGCATCATCTAGAAAATAATTTAGTGCATCATAATTTTGAAATAATGTGAAGAATTTGAAAAGACCATGATGGTACTTCCCACGCATAGCATGGTCTAAAAGTTGAGATTGCAAGATTCTCCAATAGACGGTACTTTGTCCTTGAAATAATCATGAAATGATAGAGGTATTTAATTCCTCATAATTTTTTCTACAAGTAACTTGGATATTTTAAAAAGTTTCAAGTTCATATACACATGACTTCTAGATAATATTTGCAAGTAGTTCTTCAGGAAGATAGAGAAGAGTTATTCGTGACCCTCCTCCTTCCATGTGTTAACTACGGAAATGAAAATACAATTAGGGGGTTTGAATACATTTGTAATAAGAAGGTAAAAAATAAAACATTGGAAATATAAGCATAAAATTTTAAATGAATAGTATATGCAAACTTTGGATACCCAAAGTTTCAATCTAGGTTATCCATGATCTGTTTATCAACATATATTCTTAGGGGAATTTTTTTATTCCCTTAATAATGGTTCATACTAAGATTATGAATTTACAGAATAATATCCCCCAGGAGTGTCAAACCAAGAGTGCAACAAGACCTGTTGTCATGCACCGGTTCTCATTCGAGTCTAGCTCAAAGCATTGTTTTTTGGGTTTTACCCCTACATACATATGTTCCAAAGCCGCCTCTATTTGTCTATATCCAGACAGATATATATTTTCTTAATAAAACAATTACTCTATACTCACCAAAATTTAGGGATGCTTTCCATATACTTATTCTTATCCCTAAGGATTTCACTAGGGTTTTCTATTCCTAATCTCAAAAATAACTAAACATATCCTTTGATACCAACTACAATAACCCTTCTCTTTATTAAACACTTAAACATGATTTGTTACATAAATTTGCACTTAATACAACCCATATGATTGAGAGGACTAGTGTCTTTAAGGATTAAAAACATTAAATGACAACTTAATAAATAAAATACAACATCTTTATTTAAAAATACTTTTACATGACCACATCATTCATTCATAGTTATCATTTTATGGGATAACTTGAGGAGATACATAAAAACGGGGTGAGCTATAAATCCAAGTAAGGGAGTAAACAAGGCATAACATGAAGAATACAGTACATGTTAGGTAGTAGGTTTATCATTGGATCATAAGATAAACATGGAAATAAAGGCATGATATAGCATGATTATCATAACATGGAAATGTGGAAACAACATATAACATGATATTAACATTATCCAAGGATTATTGTGCATGGATTATCATGGGTAAACCCTCATTGCACTTGATTTAGCATAAGTAAACCCTCAGTGCACTTGAATTAGCATGATTAATCCCTAAATTTACTTGAATAGGAATGAGTAAACCCTCATTTCACATGGAGTATTGTGATATTAAACATTACCCAATGCATTGGAGTGCTATTAGGGAGCACCCTTTATGAACATTTCATTTCATGCATATGTGTGCCAGATGGATCATATAACATGGAATCATTCAACATCATAAGTCGTTTCATGATTATAGAATGTGGAATACATACATTTAAGTACCATTCAATAAGTATATGTGCATAAAGGAGAATACTCTTAATAGATAAATGGGTATGGTATTCACTATACAAAGATTTTTGCTTCGGAAATCACAGTGCAATTTCGGTAGCATAACGGCGTGACATAAGAATTTATAAAAATGGATGATGAGGGATAAAGGGGTATATCATCATATTTACATGAAATGGACATTAAGGGGTCATATGAATACATGTAAAAATACATTTAATTTGTAAATATAAGGTGTAACATAATAAAGAAAATTGATGAAAGATGAGAAATGGAATAACTCTTATGAAATTTCAGCATGGTAACAGGTGTACATGGGAGGGATTAATGAGATTTAAAGAGGTCTATAATCATTAAAAAATAAGTAGGGAAGTATGGGGGAGGTTCAAAATCATACCCTAACATTTTTAATTGAAAATAAAAGGGTATAATAGCATAAAGAAACTTATAAAAATAAATGAGAAAGGAAGAAATACCTTACGAAAATTCCGCATGATAATGAGTATAGATAAGGTTTCATAAGAGGGATAAATGAGAGTTAAATGGGAACTCATAATTTATAAATAAAATGGTCAATAATTAGGATATATAATAACGTATCCCAATATAGAAATAAAATATATTCAAATACATAACATGAAATGAATGCTTGATAAAAGAGGGGGTGGAAGATCCCTTATGACATTTCGGTATAGTAACAATGATCATAAGGGGAATTAATGGGAGTGAAAGGAAGATATCATCATCTATAAATAAAATGGATAGTATTGGGGTCTTTTATCATCAAAACCCAACATATAAATATGGAACTTAAGAATCATAATGTAAAAGAGTACTTGAATGGAAATGAGAAGAGTGAAATCCCTTATGAAATTTAGGCATAGTAATGCATTAGGTAAGGGTAAAAATTAGGGAGGATAAATAATCCCTCATTAAAATAACATCAAATAGAAATTAATATAATGATTATAATAGAATCAAATTATAACCATTCTAAATTATAATAACTACTTTCAAATAAAATTCTTGAATTTGAAAGGAGAGGAAAGTGAGGATCCCTTATTGGGAAGTGTGATCCCAAAGTCATAGGAGATGATTAGGAGAGGCTTATTGAGAGATTGGGCACCTTGGGAGTATTATATAGAGAGGATAAAATAGGTTATTCAAACTCCAAATTTTTTGAGTGAAGAGGAAAGGGATATTGGGTGGGTTTATATATAAAAGGTGGGGGAATTCATTATTATTTTGGTTTTGAACACTACACACTAAAATATTCCAAACCACAAACCATACCATGGTTTTTTCCCATGTTTTAAATAAAACGGAAGTGGTATATAATATTTTATAAGTCAAAGGACCTAACATATTAAAATAATAGGCTTGCTTATGTGGAGGTGAGTCAAACTCTCAAGGAAATCATTTTAAAATGTTAAAATATTTTATAAGTCTTGGAGGGTCCACTAAGGAATTATAAAATTAATGAAACAAATATAAAATCACATTATTTTTAAGTTAAAACATATATTGTCTAAATATACCTTTTTAGTTATTTTATTACATCACTATTTTTTCATTATGATGTCATAAACCACATTATATATTTATACAATATTTAATTTTTACCCGAAAATTTGACTGCCTCAGAAAATTATGAAAAAATAATTGTTAGTTAATTTCAATAACCTGATTCAAAAAAATAATATTCATTTTATCTAAATAATTTTCTAAATATTTGAATTTTCACTTTTAAAATAAATATTTCATTTATTAAAAATTGATTGGTTTTGCCAAAAAAAATTCTAAACCTTAATAAAAGTTACATTTGACTTCATAAAAATTATTTGATCAATTATATTCAATAAAAATTATATAAAAATAATAGTTTTTTAAAATATTATTTATTCCAAAAATTAATTAATTAATCATAATAAATTATTTAATTAAAAATAAAATTTCAGTTTTATTATATGAAAATATAATTCTTATCAAGTTGAATACATAATAAATTATAGAGTAAAAACAATAAGGAACAAATATAATCATAACTTATAATTAAAAGAGTGTTATTATAACACTATTATAATAAAAATATTAATAAAACCTTAGTTTTATTTAATAATTTATATATTTTAAAAAATTACCATTTTACCTGAAAAATCAATTTATCTAATTCATTATATTTTTAAGAAAAACTATTCTCATAAAGGAATTAATGGAATAATAAATTTATTTATAAAAGGAATTAAATAATAAGTAACTAATACATTGTTACATAACCCCTTATAACACCCACATAAGACCTAAAGGTAAGGTGTGCGATGGTGACAGGCTCTTGGGATGGCTCAGATAACATCACCTGGGTGGTAATCTCTATTAACTTGAACTTATCCCATATGTGACTCCATTAAAGCTTAACATGTTGAAGCTTGACTTGGGCTTGGTCAAGAGTTAATCTCAGTGATTCTATCTCCTTTTTGAGCTCTGAAAAATGGGCTTGATATGGAACAATTCTATTTGTAGAGGCCATTGACTCTCTGAATTAATTTTTCTATTTTCATTTCTCTTTATAAACAATAATTATAATGTTAAATTATTTATTGTTTCCAATGGATATATATATCATCAGTAATAATTGAACAATGTTCCCATAATGGTTGAATATTTATAGTTACATTTCAATTTATACTTGTATGTTTTTAATAAATGTGAAACACTAAAACATACGTTTTTATGACACTAAATATTAGCCAAAAGTTAGGGTCATTATAGTTCACCTAGAAGTTCAATCCACAAATTGAGATAGGGGAGGAGTTATATTCATGGGATGCAATAGTCACCCCATTTTCCGTTCTCACAGACATATATACTTCCATGATTTGTGGTGTTGTTTGGATTTTTCTACTAAAATTTTTCCATATAAAATAATGCGTAGAACCATGGTCAATAACACTATTATTCACTTTTTTATTCTTGTTATACATTATCCAATATAGAATCAGTGATGATTATCTTAAATAGTTAATCACATAAAGGGTAATCTAATTACATTAAAGGGATAACATATAAATTAAATTAATTTCTTTAACATATGAATTGTTGGGCTTCAATCTACGTTATCCATGATCTATTTCCTATAATATATTATTAGGGGAATTTTTTTATTCCCTTAATAATAGTTTGTACTAATATTATGAATTTATCGAAGAATATACCCATGGATTATCGGATCAAGTGTGTATTAAGGCCTATTTTCATGCACCAATTCTCATTTGAGTCTAGCTTAAAGCGGTGTTTTTGGGTTTTACCCCTAGATACATATGTGCCAGAGCGACCTCTACTTATTCATCTCTAGACAAGGATGTATTTTCTTGATAAACCACTTAATATATACTAAAAAAATTATGTATTATATTCTTATACTCAATATTATCCCTGAGGATTTAGTAGAGTTTTGTAACCCTAATCCCAAAAAAAATAAACATATCCTCGGATACCAACTATAAATTTTTTTTTCCTTTATTACACATTTAAACATTCTTTATTACATAAACTTGCACTTAATACAACCCATAAGATAGAGAGGTATCATTTATTTGGGGCTTAGGAACATTAGATGACAACATAAAATATAAAATACAATATCTTTATTGAAATCATATTTTACATGACCACAACATTCCTTCATACTTAGCATTTCATAAGATAACCTGAGGACATAAATAAGAAAATGGTGAGCTATAAAGCCTAGTGAGGGAGTAAACAAGGAATAACATGAATCATTAAATAAATTTTAGAAGATATGAATATCATTGGAGAACCAAAGAGACATGAACACAAATACATGATATAGCTTGATTATTATAACATGGTAATGTGGCAACAACTTAAAAGACTACATCATTAACATAAAGGAATCAGGTAAAACAATATCCCAACATGGTTGGAAAATTTCCTAAAAGGAATCAAGTAACCCATTTCCCAACATGTCCTATCATGATACTAAACATTATCCAACGCATTGGAGCACTATTAGGGCGCACCCTTCATAATCATTACAATCTCATGCTTAAGTGTTCAACATAGATCAAATAATATGGATTCATTCAACATCATCATTTATTCCATGATAAAAGAATAAGGAATAAATACATGAAAGTATATAATCAATAATTATATGTGCATATAATTTTGAATACCCTTGATAGAGAAATGGGCATGGTACTCACTACATGATGATTTTGGCATGGAAAATTACGGTGCAACTTCGGTAGCCTGACGGCGTGACATAAAAATTTATAAAAATGGTTGATGATAGAGAAAGGGTATATAATTATATATAAATGAATTTAAATGTAAGGGGTTAATATAAATACATGTCCCAACATAAGTAATTTTGAAATATAAGGCCTAACATACTAAAGAAACTTGAAGAAATATGAGAAATGGAATAACTCTTACGAAATTTCTACATAGTAATGAGTGTACATGGGAGGTATTAATGAGATAGAAATAGGTATCTCATCCTTAAAACATAATAATAGAAGTGTGGGGATGTTTTAAAACATTACCCATCATATTTAATTAAAAAATAAAATGTTATAACAATATAAGGAAACATAGACAAAATGAGAAGGAAGGAAAGTGAGGATCCCTTACTTGGATGTGTGACCCAAAGGCTTCGGAGAGGCTTCATTGGAGATTGGGGAACCTTGGGATGTCTATACAGAGTGTAGAGAATATTGATAGTGAGAATTATATTAAAGTATTTTTAGTTAAAGTAATGGTTTCTTAGGTGGGTCTATATTGTAATGGAGGGGAAATTCTTTATTATTTAGGATTTGGACACTACACACTAAAATATTCAAAACCACCAAACTTATCATGGTTTATACCCATGGTTTTTTCCAAATAAGAGTATAAAAATAATATATTATAAGGAAATGGGCCGATTATATTAAAATATTATCCATACTTATGTGGTGGTGAGTTTTATTATTAAAGAAATGAATTTAAAATCATAAAATATATTATACATTTTAGAGGATTTACTAATGATTTATAAAATAAGTAAAACAAATATAAAATAACATTATTTTAATAGTAAAATATATATTGGGTTTAGAATACCCATTATAGTATTTATTTCCTCATTTTTGGGTTATTATAATGCCATAAAACATATATGGATGTTGTAAAATTTTAGAAACGTATATACCTTCATTAAATTAATATTTATGGATACCATCATGGGTTTTGTAGTTTAATATTCATCATAAGATAAATATAAAATACACCACCTTTTTTGGTTTTATGTGATATTATTCTATCATGATTATGGATATTTTGGGAGTAAATTACAGTAATACAACCCAATGGTTTAGTATAATTTTTAGTGATCACATTATTTGAGGAATAATTACTCTGTATTTTATAAACATAATTTTAAAGTTATAGATATCTTTTATAGATAATATTATCATTAATAACATTGTAATAATTTTAAAATAATATTATTAGACTTTGTGGGAAAAAATAAGTTATTTTGGAAACCTTAGTAAAATGGTTATTCAATGATTAATTTTATTTCAAAGATTTCCATAATATTTTTTTAGAACATTAATGGAATTATATTAATATAGTTTTATAAAAAGTAAAACCTCTATGTAGGGTGAAAACTTATCCCTTCTAGGAAGGTCATAGGGATTGAACCTAAAACCAAAGTAAAATAAAAGTTTAACACCTACCACTGGAATATGTGATGTCCTGGTTAATAAGTCACTATTTTTTGTTAAATGATTCAATGAATAAATAGTAATGATGAAAGTGTTATGTTTCCATTGAGGCTTACAAATTAATGTACTATATTGAATAAATTGTGCTATCCATATTAGATTTTGAGAATAGTTAGAGACATATGGAAACAAATTTCACCCATTTATGGATATTACTATCCACTGAAAGTAAATTTTAGTGCTTCTGGAAAAAAATAATTTTTGGATATTTATTTCTTGGAGTAAGATATGAAACATAAATGTTTAAAAACACAAAAAAATGATTAAATTCAACTTATGAAATAGAAATGTATCATGTTTTTATATTTCATTATATTATTATATAGTAAAATAATTCCTCAATTCTATAGAAAGTGTTATTAAAATATAAATTTTATTCTAATAACTTTTTTTATATTAAACTGATGGTATTTTAAATCATCACTAATTTATGGGTTTTAATTCTGTAACATTTTATTGACCATTCACTTTCTTGTGATAAACAACCTCTATCACTATTTACAATAATTTCTTATTTTCTTTCATGTCAATATCTTCACATTGAACCAATTTTATCTTACTTAGAAGCCCAGTTATTTTTCTTTCATATGACCTTTTTACTTACACTCTCTTTTATTAATTGGATATTTTATTAACCATTTTTATGATGCTGGTTTTACAAAAATGGTGTTTACAAATGTAAAACCCTTGATTATCGAGATAATGTTTAAATTTTAGTAATAAAATTTATTTAAGGTTCATAGAATATAATAACCTATCATTTTAAATGAAAAAAAAATTATATAGTATGTGTCTTTTAACACTACACTTAATCAACCCCCAAAATATATTTCATAAAATTTAATCTCTTTGATAGTTTACAAAACCTAAAACCCTATGTAGAAATGAATATTAATATAGAGTACCATTATAACCTAATAATTAAATTATAAGCTAAGATTAGTAATATAGAAATTATGAAAATTATGTTTATTTGTTGATTAGAAATAAAATAATAATAATTTAAAATTAGAAATAAATGGTTTCTGAAAAAGGTATTTTTTCTAAAAGATTATTTAGTCAATATTTCCTCATATATCTTATAATTAATTTTCCTTCTTTAGAAAATTTATTTCAAAAAATTAATATTTTTTTAATATTATTATATCAAAATTATCTTAGGGTGATTTTTTGGGATTTTTATGAAATGATTCATTTTTTGACTACTGAAAAATATTGTATTTTAATTCAAAACATTATTTTCATTGAAGTTATTTATACTATTAAATTATATTAAAAATTAGTTTTAAATTAAAATTAGTTTAACAATATTTATATTAATAAAATTTAGTTCATTGGAATCCTTCTTATATAGAACTTTTATAATGAATCATTATAATCTTTTGAACATTTTCTCCTTGAAACTTGTATTTTCATCGTGTCTTAGAGATTAATTTTAAATTAAAATTTTACAATTATGTTAATTTAATTTGTAAACATTAACACCATATTTTGAATTAGAATAATTTATATTAACAAATTTGGTTCACATAATTTTTTACCAAAATTAATAATGAGAACTATAAAAATTAATTATTATGGTTAAGGTAATGATGGATTTACTGTGGGGTTAAACAAAAAGGATAAGATCTATAACGTCCTTAAAACATGTATAAAATAAATTTCATAGACATATATTGAACTTATCATGTATAAGGATCTATATTATTTTTTTAACCCTTGTATCATGTGAAAAATGTGGGTACACCTTTTTCTTTTCAAAAAAATACAAGTTTACCACTCAACTCACTAGTAAAAGGGAATCTCTTATCATCTCTTCACCCAACTTAAAACCCATTTTGTATCAATAATTAACTACCCAAATAACTTCCCATATTCGACCCTATAATCCTAGAGTCATTATATATTTATTAAATAAAACTTATGATGGATTTGGTGAAAACCTATGGAGGATACCTAATGAAGAGGTAACATTTGTGAATGATTGTTTTTATTTTATTTCATCTTCTGCCTCCATAAATTAATATTAAAACTTTCTGATATAAAATTATTAGTATCTTCTATATTATAATATGTTGATATGTTAGTTAATGATCAAAAACTATCCCCGCTTATATCAAATTAGTTACAAATTAATCATTTATGTGGGCAGAGGTATACCGCCTCGTGAACCAATGTCATTCATTTTCCTATAACCACCTATTTCAAGATCCATCCCACCAATGCATGCTTGGTCGGTAGAAGGAAAATATTAAACTACCCCAATATTTCATTTTTATTCCATAATATGGGGAATGTCATTTTTTTTAATAAAAATATTGGAATTCACTTTCCTAAGTACCTATACGAATGCTCCCAACCATCTCCATGAATATGTGAAGAGGAGTAATTTTAAATTAAAACAAAATCAAGAGTAAAAGTCATGAATATATTAATATTTATGGAGTACCAAAGAGTGATAATGTGAATCTCAAATTGTAAAGGGAAAAAATACAATACTATATAGAAAATATTTCCCAACCTTACAAAAACTAAAAATGTTAATGCTAATAGAGATAACCTTCAGGTCTCCAAGCCCTGACACCTATACATTTTCAAATGCACCCAGGTATCCCTATACTCCTCAGATATCAACATTAACTAATTCTTCATCTCGATAAGATGTGACACGTGTGGGTGATGCTAATGCATGGGTGGGTATATACATACCCTTTAGGATTCCCCAAATAATAGAGGGGATTAAATAAGAGACACAATAGAAATAGATATATCAACACATAAAAAGAGAGGAATGAAATAAAATACATATATATACATATATATTTTCATAAAATAATCCCAAATGATAGAGAAAGGGGATATCTATCTCAATGTGTATCCCATGAAAAAATTATGTGAACAGTTTCATGATCGATCAATAATGCCCAGTATATCAGCTTTCTTTCTGATGGAAAAACTATATGGAGGACTCATACCTCACCATTGTGTTTAATAGATGAGGGTAAAATATTTATATAGTGGGCCCACACCCTAGTTCATCAGGAATCTACAACTGAGTAGGTATATAGATATAGTACCATCACTATTTTCCTTTAGGGGTACCACTCATTAGGTTGATAGACAGAGGACCCACAACCTAGACAGTTAGGGGGTTACTACTATTAGATGAAGCTTCCTAATCACTTCATTCATCGAGCTCCTCCAAATGAAGAACAATTATTTGAACATCTGACATCATATATAATAATAGAATTTAAAGGCCACCATCATATTCTATATAGAAAAAACATAGGATATGAAACTCACAATCCCGAATATGAGTCTAAAAGAAGAAGATTTGAGAGACAGAAGTTGTATAGGGAAGTACAAGGTGTGTAGGGGGTCAACATGATGTGTGGCCCCACTCCTTTTCTAGGTCGTTTTATCTCTAGTACACATCTCATTGTCCATGTAGTACTACATGGAATTCAAGGGTACTTTACAATGTGTCATGACACCCAGGGCATGCTCCTTCTCCCCTATCTATGCCCATGCACCTGGTCAAGTTCTTGTACATGGTGTGTTCCTAACCTTGCACATGTCTTTGTACTCCCAGAGTACGTGTTGGGCTTCCAGAACCATTTCATGTAGTGTGTGTGGGTTAAACACTATGTGTGATGTTTAATCTCTTATAAACCATATATTCCACATCCAGGGGTCTATACATCATGGGTTATTCACACCACATGGTGTGTAGTTAGGGTTTTCATAGAAATATAGTTTTTTATGCAGATCCAAGATATTCTATTTCCACCAAAATTCAGATTCTGATCCTTCACTCAATGTTTTTATCATGTCATGCACTTCCCACTATCATTTTTTTTATTTTGACGATCGATCATGGATCTAAGATCCATTGGAAACATCACCTACATCATGAAATGGATCATGAAACATTTTAAAGGCACAGTCCATATCATCATTTAAAAAAATCCATAAATACATTGTTTTGAATGTTCTTTCACCATCCCTAAAAAAGTGAAATTGTAACCTCATATTCCAATATTATATAATGAGAAGAATAGTGTAGGAAAACACCCATAATAATGGTGATCAACATAATTTTCCAAGAATTCGAAGACAAATATTAAAATAAAGGAAATAAATGTTAAAAAAAGTATTAATTAAAAGATAAATTGAAACAACAATTTGAATGGATCTTGTGAATGTTTTCAAATAATGGAAATAAAAGCAATTAATTTAACTATATGTTATCAATTAAATTAGGTGGAAATAAAAAAAATTCCCTAACTCAATATTAGAAAGTTAATTTGTGACAAACACATTATCAAATGATGGGGAAGATCGATTGTGTTTGTTGCACCTCGATTCACATTGATCAAGTTACCAATCATTGTCTGATCGCAATCCACCAATATAGAATGGTGAATTATCCACTCAACAATACCAAGGTTATAAGGATATACCTAGAGATTATCCATAATATAATATTAATAGGGACTAAAATATTTAGTCCACTTAATTAAAAATATATAATTTAATTATTTATTTAAATTAAATGAAACTGCCAACAACTACCTCTACTAGACATCCCACTTCGACCAACTGTAGGTCGCATCCATGGTAAAGTCAGTGCTTCAGATTAAAAAGTTACCATTTTTTAGATTCAAGATTCCATTTATTAGAAATCACATTATTTATGAAAACAAAATCATAATAAAAAATTTATTTCATATTTTTATAAAATTAATTCTAGGCTCATGGGGCCATAGAATCATTCACCGTCTCATCTTATGCCTACAAAAATATATATTAACATCATTCATAGTCAGAAAATGAAAAAAAGTTCATCTAATTTCACTATAATTTATTATTTTTATCAAAAAAATGAAAAAATTAAGAAAAAAATGTGTGGATACTAAGCCCACATATTGATCTCCTGCTCATAGGATCTCTCATGCATTATCCCTAACTACAACAGCACAAAATCCTTGGGAATAGTCTATCCACATAGGATCATCTCTTTATGATCCTTGATCGCCACTAGATACTCCCTTAAGGTGGATCCATCCTTGATATATAGATCAACCTAGTTATTAATATTCAAACTATTTTTTATGTATCTCCTTAGTTGTGAAACTTGGAATATGAAAAGTACTAGTTCAAACTAAGGGGTATGGAAATTTAGTAAACAACAACGCTGACCCTATATAATATCTCAAATGAATGAATTAATCTTAAAGATAGATTAATACCATGAATGAATCTCTATAATATATATCATGGGGAGACTCTAAGGAAAATATTTCCCCCCTTATTGAACTGTAATTTCATAATATGTCGATATTCAAAATATTTTTTCATGCACTAGGATGTCTTCATCCACTCATAGATCACATAAACCTTCTCTTTCATTGCATGCACGATCTATGGCCTCATTAGAGATTCCCCAGAAATATCATTATAACATAAGGGTGTCATGTTGGGTCCCTCATACAGGTCCATGAAAGGTTCCAAAATGATATTTGAGTAATATATATTACTATAACCAAACTCTAAGAAAGGAATGTGATCCTCCCAACTCCATCCAAAGTCTAACTTGAAATCCCACATCATATATTCTAGCACCATTATAGTATGCTAAGTATTTCATCCTTACGAGGGTGAAAAGTTGTAATCATCTACATCATGGTCCTAAAAAACTCCTGCATACCTCTCCACAATCATGACATGTATCGTGCATCACAGTTTGAGAAAAATTTTGTAGGAACCCCCTGAAAGTGTATGATCTACCATATATACTACTGGCCCAAACTATCAATTGAACACTACTCCCAAACAGCAAGTGAGTGTCCTGACTCGGTAATTCGGTGCACTATCACCCAGATAGAATCATGGCCTCGTTTTTTACATGGGTTCTCTATCACAATTTCCATGGATATTATATCCTATTTCCACCCTAGAATCTTAAGATGCTATAAAAAACCTTGCCTAAACCTGGTGATTATCGATCACTTGCTGACATTTTAAGAATCGAGAGATGAAATCAACCACTCTCAAACTCATTAAAACTCAACAAAACACCATAGAATGTTCATATACATTTCCAAACAATGGGATGTATAGGAAAGATAGAAGTATGAATATCCTTCATCACCTCCTCTTGCATCGAGACCAGAACCACCATCTATCCCTATAAATTGATTATCTGATTCCATCTATCATAGAATCCATCTGGTGAATCTCATGATGATATATTATCACATAGGGACTCATAGTTCATGTCTCCCAACTAAGCCTCCCTTACATGTTGATGAAGCACTGGAGCAACACCATCGATGAATGAAAACATGCAACCTCCCCATGAACCTATGTTAGCTGCAAAGAATCCATTTTCTTAAAATCCTCCTCTACAAAGTGATAATGAGACATCCTTCTAAGACCCTATTCCACCACATTTCACTTCCTAGGATTATTGAGCATCTCAAAGTCATACTCATGAAGGATCTCAAACTAGTGCGTATGTCTCTAGTTCAAGTATCTACATGTGGAGAAATATTTAAGACTAAAATTTTCTAAGTAAACAATAATTCACTCTCCCATAAGATAGTACATCCACATACTCATAATGAAGACCACAATAGACAACTCTAGATCATGATTCATGTAGTCTTTTTCATGTGGTCTCAAATTTCTTAGCACATGTTTGATTACATCTAGCCACTATATCGTCACATATCAAATACCATTCCTAAATGAAGATAAATACAATGTGTAATCCACTCGATACATCAATATCATAAAAATGGATCACACATCAGCCTTAGTCTAAAATCTTCAATGGATCTCTATCACTAATCAGTCAAGCTAAAAATATTCCCTTTTAATGTTATGGTGGTTGAAGGCGAAGAAATCTTGGAGAAATTCACAACTAACAACATGTTGTACCCCACCATAGCAAGAAAAATATGCACCTCCAACACACTCTTGAGTGGCTCCCAAGTAAGCAGTGAATCAATCTTCACCAGGCCCATATTTAATCGATGATCAGGAATAAAATTTCCCATAATTTGAACCTCATGTATCTAGAGTAGGTACTTTGAGTGCATACCATAAATTAGGTGCTCCCAACGAAATTATAAGACCATCATCAAGTGTTCTTCATGTACCTCCCCTAACATAGAGAATATTATTATGTCATCAATAAAAAAAATCAGTTCAATAAAGGAGAGAAAATATTTTTTATAGGATCCATAAACACATTGAGGGAATTCATCACATAGAAATGAATCACTATAAACATATAGTTTTCATAGATACATTAGAATGATATCATTGAAATATCATTCTTGTGATGTTCAAACTAGATGTAGCCAGACCTAATATCGATCTTTAAGAATCTTCTAAACCCTAATAACTGATCAAATAGGTCTTCAATAATCAAAAATGGATATGTTTTCTTTATCTTGTCTTATATTTGGTGATCATAATCAAAACAATTTCATAATCTCCCATATTCCTTTTTCACTAAATAGTCGACAGATACCTTTGGGGACACACTGGGTTGTATGAAAACTTTCTCTTGAGGGTTTTCCAATTTTAGCCTTAGCACTTGGAGCATGGAAATGTCCATACGATATGTCACAGAAGACATCAAACTGGTCCTTAGGTAAAATTCGATGAAAACTCCATATCTATCCTCTTAGGTAGTCCCAAAACATCTTTATGGAATAAATCCTTATAATCATCCATGACTGGAAGAACCCATATTCTTGAAGATCATATTGTGCTAATGGATAATGTATCCAGCTGATGGGTGATAGATTTTAGTTTCTAGCTTGAAAAACCCACTCACTCTACCATGAGATATCTCTCACCCACAATGGATAATATCTCCCAATATATTTAAAGGCATATTAATCTTCTATAATGACAATATGTCTCATCTCATATAGTGGACAACCAGTCTATACCCAAGATGAGTTCATCTAGTCTCATCGTGAATACCAGGTAGTCCCATGAGAAACACTCTCCACCATGAGATAACTCACACTATTGGAAGATAGATGATATCGAATAATCATTCCCTGTAGAATCATCATTGAGAATCTACTATGATCATGTCTCAACTGGGATCTCTAGTACTTACACCAAGAGTTAAGATATGAAGGAATTACTCTCACTTGTGTCTACTAGTACTAGGGAAATGGTAAATTAAACATATATCATACCTCTAATCATATCATCCACTTCCAAGTCATATTCCTTGATAAAAATTAGTTACCCACATCCCTAACTGCCATCTCCTTAATCCTAGCATGGGACACTTGGTGCTGGAGGTGGAAAGAGCTAACAACATCACCCACCACCATCAAATCCTATAATGATATCCTCACCTACTTATCTATTATCTCAGACTCCCTAGAGGTCACCCTAGCCATGCCTAGGAGATCCATGAACACAATGTTGCCTCTATCATAGAGGAACATGTGTTGTCTATCTTCCCTCCTCAACACATAGGTTCAGGTAACCATGTTCCACATTACCACACCCATCACATTCATATAAACTCCCCTATCCCACCATCCATGGTTTTATATGTGGTCACAATACAATGTGACCACATGACTCTATCCATCCATGAGATGATCTCCTATACCAAGAGTCTGTCGATGGGTGCCTGTTATTTTTTGTACATCACTCAGCCCTATGATTCTCAAGACATCCCCAGAAACATGAAGTCACTCTGAAACAAATATCTCATTCACTAGTGCCTTCTTTAACACTCCAGCATAAGTGGGAATTCACAGGGGTGCCACACTTGCACATATGTCTCTGTGGATACCATTCTCAAACTTTTGTTCCTATAAGTATACATCCCAAATAAATTCGAGGGACTAATGTATAAGGTAAGTGAACCTTGATTCATACTCATAAAACTACATCCCTCTCTTATATATCTCTATAACTCTTTAATGTAGACTAAGAATATGAATGAGGGTAAATATTCCTCACAAAACAGCTAATGGAAGTCGGACCATGAGGGTCTACTCATCAGCTGTCTTTGTGACTAAAATACACTAGTTCTATGATGTTACATGGAAAAGGTAGGCTACTATAACAACAATATGATCATTAGGGGATAAAAATGTCTGAAAATTTTCATCACTAACTAAATCCAATCCTCCAATGCATATGGATCTGGTTCACCATGGCACCTCAATATCCTGTGGTATTGGATCTCACATAGGGCACTAATCCTCCATACTTCCTCATCCTACTTAGATACTATAATTAGGTTCTCGGTAGGTTGGGGTGAAGTTACCTACCTTTATAGATGAAATATCTCAGGTGATGGCCCCTTTACTAAGGCATCATCACTCATTGAATTATTTTCATGATCGTGAATAGGTAACCTAAATAATTGTCTTTGTGGAGGCATATGTAAACTTTAATCAAGAGATACCATGGTTAGATGAGCATATATATTTGGGGAGTTACTCATGAAGGAAATTCAATAAACTTAATCCTATATTTTCCATATATGAATTATACCTCCAAATAATGTCTTGATATCATGAGTCTAGAAGTAGGTAGTCAGTGTCCTGATGAATGGATATGTTAGTTGACACCCCAATACTGGGATTTCTGGCCTAAAATACTCTCTCAAGAAACTTTTACATAGTTTTCTTATGTTCCAAATAAAACCTCACAAGGGGAAAAACACCAAAATAGAATCCTAATAATGAAATACCTTTGGTACCAATCTGTCACGACCCAACCCAATGGGGTCCACCTAGCCTCTGGAAGGTCGATCCACAACTACCCAAAGCCTACCTCAATAGGCCAGGGGCTAGAGACTAGTGATGAATAATATAACTAAAATAAGATTTATTTGCTTATGTACATGTATGAATTCAACAAACCACATCCAAGAATAAGTACTGAGGAATAATACTAAAATAAATATACATATAGTTTAAAAGTCATTAATGTAATAAACTATAGGGAGTACAAAAAGAGTGAGGTAGTGAAATACAAGAATGAAAGGTGAAAATACACCCCTAATGGGAAAATATATACCAACCTAAAAATTATAGTAAATGTAAATACCAAGAGATTTGATCTCTACATATCCAATATTTGACCACCGTACACTATCAACTTCTCCCAAGTATCCCTAGAATCCTCTAAAATAACTTTAGACCTATACTTCATCTACATAAGACATGAAACATGTAGGTCAATCCTACTCAGTGTTGAGTATATAAATACCGAGTAAAAAACCTTGAAAACTAGATGGGTAAAATAAGAGACATGATAGTGATAGAAAAATCAAACCCTAAAAAGAGAGAAATAAAATCCATTACCCACATATACATATATATGATTATAAAATAATCCTAGAATAGAGAGAAATGGGATCTCGATATTTTATCCCATACTAGGAAAAGTTTCTTCCAATAGTTTCAAGGTGCATTGACGATGCACAACATATCATGTGTGGGTCCAAATTTGTTAACATTTAGAATAGCCACACCTAACCACTATGCCACACAGCCAAAGTGAACAATATCCAAGTATAGGAACCAATACATATTCCTTAAGTGGGTATCATTGTGTAGGTTGATTGATAGATGACTTAAACCCTAGTATACCAGAGGTACTAATCAAAATATAGATAGATAGGGGACCAACACTCCATTCTAATAGGATCGTACCTCTCTACATATAGACAGAAGACCCATACCCTAGTTTGTTAGGTGGGTACTACTCAATAGGTAGAGAACTCATACCCTAGTGTTTTATGGGGTACCACTAAGAAGATAGATAAATGACCCATGCCTTGATCCTTCAGGGGGTATCACTCAATAGGCATAGGACTCCCTCCCTAGTATATTAGGGGATACCACTCTCTGATGATCCTACGTGATCACTACCATCATCAATCACCTACAAAACAAGATCCATGATCATAAAATATCATATCATATATCAAATCCACTATTATGGACACTTAATCATTCTACATGTAAAAAAAATAGGATATGCTACTCATAGGAAAGAATTCATGTCCAAAATAAGGAGATATGAGAGGTATAAGCTATAGAGGGAAGTGCACTATATGTAAGGAGTCCACACGTTTTGTTCCCTCACTCCTCTTCCTGGTTGTGTCATCACTATTACATGCCTCAGTTGCCAGGTCGTGCTACACATTGACTATGGGTACTACATGGCGTGTCTCACCACCCAGTGCATGCTATTTCACTCATGATCGTGCTCATGTATCTAGTTTTGTACAAGTACATGGAGTGTTACTGGTCCTGACTGTGTTTGTGTACCCCCATAGTACATTCCATCCCACCAGCACCAAGTTATATAGCATGTGGGGTCTAACATAGTGTGTTATATTTAACTCACATGGAAATCCTAGTCATAGTAGCTAGAGGTATTCACCCTATGTATTCTTTTGAAAATAAGGCATGTAGTTGTATTTTTCATAGGATTCTTGATCTGTCATGTGGATCCCAGGTCTTCCATTTCAACTAAAAATAATAACATTTTACCACTAATATTTTTTGGATAAATTTTTTATCATAGATTTTGGTGCTCAGGTGGTTGAAAATCAAATTTTGAGCCTTCGATCAAAGAATTATTCATGTCATGCACCTCCTACTATTGATACCGTAGTCTGACGATCGATCAAGGATCCTAGATACACAATAATCCTAACCCACACCCCGCAACGTATCACAATCTATAC
This sequence comes from Viscum album, assembly GCA_963277665.1. Lineage (NCBI taxonomy): Eukaryota > Viridiplantae > Streptophyta > Magnoliopsida > Santalales > Viscaceae > Viscum > Viscum album. The sequence goes on from OY728136.1 coordinate 769,451,192, forward strand.
ATAAATATACATACCAATAATCTTTCAAATAACCACCATAAATAAAGGGGTTAAATAACACTCAAACCCAACCCAAAAAATTTGAACAACAACCCCATTGGCCAATGGTGATGAACAAGAATAATGAAAGGGAAAATCACCAAAAAAAAGTGATCATCGTCGCTGACTAAGTATTCTTAGCAAATTATTCCAAGAAAGGAAATCCAAGGTGGGACGGATGGATTAATTGGAAGTTATATTAAATCAACAATTTACATGGGTCATTCAATGGTTTGAAACTTATAGAAATCAATATAGGAAAATAAACTATTCTTGAATAATTTAAAAAGGGTGAAAACCCAAAAAAATAAATTTCCTACCTCAAGATTGGATCATTAATTGGTGAAGAACATGTTCTTTAATGATGGGGAAGATTCATTGAATTCACTGCACCTTGATTCACCTAGACCTAGTTGTAAATCATCATCTGATATGAATCATATAACATAGAATGGTGTATTCTATAATAAATGGACTGGGGTTATGTAGGTAATCCAAGGGATTCTTTATAGGAGATTACTTATTGGGAATAAATTTTTTAGGTCATCTGATTCAAAATAAATAAATTATTTTAATAAAAATAACTCATAAATGATTGCCTCTACCTAACATCCCTCATAGACTATATTTAGGTCATTCCAAAGGTAAACTTATTGCTTTGGATTAAATATTTGTCTCTTATGTTTAATATGATAATCCATTAAGAAGTTATCAAATTTTTTCTGAAAAAAATATATGTGAATGATATAAAATATATTTAATATTTTTATAGAACTAATTATGGGATCAACGGGCCTCAATATTATGAGTTGTCTTAGTGCTTGGCTTTGACCATATTTCTTAATTTATTTCAAAGTCTTAGAAAGAAAAATATAGTTTCTACAACCTCTAATAGTTGGGATTTATTATAGATCTAAATTATATATATTATATTTAAATTATAAATTTTCCTCAATATTTAGTATATCATATATACATTTTTTTACTTTAGATTACATAGGTGATACAAAAACAATGCTCAGGTTTACAATGGACTACCTCCACATGAAGCGAAGTGGTTTATTTTCACTAATGCTTCACATAGAAGGTCATGAGGATAATGATCATGATTATATGAAATATACATAGTATAATTATGAAATTAATGATATATTTATCATTATAAAAAGATAATGTATCATTTTATTTCTTACCTTTTCAACCACTAAATGATAATGATATAATTCTTATACGTGTGGGCTACAAACATCACAAAGCAATGTGACTCTGTTTTCATTTCCACGCAACTTGGATGATATATATAAGTATATTTATGAAATAAATATTTTATTTTTTATATTATGATCATTATGTAATTAAATAATAGTACTTACCTCTATTTCTTACTAATCATTAAAAATTGAAATGTCACTTATGCGTAAGCATGGCATACCATATCTAGGATCGTAATGTATTTCATTTCATTAAAACCATATTTCATGATTGGTATTAAAATTATTTTTAATTTGTAAATATGATAATTAAGTCGTGATAATTTTTTTGGGATATTATTAATGTTTAAAATATTCACAACAACTGTAACATTCGTGAAAAATAATGGATGAGAAAAAAAGTCAATTAATAACTATAATAATGAAATAATGAAATGTTATTAATGAATGTGAGATAATATGTTAGAAAAGGATAACATATGATATAATAATTATTAATATGATTCTAGTATATGTTAATAAATTATTTAAAACTAATATACAAGACGTTAAAACATGTTAAAGCAATATAAAGCATGAGGTATGAGACTTTGTCTCAATTTCTCTTCATTGAGGCCTATTGTACTATTATTCACTGGATTTGTTTCATATAGTGTATATAATTTACCTTTAACATGTAATATTATGATTCATTAATAATTCATGGAATTTTTACATTAATTTTAATTAATTCATCTATTTTTTTGACATAAAAGTTACTATACAGTAAATAATTTCATAACATAATTTTTTCCATGGGTTATGTTACTCCTTAGTTGTCTTGGATATACTAAGATTATATGTGTAATCATATTTTACTATATAACTTCATATTTCTAATTTTTTGCAGACTTATATTTGATACACATAATACATTCAGTGGTTAAAACTCACATCGATGTTATGATCTTTGTAAGGGTTTATTTCACAATCTCTCTTTAATCAGGAATGTTTATTCTAGAATTTAATTTGATGGAAATTATCTAATAATTAGATAATAAAACCCTTTCATTTTACTATCCTATAGATATTAATTATTTTTTAATTTAATAATACCAATTTTACACTCTTAGATAATTAAAATAATTGAGAAAATTGTTTTTTAAGATAATCTGACATTATTTCTATCTTTAGTTGAAAATCAGTTTTCTTCCAAAACAATGATTTCTAAATAATTGTTTTCAAAAAAAATGACTACTCTACAAATAATTTTAAAATACATTTTTACCCATTTTTTACTTTTTATAAATGTTTTTAAAATTAATCTTAATGTCATTTTCCAAAAAATTCCCTTTTAGATTTTTTAAAATAATTGGGAGGAATCACTATTTTAATATATAAAATATGTATGCAGTTTCTTTTTTTCATGACTACTAAATGATTTAAAGATTCCATTATATTTTTTAAAGATTATTTTCATTGAAAATTATTTTCAAAAGTTTTTGTGAACTTTTAGTTTTAAAATGTGATTTTAAAAATGAAAAGGATCTTTTCCTCATGAATGTTTGAAAAGTATTTTTATGGTATATTAATTCACCAATGAAAACAAACATTTATTATTACTTCAATGTGTATAGGATGTATTGATACTATCTGTTTTCTTTATATAGATATTTTATGATTATTTTGACCATGTACAGTATTTAGATTCACTTCCATGATTTATTTTTCTAGTGATAAACATTACATCATATTATTTACTTTCCTATGATCATTTCACATTATATTTACCCTAAATATTCATATTATTTATCATGGATATTATTGTTGCATAAATCCTATCTCATGTCTAGATATGGTGTTTCACATTGAATGTTATTTTATTTAATGGTAAAATATTAATAATCTTCATTCTTTATTCAATGTGGATATTTAATAGTAAGGAATAATTTTCATTAATTAAATAGATTTTTTGATATATGAGGAAATATTTGGACATATAGATATAATTGGGGCCCATTTATTTATATCACATCTCTGCATCAATAGTCTCATGAGACGAATTAGTGGGATATCCTTAATCAAATGGGTTTCTTATGTATACATACCCTCTAATTTTAAGATGCCTTGAGAAAAGATCTTAATGTTATGGTTTTCAGGATGTTTGAGGAAATGATGTCCATTAATTAATAAATTCCTTCATTAAGAATTTATTTTTTAATATCCGTGATATTTTTTCAATGATATTAACTCTGAATGAATTTCATTCTCAATATATTTATTAAATGGAATGTTTTCTAGTTATTTAAATTCCTATATTTATTATTCCTTATCCCGTTATGCACTCATGTTGTTGATTAAATGGAATATGTTATTAGTTATTTATTATTCAATTGATTTTTTATTAATTATTTAAATGGAATATTTATTATAATATTTATGATTTTATACTATTCATTCTTTATTGATTATGTTTCATTTATTCATCATATTGTATGTTGTAGTGAAACCTTACTAAGAATTTCAACTCATCCTTATTTTTTTTGTTTCCCAGGAAACCATAATTTGTAATATTATTATATTCATGTATATTCTAGAGGGAACAATTATATTATACAAAAAAAATATGCTATAATTTTTTTCCAATTTAATTAAAAAAGAAGTATGTGTCCAATTTACCAATATTGGTAAACTATTTGGTAATTTGGGATGTCATTACTTCTATATTATGACTATGTAATGATAAAGATGAAAACTATAGGCTATTGGGGTTAAGGTTAGTAATATTCAAACCATCAATATCTATAATCATTTTATTCCCAGGCATTCAGTCAGGTGATTCAACTATCTTAATTTATTATCAAACTATTTTTAATTTTTTTGGTATGGATGATCTATTAGTAGAAATTCTCGATTACCTATAAATAAGAAATATCATTGAAACTTTTATCTCCAAGAATGTTTATTTTTTATATTAATTGGTTAGTATAATGTACCTCTGGTACTCTAATAAGAAATCATTCCATATACAGGGAATAATTTATCATCCATAATAAAGCTACATGAAACATAAAGCACTGCTTCTTACATACATCATATGATTTCACACCAATGATCCAATGTTATTTTAACCTATATATTATTATTTTCAAGTATATATAAATATCATATCTAGGATCACTAGGTATAGATACCAATATACTGATTATAGTAATTGAATTATTCATACACATCTTTGAACGAATGTTATAAATGTGAATGAAAATAGTCCAAGAACTATGTGATTTATTTAACTTGTGATATGAGATAAAACCATCACATGATAATATTCAAATAATGTTTCATGTCTCATATATAAAATCAATATTTTTTATAACAAATTTCATCTCATCTAATATGACTTTTGGATGAACAATTTCATCATTATCCTTATTTCTTTCATCCTCAAACCATCTCATATTACATATTACTTTTTCTGACATGAAATGTTTTTAAAGCATGGAAATTGAATGTATGTGACATAACACTTTATCAGACACATGGTATTTGGTTTTATCATTATTAGTCTTCCACCCTATTTAACCACACTATTTTCACTTACTCAAATATTTATTTTACTTCAATAACAATAAATAATATTTTGGGAAATCATGGTTCTTAGAATATAAAAAGAGAAATTATTCAACCAAAATTGATACAATGTAATCATTTACTAGAATACATGCATCATTATTTAGTAAATACAAAATAAATGTAAGGATATTTTCATCATTAATAATACTAAATCTATACATTGAATTCCAATGATATAATCACATTAAAAAATAATGTCTTCTTAATTTTATACATACCTAGTATATTGGGGTATTTTCATCATCTATCATTATTATAATATACTCATCATCATCATTATGATCAACATATTAAAACTATCTTCTCATAATCATTTCTTCTTTCACTGGTCTACATGTGGAGTTATTTTGATAAACAAATTGAAACCAATCAGGAATAAATTTTTTCGTAAAAATATTTTCTTTTATATAATTTTCATTCTCTGCATGATATTTTCCTCCTTTTTGATACAACAAATGATTTTTTATACCATGTTTAGTGATAAGGTAACTCACTACCACATGATTTAACCATGTTCTTCTAGCATAATTAAATGATGGGCATTAAATCAATCCTCTATCTGAATTATAATTTAATGCACAGTCTAAAAAATATTATAAATCCTTCTAAAACTCATCAATGATCAAATCAATTTTGTACATCCAACTCTAATACATTCTGATAAATAATCTTGAAAATCAATTAATTTGATATGTATTTTTTCTTGAGAAAAAAATTAATATACAATAAAATGTTTATAAAAATATCATAACAAATGTCTTAAATGGAAATTAAAAAATTAATATATGTTATATTTTAATTTCTATACAATTTTTTAGACACAAAATCCTTTATTTATTTACTATATACTATAAAATATATACCTAAAAATCCATATTCTATATTTAAGAGAAAAATAAAAAACAAAATATTTTAAAAGAAAATATATATAATGATCATATTTTTTTATATTGGGGTCATAGATTGGGTGATATATTCAAATCTATAAATATATATCATTAGTATAATAAAATTTGAATATAATAGACATAGTGAAATATAAAAATATTAGAGAACATAGGTTTCATTAACTTATCCATATTTATAAAAATCCAACATATAATGGTAAATCCGTAAGTACATAAGGTTCTTTCCTTTAAAATATTAAATATATAAAGGTTCAATAAATAATACATATGATTGACTGGTCATAAAAATTTATCAACATAAAATATTAGAAAATGTTAATAATGATCAAAAATAAATTTAAATAATAAATAATAAATATCGTCAAATAATGTTATAATAAATATAAATTTAAAATAAAAAGAAATTAGCTAAAGATGAGAGGGGAATATGAAAAATAAAAATCATTACGAAGATAGAATTTTTAATTAACAAAAAATATAAAATAATAACAGATTTATCCAATCCAATTTCATACCCTTCTCAATACTTACAAACCCCAAACATCACTCCACATTTTTAAATGATAAATAAGATATGAATATAAATATCTGTATATGTAAAATAAAAAAAGAAGAAACCAAAAATAAAAAGAAATTAGAGGATAAAATAATATATAAATACAATATTTCTCTATGTTAATTGATACAGTGAATATAAAATAGTTGATAATAATTAGAGTTTGAAATCAAGATTTTGAATATGAAATTTAATTCAAAATATTATATAATATTATTTTATACAATATCCACTCCTTTTAAAAGATATATATAAAAATTCATTATGATATGATCATCTTAATTACACGAAACCTATATTAATATTCAACAAAACTAGTTAATAAAAATAAATAATATGAAAATGAAAGTTAAGAAATAATATAAAATATGTTATAATTTTTCAATCATAAATTTCCTTTTAATAATTATTATTTCTTTAAAATAATATATATAGTTACCTATTGAAAACTGTCATCATTATTCCATCATTCTAGGATCATATTTTGTCTTTTATATAAATGTATCATATGATGTATCAGTAAATATATCATCCACCAATTCATCAATAGAAAGAAACTCTAAATTATTTTAACCTTTTTATAAAAAATAACTTATAAAGTGATACCTGTCTTAAATAGGTTTATTCGAGAATACTGATGAAAGTTCATAAAAATTGATATTAATGATTTATTATGTCACAAAATCAAAATAGTTTTCATATGAATAAAACTATAACTTTTTTTATTATCCAATGAGTTTTTGAACAAAAACACACTTCTAGTATATATTCATCTTCTTCCAATAATAAATATATTGAATGCTATAACTTTAAACTACATGAAACCAAAAAAATTACCCAGATATTTAGACATTCCACTAGTGACATTACTATTAAAATTTTATGATCTAATATCATAATATAAATAAATCTGTAATAAAATATGACTTCCCATGAATAAATAAACCATGATTCTAAGTACCTTTATCATGGTACCCAACCAGTGTGTAATGATTAATCCAACACCTACATCTCAGAACACATATTTATGGAATCCAATTATGGAATGATCATTATAGAATATTGTAAAAATAACCTAAGGACTAAAAAACATTTATAGAATATGAAAAAATAAAATGAAATAGAACATGTTATTAATATGTGTATTTTTAAACAAGTAAGAGGAAACTATAAAGAAATATTATGGAAAAAAAGGAAAATAGAATAAATTTAAGGTGAAGGCGGATTATGGTTCCCATAAAATGTAGGTTTTTTATGAGAAATTTCCTAATCATGGAAGGTATTTGATTCATCACTCATTCATGATCCACTTGAAGAAGGAAAAGAGGTCCACCAATGCACTAAATGGAGTTGTTCTTAGCTGCAACTCTCTTGTGACTTCCACTAGTAGCTGTAAAAGGGTTTGAATGATACTCCAAATGAAGGAGGAGTTCAAGATGTTGGGTATGGATGAGGGGAGGAACATATGATGATGGGGAGGAATCAATCAAGGTATGGGAGTAGGAATTAATGGAGGTATGGTAGAAATCATGATAGGAAATCAGGGTCAGGTGATGATTGGTTGAGGGAGAAGGATCGAGGAAAGTGATTTGGACCACTAGGTTATATTAATATTAAAAAAATACAATTTTTACAGGCTGGTTATTTCATGTATTTTCATATCATATAGTCATGTTATCAATATAAAGGTATCTATATCTCAATATTTCACCATTGAACTATTAAATTGTGGCTACAGGTTTGTGGCTATATGTTATTTTTGTTTGGTAGTATATATCATTAGGGTCATTTCATGTGTTTTTTTTTGAAAATTTTAGAATCCCATGGGGCTTTCCATGTTTGGAACATAGTTAAGGAGAACATTTCAGCTTTTATTAGTAAAACTTATAGCCTATTATCAACCACTAGAATGGGGTGAAAAGTCAGTTGAAAAGTGAAACCAGAACCTACAAGCTATGCAAATGTAGACTGTGAGGTTATTAATGGTTGAAACATGATAAACTAAATGTGTGTCCAAACTATGCACCTCATCTAGATTTCAAGTGGGGAAATAATGTTTGTTTAACTATGTGTACCTACCAAGAAAATTGTTCATGTAGTTTTTAATAACATGATTTTTTTAAAATCAATTCTTATGACCTTTATTTTACCACTAATCACCCCTAATATCACGTTTGATTGACCTAATCCTTACCCAAGGCTCAATAGGATACCTACATTGTATTCTATGAGGATATCCTATATTTTTTACGAATATCATCATGGTATTTTTCATTATTTGTTCAATTTTTCCTTTTTTCATAGATCTTCATTGGATCACTTCTCTCATCATCTTTTGGAACCCAAATATAATTTATATACCTGATCTAAGGGGTTTGGCATAGGATGTATGTTTTTATTATAGATTTATGATATTGAAGAAATTATCCTCAATTATCTATTGTCTATTTTTATAGAAATTAGATCAAACTCTATTTTTTAATTAGGCATCTCTATGAAATATTTTAATTATATAAATTTAATATTTTTATTGAAATTTCTTTTGGGTTATTCAACGAATTAAATTTATTTATAATTACACTTTTTTTGGAAATGATTTATTTCTTAAAGAAGTTTTCATTAAAAATAGTTTGGGAACACTAAGTGATGGATTAAATGCATGGAAGGTTTATTTATTTAAAAAATAAGATTTTATCCACTGAATTAGATTGCCTTTTCATTAAAATTTATTTCTAAAATATGATTACATAATTAAAATGTTTTTGTAAAAATGTAACTCTTTCATAACCTTGGGTTTTTAATAAATATTCATGTCACCCATAGAGTTTGTAATGCCACATGATGTTTTCTTTTAATTTTGTGTGTTTATTAATAATAGAGGGTATATTAGTGAGATCCATTATAGGCCTATATAGGGGGATTCATTTTTTCTAGCATTTACTCTCATAGGCATGAGCCCAAATTATGTTCCTTGTAATTTTTTATTTTCTTTTCAAATGATATAATTTTCCATGTCTATTTTATCACATATTTCCACATGATGGATTATGTCATGGATGTTTTCTCACATGATTTTGCAAGATGTATTATGTCATGGTTATTATATCACATGATTTTAAAATATGGATTGTGTCAGGGTTATTTTCATACATGATTACTTTATAGTATATGCATGGATTTGTTTATCATGATTCCATTCTTTATCACATGTACTTGAAGTATCCCATTATTTGAGAATATTAAACTTTTTTTATGAAACCCAAAGGTTGATTTGAAAATTATATTGATATGATGAATTTTTTATAAAACCATTATATTTTAAATCTAGGAATATAAGAATATTGATATTTGAATTTGTATAGATTCTGTATTAGAATCCAACTAGACTCACTTCTCACACCCTTATTCTTCTATTGGGTGACTATAGAGGTGGGTTTATAGCACCTTGTTAATGGGAAGGGAATTATTTAATATTTTAACATATATATTAATTGTTTCTTTCATTTTGAGATGGTTTGGATGTGATGGTTGGTCACATAGAGACATTTTTGGAATTTTCTCATTGTAATTTTCAAGTTTTCTTAGTTTGGTTTGGATTTTATATATCTGGATGTTTGATCTATTTCTCTATATTTTAATCTAGTTATATGTCTTAGTTTTCTATATACGAGACTTGTTTATATTATTTTCTAGAACCTCACCATAGAGACAAACATTTTGTGGTGTCTTTTATAGCTTTTCTGATTTTTTTCATTAAACTAAAGGGATGAAATGTGATTAATATGTTTTGTGTACTTTTTAAAAATTGTATAGAGAAAGATAAAACATGATTGTATAGATTTATCATAGGTGTAAGAAGCATAATTTTAATATTATTTAACTATCATGGAATACATGAAACCTATTTAAATATTCCATGCCATTACATCTTAAGGGAAGTATGTTGTATTTAAAATGGTTATATATTTTTAGTTTTTAAATGATGATCTTGAGAAAGTATTATATATCAAAAAATATATAAATATTTTTTCTCTATGTGGATGGATTTAGATGTTATATACTAAATAAACAACCCTAGAAGTTCAATAAATTCAATTTTTCATGGAATCAATATTGTTTCATATACGTTAATCTATAAATAAATTAAATATGTTATCAGTTTTTATAAACATGTTTGTTATGGATAATCACAACACATCACTAATTTTGATTATGTATGTTTTGGATATTATATTTAATGGATATGTTATTGAGAATTATAAATTAATTAATTTTAAAATGTATAGGTTTTTTGAGATGGGAATTATTGGGGAGATTCTATTAATATTTGGGTCAAAATTGATATAATTTTCTTGAATTATATATTTTTCTATATAAAAGTGTGGTTTTCAGATACTGATAGAGTTCTTATCCAAAAATAAAAAGGAGGATGTTATAAACAACTATCAATTGGCATTGAAAAAATCTAATCCAAATGATGGTAACATAGTAAATCAAAAATATTATTATTGGTTAATAATAAATTTACTCTACATAGTTTCAAATTATTTTATATTATTTTCATAGTAACATTATGTCTGAGATTTAAAAGAATTACCATTGAATGTTTTTTTATGTATGTAAATATTATAAATTTATCTATTAAGTTAAAACCTAATAAGGGTATTATATATAATATATAACTAAAAATTCAATAGTATGACTATATATAAATTGATTGTTATAATAATTAAAATTTAATGAAATTAAATTTCTAAGGTGAATTTATCATTAGAGTTAAATACTTTTCATGTAATTTATTGTGACCCTAGATTATCAAACGTTTATATTACTCAATTATTAATGAATATTAATTACATTAAACAAATACACACCTGAGGGCTATAATTTTTTAGTGTCTCAAAAACATTAAAAAACAAACAACTGGCCCATAGATAAACTACATAATATCCCACTATGTTCTTTATAACCAGCACCCTTCCTAAAAATAACATATGTAATTGATTTCATCATAACATGGGGAATGGAAAAAAGGGTGATATCATATGATCATTAAGGGTATAAAAGAAAGAAACATAAGCATAATAAGAACATACGTGTATGTTAAAATGGGCATAAAATTTACAAACCATACCCTATATATCAAAGAGCATAATCTTGAGTCATAGAATACTAATCGGAAGTTAATAATACATGAATCCTAATGGAATCAGAGAAAATGATCCATGAGAGAATAACATTGGCATAAGATACGGATTTTTGGAATACACATAAACATAGAAAATATTGTTTCAAGGATACCTCAAAGACATTCATAACATGTATGGCTTGAGCTAACCCCACATGTACTTACATCAGGCTTGGGATGACCTCCCTTGTACCCATTTTTCGGAATGGGATAACCTCTCCAGTAGACATTGACCTCATTTAACATTAATCATGATCTAATTAATTAGAAGGAGATATAGGTCCCACCGTTCACATAATTAATATCATATTTATGTGTGAAATATAATAACAAAACATTGATCATATAGTTTCCCTTTAAATGAAGTGGGTAACATAAACATCTATCATAAACTATGTAAATGAGACAAGTTTCACAATGATTTAATCCTTTTATTATATAATTACCTTTGGAAAAGGATTGGGTTTCATAATAATTTTATCATGGTATAACTCGTGGATGGGAAATGGTGTTATCCCATATAGTTTAAATACCATGAGGGGGTGAAACAGATTATGAAATATAAAAACAACATCCTCTATGAATCTTGTTTCATCAATAAAAAAACACTATTCATTCCCTTCTCATAGAAAATATGAATAGAAATAAAAGTATGCATGAGAACAACAATTTTAATTAGTTCAACTGAACTTGGCTACATCCAGGGAGTATACAGAGGAAATGTTTCTATATACCAAATCTATTAATGATCACTTCTATTGAAATTGTGGAGCAGAATAATTATCCCTCCATTTTACAACAAATCATAAAATGAAATCTCCTCAATCAACTAAAATGTGTTCAATTCTTATTCAAAAGATAATCCTTTGATTACATGAATTATTATGTTTTACAACTAATTTAGTGTATCATTAAGTTCCCTCTAATCCATATAGTTAATACCACATTACCAGAGATTTAATTGGAAGTACCTTTTGGTTTACTCTTTTCCTTTATCACAACCATTGAATGTGTTATGCTCAATTTTAACAACTTGTATGAAAAATTTATGTTTTGTTGTGGAATTCCACCTTTCCCACATCTTTCATACTTTGTGCGCAACTCCCTTAGTCATGTAGACTCAATTTAGTTTTTGCACACAACAAATTTTTTATTCATTTCATTGTGAAACTCACATTTTATGAAAATTTTATTCCTTATGCATAACTCTTATGCATTTCAGAGTCCTAATATTCTCTATGGTTCAAGTTGCTGAAATGGGAGGGGTATCCATCAATTTATTAACCTGGACAACCCTTGTGCACAAAATATTTACACACCATCCTCTATGAACAAAATACTTCCACAGGAGTGTATGTTCACAATTTAATGTCGCATTGGGTGAGTAAAATATTTTCACGAATAAACTCCATCTCTATTTCATGGATACGCGCAACTCTATTTATATTGCACAAACTCATCTTTCATGCACATTAAAATCCTTTGTGCACTTTTTAACCCTACTGAAATTTTGATGTTTTGATCATGAATCATGACTTAAGTACAAAATTGAGAATCACCAACACCCATGTGTGCATAATTTTAGTCTTAAGTGATAATAATTCCTTTTCCAAAAACACCTTTCTACATCCTCTATATTTTGGACCCCAAAAATTTGGAAAACACTGGGAAACATCTCCACCTTGTATACACTTCTTTTTTTACTGTCACAAGAGAATTCATTCCTTTATCTTAGATTTTTTCAATATACCTTTTCATTAATGTATTTAGAACTCTGCAACTGACCATGGAAACCTTCTCTACTAATAAACACAATAAACCCAAAATCATTGTGATGTTACATTGAGAGGTTTTTTCCCAAAAAATGGGTTTCATGTAAAATTTAATCATAATAAATAATTTATATAAAGAATGGTTTCCTTGGTTTATATCCCCTATAAATCGTAGATAACATCAATAGACATAGTCTTTGATGGAAAATGATTTTGGATGATTATTGAAATCAATTGTTGATGAAAATATAATTTCCAATTTGAAAAACAATTTTCAAAACATACAACATTTTTATTAAAATTTTATTTTAGAATAAACATGAAAGCATATAAATTAGGTTTAAATGAAATAAATGTTCATATTGACGGGTGGTTTCGTTCATGTCGTACATTTTATGACAATGAATCTATTCACATTTTCTATAAAATAAAAATTGGAAATGTTTGGAAATGACATATAGATTTATTTTAAAAAAAATAAATTAAAAGTAAAATATCTATAATAACTTCTTTTAAAATTAATCATAGATAATAATAAATTTTTTAAATCATTTTTAGAGAACATTCCTATGAAAGAAAACATATTTCTAATTGGAGAGATAAATAATGTCTAGTTTTTATGAAAACATTTGATCAATTATTATAAGTATAGAAGAGTGAAAAAAATGAAAATGTTACATAAAAATATCATGAATAACTTGATGATAATAAAATGAAATAGTTTCATGAGAGGTAATAATATTTCACCATTTGAATCATAATAATGACCAATCTCGATAAATAGTGAGATTGTAACATAAAACCCATACCACTTTGGTACCTTTAAATCATAAGCCCAATTAATGAATAACATTATATATAACGTAGAATAGTATGTGAATAATATAATTATTATGTCACATGGAAAAGGGTCTATATATACACCACATAATGAATATTGGTTCATAACACAACATATGTCTCAAAAATAAAAATGGAGACCAAAATCCCTTACTTTAAGTCATCAATTTTTCCATAAAAATTAAAATATATTGTATAATAATTATAATTTTATTATAAATCTATTAAAAAACCATATATATATATATATATATTAACATATATGATTTACTTATGACCTTTTATTAGCTGTTGATTCACAATTCGATGTTAGTGTCAAGTTTTGGGTAATAACCATTTTTCATATATTTTTGGATTTTTCATTTCTTTTCTTATTAATTTGATCAAGGATCAATAATATATATAATTTTTACTATGATATAAATATAAGATATTTTCAATATATATGTATTCAACTTAATCAATAAATTTTCATGATAGAAAGTGAAAGACATTATTCACGGAAACAGTAGGTTATACATATGCATGATGGTTATTTCCATATTATTTATAAATTGAAATAAAGAAATTTAAATGATATATTATCATTAAAAAATAATTTTTATGTCATAGAATTCAAAAATATTAATTAAATCCATCCTTATTACCCTCCATGTAAATCATGAATGAATCACATAACTTCACGAGGAGGTAGTTTTTTGTACACATGATCAACATTATCTTCTTCCCAAAAAATGAGAACCATGAAGTTATATGTGATATAAAGAAAAATCATTATAATGGTATTATTATCATATTTAAACAATACATCTGCCATTATGTCAAACCGTGTGAGGTGGTAATTGAAAAATCGTATAACATCGGTTCGTGCGGCGGTTGTGACTCATACCCATGAATGATGATTCATAAATCATTTGATGGAAGTGGAGATATTTGTTGGTCAATTACATAACATAAAAACATATCATTATATTTACTGTATTTATTTATTAATATAAATATGTTATAATAAAAATTTTATGATGTGGAGGAATAAATAAAACAAAAATGCTTATTAACGAATGTTACCTCTTCTTCAGGTATCCTTTATAAGTTTACACATAAAACCTTCTTAGGTTATATTTATATCTGAAATTAGTCTTTTAGGATTATATAAGAGATTTTGGGAAGTTATTTGAATATTTATTGGAATAAAAAATTATTTAAATTTGGGAACAATATAGGATAGGTGGTTGGATTTTATAAGTTAGGTGGGTGGCACACTCGTAATTTTCTAAAAGAGAAAATTACAACCATGTATTTGATTCATGTCAAAAAGATCAAATAATGGAAAATTATCAATAAAATATGGGATAAGGTTGAAATATTTAAATTAAATGGGTTTTTAACAATTTAACATCTATTTTTAGCCCTTATCTTTTTATATTGACCCCCTGTAAATTTATTTTTTTCCTCCATCATTGTAAATAATTTTTATTATTTGTATTATTCATTTTAGAAAGAAATTAAGGTTATATTATATGATAATATAAATTATACTTATTCTAGATATGGAATATTTTTTAGAAATTCCAGTCTTAAAATTTTCACATTTTTATTTTAAATTAATCTTATAGATATGATGGGAAAACATGTTTTTAAAGATAAAGTTTTTGAATGTTTGAAATGATTTTATATATGAATGTAATATCAAATTGACTAAAAGGGCCTAATTTATATTAATATATATATAATTGAAATTATTTTACATTTAAATTATTCTATAATATAATTTATCATAATAACTAATTTAAATTAAATTGTTGATTTCAATTAAAACTGGTTAATTTTAACCATTCATCAAAAATGTAACATTTCAAAAAAAATCCCAAAAAAGAACCCTAAGATTAATTTTATATTATGATGTCAAAAATAAAGTTTTATTTATCAAATTTAGTATATAAATTATGAAGAATTAATTTATTATAGTTCTCAAAAATAAATTAAAATTAAAATTTTTTAGATAATATTATTTTCAGAACATATAAAAACATTGCTAAAAAATTAATTACTCTTTTATCAATATGTTTTATTTATATAAAACCATTATTATTAATATTTAAAAATTATTTATTACTATTCATATCACAAATTTTAAAGGATATATTATAAAAATCACATTTAAATTACAAAAATAACAATAATTTGTGGTTTTGTTTAATCTCATTATCATGTGTAACACAAGATAACCCAGTGCTTCATGTCTCATAGAAATAGACTAGTGTTGTGTGTAATTAAAACTATCAATGAAAATTAATTAATTAGAAATAAATAATTCAAAAAACACCTGGTGTACCATTCTAACTCCCTTAAAATGAATTATTCCCACAAAATTTGTCATTATGATACCAATGAATGAGTATAATTCTATCTCATTATATTATCAGCATCCAGCATTGCTTCCTCAAATGGTTGGTTTTTACACAAAACATTAACTATGTGAGTGGTCCTATTTTGAAGAAAATTTACTGTATGCTTGAGAATCTCCACTAATTTTTCCTCATAATAATGATCATTCTCTAATGGTATAAAACATTATTTTAGTACATGTGAAGTTCTAGGTATGTACTTCCTCAGGAGAGATACACGGAACACATTATGGATTTGAGAGAGGTTTATTGGAAGCACCATGAGATATGAAATGTTCCTAATATTAATAATAATTCCAAAGGGACTAATATAATTAGGGATCTGTTTCCCTTCCTTCATAAATCTTATAACCTTCTTTCGTGGAGAAAGTCATTGAAATACCTTATCATGAACATCAAATTCTATATGACGCTGATGATTATTATCATAACTTTTTTACAAAATATCATCTTCCTCGATGTGTTCCTAGATTGATTTAACCATCTCTTATTTTTTATCAGGTATCTCAGGTCCAAATATATTTCTTTCCCTAACTTCATTTTAATATGCTAGATATCTAAAATTTATTATATAGAGGGATTAATAAGCATCCATTTGAATACTTAAATGGATGGTATTTTTGTATGAAAACACAACTACAGTAAATTGTTGATCCCAACCACATTTGAAATCTAAAGAATAAGATTTCAACATTTACTCTAGGGTTATAATTTTTCATTTAGAATGTACATCTATTTGAGGATGATATTCAGTGATGAAACTCAACTCCATATCCCATGAATGATAATGACATTGCCAGAACATTGTGGTAAGCCTCAAATCCCAATCAGATGCAATGTAATGTGGAACTTTATAAAACATTACCACTTCCTTACTGCATATAAAAAAATTAATCGAGAAAGAATTATTCTCTAATAGAAATTAATTTTCCTGAATTATTAAGGTTATCAAGTGATACCCATATAGAAATATTCTATTTAGATAATATGGGGTGTCAAATGATAAAATCAATAGCGATATTTACCCATTTCCATTCGGGTTGTGTAATAAATGAAACATACCCTTAGAATTTTGTATCTTATCCTGCTACTGGAAACTTGGGTTTTACCAACGGTTCCGAACCCTTCGTAAAGGCTACTGAACCGTTGGTATAATTTATACCAACAGTTCAGCAAACAGTAGGCAAGTAAGCCGTTGGGAAAAAAATTTCCAAACGGGTTACATAGAACCGTTGGAGTAGGGGTAGGAAAGTTAACCTTTCCCAACGGTTCTCATAAAACTATTGGGAATGGTTTTACCAACGTTTGTGCTAAAACTTTGGAAAAACCAAAGGAGGAGGGATTTCCCAACGGTTCTACAACCATTGGGAAAGATTTTTACCAATGGTTCAAATATAATCGTTGGTAAAAATCTTCCTACAAGACATATGCCAATGGTTTCAAACCGTTGGCATACCCTATGCTGTGCAAATTGCACAACATCCCTACAATTTTCACAGCAGGAAGAGGTGGAGGTGTCCTAAAATAATTTGATTCATAATTTTATGAACATGAAGAATTAAATAATAATTCATTTTAATTCATACACATTTAACATATGATGCATAATTTTATGACAAACACATACATAATTCATAACGTAATTATAAACATAAATACACAAAAAAAATAAACATACATAATTCATTTAGAATATAATCATACGTAATTATTAACATACATATACAAAAGTGAGACACTTTGAGTGGTTCACTCGTACACCTCAAAATAGACCCATTGATCGTTGTCCTAGAGTTTCAACGGTATCTGAATGCATTTGGTTAGTTTTCCGTATGCTATTTGTTATTTTCACTTAAAATATTGTTCATTTTAAACAAAAGAGATACACATTGAGTGGTGCCGACTACACCTTACCTTGAATTGAGGCAGGGTTGACTCATACACGCCACATATGACCCATTTATAATTGTTCTAAAGTTTCAACACAATCAGAATCTGTTTGGTCGGTTTTCCATATGTACTTAAAATTATGTCCATTTTAAACAAAAGACAGACACTAAGAGTGATCCCTGCCACACTGCACCTCATATTGAGGTGTGTTTGACTCGTAAATGTCACAATAGACCAATGTATCATTTTCCTAAAGTTTCAACGTAATTTGAATGCGTTTTGTCTATTTTCCGTATGTCATTTGTTATTTTCACTTAAAATGGTTTCCAATTCAAATAAAAGTGAGCCACTTAGAGTGGTGGGTGCCACACCGTGACTCGGATTGAGGTGGGGTTGACTCGCACTCATACACATCACAATAGACACATGGATCGTTGTCTTAAAGTGTCAACATATTCCGAATTCATTTGGTCGGTTTCCCGTATGTCAGTTGGTGTTTTCACTTAAAAATAAGTCCATTTTGAACAAAAGAGAGGCAATTTGAGTGGTCTCGGCCACACCGCACTTTGGATTGAGGCGGAGTTGACTCATATACGTCACATTTGACCCATGGAGCATTTTCCTTATGCTTCAACAGAATCTGAATGCATTTGTTCGGTTTGCTGTATGTCAGTTGTTGATTTCACTTAAAATTAAGTACATTTTTAACAAAATAGAGGCACTTTGAGTGGTTTCGGCCACAACGGGCCTCATATTGAGGTGGGATTAACTCTTACATGTATAATTTGACCCATATATCATTTTCTTTAAGTTTCAAAAGAATCCGAATGCGTTTGGTCAGTTTTCCGTATGTCACTTGTTGATTTCACTTAAAATTAAGTCCATTTTTAACAAAACAGAGGCACTTTGAGTGGTGTTGTCCACTCTGGGTCTCAGATTGAGATTGAGTTGACTCGTACACGTCACATATGAGTCATGGGTTGTTGTGAAAAAGTATCAACACAATTAGAATCCGTTTGATCGGTTTGGCGTATGTACGTAAAATATTGTCCATTTTAAACAAATGAGGGACAGTTTGGGTGGTGACAGTCACACCACACTGCATATTGAGGCAGGGTTGACTCATACACATCACATATGACCCATGGATCGTTTTTATAAAGTTTCAACACAATCCGAATGTGTTTGGTCAGTTTCTCGTAAGTTAGTTGGTGTTTTCACTTAAAAATAAGTCCATTTTGAACAAAAGTGAGGCAGTTTGAGTGGTCCCGGCCACACCGTGCCTAGGATTGAGGCGTAGTTGACTCTTACACATCACATTTGACCCATGGATCGTTTTCCTTATGTTTAAATAGAATCTGAATGCGTTTGGTCGGTTTTCCGTATGTCAGTTGTTGATTTCACTTAAAATTAAGTCCATTTTTAACAAAACAGAAGAACTTTGAGTGGTTTTAGCTACAAAGGGCCTCAGATTGAGGAAAGGTTGACTCATTCACATCAAATATGAGTCATGGATCGTTGTGAAAAAGTATCAATACAATCAGAAACCTTTTGATCAGTTTGGCGTATGTATGTAAAATATTATCCATTTAAAAAAAAGAGGGACAGTTTGGGTGGTGCTGGACACACCGCACCTCAGATTGAGGCGGGGTTGACTCTTACACGTCACATATGACACATGGATCATTTTACTAAAGTTTCAACACACTAAGAAGGCGTTTGGTCAGTTTCTTGTATGTCAGTTTTTGTTTTCACATAAAAATAAGTCCATTTTGAACAAAAGAGAGGCAGTTTGAGTGGTCCTGACCACACCATGCCTCGTATTGAGGTGGAGTAGACTCATACACGTCAAATTTGACCCATGGATCGTTGTCCTTACGTTTAAACAGAATCCAAATGCGTTTGGTCGGTTTTTCGTATGTCGGTTGTGGATTTCACTTAAAATTAAGTCCATTTTTAACAAAACAGAGGCACTTTGAGTGGTGTCGGCCACAAAGGGCCTTAAATTGAGGCAGGGTTGACTCTTATATGTCAAATTTTACCCATAGATTGTTTTCTTTATGTTTCAACAGAATCCAAATGCGTTTGGTCGGTTTTCCGTATGTCAGTTGTTGATTTCACTTAAAATTAAGTCCATTTTTAACAAAAAAGAGGCACTTTGAGTGGTGTCGGCCACACTGGGCCTCATATTGAGATGGAGTTGACCCATAAACATTACATATGAGTCATGGATCGTTGTGAAAAATTATCAACACAATCAGAATCTATTTGATCAATTTGGCGTATGTACGTAAAATATTGTCCATTTTAAACAAATGAGGGATAGTTTGGGTGGTGCCGGCCACACCGCACCTCGGATTGAGGCGGGGTTGACTCGTACACATCACATATGACCCATGTATCGTTTTCCTAAAGTTTCAACACAATCCGAATGCGTTTGGTCAGTTTCCCATATGTCAGTTGGTGTTTTCACTTAAAAATAAGTCCATTTTGAACAAAAGTGAGGCAGTTTGAGTGGTCCCAACCACACCACACCTCGGATTGAGGCATAGTTGAATCTTACATGTCAAATTTGACCCATGGATCGTTTTTCTTAATTTTAAATAGAATCCAAATGCGTTTGGTTAGTTTGTCGTATGTCAATTGTTGATTTCACTTAAAATTAAGTCCATTTTTAACAAAACAAAGGCACTTTGAGTGGTGTCGGCCACAACAGGCCTAATATTGAGGTGGGGTTGACTCATACACATCATATATGAGTCATGGATCATTGTGAAAAAGTATCAACACAATCAAAAACATTTTTATTGGTTTTGCGTATGTACGTAAAATATTGTCCATTTTAAACAAAAGAGGAACAGTTTGGGTGGTACCGGCCACACCGCGCCTCGGATTGAGGCGAGGTTGACTCTTGCACGTCACATATGACACATGGATCGTTTTCCTAATGTTTCAACACAATATAAAAGGGTTTGGTCGGTTTCCCGTATGTTAGTTGGTGTTTTCACTTAAAAATAAGTCCATTTTGAACAAATGTGATGCAGTTTGAGTGGTCCCGGCCACAATGCGCCTCGGATTGAGGAGGATTTTACTTTTACACGTCACATTTGACCCATGGATCGTTTTCCTTAAGTTGAAACAGAATCCTAATGTGTTTGGTCGGTTTGTCGTATGTCAGTTGTTTATTTCACTTAAAATTAAGTCCATTTTTAACAAAACAGAGGAACATTGAGTGGTTTCGGCCACAAAGGGCCTTAGATTGAGGCGGGGTTGACTCATAAACATCACATATGAGTCATGGATCATTGTGAAAAAGTATCAACACAATCAGAAACCTTTTGATCGGTTTGGCGTATGTATGTAATATATTGTCTATTTTAAACATAAGAGGGATAGTTTGGGTGGTGTCGGCCACACCGCGCATCGTATTGAGGCGGGGTTGACACATACACATCACATATGACCCATGAAACGTTTTACTAAAGTTTCAACATAATACTAAGGCGTTTGGTCGGTTTCCCGTATGTCAGTTGGTGTTTTCACTTAAAAATAAGTCCATTTTGAACAAAAGAGAGACTGTTTGAGTGGTCCCAGCCACATAGTTCCTCGGATTGAGACAGAGTTGACTCGTACACGTCACGTTTGACCCATGGATCGTTATCCTTAAGTTTCAACAGAATAAGAATGTGTTTGGTCGGTTTTCCGTAGGTCACTTGTTGATTTCACTTAAAATTAAGTCCATTTTTAACAAAAAAGAGGCACTTTGAGTGGTGTCGGCCATAACGGGCCTCGGATTGAGACGGAGTTGACTTGTACACATCACATATGAGTCATGGATCATTGTGAAAAAGTATCAACACAATAAGAAACCGTATGATCAGTTTGGCGTATGTACGTAAAATATTGTCCATTTTAAACAAAAGAGGGACAATTTGGGTGGTGCCGGCCACACCGCGCCTCAGATTGAGTTGTGGTTGACTTGTACACATCACATATGACTCATGGATCATTTTCCTAAAGTTTCAATAGATTCAGAACGCGTTTGATCAGTTTTCCGTATGCCAGTTGGTGTTTTCACTTAAAATTAAAGTCATTTTGAACAAAAGAGAGACAGTTTGAATGGTACCGTCTACACCGCGCCTCGGATTGAGGTGGGGGTGTTTGGGGGGTGTTTGGGGGGCTGTCTGAGGTCCGGGGAGGAGGGTGAGGGGGCTGTCTGGGGGGCTGTCCGGGGGGGGGGGGGGGCTGTCTGGGACCAAGGAGGAGGGTGGGGGGGCTGTCCGGGGGGTGTATGGGGGCTGTCCGGGGTCCAGGGAGGAGGGTGGGGGGCTGTCCGGGGGGTTGTCTGGGGGGGCTATCCGGGGGCTGTTTAGGAGACATACCCGCATCATATCATAAAAAATAACACCAAGGATCAGACAAAATAGAAGCAGACATGCAGAATAATGACAAGTGCACATACAAATCAGAAGCAGCTAAAAATTTATTGCATTCATGCCATGTTTATTTCCTAAAACAATGTAATCCAAGAAAAATGATGAAACTCTAGAACATGGGTTACATCTTAGGAAGCGCTAAGTTTTACGTCTTCAGTCAGACAGATGGAAATTGGTCAATCGTCTTGGTCCATCAGCTCAGAATTCCTCTTCCTCTTATAAGAACTGGTGGACGTATCATCAAGCTCACAAGGATGCTTAGTGGGATTGATCACTTTAGGAGCATAGAGGATGTGAATCTGATGTAGAAGTAAGAGAATCTGGTGCTCGACATCATCCAGATTTTGAGTCACCCATCATGCGAGGTCAGATGGAGACAGGACGTGCACATCGATGATCATGGAAGAGGCAGACGAGCTAGACATTACTGGTTAAGCTGCATCCACAAATGGATTCATTTTTATATATTAGAACCTTTATAAATGTTTTTCCATTTTTACTAACAATTAATGTGTGAAAATTGTGAAAAATAACTTATTGGATATTTAAAAATAGTTTTACACTTGGACATGGTGCATAATATCTCAAATATTCTTCATTGGATCCCAATTTTCAATTTTACTCCATTATCAAAAGTCTTATATCAAATTTATTTTCATTTGGATCCCTAAGGTGTACTTCTCTACAATGAATCGACTGTCTTAGATTATGTTTGAAAAAGAAATGTCCTCACAATAATGTTTTAATTCCATTAAGGCATTTTTTATGTAAAACATTCTTCCTAGGGAGATCAATGTCCACCACACACACTTACCCCGGACAGCCCCCCACTCACCCCCGGACAACCCCCCACTCACCCCGGAAAATCCCCCACCCCTCGGACAACCCCACACTCACCCCGGACAGCCCCCCAACCCTCGGACATCCCCCCCCCCCCTCAAACACCATCCCACTCACCTCGGACAGCCCCCCCACCCATCGGACGGCCCCCTACTCACCCCGGACATCCCCCCCACCCCCTCAGACAGCCCCCCACTCACCTTGGTCAGCCCCCACCACTCGGACAGCCCCCCACTCACCACAGACAGCCGCCTCCACCCCTCGGACATCCCCCCACTCACCCCGGACAACCCCCCCCCCCCCCCCCCTCAGACACCCTCCACTCACCCCGGACATCCCCTCGCCACCTCTCGGACAGCCCTCCACTCACCTCGGACAGCCCCCTACCCCCTCGGACAACCCCCAGTCACCCGGACAGCCCCCACCCCTCGGACACCCCCCCCCCCACACATCACCCCAAATCAAACAGAAAAAAAATGTATACACACAAGAAAGAACTTTAATTAATGAAAACATTAAGGAAAACATTAATGAAAACATTAATTGAAATAAAACATTAATGAAACCATTTATGAAAACCCTAAAAATGATTAATGAAAACATTAATTGGATATTTTTTACATTGATGTAGTGATTCGAGTACACAATTCGTCAAGGGATTATAATGAATCATAAAATTTTCCAAAATCCCTAGAAATAGGGAAAAAGTACATGATAAATGGATAAATAGTGATATAAATGGATAAATGTTGAGAATAAAAGTATATATTTAACTAATATGAGAAGAATTTGAATGAATCGAACTTGAATGGAGGAGTTCCAGATGGAAGATTTACCTGGCCGGCCGCTTCTAAGGTGGGGGATCTGATTCTGGGTGGTCTGGGAGGTTCTTGGGGAGTCTAGGAGAGTTTAGGGGAATTTGGGGGTGAATTTTCCCAACAGTTTTTAAAAACCGTTGGGAAATCCATTCTTTTCCCAACGGTTTCATCAAACCGTTGTAACACCCCGAGATTTTATGAAAAATATTCTTTTTAATTTCCTTAATGTCTTGTGTTGTACGCTACACCAAAAGGAGCTTGCTCAACATTCATCCTTGACTTGCCTTGAATTACACGCAATGGCGACCTTCCACGATAGCGTTTGTAGTACGCAATAC
Organism: Viscum album; assembly: GCA_963277665.1. Classification (NCBI taxonomy): domain Eukaryota; kingdom Viridiplantae; phylum Streptophyta; class Magnoliopsida; order Santalales; family Viscaceae; genus Viscum; species Viscum album. The sequence goes on from OY728136.1 coordinate 769,476,048, forward strand.
CGAGTTTCACTAAACAATGATATGCTATTAAAATATTATTAAAACTAGCAGTTATGAATAGTAATAACAATTTTTTCAAATTTTAGAAATTTTATCTCCCAAAATGGACTTCTTTTTTTGATTCAGAGTATTCAATTTAGCCTAAGGTGATATTTTGGTACTTTTCGGATAACTTTCATATTCTAATGAATAGTGAAAATTACTAAATTTTAATTAAAAACAATTTTTTTAATAAAAATAATTAATAGTGATAAATTATTAATTTTATTGGTTTTAAAGTATATTTAGAATATATTTTTACAATTTAATACAATGTTGGTCATTGGATGTAATTTCACATTTAAACAAGTTATAAACAAGTGTCAATCTTTTGATAGTTATTATCTCTTAAAAACACGCCATTTGTTTTGACGACGGGAATTAAATTTTAAATTAGTTAATGTAACTGATATGTTTTGAATTTGGTAAAATAGACATCATTTTTGAGTTCATAATATCAAATATATCTTAGGCCTAATTTTTGGTATTTTTCTGGAAGCTTTCATTTTTTGATGAATAGTGAAACCACTAAGTGGTAGTTAAAAAATGAATTTTTCTTAAAACTTAATTTTACCGCTTCTGTGAGTGGAATTTCAAAAATTTGAAGGACACGGTTGATGTCAGTAAGTAAAATGTGGTTCAATTAGATGAAAATAATTTTTGGTGAACATTAACTTTTTACTTTTTTTTACCGCAGTTAAAAGTAAATAGGGTAATTAAGGGTAAAAATGATATTATTATTACCCTAACACATGTCCTAATTCTATTGGATAAGTTTAATTCGACCAAAAACAACCTTAGGAATAATATATGACCATTTAGGACCACTTGGATTAGATTAGGACATTTATTATTAATTTATTTAAAGAAGGGTTAAAATAGTTAAAATCAATGTTTAATAAGTAAATCATTTTTAATATAGGGTTATACATAAGAAAAATTCGACTCTAAATACTCATTATAAGTCTAAAAAGATTTCCTACATAATGGTATTTTATTTGTAATTTTTATGCATTAAATAATATAATTTATTTATGACACAATGATGATGCAGTAATTATCTTATTAATGAAATATTGACATAATTGATGTTATAAATACCCAAATAAATGTAATTTGAGACTTTTTATGAATTCGACTAAATTTATAGGTTAATATTACATGTTAGTATTTATTTAATTAACTTTTTTTGAACTAATCATTCTGTTATGATTTTCACAAAAATCAATTACTAAATAGTGTCAAAATTGACCTAAAATAGTTTTTAAAACAAATATTATATTATTAATTGTTATTTTATTCCTAAAAATCTAAGGTTCGGCCAAATGGCTTAGATAAGGTTATATATATTAATAATAAACAACTTGTGGTTCGTATGGCTTGTTATAGTAAGTTTATTAACCTTATAGTGTAAGAACACAAGAAGACACGGTAAAAGTAAAATTATTTAACTTAATGTTAAATCTAAATGATAAGGTCAAAATAGGAACCTAAACTTGTCTAAATTCTATTGCATGAGATGCTTTAGATCCATAACCACCTTAGCTTCGAAATAAATCAATTTGGAGCTATTTAAAACCGAATATGACTTTATAATAAAATAATATTTTTAGTTTTCCAAAGGAGCCCCTCTCCTCCCTTATAAAAGGGCACCTCCTCCCTATCTTCCTCACACAACTTTGAGCCTTCAAGCACGGCCAACCCCTACCAAATTCTCTTCTCCACTTCCCTAGAAACATCTTAGATGTTCTGGTCTTCCTCAAAGACCAATTTTAGTGCCCTAAAAGGAGGTCTCAAAGAAACACTTCAAAGAAGAGGTAATGTCTGTTACCGATTCTTTCATCTTTATTTCTTCTTCCACTTCTTCTTCATTAGTTGTTTCATTATGAAGTAATGACATCAGTATCACTCATATACTGATATGTTATTATAATTATGAAACAACCCTATTTCACCATCTATCCATCCTACGGAAAAAGAAATCACCGCGCGTGCGTACGTACGGAATACCGTCTCCACGTCGTGGTGTAATCTATTTTCCACCACCACCTTACTTGGATGGGTATAATGGTGTAAATAATAACTATATATGAGTATTTTAAAGTGATATTGATTCTTAAATAGTATACATACACTCCAATATAGTCCCACGATCATGAGAACGATATCATCGCTCGTGTGTACGTACGGACTACCGTCTCCACGACGCGATGAGATTCATTCTCCACTTTAACCATTCATGAAAGATTATAAAGTACATATAATAAGTAATCATGAAATATATGACATAATAATGATACTGGATTTATGTGTATATATATGTATGTCATCTACTTAATTCCATTCAACTCAATAAGGAAACGAAAACAGTGTTCATGCGTATGTACGGCCTACCGTCTCCATGAACGGTGTATTTCTTTACATTTACTGATTTATTATATATATGATATAAATCATGTTTTATATTCTGGAAGTAAGTAATCATGATCTAAGTAATCATATGAATAATTACAAGTCAAAACACGGATGACAAATGAAACAATTTTACCAAAAACGCTCTTTAACATGGAATTTACAAAAGAACGGGTAATATAAAGTCACAAGTGAACCATATATGATATAATAACAATGAGTATGATTCTGGAATAAGTCAATGACATTATTTAAATCATTATACAGGAGGTTCGGACACTTACGAGGCAAATCAGACCTAAGGTAAGGGAAATATCACAATCTCATTTTTTATCCGAGATTGTTTATACTTTGGAATTTACTTGGGTGTATTTTATCGTCCACATACATGTTTCCTCAATATGTAATATTTATATCCTTCTACAATAGTTTATATCAAATTTTACCCTTTGGTGAGTTTTTGGTAAAAGATATGAAAGGAATCTTTTTTCGTTTTTTGTACGAGGTATTTTTTTGACTTTTCCGACAAAAGTACGAGAAGAATGTTTTTTTTAACTTATAGGGCATGAATATATTTTTAAAACATTATTTCCAAGAAGCTTCCTTTACAAGTTTTCAAGTTTATTTTTAATCAACTTGTTTTAGTTTAAAATTGTAAGACATGTTAAGAAAGGAAAATGTTTTTGAAGTAGAAAGGATATTTTCCTCAAGAATGGAGTTCAAGTGTTTTATCAAAATTATTTTCCATATAAGATAATAAAGGGTTTTGTTTCTATCCCTATTATTACATGTATTTGATTATGTTGTAATGGAAATATTTTTATGAATTCCTTTATCTTATATGAATTGTTTTATGATGTCATGGTGTTTAAGAATCCCATTTTTATTACATGGGTTATGCTATGATGTATGGTTTATGATTTTGTGGCACACATAAGAATGGTATCATTATGAGATGGGTGGGACCTATATCTCCCTCCAATGCATTGGGTAAAGATTTTATTTCTCATGAGATAGACATGGCTGGAATGGTAGGTTATACTGTTTCAGTGAAACAGGACTGAAACGAGGGTGACTCGGTTCAGAAATGGACTTTTTCCACTAAGATAGTCTTGGTAATGAGTCTTGACTAATAAGAAATGATTTTCTATGATTGTGTGTGTATGCCACAAAGTTTCATGTTTTAAGTTATGATTATTGGGATTTCATTTCACTACTATGATTTATCCCATGTTATGAAATTATGCTCTCTTTTGCAGGTTAAGATTTCCAAAATGTTATGTTCTTATGAAAATGATGTGATTGATATTTCTTTTGTTTACCCTTACTGAGAATTTGAGCTCACCCTTTTATGTTTTCTTTTCCCCAGGATATAAATAAAGGTTTTTGGTAAAAAAATGAAGATCTTTATGGGAGATGTTGAAGATATTTCACCACGATTAGAAGATTATATTCCGAGTTTCCAAAGACACTAAACTATCACGATCCTTGTGTGTGTGTTTTTGTTATGTACTAAGTATTCCGCAAAAGTAATGTAATGTCCATGTACGTCAGGCTTCGGGTCTCTACAGTTGGTATCAGAGGAAAGTTTTAGTCAACCTTTGGAAACTAGGATGCGAAAACATTAGTGAGATACCTAGAGATATTTCTAAGGTATGTCTAGGGATGTCCCTAAGGATAAGTATACGTATAGGATATAGTCCTAGAACTACGGTAACGATCTTAGAATTTAACCTAAGATGTTAGATATTGAGTGTACTCCCCCTTTACGTTGTTGTTTTCCCTAGCTTGATTTTTTCCTCTCACACTATTCTTTTTGGGTTTTAGAAAATGGCTAGAAACAGGAAGATTCACGATAATGGAGGATATAACGGAAAATGGAATGCTATTCTTCATGAGAAACCAAATGAAATGGGATTTGGAAGTCCAAACATCGTTATTATGCCTAATCAGCAATCACATAATATGATAAATAATATCAACTTTGGTAATTATCCTAACATAGATAATAAGAGAAAGATGGAGTTTCATGATGATCATAGAGGAAAGAAAGTTAAATTTCCCTCATGTAAATCATGTGGGAAGAGGCATCAGGGAGATTGTTTCAAAGGAACTGGAAGATGCTTTGGGTGTGGAAAAGAAGGACACAAAGCCAGTAAGTGCAATGGAAAAGGACCAGTTAACACCATGGAAAAAGATAATGGTATTGCTACGACATCAACAATGATTAGATGTTTTAAATGTGGAATGTACGGGCCTTATGAAAACCAATGCCCTAATGGAAAATATCATGAAGAGAATCAGCATGGTCATATGGGTAGTATTTATATGGATGATGATGAGGACACTACAAATGATATATGAGCTGAAAGAAGTGTTGAAGCTCAGTCGGTTGTTTTAGAAGGTAGTGGAATGATTGTATATTTATCGAGAGTTATGTTGTATAGTTAATGGTACTATGGAATAAAGAATCATATAATGATTGTTACACTATAGTTTTTCCTAAAAGTATTTGAAAGTATATGCTGAATCGTACCAGTAACCATGGAAGGTTATTCAGATATTTTTGTAAAGTAGATGATATGCGCATAATGAAGGAATAAGAAGATAATGAGATGTTTGATTGTATTCATGAGCTCATGATTGATATAAGGACTAAGTGATATCATGGTTTGAGTATATAGAATTTTGAGGATTTTGGTATGTGGAAGGTGTTAACTTTTAACTGCATTCATGTTTTCACTAAGGTTCAATGGGTATTCAAGAGAATACATGATTAAGGCCTTTGAATGTTTGGAATGTGACCAACAAGACATATCTTATGATGTACGGGTATCAACGATGGTATTAAATCTTTGGTAATCGTTTTCACTATACTATGAGATTGGACTGCAGTATTATGGATAAGCCTAAAGAATGGAATGGATTATGTTGGATATAAGTTAGTATTGTTTAAGGATAGAAGTTTTTTCGATATTATTGATGGGATGTTATAGTAATATAGTTTTAGAAAAAGGACAACCTGCAGGACGGGCTACAGCCCATCGCGTCGGACAAGGCTTTGGGAATTGAACCCACAACCGATGTGCGACTGGCCTTTATCGCCTACCAATGGCCTACAGGAAGTCCCTGGTTAGTATAAACTAGTTTTATTTTATTATGTGGTATGATAGATGATGTATATGTCCATTTTGGAACGATATACGATAGATGGACTTATGTATATTTGATAAATTTTGCTAACCTTTTCTTTGAAACAGATGGAATGACCCATCATTCTATCACATGATCTATTAACACTTCATGAATAAAAAATTCAACTTCATTTATTTAAGAGATGATGTGGAAATTGTTCAAAGCACGAACAACAGTGAGATTGTACTAAAATTAAGTAAGTATTTATTCTAATTCAAAATCTTCAACTTTAGGGAAATGATCTTGAAAACCAAAAAAAATGTTGTCCTTCTGCCCTTATATCCGATGAATCAGATGGTACCTTAGATCGTCACAAATTTATGGCTTTTTGATTGTTGGCTTTTCCATAGCCATGTTCTCTACCACTCTCCATCAGAACATTATGGTTAGATTTCTCTTCCATATCCATATTTTCACCTATGTGGAAACCCAGTGATTAGTTTATTTGGGCAACCGTTACGTTTCATACTTTTGTTTTTAAAGATTGGTTTTGGTATTCCTTTTTACGATGTGGGTTTCTATTAAGGAAACTTTTTAATAGTAAACCATTTATAATCTCGACGAATTTCGAGGGCGAAATTCATTTTAAGGGGGTAGAATGTAACACCCCGAGATTTTATGAAAAATATTCTTTTTAATTTCATTAATGTCTTGTGTTGTACGCTGCACCAAAAGTATCTTGATCAATATGCATCCTTTACTTTCCTTACATGACATGCAATCGCGACCTTCCTCGATAGCGTGTGTAGTACGCAATACCGAGTTTCACTAAACAATGATATGATATTAAAATATTATTAAAACTAGCCGTTATGAATAGTAATAACCACTTTTTGAAATTTTCGAAATTTTATATCTCAAAATGGACTTCATTTTTGGATTCAGAGTATCGAATTTAGCCTAAGGTGAAATTTTGGTACTTTTCGGATAACTTTCATATTCTGATGAATAGTGAAAATTACTAAATTTTAATTAAAAACAACTTTTTTAATCAAAATAATTAATAGTGATAAATTATTAATTTGATTGGTTTTAAAGTATATTTAGAATATATTTTTAAAATTTAATACAATGTTGGTCATTGGATGTAATTTCACATTTAAACAAGTTATAAACAAGTGTCAATCTTTTGATAGTTATTATCTCTTAAAAACACGCCATTTGTTTTGACGACGGGAATTAATTTTTAAATTAGTTAATGTAACTGATATGTTTTGAATTTGGTAAAATAGACATCATTTTTGAGTTCATAATATCAAATATAGCTTAGGCCTAATTTTTGGTATTTTTCTGGAAACATTCATTTTTTGATGAATAGTGAAACCACTAAGTGGTAGTAAAAAAAATGAATTTTTCATAAAACATAATTTTACCGCTTCTATGAGTGGAATTTCAAAAATCCGAGAGACACGGTTGATGTCAGTAAGTAAAATGTGGTTCAATGAGATGAAAATAGTTTTTGGTGAATAGTAACTTTTTACTTTTTTTACCACGGTTAAAAGTAAATAGGGTAATTAAGGGTAAAAATGATATTATTATTACCCTAACACATGTCCTAATTCTATTGGATAAGTGTAATTCGACCAAAAACAACCTTAGGAATAACATATGACCATTTAGGCCCACTGTGATTAGATTAGGACATTTATTATTAATTTATTTAAAGAAGGGTTAAAATAGTTAAAATAAAAGTTTAATAAGTAAATCATTTTTAATATAGGGTTTTACATAAGATAAATTCGACTATAAATACTCATTATAAGTAAAAAAATATTTCCTACATAATTGTATTTTATTTGTAATTTTTAGACATTAAATAATTTAATTTATTTATGACACAATGATGATGCAGTAATTATCTAATTAATGAAATATTGACATAATTGATGTTATAAATACCCAAATAAATGTAATTTGAGACTTTTTATGAATTAAACTAATTTTATAGGTTAATATGACATGTTTTTATTGATTTAATTAACTTTGTTTGAACTAATCATTCTGTTATGATTTTCACAAAAATAAATTACTAAATAGTGTCAAAACTGACATAAAATAGTTTTTAAAACAAATATTATATTATTAATTGTTATTTTATTCCTAAAAATCTAAGGTTTGGCCAAATGACTTAGATAAGGTTATATATATTAATAAAAAACAACTTGGGGTTCGTTTGGATTGTTATAGTAAGTTTATTAACCTTATAGTGTAAGAACACAAGAAGACACAGTAAAAGTAAAATTACTTAACTTAATGTTAAATCTAAATGATAAGGTTAAAATAGGAACCTAAACTTGTCTAAATTATATTGTATTAGAGGATTTAGATCCATACCCACCTTAGCTTCGAAATAAATCAATTTGGAGCTATTTAAAACCGAATATGACTTTATAATAAAATAATATTTTTAGTTTTCCAAAGGATCCCCTCTCCTCCCTTATAAAAGGGAACCTCCTCCCTCTCTTCCTCACACAAAATTGAGCCTTAAAGCTCGTCCAACCCCTACCAAATTATATTCTCCACTTCCCTAGAAACATCCTATAGGTTCTGGTCTTCCTCAAAGACCAGTTTTAGTGCCCTAAAAGGAGGTCTCAAAGAAACACTTCAAAGAAGAGGTAATGTCCGTTACCGATTCTTTCATCGTTATTTCTTCTTCCACTTCTTCTTCATTAGTTGTTTCATTATGAATTAATAACATAAGTATCACTCATATACTGATATGTTATTATAATTATGAAACAACCCTATTTCACCGTCTATCCATCCTACGGAAAAAGAAATCATCGCGTGTGTGTACGTACGGAATACCGTCTCCACGCCGTGGTGTAATCTATTTTCCACCACCACCTTACTTGGATGGGTATAATGGTGTAAATAATAAATATATATGATTATTTTAAAGTGATATTGATTCTGAAATAGTATACATACACTCCAATACAGTCCCACGATCATGAGAATGATATCATCGCTCGTGCGTATGTACGGACTACCGTCTCCATGACGCGATGAGATTCATTCTCCCCTTTAACCATTCAGGAATGATTATAAAGTACATATAATAAGTAATCATGAAATATATCATATACTTAATTCCATTCAACTCAATAAGGAAACGAAAATAGCGTTCATGCGTACGTACGGCCTACCGTCTCCATGAACGGTGTATTTCTTTCCATTTACTGATTTATTATATATATGATATAAATCATGTTTTATATTATGGAATTAAGTAATCATGATCTATGTAATCATATGAATAATTACAAGTCAAAACACGGACGACAAATGAAACAATTTTACCCAAAACACTCTTTAACATGGAATTTACAAAAGAACGGGTAATATAAAGTCATAAGTGAACCATATATGATATCATAACAATGAGTATGATTCTAGAATAAGTCAATGACATTATTTAAATCATTATACAAGAGGTTCGGACACTTACGAGGAAAATCGGACCTAAGGTAAGGGAAATATCACAATCTCATTTTTTATCCGAGATTTTTTTATACTTTGGCATTTAATGGGGTGTATTTTATCATCCATATCCATGTTTCCTCAATATGTAATATGTATATCCTTCTACAATAGTTTATATCCAATTTTACCCTTTGGTGAGTTTTTGGTAAAAGATATGAAAGGAATCTTTTGTCGTTTTTCGTACGAGGTATTTTTTTTTTGACTTTTCCGACAAAAGTACGAGGAGAATGTTTTTTTAACTTATACGGCATGAATGGATTTTTAAAACATTATTTCCAAGAAGCTTCCTTTACAAGTTTTCATGTTTATTTTTAATCAACTTCTTTTAGTTTTAAATTTTAAGACATGTTAATAAAGGAAAATGTTTTTGAAGTAGAAAGGATATTTTCCTCAAGAATGGAGTTCAAGTGTTTTATCAAAATTATTTTCCATCTAAGATAATAAAGGGTTCTGTTTCTATCCCTATTAATACATGGATTTGATTATGTTGTAATGAAAATATTTTTATGAATTCTTTTATCTTATATGAATTGTTTTATGATGTCATGTTGTTTAAGAATCCCATTTTTATTACATGGGTTATGCTATGATATATGGTTTATGATTTTGTGGAACACATAAGAATGGTATCATTATGAGATGGGTGGGACCTATATCTCCCTCCAATGCATTGGGTAAAGATTTTATATCTCATGAGATAGAAATGGCTGGAACGGTAGGTTATACCGGTTCAGTGAAACAGGACTGAAACGAGGGTGACTCGGTTCAGAAATGGACTTTGTCCACTAAGATAGTCTTGGCAATGAGTCTTGACTAATACGAAATGATTCTCTATGATTGTGTGTGTATGACACAAAGTTTCATGTTTTATGTTATGATTACTGGGATTTCATTTCACTACTAAGATTTATCTCATGTTATGAAATTATGCTCTCTTTTGCAGGTTAAGATTTCCAAAATGTTATGTTCTTATGAAAATGATGTTATTGATATTTCTTTTGTTTACCCTTACTAAGCATTTGAGCTCACCCTTTTATATTTTCCTTTCCCCAGGATATAAAGAAAGGTTTTAGGTAAGAAAAGAAAGATCTTTATGGGAGATGTTGAAGATCTTTCACCACGATTAGAATATTATATTCTGACACTACAAAAAAATTGGGTTTAGTGGCGGTTTTGTGGCGGCGGTTCACAAAACCGCCGCTAAACGTTTTCAGTGAAAGGTTTCGTGGCGGTTTTTAATAAACCGCCACAAAACCCTATTTTATTTAAAAAACCACGAACTTTTCCCCTACCCCTGCCGCGGTTCCCCCACAAAACCTCGCCCCTCTTCCCCGATCCCCCCCCCTGGCCCCGGCGACACCCGCGCCCCTCGCGCCCTCCAGCGACCCCCGCACCCCCCACGACCCCCACGCCCTCCGGTGAACCCCGCACCCCCCCGACACCCCCCTAGACCCCCAGCGGCCCCCACGCCCTGCGCGCCCCCCACGCCCCCCGCACCCCCCGCGCCCTCCGGCGACCCCTGCACCCCTCGCGGCCTCCGGCGACCCCCGCACCCCCCGCGCCCCCCATGCCCTCCGGCGACCCCCGCACCCCCCCTGGCGCCCCCCTCGACCCCAGCGACCCCCGCGCCCTGCGCACCCCCCCACGCCCCCCGCGCCCCCACGCCCTCCGGCGACCCCCGCACCCCCCGCGGCCTCCGGCGACCCCCGCGACCACCTTTTATTTTGGTAATTTTTAGTTATTTATTGGTTCTTTGATTCGAATCATGAATTTGTTACACAATGTGAATCTATTGCAGGGTAGATACTATGAGTTTGGTTTAGAGCTTGAAGAATTATAAGTCATAAAACATTTTCATGTTTTTAATGGGTTGATTAGGATTAATTCAAACTAAGGATACTTTTTTGGGTATTTTTATAAATCGTGGAATTCACACCATGAAAGGGGTTCATGACATTAATTATTTAGAAACAATGGTTTTTATCATAATTTACATATTACCCTTCTTCCATTCAATGTGAAGACCTCCCTCAAAAATCCTAGAAATATTTTAGATAATATTGGGTATCTTCCTCTACCATATTTCTTTTCTTGGAGCATTTGTTCACTAGTGTGGTGGGTTGTCTTCCATTGGGTACGTGTAATATCATTCACTCTATTTATCATTTATGTTCTTGGTTTGGTAGTGTTGTGTGATATGGTTTCGATGGTTTCATAAATAATATGTGTCATCAATCAATCCATTATGGTTTTCCCTCTTTCCTTTTCTATTTGTGGAATATCTTCTTGTTTCCAATTTATGTTGTCGAAAGATCTTAGGTTCCTTATGTTTATAAGGTAGGTGTATCTTTACAAGTGGTTCTAATTTAAAATTTCCTTATATTATTATTAATTTCTTTGGCTTGTTTCATGAAATTGATGGATTTAAATGGATTTTATGGAAAATATACATGTTTTTAAAGAGGTATTTCTTCAAAAATGGTTTTTCTCACAAAAAGTGGTCGACTAAATTCTTTATGGTTTGGCCTATTTAGATTGAATTTTTTATACTAATGGATTTTTATCTTTATTTTTTATTTTAATTTGGTTTCATAACTTTATTCTCTAAAACAAGATACTACTTTCATGTCTCTTTATTACACATCTCCATGTATAAGACCCTCTTGGTATACTTCCCTAGTTTTCCCTAGTCGGTTCTTTATAAATTAATATCAAAAGGAATATTGAGCCTGGAATGTTACGACACTTCCTAGTTTTGGTTTAGTTTCATTGGTAGACTCGATTTAGTAGCACTAGAATTTAGTTAATATGTGTGGGATGGTGCCTAGACATCTCACCTCCATGTATGAATTCAAGTTACTATGGGTGGTTAGTTATTTTTGAAAATATTGTCACTTGGTCTTTGTTGTTGATTGAATAAACTAGATTTGGTGTCTATTTGAAAAAAACTATTCCTTTCTTATGTTTTATATTTCATTAATAAAATTCATAAATTCATAAAATTATTATTATTTTAAATCATTAATATGGATTATGGAAGTTGTTCTATGATTTAGGAATTTTCTCATGACTAAAGGGGTTTTCATCTTGTATTTGTTAGACGATTCCTACTAGAAGAGGCCTTATGAATCTAAGTGATAGATTTGTGAGACGGGTTTAATATGATAATCTCTTAGTGGTATCTTTTTTAGTGGAAGTTATAATATTAACTATTCATACTTTGGTTATGGAGGTATTAAAAACCCAGGAGGAGTAGTGGATCATGACTCGTAATTTACTAACAAGAATCCACTTATCTTTTATGGTGATAATGGAATCTAGAAATATGAGGAGAGGATTGAGTAGATTGGTAGGAGATTTAAAATTATAAAGATTCCCGAGGAATCTAAGGGGTGGGGGTCAACATATATTCTTAATGGATTGGGAAGGAAATGGTGAGGCTCAGTTGTGCATGCTATATTTTATGAGGATCTTACGTGGGAATCCTTCAAGAAAATATATAAACTATAGTTTTATCCTAAAATGTTCCATGTGGAAAAGACCTGATACATTCTAACATTATAAAAATGGGAATGTATTGTTATAGTGTATTCCACTAACTTTTCTAGGTTGGTGCATTTCAAAGTGGATATTATTACCAATGTTTACATGAAATATCTAAGGTTTGAGATTGTGCCAAGTGTCTCCTAAGAAACCCGAGTGTGACATGGATTTATATTTATAGTGACACTTAATTTTGATATACCTGCACACTATTGTTAGTTTTATATTCTTGGACTAGATTATGCATTAGAAACCATTAGTGGTGGCCTACTTAATTTACCTCACACCATATTCAGTACATGGATTGGTAACCAGATAGTCTTCTTTGTGATAGGAAATACGACTTTGATATGGTTGGTTGTGTATAAAACCATTGAGAAACATCAATCCTCTTAGAGGACATCTAAGGTCAAGCCTAAACAATCACATAATGTATCAGGTTTAAAATGAATTATGATCAGTTTCGATCACACATCAATGGGGTTTTTTTTGAGGCAACATAAATGTGTGATCGATAGTGTTATAATAAGTGTGTAACTCGATATTCTTATTGCTCCTCAATGAGGTGTTGACGCTGTCTCCTATGGACCAGACTTGTTCGGTTGGTCTCAAGTGGTAAATGTGATCAATGAATCATCTTTATTATATAATGAATACTTTATGATCAATGGTTCATCTTAGAATAAAATCTCAGGAGGGAGGAACAGTCACCCCATGTAACACTCAACAAGGTAGAAGTTATTAGGGTACATATTGGTTTTATATATGCCAATTTTTACTATATACTCCCTTTTTCAATCAATTTCCTTACTAAGTGGATGATAAATCACCTATCTGATGGCCCAATATGTTTTAGTTTAGCATAGACATACCCCTATTGGATCCATATCCAATATGTCTCACACTAAAAGGTCAATCCCATGACCATAAATGTCTAAGGCATAAAAGGTTAATGATAAAAGGCTATGTCATGGCCTTAAAATTTTTACACCAATCAAATGGGTCAAGGAATACCAATTTGTTTTTTGTTTAAGGTTGATATAAAACAAGCGATAAGACCACATATCACATGTATCATAGAATAATGTATAAACCATAGGAAGAATGTTCAAGGACCATCTAATTGTAATAAAAAATTCATCAAAATATGTTTCATTTGGTATCCCAATGCACTAACCAACTTGAGAAACCTGGCGTCTCCGCAATTGACCAAACCCATACATTAGGAAAGCATCACATGAAACAACCATGGATTGATAATGTCCCCATGACCAAATTCCCAATAGTCACATTACCTTCATCACTAAATCTCTCTATCTATGAGATCTATGAAAATCCAACAATTATTATAAACCACATGTTAACCAAGTAAAACTACACCTAATAACTACCCAAATCCCCACCTGAAAGGATAATCTTAGACTATACAACCAACATACCAATTATGCTGATAAAGAACTCACGCTCATACTGACATAGAAATAGTGTATCTTGGAAGCCTCCCACAATACCTAAATGTAACCGTTATCAGTATAACATGAATCTAAGCATGTATACACTCTATTAAAACACCTAATATGCATCATTACAATAACATCCAAATAATCATAGTTTAACTTAACTTATCCCTCAAATAACCATGTCAATTATTCATGTTAGACTTAACAAAACACAAGCACTACCCATGCTTTTACATTCACAATACCAAATACAATGATATTACTAACTGAATACGAAACCACAATCCACCTATATACCATCACTATAGAACAAAGTGTCTAAACATACTTTCATTTATTTAATGAACTCATAGACCTAGGATAAGTCCTCTCTTGGATTACATACATACAAGAAAACCCTCATCAGGTGGAAATGAGAAGTGCTATTTCACTTGATTAGAACACTCCAATCACCAATATCCCAAGATACATCTCAATATTACTAGTCTCTCTCAACCCTATTTCACATGTCACATCCTATATAGGATACAACCCATGGAGAAGCATCTATGAACCCATCTCAAATATCACGAGGAAAATCATAGGCCAATATACCCACTCAAGGGTTCTCATGCATATCACAAATCCCATACCCAATCCAACTATGAAATCTAGGTTACTAATGCTAACTAGAAATCAACACACCATACTTCCCCTGAAGGATAAAGATCACATACATGCACATATATATTAATGACATTATCTTATGATAATAACTATTGTGAAAAATCAATATCATTTGGTTTGGTTAAGTATAATTCCACCAATAAGGTATTTAGGAAAACATTAGATAAGTTGTTGTTGAAATTTTAAAAAACTCAAACCTATTTTCTTTAACGAAGTCAATAACAACTATATCATGATGCATCCCATCCAACCTGCAACATGATGACCATCTTGGGATGTATACATGAAACTCTTATCTCATATCCAATGACATAACTCAAATCATCAATAGGAATCATGTATAACCTACAAGATCATAAACCATACTCTCTCAAGAACCATGCACGGTTAGTGTGTTGTCCAACCTAAAACACACGCCAATTCAGAAGTTACCCATTTTCTATAGTAGGCATTAACAACCAACCCAAAATACACAACAAACCATACCATAACATACATTCTATAACTACTCAAACATCCATCTTTGGAACAAATTCTATACCCATATAAACATAATTTGTTCTATCCCATAACACAAATCCATTGTTAAAAAAACCCAACCCATATCACAATCCACCCATGGATGTTATATCGGCCAACTTAGAGCATAACCAATTACATATCATTACACATCACCATGGTTAGCATGATCACATAAATTGTATCAAAATTCATAACCATTTATTATATAGAGAATTAGTATCCATATAATATAAATCAACCCTTCTTAAAACACATAAGAAATTAAAGAATCTAAAAACACATATACATCTTGGGGGTCACATGGATTGGTTACTCACCAAATTTTGATACATACCTTTTCTTAGGTTGGACTCCATAACTTACATTATTTGCACATATCCTATTTTTCAATGAATACTACCATTTTATTTGTTTGTATGGTGTCTCCTGTTCAATATTCTGGTTTGATTTGTTTTTCAGGGCAGTGGTGTGGTAGGAGCAAAATTATTATTTTTTCCAGGTCAACATTTTGCGGCGATTTTAACCACCGGTAATGCCTTACTGGTCAGCTTTTAGTGGCGGTTATAACCGCTGCTAAATGTATTATGTTTAAATTTAGCGGCGGTTTTCACCGCCGCGACATAGGCGCATCAAACGCCAGAATATAGCGGCGGTTAAAACCGCCACGAAAAAAAGTATTATCTACGCATAAAACCGCCGCGAAATGGACAAAAATCGTCGCGAAAAGATGCATCTACGACGCTTTTCTTAAACCGCCGCGAAATAGTAAAAACCACCGCTAATAGATTGCTGACGCCCAGTTTCACGGCGGTTTTTTTAAACCACCTCCAAACCCTATAGCGGCGGTTTAAACCGCTGCCAAATGAAAAAAAATGCCGCTAGGGGCCGGTTTTGTTGTAGTGAGAGTTTCCAAAGACACTAAACTATTACGGTCCTTGTGTGTGTGTTTTTGTTATGTACTAAGTATTCCGCAAAAGTAATGTAATGTCCATGTATGTCAGGCTTTGGGTCTCTACAACTGTTGGGGAAAGAATGGAAATACTATGCTTTCCCAACGGTTTCTTCAAATCTTTGGGAAAGACAACTCTTTTCCCAACGGTTTCTTCAAACCGTTGGGGAAAGGCTTCCCAACTTTCATTTTCCCAACAGTTTCTGCGAACCATTGGGAAATCTTCCCTAATCAAACCTTTACCAATGGTTCTTTTGAACCATTGGTATAAAAGCGTTGGGAAATATACATTTTCCAGTAGTGTTCTTAACATTTTAACATACCAAGAACCATGATACAAACTCTGTGATATTTCTCTACATTCCATCCCACTAGAAGTACTATTTAAGGTCTCTTTATATATTCATACTTCCACGATGAAAAAATAATGATGAACTACGATCTTCCACTAATAACACTTTAATCTAGTCTATTATGGGTGGAACACATACATGGATCCTAAAACATATCATTCCATCATGATCAAGGTTATACTAATCATTTATTATAGCATTATTTTACAAATCTACATCATCCTTTTGTGCCTCTTCAATCTATACCTATATATACGGTAGAACATTCAATTGTGTAATATAATTATTTTCCCATTCCTTAAGATTTATAGATCAATCCTTTTCAAATAATGAAATATTTGATCTTTTTTATTCCACATAATGGATATTATGACATGATACTTTGAACTCAAAGGTTAATCCACCTTGTTCCCCTTCCTAATGTGATAATTTATTGACAAGCCATAATCATTAATCACCTCTAATATTTTTTATGGAACATATTCAACTCAGTTTGTGTGAATATATACTATAAAAATTTATGATCGGTGTATATATGTAAAACATTTACCCATAAATATAATTCCTCTATATATATAATAGAAAAATTACCTTAGCTAACTCCAAATCATGAGTTGGGTAATTTTTTTCATGAACATTAAATTTTCATGAGGAATAATCTAGAAGAATTTCATTCATCCCATGAAAAGATCCTAATACCTTATTGTATGCATCACTATATATTAAAAGTCCTTCTCCACTATAAGGTAATTAATTAATAGGTTTAATGAATACCCTTAAATTTAGTTCATTTAAATTTTCCTCACATTCATCTATCTAGAGGAACATGTATCCCTTTTATTCTAACATGGTCAAGAAGATTAGATAGTCATGATAAATAATCCAAAAAACATTAATAATATCTAGCTAAACTAAAAAAACTAAAAATTTCAGTCCTTGGGGTTGGGTTGGGACAATACTCAATATCCTCTATCCTTGAAGGATCAAATTCACACTTTGTAAATTTTTCATGTAATGTCACTTCACCAGGGTATTCACACAATTCTCAATTGATCTTTATGCTCTTCATTTAGCTTTATATAGATAATAATATCATCTATAAAGACGACTAAAAATTGATCAGAGTAATCTCTAAAGAATCTATTTTTTAAATCCATAAAGATATGAGGGGAATTAGTAAGACCTAGTAAAACCAAAATATATTCATAGTTTCCAAAACATGTATGGATGTTGTCTTGGCTATATCCTCCTTATTTACTATCAATTGATTATATTTCATATTATATAAATATTTAAAAAGTATCGAACTATGCACAGTTTATCAAACAAGCCATCAATTCAGGGAAGAGGATACTTCTTCAGTATTTTGATCTTCTTCATTTTGTACTAATAAATGCAGATTACAATTGATCCATCATTATCTTTATAAAAAAGAATAGGTTTTCCCCAAAGTAACACACTTGACTGTATGAATCCATTATCATGGTTTTCCTAAAGATTCTTCTTAAATTCATACTACTCAATTGGATCAATTTTATAGGATGTCTTTGAATTTTATATAGTTACAAGTATGATTTATATTTATTACTCAACATCATGTTTTGGGACAAGGATAGTAAACTACTCTTTAAATAAATAAATAAAATAAACACAATACGTATATCATTGATGTAATGTTTCTCCCCAACCAACTGAGATAAGCACCCCTTCTGAATGAGAATTAAGACCCTTACAATGGATGTGATCTCCATCAAATTTTCATATTTATCATCACATTTATATAAAATCATAGGATGGTTTTGAATATAAAATGCTACTTCCCAACCTTGAGTATTGATGTGTGATTTATGTATAGAAATCCACCCTATTCCTAAGATAACATCAAATTCAACAAGAGGAAGAATGAAAAAAAATTCAAGAATCTCATTCCAAAAAACATCGACTTGAGAATAATCATATAATTGAGATATGATTATGGTGTTTTTATGGGTTTGAACTACTAGTTATACATCAAATATTTCTTTTAAAAATCATGATACCCTTATAAAATTATTCATATATGAATGAATTTGTAGATCTGGAGTCAAATAAAACCTATGATGTTATAGACTGGATGGTAAGTGTACATTTCACTATGTTGATATCCCACCCCTTTTCAGAAATAGTGATCACATGAGATTTCACCTTAACCCTCATCTTAAGAGGTATCTAGGGATGATCACTGTTATTAACCCTTTGATTTGGGAATTTTTTATCATAATTTCCAATCTCCTTAGATTTTAAACACTATTTTGTGGGAGGTGCATTTTGTAGATATTTCTCATTATTAATACCATTATTTAACTTCCTCCCGTCACTTTGAAATTTAGCTGATTGATGACCTTACCTTCCATACTTAAACCAATAAGTATTCCCCTTAAAAAATTCTCCATGATTCTTCCCACACTTTGAGCATAAAGTAAATCTCGTCTTGATCTGTCAATGGTTCCAATATTTTTAATTTTATTTTTCTCTTATTATAAAAACAATTAGATTGATATGTATCTCTATCCTCTATCTAAACCCTGATAGAAAATTGGATAATATATTTATAGATACAAAATTCTCTTATGGATAACTCCCTCTGGATAATAGGTTTTAGTTCTATGAATAAAAGATTCATGTTACATTGAAGTTAGATGATAATAACATAATCTTACATAAAAATAATTGTAAAATTTTCCTCTTATGTGCAAAAAAACCATCACCCTTTTTCTTTATCTCAAGGCATGTTATAATAGTTGGTGACCTATACCTAACTATATAGCAATTTTGATTACTATATCATGTATACAGTTAGATATACATGATTTATAACTACCATTATAGTGTAGATATTTCTGTATCCACTATTTAATGGTAATTTCTATAGATTAATTATCATATCAAAAGATTATAGTGTTTCCCAATATATAATGTGAACCTAGAGATATGATTAAATTAATATTAAACATTTATCTTATGGTCTATATACAACATAATTACTAGGAACAATAGATGTTTGACTATCATGTGTTGGGAGATTATAATCATTGAGACTTCTTCTCACGAAGTTCTCACTTGATGACCTCTACTAGTGAGATTATGAGGACAGACCTTCCAATAAGAACACAAAAAATTTTCGTGTCATTGGATGTTCATATCCACAAACATATGTAATTATTTCATGAATTGAGATCATTTCCATTGTGTTCTATTTGATCGTGTACTTTAATGCAACGCAAAACCCGTGATAATGAAATTGTGGTGATGTAGCATGTGTTGGTGCATCAGTGGGGGTATTACATTGGTTTAATGGTCAAGAAATGAATTTTTTCTTCTATGTTAAGGAAGTAATATATCTCAGGCCTCATTAATATGGATGGTTGTACCTTCATAAGACCATGGTCATCAAAGTTGAGGTTAAATCCATCCAGATAGATCCACAAAATATGAATGAAAGAAAAGGACAATGACATGGGTGTGCATCCATCTTTATGAGATATTGAAGACAAAGATATTATATTATAGAGTGTGTGTTGGTAGGTTGGTTGTAGTTTCTATGAATATCCTTGACTTTTTAGGGGAAATTATTGGTTGATATATCCCACTCTTGGTCTACGAATGATATTCACTACTATCTAGATAAGGGCCTAGAGGATCAAACACAATAGAGTATTCAAAAATCTACCATATCCAGTGGAATAGGTTAATTGGACATGGTGGGCCCCACCACTAGGGTCTGAGGTTTCTCCAAGGATAAATCATCACCAAAGATATAAATAAATTCATATTATTAATTTCAATAATAATTTTCATGGAATTTATTTACATCAAAAATTATAATTGAATAAATATTAGTTTAAAATACTCTAGGTTCATTTAATATTTTAGGGAATGATGAGAAAAGTTAATGGATCAAGTATTATCATGTAATATATTTGTTATATTACAATAAAGTGATAATAATATTTATGACATGGTATAGTAGTCATAATATGTCATTTATACTTTGATAATTATTTAGGGATTAGGAAATACTTTAATAAAGTGGATTTTTGGTATTTTTCTAAAATACTTGAATTTTTTGATGAATAGTAGAATCTGATAATTTACAATAAAGGCTAAATAATGGATTAATTAAGTCATTGATGATGTTCTGTTGATTTAAGACCAATTGGTTTAGGATCACATGAAATATTTAAGATTCTTGTTCATTTAAGACTCATTATTCCTTGTCTTGTGGGGAATTCATAAATTAATAAATTTTATATTGATAAATACCTTCCCTCCTCCACTATAAAACCCCCCTTCACTCCCTCTTTTCTTCACTCCTCTCAAGCATTGTGTATTTCCAATATTCTTCCCAAATATCTCCCCAAGATCCTCCCCCACGTCCAAAATCTCATAGCATCTTCAAAATACCAAAACCTCTCCCCTTAAGATGTTCTCAATGGAGGAAGTCTCAAGAGGTAAATTCCTCTTTCCAATTCCTTCTTTTCTTTTAAGTTCTTTTCTTTTTGTTTCTTTCCTCACATCCCTTCTCCCAAATGGTATGATAACTCCATTATAATACATGTACT
Organism: Viscum album; assembly: GCA_963277665.1. Taxonomy (NCBI): domain Eukaryota; kingdom Viridiplantae; phylum Streptophyta; class Magnoliopsida; order Santalales; family Viscaceae; genus Viscum; species Viscum album. The sequence goes on from OY728136.1 coordinate 769,497,274, forward strand.
GGAATTCTATTATGCTAATGTGATACTTCATTATCTTCTCTCCTTTCCTCACCATTTATTTGAAATAAATGAAAGCACCGTTTGAGATGTGCTAATTTAGCACATTCAAGGACAACAGTTTATCAATTTCTATTATAATATTTAATTCTGTCCATAAAAACATTTTTTTTATGGTTGAACCAGAATATATATATGTAATACATCCTATTTTGATTCTGTAATCTTTTTTTACAAATAGTATTAAGTTATAAAGTAAAACATGTTCTTTGTACTCAAACCCACCAATTAACAAAAACGGTTGTCACTATGGTTTTATATAATAGTTTGACTTCAATCTAAGTAACCAAATTAATTTTAAAACCATTTAATCTCATATATGTTAACTAATATCATATAACTTCATTTTTGTACAACCACTTCCATTTTTCATGTTTATCTAAACTTGAATATAAGTAAACCGATCTTTTAAAACCAAGTAAAAAAACGAGCCCGAACAATGAAATTGAACCTTATAACCGATCAAGAAGGCCTTTAATGAACTAAAAAGGGTAATTATAAGTCAATTAAATATAAAAGAGGTTATTTATTTATGAATTAATAAGCCTAAATTGTTTATTCGGGTCTTTAATAATACTTGGAGAACACCAACGGATTTAAGGTAAGGTATCCTCTTCTTTTCACTCTTAATCAAGATTGTTCTCTATGTTATACCTTTTTTTGTAATATCATGTGATGGGATATATTTTATCACCTCCCCCATACTTACCTAATGTTTTATAATTAATTATAAACCCCTTATCTCTCTCATCAAGCCCTATTAGTTACACTTGATACCATGTCGATAAACCGTAATGGATTCTACCCGAACTTCCTTTATTCCATCGGGTTGCTCTATCTTTATTTTTACCAAAATGTAGTTGTCTTTTATTTTCATGTAAAACTTCTAAATTCTGTTTATATGCTCCAAAATCATGTTCCAAGATCCATCTCTCATTATCTTTCAGGTATATACATTCTTTTAAGTGAATCCCTCCTCGATACATCCCAATAAGCACACTTGTTTTAAAGGAACTTCCCGAATTTTTACCCAATTTCTAGTGCAATATATCCTATTTTTTAAGACACCATTTTCTTTATAAAATCAGTATTTTTATTATGAAAACATTCTTGGTTCAATTATGGTTTTATATAAAACAATTTCCTCTTTACTATTTTAAAAGCTCCATAGTATTTTCCTTAAAACCGCACAAAAATGTTTTAATGCTAATGTTTCTCAAATACATTTCTTATATGTTGTCACTTATATTTGTTACCACCTATCATTTTATATGCCTATATTACCTTATGAACGTCCATGTGTGTTCTAATCCCTTTTTTTCATGGATACATTCACGATACACTCATTGGTTATGCTTTATGTCATGATTGTGGTACCCAATTCTATTCATGGGTATCCTTATGTTTATGAACGGTTGATTATGTATGATTATTTATGTGGAAAGAATATTTATGTGGTAATAATATTTATGTGGAAAGAATATTGATGGAAATTTTGAGATGGGTGTGCCCGGATAGCGCTCCAATGCATTGGGTAAAGTTAAGTCTCATGAGATGCGATGTGAAATGGGATGGGTGGTTAGCCTTGACCCGTACTAAAATAGGAAATGGGATTGGCGGTTAGACTTGACCCGTACTAAAGAAATATTTTATGATTCTTCCACATTTATATGATTCCATGTGTATATGATCTCATGCTTATATGATATGATTTTATATGTTCCATGTTTTGTTTTCATTACATCAAGCCTCCTAACTCATGTGCTTAAGATGTATCCTTATGTTCATTCCCTTACTGGGATTTTTAGCTCATCCATTTGTTCATGTGTTCCCTAGGGTACCCTATGCAGATGTAAGGGCTCAAAGGTAGTTAGGATCTCTTTATGGAGATTAAATAAAGAAATGTTTTTTTAGCCCCATGTTTTATGTTGTATGTTCCTAGTCTTACAAGACACTAGACTTAACAATCCTTGGCTGGTACTCTGATGAATAATTATGCTTAAAATCATGTAATGTTATATGTAAAAGTCTTGGGTTTCTATAGTTGGTATCAGAGGATGGTCTAGTTATTTTTTGAGATTAGGAATAGATCACCATAGTGAGGACCTTAATGATGAGAATATGTATAATAAAACAGCCCTAAATTTTTGTAAGTATAGAGTAAGTGGTTTATTAAGAAAATAAATCCATGTTTGGATACGAGTAGGTAGTGGCAGCTCTAGAATAGATGTATCTAGGAGTTAAAATTCCGACAAGGAGTTTCAGGCTTGACCCGGGTGTCCTAGTACACGACAACAGGCCTTGCTTTACTCTTCGTTACAACACTCCCGGTGGATATGCTTTTGCAGATTCACGTGCTTATTACAAACCATTATTAAGGGACAAAAAAATCCCATAAGAATATAAGTTAATAAATTGATTGAGGATAACCTAGATTTAAACCTAAGGAATCACAAGATAGGATATACTTATTCTTTATAAGTTTACCCTTTTATATTGAAATTTTCTTTTTTATGATCAATAGATAAGTATTAAAGACCTCTAATTATATGTTATTTTTCTTAGTTAATGGCAGTAAATAGAAGAACACGTTCTAACAACCAATGTGATAGGCAATGTGAATATTTCCCTAATGATATGCCTGATATGATAGGAGAAGGTGCTCAAAACATCATGATAGTACTTACTCAACTAGCTCGAGTTATGAATAATAACTTGAATCATGTGGAACTCCCTCCCACTCCAAGGAAAGAGCAAGTTGTCGTAGAATTCTTCATGCGGTAAAGGCCTCCCATGTTTAGTAGATCTTCTGATCCCCTCCTCATAGAATAATGGATTAACTCCATTGAAAAGATATTATTCATTCTCTAGTGCTTGGAAGAAGAGAAGGTTGTACTGGAAATATATCGTTTTGATGGGGAAGCTAATCAGTGGTGGAAACTCATAAAGAATACAAAGTCCCAAGAGAAAATTGATTTCATGGATTGGGAGGAATTCAAGAGGATGTTTTTTAACAAATATTTTCCTCAAACCCTACTTCTCAAGATGGAAAGAGAGTTCCTCAGACTCAAGCAGAAGGAAGATTAGTCCATCAGGGCATATGAAGCAAAAATTACAAGGCTTTCAAGGTACGCCTCTGGCATTTTCATGAATACCGAAAGCAAGGTGGATCACTTCTTTAGAAGACTAAAGCCGAGCCAATGAAAAGTGTTGGCAATTCGAGACTTCGACAGTTATGAGGATATTGTCTGTTGTGCCCTCAAGGTGTAAATGGAGATTGGAGACTCTCAGTGGTCTCATGGGACCAATGACAAGAATTAGAAAATAGAAAACAACATGGGTGGTTCATCAAAAAAATCCCAAGATAGAAAGAAGCATGACTTTTCCCATTGCAAAAATTGTGGGAAGAAGCATCCTAGTCACTGTCTGAAGGGAACCAAGAATTGCTTCAAATGTTGAAATTTTGTTCATTTGGCCAAGAACTGCTGAAGGCATATGAAAAATCCCACTAATGTTGAAGAAGAAAATAAGGCTCAGATCAACACTCAGCCAACAGTACAATGTTATAACTGCAAGGAGCATGGGCATTATGAGAACAATTTCCCTAAGCCGAGGGTTGTTGTAGGCAATCAAAAACAACCTCCAAGGCAACAAGGAATGTCTTATGCTATCACTACTGCTAAGGTGGATCGGGAAAATGATGTAGTGATAGGTAAACTGGTTATTCATTCAAGAATAGCAGACGTACTATTTGATTTTGGTTCTATGCATTCTTTCATATCTTGCAAGTTTAGTAGAACTATTCAAACACCACCTCAAAATTTAGAGGAAAAGTTATCTGTGAGAACAGAAAATGGGGAAATAGTTTCATCCATGGTTTATAACTCCTCCTCGGTTAATTTTTGTGGACTGAATCTCCCAGTAAATCTCGTCATACTTCCTTCAGTGGAGTTTGAAAAAATCTTGGGCATGGATTGGTTATCTTTGTACAAATCCAACATCAAATGTCGGGAAAGAGAGATCACTTTTCACATCCCGAAGCATCCTCCAATTCTTTACAAGTGTAAGGAGGAACATGAGTCGCCTTTAGAATATTTGTCTCATGTGTGGATATTGTTGCCTTATGAGAAAGAATATCTAGCTCAAATGATTGAGATAATGGAGAAAATCATGCTTTAAGACATTCCCATCAAGAGGGATTACACTAATGTATTCCCTGAAGATTTTCCTGGTCTTTCTCCTAACCGATAGGTTGAGTTCTCAATTGAACTTATCCCTGGATATCTGCTTATCACAAAGACACCTTACAGAATGGATACCATAGAGCTGGAAGAGCTGAAGAAGCAGTTAATGGAGAATATGGAGAAGAGTGTTATATGCCCGAGTGCTTCACTGTGGGGTGCACCAGTCCTCTTCGTCAAGAAGAAGGATGGATCAATGCGCCTCTGCATTGATTATTGTGAACTCAATAAAATCATGATAAAGATTAGGTATCACCTTTCATAGATAGATGACTTGTTCGATCAGCTTAGTGGGTCCAGTTATTTCTCTAAGGTGGACCTTCGGTCAGGATATCACCAACTAAAGGTAAGGAAGGAAGATATAACCAAGATTGTCTTTCGAATAAGGTATAGACACTATGAGTTCATAGTGATTACCTGCATAATCACTAATACTCCAGTAATTTTCATTGATTTAATGAATAGAGACTTTAGAGATTACCTTAAAAAATTTGTGGTAGTCATTATTGATGATATTCTGATATACTCCAAGAGCAAGGAGGAACATGAGGAACATTTAAAAACTGTGTTAAATACTTTGAGAAGGGAGAAGTTGTATGGAAAGTATAGTAAATGTGAGTTCTGGATGGAGGAAGTATCATTTTTGGGGTATGTTATCACTAGCAAAGGGATATCTGTAGACCCTTCCAAGACGAAGTCAATTGAAGAGTGGCCCAGACCAACTTCTGTAATGGATATCCGTAGCTTTTTGGGTCTAGCTGGGTATTAGCGATGATTTGTGAAGAAATTTTCACGATTTTAAAACCCAATGACCAAGCTGACACGGAAGGGGGTAAAGTTTTTCCGGACCAAAGAATGTGAGGTTAGCTTCAAGGAGCTAAAGAGAAGGCTAATCATTGCACCTGTACTCACATTACCAAAAAGTGGAGAAAGTTTTGTGATATACAGGGATGCTTCAATAAAAGGTTTGGGTTGTGTACTCATGCAAAATGATAATGTGATAGCCTATTCCTCATGGAAGTTGATGATCCATGAGCAGAACTACCCGACGCATGATCTAGAGCTGGCAGCCGTGATTTTTTCCTTGAAAATCTAGCGGCACTACCTTTATAGTGAGAAGTGTGACATATACACTGACCACAAGATCCTAAAGTATATATTCACAAAAAAGGAGCTCAACATGCATCAAAGGAGATGGTTAGAGCTAATCAAGGATTATGATTGCTCGATTCACTATCATCCTGGAAAGGAGAACAAGGTAGCTGATGCTCTAAGCATAGAATAACCTGCTACTATATCCATGTTAGGGATTAATAAAGACCTTATCTTCTTAGATATGCAAAGGATGGATTTAGAAATCATAAGGGTATGGGATACATCCTACCTATCGCAAATTATTTCACAACCATCCATTCAAGAGAAGATTAAGGAATCACAAAGGTATGATGTGGAGTTACAAAAGAGGGTCAATGCAGTAAAGGAAGGGAAGATGCAAGAGTTCCATATCAACAATGATGGTGTGATTTGGTTTGGAATGTGGATTTGTGTGCCTTCATCACCCGAGATAAAGAAAGAGCTATTAGACAATGCACATAGCTCAACATTCTCTATCCATCCTGGGAGTACCAAGATGTATCGTGATCTCTGAGAACACTTCTGGTGGGACAACATGAAGAAGGATATTGCGGAATATATATCAACGCGCTAGGTATGTCAGAAAGTTAATGCAGAGCGACAAAAGTCCAAAGGGATGATGCAACCATTTCTTATACCCATGTGGAAATGGGAGAATATCGCAATGGACTTTGTCACAGGTCTCTCAAAGACGTCTAACACAAATAATGCGATATGATTTGTGGTTGACAGACTCACCAAGAATGCCCATTTTATCGCTATTTGGGAAGACCTCTCGCTTGAACAAATTGAAAAAATATATGTGAAGGATGTGTGGTGAGACTGAATGGTTTTCCACTCTCAATTTTCTCTAATCGTGATCCAAGGTTCACATCTAAATTCTAAAGGAGTCTTCAACACGCTTTGAGTACTGAATTAAATTTCAGCACGGCCTATCACCCCCAAACTGATGGTCAAACTAAAAGGACTATTTATATGCTTGAAGATATGCTAAGATCCTGCTCTCTAGAATTCAAAGGTGGATGGGACCAGCATCTCCGGTTGGTTGAGTTCTCATACAACAATAGCTTTCACTAGAGTATTCAAATGGCTCCGTATGAAGTTCTATATGGAAAGCGATGTAGAACTCCAACCTTCTGGGATGAAGTTGGGGAATTAAAGCTACTTGGACCCGATATTGTGCAAGAGATGATGGAGAAGGTTCAAGTCATCCAGAAAACATCAAAGCTGCTCAGTGTCGGCAAAAGAGCTACGATGACAACCGTCAAAGGGACTTGGAGTTCAACGTTGGGGATAAAGTCTTCCTTCTAATATCACCATGGAAGAGAGTCATGTTGTTTGGAAAGAAAGGGAAGCTAAGCCCAAGGTACGTTGGACCCTTTGAGATCCTTGGCCGTATAGGAGATGTGGCCTATCGACTTTCACTTCCTCCAAATATGACTCGAGTTCATGATTTGTTTCACGTATCACTCCTGAGGAAGTACATAGTCGATCCCTCGCATGTATTGAACTCATAGGTGGTACATCTGGAAGATGATCTCTCTTATAAGGAGCAGCCAGTGAAGATTCTAGACCAAATAGATAAGGTTCTACGCAACAAGACAACCCACCTTTTCAAAGTGTTGTGGAGAAACCAAAAGTTTGAAAAAGCTACTTGGGAACCAGAGGAGGTGATGAGGGAGAAGTACCCTCACATGTTTACGTCCTAGAATGTAAAATGAAATTTTGAGGGCGAAATTTCATAAGGGGGGAAGAATGTAACGACCCAAAGTTTTCAATGGAAATTTCCCTTGTTATAAATATGTCACAAAATAACATGAAAACACAACATAACGAACTAATAAGTACTAATTGGACTTTAAACCTAATTTTGTCACTTCTGTGTTTGGAATTTCGAAAATTTGATATACATGGTTGCAATTAGTAAGTTATTTGGAGTCTGATAAGAAAAATTTAATTTTTCGTGAATAGTAACCTACCCTTATGGATAATAGTGTACCGTTATGAATAGTTAAATACCCTAATGAATAGTAACCTTACCTATGATAGTCATAAAATAATATTCAAGTGAAATTATGATGTACCTATATTTTAGAATAAGTAAATAAATGTTTTAAAACTAGTTTTAAATAATAAATTATGATTTTATTTAAATATTAAATTAATCATATTTAAAAAATTATTTTTTGAAAAATGGATTTCATTTTTGGATTCTACATGTCAAAAAATGGTTAGGGTGAATTTTTTAGATTTTTCTGAAATACTTGAATTTTTTATGAATAGTAGAATCTGATAATTCACAATAAATGCTAAATAATGGATTAATTGAGTCATTGATGATGTTATGCTGATTTAAGAACAATTGGTTTGGGATCACATGATAAATTTACTATTATTGGTCATGGAAGACTCACAAATTTTTGTCTTGTGGGGAATTAACAAATTAATGAATTTTATATTGAGAAATACCTTCCCTTCTCCACTAAAAAAACCCCCTTCACTCCCTCTTCTCTTCACTTCTCTCAAGTCATGTGACTTGCCAATATTCTACCCAAATATCACTCCAAGATCCTCCCCCACATCCAAAATTCCGTAGCCTCTTCAAAATTCCAAAACCTCTCCCCTTAAGAGGTTCTTAAAGGAAGAATTCTCAAGAGGTAAATTCCCATTTCCAATTCCTTCTTTTCTTTTAAGTTCTTTTCTTTTTGTTTCCTTACTCACCTCCCTTCACCCAAATGGTATTATAAATCCAGTAGCATAAATGTACTGGAAATATATTATTCTAATGAGATACTTCATTATCTTCTCTCCTTTCCTCAACTTTTATTTGAAAGAAATGAAAGCACGGTTTGAGATGTGTTAATTTAGCACATTCAAGGACAACAGTTTATCAATTTCTATTATAATATTTAATTTTGGTCATGAAATCATTTTCGTTATGGTTGAACCAGAATATATATATTTAATATATCCTATTTTTATTTTGTAATATTTCTGTACAAATGGTATTAATTTATAAAGAAAAACATGTTCTTTGTAATCAAACCCACCGATTAACAAAAATAGCTATCACTATGGTTTTATATAATAGTTCGACTTCAATCTAAGTAATAAAATTAATTTTAAAGCCATGTAATCTCCTAGATGTTTACTAATATCATATAACTTTATTTCTGGACAACCACTTCCATCTTTTATGTTTATCTGAACTTGAATATAAGTGAACCGATCTTTTAAAACCAAGTAAACAAACGAGCCTGAACAATGAAATTGAACCTTATAACCAATCAAGAAGGCCTTAAATGAACTAAAAGAGGTTATGATAAGTCAATTACATATAGAAGAGGTTGTGGAATTATGAATTATTAAGCCTAAATCGTTTATTCAGATCTTTAATAACAAGTGGATAACACCAACGGATTTAAGGTAAGGGATCCTCTCCTTTTCACTCTTAATCAAGATTGTTCTCTATGATATACCTTTTTGTGTAATACCAAGTGATTGGGTATATTTTCTCACCTCCCTCATACTGCCCTAATGTTTTATAAGTGATTAGAAAGCCCTTATCTCTCTCATCAATCCCTTTTAGTTACACCTGATACCATGCCAATAAACCGTAATGGATTTTACCCGAACTTCCCTTATTTCATTGAGTTGCTCTATCTTTCTTTTTACCAAAATGTAGTTGTATTTTATTTTTATCTAAAACTTATACATTCTGATTATATGATCCAAAATCATGTTCCAAAATCCATATCTCATTCTCTTTCAGTGATATACATGCTTTTAAGTGAATCTCTCCTCGATACTTCTCAATAAGAACACTCGTTTTAAAAGAACTTCCTGAATTTTTACCCAATTTCAAGTGCACTCTATCTTCTGTTTTAAGACATCATTGTATTTATAAAATTAGTACTTTTATTATGAAAACCTTCTTGGTTCAGTTCTGGTTTTATATAAAAGAATGTCCTCTTTACTATTTTAAAAGCTCCATAGTATTTTCCTTAAAACTGTACAAAAATGTTATAATGCTAATGTTTCGCAGATACAATTCTTATATTTTGTCACTTCTATTTGTTACCACATACCATGTTATATACCTATATTACCTTATGAACATCCATGTATGTTCTAGTCCCTTTCTTTCATTGATACTTTCACGATACACTCATTGGTTATGTTTTATATCATGATTGTGCTGCCCAATGCTTTCCATAGGTATCTTTATGTTTATGAACGATTGATTATATATGATTATTTATGTGGAAAGAATATTTATGTGGTATGAATATTTATGTAGAAAGAATATTCTTGGAAATTTTGAGATGGGTGCGCCCAGATAGCGCTCCAATACATTGGATAAAATTAAGTCTCATGAGATGCGATGTGAAACGGGATTGGCGGTTAGACTTGACCTGTACTAAAATGGGAAATGGGATTGGCGGTTAGGCTTGACCCATACTAAAGAAATGTTTTATGATTCTGCCACATTTATATGATTCTATGTTTATATGATCTCCTGCTTATATGATATGATTTCATATATTCCATGTTTTGTTTTCATTACGTCATGTCTCCTTACTCATGTGCTTAATATGTATCTTTATGTTCATTCCCTTACTGGGATTTTTAGCTCATCCCTTTGTTCATGTGTTCCTCAGGGTACCTTATGTAGATGTAAGGGCTCAAAGGAAGTTAGGAGCTCTTTATGGAGATTAAATAAAGAAATGTTTTTAACCTCATATTTTGTGTTTTATATTCCTAGTCTTCCAAGACACTAGACTTAACGTTCTTTGGCTGGTACTCTGATAATTAATTATGCTTAAAATCATGTAATGTTATATGTAAAAGGATTGGGTCACTATAGAATTCTGGGTAATTTCTTAACATGTCATAATTAGAGGAAGAGACATTCACCAATGATTGTTCACTACTCAAAGGTGAGTGCTTCCCTCTCTTATTCTCCCTCCCGCATTCAATAGATAGACACTCTCAATATAGGTGATTCAAATCGATCTCTCCCTAATTCATTGAATGAATGAAAATGTTGTGATCCTTGTAGAATCAAAGACATCTTCAGTTTTCCGCACCAGCACCCAGATTTTGATGATCGTCACTCCCGTTGATTCCTGAAGCGTGTGTGGGTGATCCAAAGGAATTCAGATTTGGATTCTTCGAGCAGAAATCTTCGATGACGAGCAAACATCGAGAGCAAGTTTAGATATAACAATGTGTATTGGTTTATTATTTTTGTATTTAATTTCCACACACAATATCCCCGGTTGGTAATCGGGTTACGTTTCACCGATGATGACGAGATCATCCCAATCATCGGTGGTAAAATTTTAAAACCCCATATTTTGGGTTTCCAATGAGTTCTTGATAACTAAAATTGGTATTATATGTATGCGTTAAGATTAAAGTCCCAGAAAAAACAAAAAAAATGTATTACCTTTAGTGGATGGTGTCGTTCGTGTCCTAATTCCATAGACGGTGAAGAAATATGACATTGGATGACCAAGTTATAACCATATGAAGTATTAAATGCTGATTCAACTCGATTATTTATGGGTTATATTTGTATTGTAACATGACGGGAGTAACGGTCATTAACAATTTCGAATGATTCATGTTTTTTGGAGAAGTTATTATCATCTAGAATAGTGTTTTTACCCAAATAATAATTCCATCCGTGTGGAAAATGTTTTACAAAAATTAAATAATTGTTTTTTAATGAAAATCCTAAATGATTAGGATTTGGATTTTTTTTATAAAAACAAACAAAAAAGCACGGGGTGGTTGTTCCGAGTTTGGATAAAAAGATATTAAAATAAAATATCCTTTTGGATGTTTTTTTTCCACACTGGATACTCTGCCTTCTCCGGCCTAACACAGCCGAACCAGCCCAGAGCCACCAAAGGAGACACCTCCCTGTCCTGCCGCCACTAGCCTCCCCGGCTTTCCATTTCTACGTTATCTTCTCCATCACCGACCAGTGACCGTGATCTCCTGCTTCTCCCTCCATCGCAGCTGGATCGACTCACCCTTCCAAATCCTGCCTCAGGAGGAAGGCCAGCCCCACTGGATCTTGTAACTCCACCCCGAAACACCTCTATACGGGGTATTCACAACCCAGAATGAGACTAAATGATGTAAATTGTTGAATTATAAATTAACGTGAGTTTTTAATTCAATAAAAATATGCCATCCAAAAATAATTTAATTCCAGTTTATTTTTAATTTCATTATTAAGTTTTAATATGCTAATTTAATGCATATAAGACAGATCATGAGCCTAAGAATGATGAATACTTATATTTTGTTTGTTTAATTTATCTATGTAATTATTGAAATGGTGGTTTGTAATATTTTTTTTTATTTTAAGGTGATACATGAGTCGTCTATGTCATTCTAGAGGGTCGCGGTCTAGCAGGACCATGGAAAGACAGCCCCACGACGACCTGTGGGGCAGTCATGCAGCAAACCCACTGCGCTGACCAAGAGTGGACACTGCGACCGCCGCCGCATCCGGGCGAGGTGAGTCGGACCACTCATAGTGGGTCGATCGGGAGAAGGTGGGTCGGACCCATGGTGCAACCATTCCGGGCTGGGCCCAGGGGATCGGGTCGGGTCTGGGTCGGGTCAGTGCGCCCAGCGGGCAGGGTAGGGTCGGACCGGGCATGGACCCAACCGACCACTTTTTACTAAAACGTCCATAGCATCCAAACTGTGTGTTTGGTTGACGAGCTGTTTGCGGTGTTTGGATTATTATGATGAGATGGTCATTTTGAGATACACCATGTAAGATTTTGTGGATCTTGGGATGTGACTGTTGTCTTGAGGATTAGATTCTCTTGAAATCAAGTGCGCTGCAAATGAAGATCCTGCAGCTGGTTGCGACGAGAAAAATGTAGTTGAGCGGACCTCAGTGGACCAACAAACGAGAAATAGCTGAGCATACCTCAGTGGCCCCACAAGCGATCAGTAGACGAGCGGATCATAGTGGCCTAACAGACGAGCAGTTGTCGAGCGGACCTCAGTGGCCCGGTAGCCGAGTGGACCTTACTGGCCCAACAGACGAACATACCTCAGTGACTCTTCATAGATGAGTCCCTCAGTAGTAAATGATGTTCAACTTTACAACTGATAATTTGACCTTTAATAAATTATATTATACCTGTGTGAGGTTTCCATTACTTTGTTTGTTCTTTCATATGTGGTCTTTTCTTTGTGGTTTGGGGTACCTACTAAGTATTGTGTTACTCACCCCTACACGGGCTCTGCCTGTACGTGTCGTTTCTTGTGCAGACAACCGATGTCTTGAAGGAGACCTTGGTTCCCATGACCAAGCGGCGCCTTAGACAGGCGTGGAGTACTCCAATAGCTTCTAGAAACTACTCTTCACTTACCATTCAGGTAGGGTTTTCTGTGGATGGATTATCAGAGACCTTGTACACCCTTGTTTACATCATTTTTTTTGGGTTTGTATTCTGGCCCATTTTACTTACATCTTGTACTTTTACTCTCAGTGGTGGAATGATTGTTTATTTTTTACCATTATGGGGTTGGATGTGTGTGTGTGAGTGCATACATGTACCCACGAAAATGCCTCCCAGTTACGGGATGATGCCTTCGGTGCTGGTCGCCAGACCCAGTCTATCGGGAGTCAGGCTTGGGGTAGTCACGGCACGGGTTCCAGGGGACAGGTCGTGAATAATTTTTATCAGAGGTGGTCGGTATTACCTTAAAGACCGAGATTCTGTGCTTTTGTTATGGGGAAACAATTTTGAATGTTTTGAGTTCGACTTTCTGGCTTAGGGAGTCCGGTTTTGGTGCGACTGCCGATGTATCCATACATCAGGACCCTAAATTCTACTTTTTGACTCATTACATGAAACCACTGGTTTCATGTATCATATATGATTTTGAGTGTTTCCTCATGTTTTTCTTAAGTCAGATTCAGCTCACCTGGAATATCCTATTGATCATGGTTCATGTGAATCTATTTCAGGATGCCACCACCTTGCTAGCCAATGAGGATCCCAGTTCGTGACCACAAGGATGGTACACCCAGTGATGAGGCATCAATATAGGGACCAGTACCAGAGATAGCCGTACCGGGAGGTGCACCAGTGTTGCCACCACCTGTTGATCATCAGTTACTACCGGGGCTACCAGTAGAAGAAGCACGTAGGTTCAATTCCTTACACGAGTTTCAGAGGCAAAGGCCTCCTAGGTTCAGGGGTGAGACTTACCCCTAGGTGGGAGAGGATTGGCTCAAGGCGGTTATGTGAGTCGTTCGTTTGGTGAGGACACCTATCGACCAGATGGCGATATTCGCCATGAGCCTTCTTCAGGTCTCGACAGGGAGATGGTGGAGCTTGATGATCTAGGCACACGACGAGGTGACCATCACCTAGAGAAAATTTGATCACCTCTTCAGAGAGGAGTTCTTTCCAGTGACGTTGCACTCAGTGCGCATATAGAAGTTACTTCACCTACACTTTTGTGTCCTAACATTAGCGGAGTACTCAACGAGATTTATTGAAATTTCTCACTACTCCACAGATATGGTGTGAGACCCATTTTTCAGGGCTCGAACTTTTGAGAAGGGACTATTCTAGTAGATCGGGGCGTCTATGGTATCACTTAGCATCCCTACTCAGCCAAGGGTGCTGGAGAGAGCCCTGCTAATGGAGAGCTTCCTCACAGAGCAGGTGCCAGCAGTCGAAGATACCAATAGTCAGCGGGCGGCAGAGTCTTCAGTAGTGGGTAGTATGCAGCAAACATGGGGGCCCAAGCATGACAATAATTTCAAGGGACGACCCCTGGATACATGATCGGAGGTACATGACCCCCATGGTGGAGTGAGTCGTCAAAGGGGAAGATTGTGCTACTCATGCAGTGGGCAGGGGCACATGGTTCATAATTGCTCGAATCACAATGCAGATGACTGGAAGACGGTCGAGGGACCGCTGAGGTAATGGAATACGTTCAAGCAGGATGGTCCCCAGGGCATTGAACATAGCATGAGAGCCGGAAGAGCAGCAGGCGGTGGGTGAAGGTTTGATGTGCTACCACCACCACACCTAGGTGGTCCACCATGGGCTCCGGGAGCTGGTGGACATGGGCGGGGGACGGCTATAGGAAATGGAGGCCGACGACCACGAAATTCCAGATATGAATAGAGGTACAATATGTGTATTATCCACCTATGTTGTATTTATTATAGACAAAGGTGTCAATCACTCCTTCATTTCCACAGACATTATTCGGAGCTCAGAGATTCCAGTGGAGGCATTATCTCAATCCTTATGATTAGAGACTCCCACAGGAGGGGATTTGAAGATAAAACACGGGTTCTGGTAGTGTGTGCTTACTCTAGGGGGAAAGAGACTTTGCTAGCATCTCATAGTAGTGGCATAGAGACCTTACAATTTCATCTAGGGTATGGACCTGTTATCCACAGTTCATGCTCAGATCGACTACTTTAGACGTAGAGTGTGGTGTGTCCATGGAGACTGGACAAGGTTTTCCTTAATTGGTGAGAAGGGAGAACTTTTAGTTTCAGATGGGATTTCTTAAAGGATGGTGCTGCCGATCACTCACCAGTTGGCTAGCCTCACCTTGGTACGGTGGAAGATAAGATTCATCACCTTCCTATAATGGTGGACGAGTATGAAGATATATTTCCTAATGATTTTATAGGATTACCTCCTCACAAAGAGGTATACTTATTCATTGATCTATAACCTAGGATAGTACTGATATCCACACTAGCATATCGGATGGATACCATTGAGCTTCATGAGTGGAGGTTGTAGCTCAAAGATTTGTAGGAGAAGGGATTCGTGAGGCCCAGTGTTTCGCCATGGGCAGCCCCAGTATTGTTTTCTAAGAAGTCATATGAGAGTTTGAGGTTGTGCATGAACATCTAGTGCCTGAATTAGGTTACCGTGAAAAATAATTACCCACTGTTGAGGATTCATGACCTCTTTGATCAACTAAAGGGAGTGAGATGGTTCTCGAAGAAGATCTCATATTAGTCTATCATCAACTTCATGTACGATATGAGGATGTACCGAAGACAACTTTTAGATGTCGGTATGGCCACTATGAGTTCTCGGTGATGCCTTTCGGCATGACCAATGCCCCAATAGTGTTCACGAGACACATAAACAAGATATTCCAGACCTACCTTGACCGACTTTCTGTGATCTTCATTGATGAAATCCTCATATACTCGATGTTCGAGGAGGAGTACGCTACACACCTATAGATTGTCCTAAATACACTCCAATAGCACTAGCTTTATGGGAAACTCATGAAGTGTTAGTTCTAGATTAGGGAGATCCACATTCGGGGACACGCCATTTTATAAGCTAGAGTTTTAGTGGATCCAGCAAAGATAGAGGTGGTTCTTGTTTGGGAGCCACCTAGGAGCGTGACTGAGGTACATAGTTTCTTGGGTTTGTCTTGGTACTATTGGAGGTTCATGCTTGACTTTTCCATGGTATCAACCCCCTTATTAGCTTTGACATGTAATGGACAACCCTTCGTGTGGTTGGAGAGATGACATCAAGTTTTTCAAGATTTGAGGTAGAGATTGGTGAGTGCACCCATCTTGAGACTACCAGAGGAGGAAGTTGGGTATGTATTGTTCCATGACGCATCAGGGACCAGAATAGGTCATGTACTAATGAAGGGGAAATCAGTTATCACCTAAAATTCATGATATTCTAGAAAGCATGAGAATAACTACGCGACCCATAACCTAGAGCTATAAGCGGTGGTCTTATCCTTGAAGATGTGGTGGCACTACTTGATAGGTGGGTGGTTTTCTGTCTACTCTGATCACAAAAGTCTCAGGTATATCTTTTCCCAGAAGGACCTGAACTTGAGGCAGCATTGATGGCTAAAGTTCCCCTAGGACTATGAATTCGAGATAGTCTATACTCCTGGGAAGGGGAACATGGTGGATGACGCGCTCAAAAGGAGATCCGGTTTCCAGTTACTCAGTGAGGATTTAGAGCACATAGTCACAATGTAGATATTATTCATGGATAATAATGGAGCAGCTTATCTCCAGTCGGTGGCTATCACTCCCCCACTCTTACTACTAGTTAGGGAGGCATAACTTGTGGATGTTGACTATGAGGCCCAAAGTGCTTAGTTATCCCCAGGACAAGCTCCTAATAGATTTTCGATAGGCATGGAGAACGCCATCCTTTTTAGGGGGTGCAATTTTGTACCAATGGAATTATGTGAGGAGGTTTTTTGGGAGTTCCACACCTCCCCTTTGGCGGTACATCCATGAGTTACAAAGGTGTACCAGGATCTCCAATGATAGTTCTGGTGGTCGGAGATGAAGAAGGAAGTAGAAAAGTTTGTTTCACGGTGCCTCACTTGTCAGAAAGTGAAGGTAGGGCATTAGGTTCCAACATGCTTAACTCAACCGCTTGAAGTGCTACATTGAAATTGGTATGGTATCTCAATGTACTTCATGATGGTTTTAACCCGCACATACAGGGGGAATGATACCATTTGGGTGATTATTGATAGAATGACCAAGTCGGCCCACTTCCTACCCATTCAAGAGAGAGGTTAAGTAGAGGACATGGGACACGTCTATATGCAGGAGATAGTTTGACTCCATGGGATCCCAACAATGACAGTATCAGATCGAGACTTTCTCTTTATATCCCAGTTGTCGAATGGATTTTAAGAGGCGTTCGGTAATCAAATTCACTTGAGCACAACTTTCCACCCTCAAACATATGGTCAGTTGGAGAGGACAATCTAGGTTTTAGAGTATATGATTTATGCTTGATTCTTGGACTTTGGTCATAGTTGGTAGGATCACCTACCACTGGTGGAGTTTATGTACAAAAATAGCTACCACTCCCCCATTAGTATGGAACCATTCAAGGTACTGTATGGGCGACCATGAAGATCACCGCTATTCTGGACAAACCTAGGGGAGTTAGCACTCATGGGTCCAGAGTTGGTATGGGATACCACCGAGAAGGTGCATGTCATCCAGGAGCGGATGAGAACTGCACAAAGGAGACAAAAATCATATGATTATTGGAGATGAAGGCCCTTAGAGTTCGAGTAGGCAGAACATGTGTTCCTTCGGGTCTTACCTTGATGGGGATTGCAGAGGTTTGGCCGAGGCAACACGCTATCTTTGAGGGTCATTAAACCTTTTTATATTTTGAGGAGAGTTGGAGAAAATTCGTACCACCTAGATCTCCCACCATAGATGCATCAAGTGCATAACATCTTCCACGTATCACAACTGAGGAGGTACATGCATGATCCATCACATGTCATCGATAGGGGCATGTTGTATATTGATGATGGAGAAAAATTTGTAGAGTTTCTGATAGAGATTAAGGATTGATAGGAGCAGATCCTTCGTGGATGGTCGATTCATCTACTGCACATTTGGTGGAAGCATGGGAATCTCTAGGAGAGCACTTGAGAGTGGGAGGCTCAGCTTTATGCTCAGTACCCTTATTTGTTTTTTAGCCTTTGTTTTGGATTATGAAGATGTAAATCCTTAAAGGTGGGGGTAATGTAATATCCTATAATTCCATGTATTTTTTTAAATTATATGGGATTATTTCGAGACCAAGCACTCAGAAGACACTTGATTCTAAGGCCCCATGATTCTGGAATAAGAGTTTTAACTTTTTATAAGATTATTTAAAATAGCACACATGAGTGGTTTTAGAAGATTCTAAATGGGTTCCCGACTTAAAAATATAAGTGAACTGTTGCGTCTGAAATGATGAATTAACCTAATAAATGACTTAACCTTGACCGACACTGGTCGATGGAAATCTATATTTTTTGGAATTTTTAAAGAAATTTTATTATAATAATTTTTTAAGGAAAAAATAAAACAGATATAAATGTTCATTTTATTTTTAATTTTTAATTCATTACAACGTAAATACATTGCAACTGAGCATAACCAAAACACTGTTTCATTTTTGAAACAACATAATGATGCTACAATACAGTATAACAAAAACTCTAAAACACATTCTCTACATTTAATGGTTTGACCGAAGACCAAGCATTGGCAAATTGGAGAATTGCTTTAAACCCTTGGATATTTGGCATTGGAGAGCGATGATAGATGAACAGATGTCAATGAAATATTTTGGAGTGATAAACACAGCATTGTAATCCTCACCAATGAACTATGCAACATCAAGGTAGGGTTTTTCTCTTGATGAAATTGTTTCCCTGTTTTTATTCTAAACAATGAATGCAGATTAACCCACTAATGGCTTGATCCACGAATTGTTTGTTCTTGTAAAGTGTATTTTTATATCTTGGGTTCAAAGGGATATAACCTTAGTGTTAATTATCTCCCTTTTATTCTAACATGCAGGAATCAGGCCGACACGAACAAGGATAGATCCCTCCGCTATGGTCATTCTTTTATTCTTCATGACCGAACCTCTGGATCAACGACAATGATACTTTGAAACTGTAGTAGGGACGGATATGACTTGAGGACCCTGAAAGTACTCGTGGACTGGAGAACGGGCGATTGGAGCAAGTTTGGTGGCCTTGGAATGACCCGTCAGTGGCACCAATGATGGAAAGTGGAGGTTGTTGTGTGTGGGAGGTGGTGCACACCGGAAGAACGCCACGACAGTAGAGGTCCCCACAACATCGGCTATGGGGCGGTAGACGAGGGCTTCCAACAATATCCGGTGATAGGGTCTCTGGTAACAGCTGATAGAGGGGTCTCTAGAAGATGTGGTATCGAGCTATGTCACATGACCAGAGGGATGAGATCCAACAAGACCACGGTAGGAGAGCCCCAAAAAACACTAGTCGTGTTGAACGGGAGTGGACGCAGCGACCACCACCATGTCCGGGTGAGGCGATTTGGCCCGCTCATTGCGGGCCGAGCTAGACCCGCAGCCTAGTCAGTCCGAACCAACCCCAGCTTGACCAGGATAGGTCCAACAGATCGGGTTTGGTCAGTGGGCCCAGCGGGCCAGTTTATGTCAGGTTGGACAAGACCTGGACCCAACCGGCCCCTTTTTACTAAAACATCTATAACTTCCAAACCGTGTGCTTGATTTATGATTCATTTGCAGCCTTGAGACTCTCACAATGAGATGGTCCTTTTTCCATACTCCATGTGATATTTTTTTGATGTTGGGATATGACTGATGGATTGAGGAGTAGATTATCTTAAAACCATGCGTGATGCTAATGGAAATACTGTGGTTGGTTGTGATGAGAAGGAAGTATCCATGCAGACCTCAGTGGCCTAAAAAACTAGTAGTAGCCGAGCAGACCTCAGTGGCTCAGTAGCCGAGTATACCTCCATATCCCAATAGATGAACTGACATGAGTGACTCATCGTGGATGAGTCCCTCAACAATTCAAGATGATCAGCTTTAAGACTATTGAACTTACCATCTATACTTTAGGTTATACCTGTTAGAGTTGTACATTAATTTGTGTTTTCTTTCCATTGTGGTATTTTATTCATGGTTTGGGTTCCCTACTAAGTATTGTGTTACTCACCCCTATATGAGCTCCACCCCGCAAGTATCATGTCTTGTACATACGACTGACGTCTTGATGGATACCTTTGTGGCCTAGGACCAGGAAGCGCGCATTGAGGCTAGACAGGCGAGGCATACTCCTACAAATTTCTGTAGCTACTCTTCACCTACCCTTCAGATAGGGTATTTTGCGGATGGATTATCATAGACCTTGTACTCCCTTTTTTATAGCTTTTCTTTTGATGGGTTTGTATTCTAGCCTCTTTTTACTTACAGCTTGTACTTTTAGTCTCATTGGTTATCTTAGTGGCACGCTTGTTTATTTTTTAGCCTTGTGGGTTTGGATGTGTGTGTTTGTGCATACAAGTACTCAGGAAAATGCCTCCCACTTACGGGATAATTCCTTTGGCACTAGTCTCTAGCCCCTAGCCATTGGGAGACGGGCATGGGGTAGTCACGCCATGGGCCTTGGGAGAGAGGTCATGACATCTAGGTTGATCCATTATTCACTCAACGGGTCGACCATTATTATCATCTTCTGATCACATTGTTATTTTATTATTTCATGGTTTATTATTTTGTAAATGTGTAGTTTATGAATGATCACATAAAATAATAAACAAGAATGCATAGATAAAATAAACATGCGACATGACATATATTTTCTATTACATGGTCAGTTTTGAGTGAAATCACATAGCACATGTTTAGAAGATATAAAATGATTTATTTTTTCAAATAAAAATAACATAACCCTAAAATAAATATTAAGTCCTAACCACCTACTGTAATTAAAATTTGGACAAAACTGAGTGTTCGGGGTGTTAGGTCATCTATAACTGGGGGTTCCTCTCACTACCATGGAGTTCTTATGAGTGTGGTGGGTTGACATAACTACAATGGTAGTAAGGAATAAGCATATATAATTTTCTGTCATTTTATTGGAAATCGTAGAGTAAATCAAGTTATTATTTTAGAAGTTGGAACTTCACTCAATAGATCAAGGAACAATGAGATAATGTGGTTGTACAGTCAAACACCTACCTTAAACCCTTTGAGTAGTGGCATAACCATATCTTATAGACAGTGATATAAGGTTCAAGGATCCTTGCCACTAGAATACTCAAACGACAGAGTATTTTGATTCTAATAGAGAGGGTTCATATAATTTAATAATATAGTAGGAAAAATTAAATGATTTATTTAATTAATTAATAAAAATTTCTAAATAGATAATCAAGATAAAATGTACTAATCTGCTATAATTTTATTTTCCTATATAATGGAATGTTATACCACAAGAAATAATGTGATAAATAATGGGAAAATTAAATTTCATCACTTGTATGAATTTCCATGCATAGTACATGCTCTTGCACACAATACTATGATTTAAGAAATTCAAGGTGCTGATGTCCATATACTTGTTAAGACACCTCAAAAATTAAGGGTGTAAAAAAAATTACAGGATACTCAAGTGTGTATAATATGATGGTTATGTTATAATGATGTCATGAACAACTGATGCTAGTTTTGTTCACTACATCAGGACATAGGTGATTTGACATGTAGTCTCATCTCCGAGAAGTATTCTAGGAGAAAGTGAAGCAACATATGAATAAGGTGATAATTACAATGGATATGTGTAAATTGAATGATAGATCATGATATTTCAATGGATCCCTTTATCATATTATTTTCAACATTTAATATATTTTTGTTTTAGGTTACAAAGAAAATACTATAGAGTAAACACTTCATTACCTATATAGGTAAATCCCTCCAAGTAAATATGATTAAAAAAGAAAGTTTAATATTAATTATTATGGTGAAAAAATAGAAAGGAAATGAGAAAATGACAATGAAAAGTAACTCCAGAATCACAATTTCCCTCAATGAAATGAGCTTTCATATAAATATGAGATTATTTTATTTTCATAACATGAAATAAATCTATGGAAGTTTAATAAAAATAAACTAAATTAAATAAGAATGTTATCACTTCTTCATCTAGTATATTCATCACATAAATGTAATTTTCTAGTCATACTCTTGGGTATTATATATAATATGACTTTCACAGATATTTATTTAATTTTGGTAACCAAGTAATTATAGAAAAAAAATTAATAGAAGTATGGTGTAATCTTTAAGTGGATCATAAAGGGTGATTCCTAATTCAGTAGTGATAAGTACACGACTTCTATATTTCCAAGTGAATGATTCCTGTTAAAATATTATTCGGTATAACCAAAAAAAAATTATTTCATGTTTCCTCTGGACAAGGGGATACATTATTCCATGTCCAGGAATGAATGTTTATTGGGGTGTTTCATACTCAATTAATAGTTTAGTGATACATAAATCATAGGAAATACCTGATGAATATAAAATGCAGGACTTATTTTCCCAATTCTAGAAAGATAATATTTTCCAAGAAAAACTAAAATTAGACATCCATGATATACCTATTTTGGTATGAAGACATAGTTAATCTAAACATATTAGGTATTATCAAACCATATTCTATGTTTCGGATATAAAGGTAAGCCATAAGGTTTTTGGAATTAGTTAAAAAAGTGAAAATGAACTATTCAAAGGGTAATCTAGTAGAAAAATACTTCATTAGATTCCTTCAAGAGATTAAGGTATACCAAATTGAACTGTGATATTTGAATTATTAGAAGATATGAGTTCCTTCTAGCCAACATGCCAAAGAATATCATGACCAAGAATTCATAGATCAATATAATATATCGTGGATCAATTCCGAAATTCCAATTACCTTATATAAATCATGGAATTGATGTTAATGAAAAGGATCGATGATTAACACTTACATGTTAACATTGATAAAATTTTTTTGCATGGGTAAATTCATAAACACACATTTTATACATCACAGTTATGATGTAAGGGGAATCAGTGTTGAAACTTGTAAAAACATCCATTATATTACATAACTTGCTTCACAAATAATGGTGATATACTATAACCACATGCCATCTATATTGAATAATGGATATCACAACAGTTGTATTATGATGTACATCCATTATGTCATAAAAACTTTTGTTTAGATGCAAAGAGTTTTTTAAGATATAAACAAACATGCATTAGAAATAAACACATAGTGCATATATTATAATTATCTTAACTGTTTCTTATGATATTATATAAATCCATAATATAGAATAGTGGTAGTCAAGTGATAGACTATATTTCTATGAAAGGGTGCACATCTATATTAAGGATAGTGGGAGCTAGATTGACTTGGGTTTAGTCAATGCTTAAGATTCCCATATAGTTGGAATATAAACTAGTTCTATAAGTAAATATATAATATAAATGTTATATATTCACATACTGTGTAGGAAGGATAAAACCATGGTGATGTTTTTTGTATTCACTACTAAATATTACCCATTATTCTATGAGAATAATAATTACTACAAGTGATCTGTTTTTTTACACCCATGTCCTTCATTTATGGTAATTTTTTCTATTATAATCTTAGCCCAAATTTTCGAACTAAGTATCCCCTATCCCCCCTTGAATTCGAAGGAGGTTGAACACTTTTTGAGTGGACAAAAAGGGTGCATGGTTTGGTCACATGGTTTGATAAACCGTGCAACCTACTCTAACTCATTAAAAATATTATTAAATTCCATTTTCCCTCCCAATATTTATCCAAACCAGATCCTTTATTCCCCCATTCAACCCTTGCAATCATTTAATCCTCCCAAGCACCTCAAAACCTCCTTGGAACTCCATTTTTAAGGGGAATTTGGTGGGGAAACATCAAACTTCCTCAGGTAAGTGAATCTCTTCCTTAGTTATCTATTTTTGCATGGGGTTTCTTCCTCTATTCTTGAAGTTAGTTGTATACAGTAGGTAGGGTTTAGAACCTATGGTTTTATCCTTGGTTTCTTGGTCTATTCTTCTAGTTTTAGGCTTCATTTATGTCCCTTGCGGTACGGTGGTGGTGCGGTTGGATTTTCGCACAAAGATTCAATGGTTTTAACAATTGTGGTAAGTGATTCCATGGGTAATAAATTCTAGATGAGTTAGTTTTAATGAATTTATGTATTTATAACACTTATCTTCCATTATCCTTTCTAAAAAATATGGTTTTGGTGACGTTTGTTTAGCAAATGATTTTTAGGTACTAATTTGGTGTTAAACTGGGTGTTTTACATGACTATTTTATATTATTCCAAATGGAGTTTGTTTTGTAACTCATGTAATGGGTTTATAGAAATGTTTTGGGTGATGAAAATTTAGTTTTGGTGAATATGGTTATGCACATGGGTTTCAAAGTTAGGGTTTAAAGGGATTTTGTGTGTAAAGCATTATCAGATTTTGTGAAGTTATATTATTGAAATTCAAAAGACTTTATTGGGCTGTGTAAGTGGTGCAAACATGTGTAGATACTGTTTGAGTTGGTTATGACCATAAATTATGTGTTTATGTGATTATGTATTTTGGTATCATGAGAAAGTGGTTTGAGCACATAGGGGGAAGCCCAGGTATCTAGGAGGGCAGATATGTACTAGTACGCTAGTGATCCGAATGGATTTTGTCCCTATTTAACTGAAAAAAATGGATAAAGACAACACTAAAAAAACTATATTTATGATTATTGGAGAACAATTGGTTATGAGTTTTCTCCATACTAGTGGATCGTGCATTATAACCAATTTTTCTTTTGTTACTTTACACCGAGGTACGAGGTACATGGGGCCCGAGACTACCTAGTGCATAGGGGTGATCCCGAGATTGGTGCTCATTGAATCTTGTGTATTAATCTTTTGAATATGGTGTTTGTTTTCTAAAAAATACATTATATTACATGTTTTACTTAAATGTGTTCATTAATGGAAAATTCCCTTGAAAAGCTGTTTACATTTGAAAGTTTCATACTTTATAAATTATTTCCACCCCTTCTTCTGTATAAAAAATGGCCCGATTTTTATCTTATATTTCTCACTATATGGAATCTCTTGGTGGTATCATATTGGGATTAATATCACACCCTAATTACACCACTTGGGTGTATGTAGACTTGTTCATGTTTGACACAGGTAAATAAAAGGCTTTAGGAGATGGCGGTTCGGGGTGTTAGTTCTCATCCATGGTGCAGCGTTGTGAAGACGGCTTGTGGGTGATGACCCATTGTCGCGTGGAGTCCTTGTGGATGTTTGTTTCTATTTTTATGTGTATTTGAACCTCTTGTTATATGTTCAAACCTATGTATTCAGTTCTGGATTTTTTTAAGTCTTGTTTTGTATGAATTTTTCAGATTTCGTTTATCGAATGTTTTTGATATTTTATGTATCCATATTCAGGTAAATCATTCCCAAACCATAATATATGATACCCGAGAACTTGTCCCATCCCGTGGAGATAGGTAACGCCCTTCAGGACTTGTTGTAGGCTGGGATTAGTGCCGATTTTGTCGCGACCAGATTCAGTTCTTGACAAAATGATATCAGACTAGGTTAATGTTCTTGAGTTATATCCTTATTTTGGGATGAGTTGGGTGAGATAGGAGCTAGGAATGTCGGGACTCGGAATTTTGGCCATGAGTAGTGTGATTGGCCAACACCTTTCTTGGAAGACCTTGAGTCACTATGGGACATCAAAATTGTTTGTTTGACTTCACTTTCAGGTGAGATGTGGGGGCTGCAGACTACACGTGGACATCAGGCGGAGGTGAAGTAGTGGTTTATTTTATTATTGTAATGTTTTTGGATTCATTATATTTGATGATATTAATGGATTTTTTTCAGAACTATTGTACTTATTTTTTCTCCTGTGACTGTTGCTTTTTTGTAGCAACATCCCTCCCCAGATATCTCTCATGAGCCCATGGGAGGAAGCCGTAGAGTGTTCTCCCTCATTGCTTGATTAGAGGTTAGTAGAGGTTGTGGTTTGGGCTGTCTAGGCTCTAGGACATGGACTAGCTCCTGTTCCAGCTCTTTTTAGAGAATATGATACTGTTCATAGGAAGGAAAAGGCCCAAGAGTTCCTGAAAAAATAAGCCTCCTACTTTCCTAGGTAGCATAGAACCCTAATAAACGGAGGAATGGCTCGAAAAGATCGAGCACATGTTTGAGTTCTTGGATACAACCAAG
This sequence comes from Viscum album, assembly GCA_963277665.1. Taxonomy (NCBI): domain Eukaryota; kingdom Viridiplantae; phylum Streptophyta; class Magnoliopsida; order Santalales; family Viscaceae; genus Viscum; species Viscum album. The sequence goes on from OY728136.1 coordinate 769,523,389, forward strand.
AAGGTCGGGATGAAATGTGCCTCTTTTGTTGGGGGTTACTAGTCGTAGGTGGTGGTAATTGGTACTTAAAACTGGGATGAATGAGAAGATTCCCTGAGGAGATTTCAATGATGTATTCAATGAGCAGTACTTCCCTGAGGTCTTGGAATATCCTAGGTCCCAAGAGATTATGGATCTTTTTTAGGGGGTATTTCTATGATGGAGTACACCATCTGTTTCACTAATCTGGTTTGGTATGCTCCTAAAATTGTCTGTAATGATCATGCAAAGGCCCAATGGTTTGAGAAAGGCTTATGACCAGAGATATACTCTCAGTTTTTCTTATTTAATCTTAGGACCTATGTTGAGATGGTTTACCATGTGTGTATGGGGGAGATTGATCGAAAAGGGATGGATGGTTTCTATAGGTCAATATCAGTTGTGGGAAGTGTCAGTTATTGAGAGAATAAAAGAAAGAGGGTGGAAGACGTGAATAAGGGAGGTGGTAGTTCATGACACTCTTCTAAGCAGTTTTCAGCTGGGACATCTGATGTGAGATCGGTTGTGTGCCACCAGTGTGGGAGGTCAGGGCACATCTGACCAGCATGACCACTTCTTCTGAAGCCCTGTTACCAATGTGAAGGTATGGGTCACTTGTAGTACTTTTTTTGGGGCGGCACATCCACTTCAGAGTAGGGCAGGGTCAGTGGCTTCAAGAGGAGTTCCAGCATAGTCAGATCCATCGAGGATAGGGGGATCTCAATTTGGTGGCCGTGGTAGTAGGGTTGGGTCATATTCTGGGAAGATCCAGTTTAGGGAAAAAACACAAACTAATAGTCATCCTTAGGCAGAGACCGGGCATCTTCGTGTGGTGGATCATGAACCAACAGGATCAGAGGTGGGACCATCGATAGTTCGAGGTACTGTTTTGATCACATCTTCTATAGCTACTTCTCTTTTGGATACTCATGACTCCGTTTCATTCATTCCTTCCCATTTTGTGAACACTCTGAATTTTCCAACCGAGTTTTTGTCTTTTTCAATGGAGTTGGTGACATCGTTGGGAAAGAAGAAGGAGTAGGGTCTCAGGTGCCCGTCGTCTTCACTTTCCGTGTTAGTGGTTGAGATGGAGTGGGACCTCTTGGTCCTAGATATGTAACTTTTTGACATAATACTGGGAATGGATTGGCTAGTAAACTTCTAAGCACACATCGATTTCTATAGGCAACAGGTCAGTTTCATGACACCTAATGGGAGTCGTCAGGTTTTTTGTGGGGAATGGGATCCTCGATCGAGTCGTGCAAGACCTCCACTCCAAGAGTAGGGAGATATTGTTTTTTAGTTATCATAAATTGTGATAGAGGATGATGGTCATGATCCTAAAAATGGACTACCACATGTAGTTAATGAGTTTTTGGAGTTATTTCCAGATGAATTTTCAGGTCTTCCCCCAGAGTGGGATGTGGATTTCTCGATTGATCTGGCACCAGGAACAAAATCGATATCTCTTCCCTCATATTGAATGGACCCCATCTAGTTGAGGGAATTAAAGATATAGTTTTAAGACTTATAATCCAAAGGATTCAATCTCCCTAGCATCTCTCCTTGGGACACTCCTATGTTGTTCACGAAATGGCTGACGAATCCCTCTGGTTGTGCACTTACTATCGGAAGCAGAATAAGTTAACAATCAAGAACAAATATTCTTTTCCATGAATATATGAATTTTTTGATTAGTCAAATTGGGAAATGTGGTTTTATAAGATAGACTTACGTTTGGGTGGTCATAATCTCAGGGTGAAGAAGGCAGATATCCCAAAGATAGCCTTCCGAAGTAGGTACGGCCACTTCAGGTACTTGGTCATGCCATTCGGATTGACCAATTCTCCAGCGGTCTTTATGGAGCTCATGAATAGGGTGTTCCATTAGTATTTTGATTATTTTTTCATGGTATTTGTGGATGGAATCCTAGTTTATTCAGGATCTGAGGAAGAGCATGAGCATCACTTGCAGACCGTTTTGGGCACCTTGAGAGAGCAATGCCTTTATTCAAAGTTTTCCAAATGCACTTTCTGGATCTGGGAAGTAAAATTTCTAGGGCATGTGATCTCAGCATAGGGGGTTTTGGTGGACCCCAAGAAGATTAGTGAGATTATTTCATGGGAGCAGCTGAAGAATTTGTTCGAGATCACGAGTTTCCTCATCCTGATTGGTTATTACAGGCGGTTTGTTTGAGATTTCTCTCGGCTTGCTTCACCGATGACCACCCTCAGTCAGAAAGGGGTAAAGTTTGTATGGGGCCTAGAATGTTATGCATCATTAAAGGAGATGAAGAGGTAGTTGACTACCACCCCATTGTGATTTGTCTATAGGATATAAAGGGGTTTGTGGTGTATTATGATTCTTCCAGTATGGGTATTGGGTGTGTGCTTAAGTAATATGATCACGTGGTGGTGTATGGATCTCGCCAACTATGAACACATGAAAATAATTACCTTAGTCAAGACTTGGAGTTAGAAGATGTGATGAATGATTTGAATACTTGGCATCACTACCTATTTGGGGAGAAGTTTTTGGTCTACTCTGATCACAAAATCTTGGCCTATATATTCTAGCAGAAGGACCTAAACTTGAGGCAGCGTTGTTGGATCGAGTACTTGTAAGGGTTCAACATTGACATTATCTATACCATAGGAAAGGGTAGCGTGGTGTCCAATTCTGTGAACAAAAGATTCCTAGTGCAAGCTTTGAGGAATTTCAGTGATGAGTTGAATCTGATGGCACTCTTTACTCAAATTCGTGTGAAGACCAAGGAGAAAAATGGGGGTTCGTTCTTAGTGTGATTTCAGTTGAATCCTTCTCTGGTGGAGCTAATTCAGTAGGATAAGCCTAGTGATGAGATTTTTTAGCAGTTGAAGCAGTTTCCTCATTTTGGGGAGACATCATCTGATTGGTCGTCATCTCCCGAGGGCATTTTGTGCTTCAAGGGCTGTTTAGTAGTGTCATTATCTCTGCGAAAGGTGGTGATGCAGGATAGCCACCAATATCAGTGGGCTGTCCATCCGGGTGCCACCAAGATATATTATGATGTATGTCGATAGTTTTTGTGTCATGGTATGATACTAGACATCATGGACTTCGTGTCGCGATGCTACACATGCTAGTAGGTGAAAGCATATCATTAAAGGCCCTCCGATTTGCTCCACCCATTACCCATTCCTACCTGGAAGTGGGACGAGGTTTCCATGTACTTCATTATTGGGTTGTCTTCTATACCTCGGGGTAAGAATACCATTTGGGTGGTGAATGACCATATGAAAAAATCATCCCACTTCATTCCTATCACAGATACAAATAAAGTGTATGAGTTGGACCGTTTGTATCTTCAAGAGGTGGTAAGGCTCCATGGAGTTCCATCAATATTTGTATTAGATAGAGAACTACATTTCACTTCTCAGTTTTGGGAAGGCCCTCATAAGGCCTTGGGGTCACATATTATGATGATCATGGAATACAATACTCAAACAAATGGTCAGACAGAGCGGGCAAATCAGATTTTGGAGGACATGCTCTATGCAAGTGTTCTGGACTTTGGAGGTTCCTAGGATAGCCATTTGGGATTAGTTGAGTTTTCTTATAATAATAGTTAACAATACTCTATTTGAATGGATCCTTTTGAGGTTCTCTATGTTTGGCCTTTTCGGTACCCCCTGTGTTGGGATGAGGTAGGTGAGACCTCATTGCTGAGGCTGAGTCTGGTGCAGAAGACGTCTGAGAAGGTCAAGTTGATCAGGCAGTGCTTATTGACAGCTGAAAGTCACCACAATTCATATGATAACTAGAGGCATTGAGACCTAGAGTTTTCTATGGGTGACATGGTATTATTGAATGTGACCCCTCATCTGGGCCATCGTTGATTGGGAAAGCAAGGGAAGCTGACACCGTGGTATACCAAACCATTTGAAGTCATCAAGTGTATTAAAGAGGTGGAATACAGGCTGGCCTTACCTTCTTAGTTGAAATCCATCCATGACGTCTTCCATGTCTCCTAGTTGAAGAAATATCACTCGGATCCATCCCATGTACTGAATTGGGAGGAGTTGGATATAGAACCTGATTTATCTATTGTTGAGCGGCCTGTGCGAATAGTGGACTTACAAGAAAAGGTGCTTCGGGGGAAGTATATTCCAATAGTTCAGGTTATTTGGCAACATGGTAATGATACACATGACACATGGGATAAGAAGTCATGGGTCGATGAAGAGTACCCGTTCCGGTTTTCCGATCAAGCATCAGGTTGACTTTCCAGGACAGAAAGTTTTCATGGTGAGGAGAATTGTCACACTTAGGTCCTTCATTTAAGTTACTTTTTTCCCTTATATTCTTGGAATAACTTTCCCCCCTAATTTTCCCCTATCACCCCTTCAATTTGAGGTAGTTTGAATACTTTCTGAGTGGAAAAAAGGGGTCACATGATTTGGGCGCACTATTTGATAAACCGTGCAAGCAAACTGTGTGGCCTTTTCCAGCTCATTAAAAATATTATTATATTCCATTTTTTCCCTCCAAGTATTTATCCAAACTGACCCCATTATTCCCCTATTCGACCCTTGCAGCCATTTCAGACTCCCAAGCACCTCAAACTCTCCTTGGAACTCCATTTTGAAGGGGGATTTTGTGGAGAAACTTTAAATTTCATGAAGTGAATCTATTCCTTAGTTATCTACTTTTTTCATGGGGTTTCTTCCCCTATTCATGAATTTCCTTTGGTGAAAAAGGTAGGGTTTCTAACTTAAGGTTTTATTTTTGGTTTCTTGGTCTATTATTTTTGTTTTAGGCTTCATCTAAGTCCCTTGTGGTGCGGCAGTGGCGGGGATGGATTTTTGCACAAAGATTCAAGGGTTTTAACAATTGTAGTAGGTGATTCCATTGGTAATAAATGATATATGAGTTATATTTTATGAATTTCTATTTTTATCACACTTATCATCGATTATCCTTTCTTTTAAATCTTGTTTTGGTGATGTTTTTTGAGAAAATGATTTTTAGGTACCATTTTGGTGTTAAATTGGGTGTTTTACATGTCTATTTTATATTATGCCAAATGGGGTTTATTTTGTAACTCATGTAATGGGTTTATAGAAATGTTTTGGGTGCTTAAAAGTCTATTTTGGTCAATATGGGTATGCACATGGTGTTCAAAGTGGGGTTTTAAATGGATTTTGTTTGTTCATTGTTAGATTTTGTGAAGTTATTTTATTGAAATTCTAAAGGATTTATTGGGTGGTGTAAGTGGTGAAAAACATGTGAAGATACAATTTGAGTTGGTTATGACCATAAATTATGTTTTTATGTGATAATGGCTTTTGGTATCATGATAAAGTGGTTTGACCACAAAGGGGGAATCCCGGGTATCTAGGAGGGTGAATATGTACTAGTACGCTAGTGATCCGGATGAGTTTTTTCCCTCTTTCACTAAGAAAAATGGAAACAAACAAGACTAAAAAACTATATTGATGATTATTGGGGACCAATAGGTTATGGTTATGCTCCCTAATGGTTTCTCATGCACGAGAATATATTTTTCTATTGTTACATTACACCGACGTAAGAGATACATGGGGCCCGAGACTACCTAGTGCCTAGGGGTGTTCCCGAGATTGGTGCTCATTGAATCTTGTGTATTTATCTTTGTCATATGGTGGGTTTTTCTAGAAAATATATTATCTTACATGTTTTACTTAAATTTTTCATTCATAAAAAATTCCCTTGAAAAACTGTTTACATTTGAAAGTTTCATTATTTGGAAATTATTTCCACCGCTTCTTCTATTTAAAAAATGGCATACTATTTATCTTGTATTCCTCAATATATAAAATATATTGGTGATATACTATTGGTATTAGGTTCACACACTACTTACAACCCCTGGGTGTAAGTATAAATGTTCATGTTTGACACAGGTAAAGGAAAGGCTTTGGGTGATGGTGGTTCGGGGTGTTAGTTCCCATCCATGGCCCAGCGTTGTGGAGACGACTTATGGGTGATGACCCCTTATCGTGTGGACTCCTTGGGGATGTTTTATACTGTTTTATGTGTCTTTGTACCTCTTGTTATATATTCAAACCTATGTATTCATTTCTAGATTTTTTTTAAGTCTTGTATGGTATGAATTTTTTAGATTCGGTTTATCGAATGTTTTTGATGTTTTATTTATCCATATTCAGGTAAATCGTTCCCAAACCAAAATATATAATACTTGGGAACTTGTTCTAGCTGATGGGGATTGGTAATTACCTTCAGGTCATGTTTTGGGCTAGGTTTGGTGCTGGTTTTGGTGGCGACCAGATTTGGTTCTTGACATTAGTATATAGAAATTAGTTAAGAATGATAGGATTAATTAAAATTCAATAATAGATTCCATGTATCAATGTGTAAAGGGTGTTATTATCCTGAATATAGCAGTGGGTATTAAAATGAGGTTATAAATGGATTGTACAACTGTAGTTCCTATAAGTCTTGATTGGTCATACCTAGTTGTTCTCCCTAAATCCATTAGAATTTTACTTGTCATATGTAATATCTATGATAATTATATTGATAATTTAATTTCATTACCACCAATCATGGAAGGGGTCTATACAAAGAAACCAATAAGTGATGGTCACATCATATAAAGCGAGTAAAGCTTTTATGTTACTAAAATCTAGTTTGGGATTAAAGTAACCAAATAGGTCATATAATATTCATTTTGAATGAAATTTTTACATCTGTCTACCAGAGGTTAGTGGGAATGACATTATCTTATGAGTGAAATATGTTCCACAACATGTGGAAAATACATCTTGGTCTTAATTTTAGATAAGACCATGATGACATTTTCACTCTACAGATTGAATTAGAGTAGAAACCTATGTTCTAGGGAACATGATCTGCAGAGGTAGATCTAACGATTTCTTAGACCAAGTCAATCGTATATATAGTGACATAAAATTTGAAACAGTTAAAGATATAATTATTACCAATGTCACATGGCATAATCTCTCTAGGTTGACATGTCCCAGACATGGGTAGAGATTAACGTAGAGAGTTGAAATCCATACGCTTTTGCGATGGATCAATCACTTATGTCATGATATATACACAAATTGATATTTCTATGATATAATTTATAGTAGGTATATATCAATTTTATCCATGAGAAATAAAAGTAAAGAATTCAAAACTCTCTGATTGTACTTCAGTAAGTATAAAAGATATGTACCTGGAAAGTGGACAAGAAATGATACAAGTTTTTAAGGAATAAAAACTAGTCTTCCATAGATCCATATGATATTATATCGTAGTTAGACTAAGGTCATGAGTGAGTCAAGATCATTTAAGCCAGTGGTTGACATACCTAAAAATAGCAAGTACGTTGCAGCTTTAGCAGAATCTAAGAAGTAGTTATTATATGCAATGATTTATTCCATTTCATAGAATCACACCTACTAAGTAAATCATTATCATAATAAAATTGAAGATATTATTACATTAAACTATGTCAAGCTACAACAATGAAAAAATGTATTTACTTGGGGATACCATTTATTGAGAAGTTTTACTCAAGGAGGTGATGTTTCATATAACAGAAATTACATACAGCAAAATCGTGGCTACCTAGAAACAAAAGTCGCGACTCAGTAGAAACACAATATTAATCATGTGATATATAAAATGTATGGTTAGTAAGTTGTATCTATTGTAGGTGGGAGTGTTGTAATAGTAGGGGATCGAGACCCAACTATACAACACTTTTTTTTACTATATCATGTGTATAGTAAGATATACAAGATATATACATACCATTATAGTATATATATTTCTGTGTCCATTATTTTTTGGTAATTTCCATAGATTAATTTTCATATCAAAAGATTATAGCAGATCCCATACTATAATGAGAATCTCATGATATTGTGACATTAATCATAAAAATATGTTTTATTGTCTAGATACATCATACAGACTAGGTATAATAGATATTTGACTATCAGGTATTGGGGATCATTTATACTTCTTCACAAGAATTTTACACTTGGTTATCTCTAGTAGTGAGATCATGAGGATAGACCCACAAATAAGAAAAACACATATTTTGGGTTTAATTAGATTTTATTATATATGGACATGTGTAATGGTCTCATGAATTGAGATCATTACCAATTTGATTCATTTGATCACATTATTTGATGCTATGAAAAAACATGATAATTAAATCATGGAAAGAAAGCTTGTGGTGGGTGCCTCATTCGTGGTGTGACATTATTTGAGTGGTCAAGAATGTATTTGTCCCTTCTAGGTTAAGGTAGTAATATATCTTGGGTCTCATCGATCCGGAAGGTAGTACCTTTATAAGACCACGGTCAGGGTAGTCAAGGGTAAATATTTCTAGTTAGATCAAAAAATAATAAAGTAGGAAATGAATGATGAAACTGGTGTACTTCCTTCTTTATGATATATTAAGTAAAAATAGATTATATTACATAGTGTTTGTTCATAGGTTGGTTTTCATTACTATGACTATACTTATCTCTTTGGAGACCATGATGGGTTCTTAGTTCCTCCTCTTTTATTGTGAATTATATTCCCTACTATTGAGATAAGGACATAGAGGGTCACACACAATAGCATATTCAAGAATCTTCCCTATTCAATTGAATAGGTTATAGGACATGGTGGGAAACACTGTTAGGGTCTAAGTTTTTTTCAAGGATATAATATCAGAAAATCATTAAATAAACTCTTATAATTTAGGTTAAGAAAAATTGGTATTGAATTTATTTACATGAGAAATATTAATTGAATGAATTAATTTTAAAATATTCAAGGTTCATTTAAAATTTTCTAGAATGCCTAGACAAGTTATTGGATCAGATATTATCACATAATACATTTATTGTACCACTAGAATGTGATAATAATATATCTAACTTAGTATCATAGTCATACAATGAATTTTGTAGTTTTTTATTTATTTTAGGTCTTGGGAGGAAATTTTGAGTACTTTATTGAAACTCTATAAATAGAGAAATAGAGGAATTCACAAATAATTATTCATTGAGAAATGGTGAGAGATTCTCTATAATATTGTCTATCCCTTATTATAGAGAGATATTCTCTCAATCTATGTGATTTGGATTGATATGTCCCTCATTCATCACAATAATAGTGATGTCATGATCGTTTGACCGTCAAAGTTATCGTCAGATCACCATACTATCACCCAAATTTACATGATCAGATATTCCATAGTTTCCTGAGGTGTGTGTGGATGGTGCAGATGAATTTGGATTTAGATTCATTGAGTAGTCATCATTGATGAAAAGTATACGTTGAGCGTGGCTTCAGGTATATCCATGTATTTTGTTTTATTATTTTTGTTCTTAAAATTACTCACTTGTGATACTTGGGTGGTAATCGGGAAACGTTTCATCGATGAAGAATGACTTATAACGATTATATGTTGAAATATTTTCAAATACCAAATTTTTGGATTCCATTTCATGGCCAATACATTTAAGTAATTCATTCCTCATATTTTTATAGAGAATACGAGGAATGTACTTATAGAAAAATATGTTATTTTACTTATCCCAATCCATAGAGTTAACATCATCTTATTTCCATGTATCATTGATAATATTATACAATTGATCCAATTTATATACCAAATTACAGAGAACATAAATAATTTTTACATGTTATAAACAAAGGATAATGGAAAGAATCTTTTCATCATTGTGGATCCATTGTTCAACAACTAGTGGATCAGAAGACCCACTAAATGAATGTGGATGTTGCCTCATTAAGGAATCAATTGAATGTTGTTCCCTCCTTTTCTCATTTTGATTTCCATCACGATTCATTTCTTAAAAATTGTGGGTGATCATATCGATGAGATTTTCTATTACATATCCCATAATGTTTGGTTTCTCTAGAGGAATATAATTTCATTTTCCCTCCCACTCATCATTAACATGGTTACTTTATGTTCTATACATAGTCTAAAACAAAAAATAGAGTGTAATCCACATTAATAATAGGTAGGAACTACATAATCAAGAAAAATAACTTATACGATATCTAATTCATGCCAACTTATTTGAATATCTGACACCTTAGGTTTTTCATATGTAATTAATAGTCCTAATATATTTAAATCTTTCATATTGGTTGGTAAGTGTTTTTGAATTTTTGAAGTTTTATTCCTTAGGTGAATCAAACTAGGTGTATAGCAAGGTCCTTTATCATGCACCAGGTGACAATTGAGTCAAAATCAATGTTATATTTTTACATATTTCATACCTAGGTACCTATAATCTAGATACACATCCACTTGTAGTATCGATACAAGGATAAAATTTCTTAGAAACAACTCGATATATCCTTTACCATAATTCCAAGGAATTTTCCTATACATTAAACCATTCTTAGACATAACATTATACATTTTTTTGGGATATCACTATGGTTTTATCATCTTAGTTTATAATTTCTAACATAAAATATCCTCTAATACAAAATATAAATAACTAGGATCAGCATACATATACATTATTTAATTTTTGATGAATATTCATTACATTAAACAAACCCATGCCTAAGGACCATAAAAGTTTAGTGTATTTGGAAACCTAAAAACATAAACACCATATATATAGGTAAAATTCATCATCTACCATTATATTGTTCACAATTATTACCCTTCTTATACATATCATACATAATACATTTCTTCCCAACCTTGGGAAAGGATTCATAAGAAAGGGTGATCTTAGATGCCCAGTATGGGGAAACAAGTGGGATACGTAAGAATAACATGAATAATAGGATTTGATAACATAATAATATAATTTGAAAACCATACCATAAATATCAATGATCATAATATTCATTCATGGAATAATTATTGGGAATTCAAAATACAACATTAAAAAGGGATTCAAAGAACAAGATCCTTTATATCATAACATTGGAATAAGAAAAAGATTTATTTAATACACCTAAGAAAAGAAAATCAAATGTTAAGGATATACACCAAGACATTAATTACATGTTATTATTAGGATAAAATCCAATGTACCTACTTTGGTCTTTGTATGAACTCCCATGTACCTTTTTTGGGAATTGGATAACATCAAGTGTACACTTTGAGGTTATATAACATTAGTCATCAACCAATTCATTAAAGGGATATATACTCTCCACTTTTAAGATAATGATAATAATTTGTATGAATTCCAAAATATAATAAAACATTCATCATGTCATAACCAATGAAATGAAATGGGTTTTATAAACATTATATCATATCCTATGGAAAAGTGGTAGTTTTCATGACTATTTCATCATATCAGAACCCATGGAAATGATGTGGGATTAATAAGACATTAATCATGGTTCAACACATGTAAGAGAAATGGATTTCAATAACATTTATTTATATTAAAACATTTAGAAAAATAATTTAATCCTTGGTTCATATCCCTATTAATGTATAGGTAACATCAATAGATTCCATCTTAGATGAATAATGATTTTGAACTATCATTTAAATCATTTATCATAGAAAAGATACTTCCCACTTAGAAAAAAATTTAAAGAATAAAAAATTTTGAAAATAATTTTATTTGAAAATAACCTTGAAATATTGTAAATTAATCTTCATAGAAAAAAATTCTAATGATAATGGGATATTTCATTCATACCGTACACATTAAAGGAAAGATTCTATTCACATTTTTTTTAAAACCCAAAAAAGAATTATTTGAAAAACCACATGAATATTATTTTCAAAAAACATTTATAAAAAGTAAAACATGGGTAAAAATTTAATTTATAATTAATAAGTGAATAATAAAATATTTTTTATTTTTTTTCTAGAAAATATGGTTTTGAAAGAAAATAGTTTTCTAATAAAAAAGAGAAATAAGTTGAATTTTATTAAAAACATTACTCAATTATTTTAAGTACCAAAGAGTGTTAAAATGGTACTATTACTTTAAAATATCACAAATAAATATATGAGAAGAAAATACATGTATTTAAAGAGAGTTAGATTGTAATGTTTAATCATTGGAAGAATAATCATGAGAAATCAAGATAAATAGTGAGATTGTAACATAAAAACCATACCACATTAGTAACATTAAATAATAATAACCTAAAAATAAAATCATTAAATGAAACATAAAGAATAATTTGAATAATTATATTCATTATGTTACATGTCAAAGGGTATCTATATACATCTCATAGAGAATATCATAGTGTTACATAAAATATGTGTGAAAGAAGGAAAATTGAGACAGAAATACCTTACCATATGTCTTGACTTACTTTATGATTGTTTAATAAACCTACATAATAAATATATGTTTATTTTAACAAAATTATAGTTTCATAATTAGATATATGATACCATATATGATTAACTTATGTCCTTTTATTACCCGTTTATTAATAATTCGATGTTAAAGTCACATTTAAGGTAATAACCACATTTTTTATATATGATTTGATTTTTTATTTTTGTTCCTTTTAATTTGAATATATTTACCTAATATATAATTTTTTTACCATGATATAAATATCATATATATTAAATATATGTTTATTTATATTAATATATAATATTTTGTGATAGAAAATGAAATACTCTATTAAAAAAAAGCGGTAGGACGTACGTACACCTAAACACTTATTCCATTTTTTCTAGATTAAAAGAGATAAATGTAAATAATAAATTATCATTATAGTAAATTTTTTATGTCTTTTATATCAAATATATTCTTTAAAACATCCTTATTACCATCCATAAAAATTGTGAATGAATCACATCGTTTTTCTCTGCCATATACATGATCAATGTTATTATAATCCAATGAAATGGAAAGCATAATGGTATGTGTAAAATAATAATTCAAAAATAATAATAATATCATTAATTTAATATATAAAACATATATAAATCATTATTTCCATCCACTAATGGTGGTAATGGAAAACTGAATTACATTAGTTCGTGAGGCAGTAGTCCACCAGACACACAAACAATGATTTCGTAACCAATTTGATGGAAGTGGAGATGGGTGTAGAGAATTACATTAACATAATGACATATAAATATATTTATGATACTTAGGATATTATATAATCACAATATAATAATAATTTAAGGAGTTAGAGAAAGAAATAAAAAATGTTAGTTGATGAACATTACCTCTTCTTCGTGTATCCTCCTTATGTTTGCAGAAAATATTTTCTAGGTTTTATTTTTATCTAAGATAATTATTCAAGGATGATAAAAGGTAATTTTGGTAGTAATTTTTGTCTGTATTTTCTGAACCAAAATTGTTTTATGGTGTGATGAAGAGAGGAGAGGGAGTGTCCTTTTATAAGAGACATGAGTAGCTCACTTGTAATTTTTGGAAAGAATGAATTCCTCCCACATTTTTAATGTAAAAAGGCTCCAATAGTGGACCATTCTTGGTAAAATAAGGTAAAATTTCTAAATATTGGAATATAATGTGTGTTTTACATGTTTTGTGTTATTTTTCACCCTTATCATTCTAGTTTAACCCCAGGTAAATAATTTTTATTGAATTTACTATTCATTTTGGTAAAAAATATGTTGAAATTGTTAGATAACATAAATTATATTGATTTCAAATCAAGATTAAATTTTCCCAATTTCCATTCATTTATGTAAAAAATCTTAATTTAATATTAATCTCAAATATGGTATGAGAAATTGGATTTTTCATGAGGAAATTATTGAAAGATTGAAATATTTTTATATAAAAAAATAATATAAATTTGATTAAAATGACTTAATTTGGATTAATAGATATATTTTTAATCCAGTTTAACATTAAAACCAACTAAAAATATAATTTAAAAATACAAATAATTTAAATAAAATTGATGTTTTCAATTAAAATTTAGTATTTTTTACTATTCATCAAAAAATAAATCATTTCATAAAAAATCCCACAAATTCACTAAAAGATAATTTTGAAATCATGATTTCAAAAAATAAACATATTTTAGATGGATAATTATCTAAAATTTTCAATAATTAATTTTATTATTAATCACAAAAATAAATGAAAATAACAATTTTTGAGAAAATATTATTTTCATAACATATAAAGTCTTTACTGAATAATTAATTATTTTTATAGAAATAAGTTTTAATTATATAAAACCATTATAAATAATGTTTAAAATTATCTATTAATATTCACATCAACACATTTAATAGATATGATATAATGATTAGGTTTAAATAACAATATTAATAATATATCTTGGTTTTGTTAAAACCCAATGTTTTGTGTAACACAAACCAACCAAATGTTATGTGTAGTGAAAGCATAACATGGTGTTTAATGTAACATAATATATAAAATAAAATTAATTTATTCTAATAAAAATATTAAAAACTCAGGGTGTTAAACAATTGTATAAGGGAACATAAATTACCCTCTGTGCATCCAAAATGATGACCATAACAGAGACTACAAAAATAATATAAATGATGTGGATGAAGTAAAAAATTGACAAAATCAAGAGAGAATGATTATTACCTTTTAAATTAGTCATGAAAATGGAAGCACATTTTACTTTATTGGAAACTTTTGAAACACTGAATTTTGAAACACCAATATATAAACTGCCCATTCAGAAATGAAAAAACAAAGTGTAGTGATTTTAATTTTTTGAATGTTTCTAAAAAGATCCTTGTTATAAACAAACTAATGAAGTTCTTCCCCATAAAATAGAATTTAGGATTATAATGTGGGTTTAACCTCACATAAAATGACATTTACTATCTCCTTCACTTTCCTATATCCTCATTTCATTCCATTTTCCCAAAAAGTGTTCAAGAAAAATTCACTAATACCATATTTAATTATGTGAAAAAAAGAGAAAAAATTAAAAATAGTAGGGAAATAATTTATTATTGAAAACAATTATCATTAAAACTGAAAAATCATATGTGTTTTGATTGAGAAATTCTACAGTGATTAAATTTATCATTAAATTTTATAATATTATTGGTGTTAATTCATAATAGGGATAAAAATCCATATAGTAAAATATATTTATTGATTTTCATTCTAGAAATACAATATTGGATATTAAAGAGGAAATTCAAAGTTATGTTTAATGATTCATATATAAAATAATATATTTTCATAGAGTGATAAAGGTCACTAAAAAAATAAATTAATCTAACATTTTTGTGATAAAATTATTCCTTTAAGTAGTGAAGTATAAATTTTATCATTTATCATTATTTCATTTAAATTTAAATTTAGATAATTTATAATGGGAAATAGGTGTTATTTATTTTTATACTTCATAAAACAAGAGTCTTGGGTATAATTAAGGTTTGTTGAGTAGTTTTTATTTTTATATGAGTTTCACTGGAACATATATAGTGGTGTTTTTGATTTAATAGAAATAATTATGAGGATTAAATGATACCAAACCCCAAATTAAAATAACTAAATATATATAAACAAATCCTAGGTAATTGAGGTTTCCATGGAGCCATATTTATGTTTAGTGAGTTCTAAAAGTGATTTAGTTGGACCTAAATTAGATATTATATATTACATTTCATCCATTAAACATTATTATTATTGAAAAAAATATTATTAATTTTTTATAATTTCTATATATTTAATAAAAAAATTTCATATTTTATTATGGGTTAATAAAATTAATTTCTAAATGATTTGGTATGACCAAATAGGTTATTATGATATATATTTATTATAAAAATTATACTAAATTGTCATTTATGTATTGGGTGTATGAAACTAAGATATATAAATGCTAGAAATAATGTTATTTTCTTATATGGATAATTGATCAATAATTTGATGAATTTATATCCCTATTTGATTTAATAGTATATATTTTGATCTAATTTATTAAAAAGAGTGAATGAAATACTATAAATGTTAGGTCTATAATTTTATTTATTGAAACATATCATGTGAAAGAGTAGTGAATCATGGTATGGTACTTATTCTAATTAATCCAGTTAGTCCATAAATTAGAAATTCCATTTATGATGATGACCTCATTATTTTTTGTTCTATGCATTGGTTCCTCTTAAAAATTTGATTTTATAGTTATTTTACATATGGCTTCACTAATCAAATTTTATCATTGATTACATATCCCCAAAACCTTGATTTTCGTCTTGTAAAATGTAAGCAATGAAAGAACAAATGAAATATAATATTTTACTTGGTTCGCCCAAACTAATCTACAAAAAGAATAATAAAATTTCAATGTGATGATTTAATTGAAACCAAAAAATACACTATGTATTGGTTGGATTAAAAAATAGCACTTCAAACCTAGGGTCACTCCCCATACAATTATTTAGGTATGGTATACTAACTCCCCAAGGTAACTTCTTCACTCCTCTTTCTAGCTCAATTATCATAAATTAAAAATTGGTCATCATGTAATCCAAGACTTGAAAAATATCACTATTTTTAATGAACCATGTGTACTTATATGAATATTTATTTCCACATGATTTTTCTTCATATATTATAAGTTAAAATAATCATGAACATTAATCTCTATTATATGAGATGTCATTTAATCTACTCCTTCCATCCATGGAAAGATCATTAATGACATCAAAATTTTCTTTTACCTAATTTTTCTAGTTTATTGAATTTCACAAACATACTCTCTCTATTATGAAAATTCAACTATATGATTCCTTATATTTTTTTCATAGAAAAAAACATCACTATTTATAGAGATATGTATGCCAATTATTTCTATATTTCTATGATTTATTTTCCTCTAATTAAATTTAAATTCTTCTTGATTTCCTGATTTAAGATCATTTATTACTCCTCGTTTTTTATGTAACAAATATATTATAATCTATAAAAATATGAGTTAAATAAATTATTCTAATTATTATATTTCCTACATAAAAAAAAGAAAAGAAAATAATTAAATCTATTAACATGATCACATTTTATCTAAGATGAAATCTCCAATATCCTTTAGAAATAAAAATTCAAGCATCTTACAATTCAAGAATCACTATAGTTTGAAGCCTCTCATTTCAACCAAAATAAATTATCCACAACATAATGTGTCACTAATAATTATAATCATGGAATGGATAAAAACTAAAAAGCAGCCTTTGACTAATAAACATAGTGCAACAAATTTTCCATATTTCATGTTCCACTTCTAATATAACTTTACTATCTAAATATTGAATTGTCTGGCATGGCCTTAAAATTTAGAAATCACCCATTCATTGAACCATCCATATATCTCTAGATATGTACTACCTAAAATATACATGATTTAACTTTACATATGAATGTAGTTTTTCCATAATATTAAAATTTAGTTCCTAAATTAAATACTATAACCCCCATAGGACTACATGTTATTCTTATATGAGTTGTTATTATTTGGATTTAAAAGGATGTTAGTTCTAGAATTTTGGATTTAATCACTTTTGAATCCTAATATTTATAATTAATAAAACATGTACATAAAAAAAATCTCATTAATTTGACAATGTATTGAAATCAATCAATTATTTTTATATGGTTCAATCCCCATGATGTTATTATTACATGATCCATGTAAAACTAGATGCAATCACACATAACACCTTATGAAAATGGATATATATTATATAGTTGCTAAATGATTTTAAAAAAATTATATTTGATATTTTTATTTATATTATGTTATATAACTCTTCACTTCTCCGATATCAAAACCTAATTTCCCCAACCATTAAATATCAACTCTACATTTCATCACTTCTATACTAGATAGTTTCAAAAATCACCTATTTCAAAAAACTCAATTATAACTTTTCACTATTTTTGAAAACAACTCCAAAATCAAAATAGATCAACTCTTAGAACATCTAAATTTCATATATTTCAAATAAATATTCATAAACCCCATTCTAAAAGATACCCTTATCTAGGATTCATCAACCGACATCTAAAACACCTCTACTTATGGATATTTTTTTTCCTTAGAATAGTTCCACTAATGGATATAAATTCCATCATGGCTACACTCCTTAGTAAAAAAATTCATGTAACAAAATTAAATAAATTTTAAATGTGTCCTACTATATAATGGAAACATTACTCATAGTGATATTAATATTTTTATCATGCAACATTAATCAGAGAAGAAATTTTCTATGATAAAATCCATTGTGTTGGTGGTGAAATATTCATTCTCCAAATAGTGAATTTATAGATTCACCAAAAAAATCCATACCGGGAAACTATAATCATTCACTCATATATTGAAAATGAAATATACATTATGAAATTTATCTTCATTCCTCATAAACATGATAGTAAAAAACTCAAACTCTTTGAATCCTTCACATTAGTTCATAACATAAAAATACGGTGATAAAAAATCAAACTCCCAAATAAATTCTCAATTAGATGAAAAAAATCTTCCCATTATTATTTATTTTAAACAAACATCATGAATAAAATACTATGATATAACCAAAATCATTAAAAATATTTGTCTACCTTACAATATTTCATTGAAAAGGATTGGCTATATTAAAAAATATTGTAATATAAATTTATCCATTCCACTACATGGTGTATTTCCTTTATATAGATAGATATCTTATTTTAGTTAATCTAATGACAACTCCCCAATATTATCCAATATTTTTACTAAATATTATACTAAAATTGAGCACAATATTCACCAATCTATAATAAATTTTGATATCCTAAGAAAACTAAATATATATCATGTTAGATAAAATAACATATTTAATGAAAACTCTTTCTTTATAGAATTTATATTAAAGTGACTTATCTTTTATTTAAGGGTTGATGGAAATTTATTATAATATTCTATGAACATTAAAAATTCAATTAGACCATGATAATTTTTTTTTATTTCCATGATGCCTCATATTTCCATCACATACATACATTTATAAATTTATCATGATACAACTTGTATAGATCCAACATCCATTCAAGTAATGAATCATTCCTTGATAATGCAAGAATATTGTAATAAAATTATCGCATGAATCATATCCCCTAAAAACATATACATATCATTGACAATATCTATAGAATTGAAATACAATGGGATAGGTGAAACTCAAATTTTCTAAAGTTGATGAAGATAATAAATATCTATGGACCAACACTTATCCTTTATCCATTAACATGAAATCATTCTAGTTATCTAAAAAGGATTTGGAATAATATGAAATCTCTTAATCTTATATGATATTTATCTTTTCTTCATGGAGAAAATCACAATGTTTTCCTCCTTGCATAAACTATCCAATAAAAAACTCACCACTCATTACTAATTGAATTTTTCAACTCTAAACCATCATGAAAATATTTTTATCCTTTCTTAAATCATTAGATTTCATAGGAAATTCCATTAATTGAAAATTTTATTATAAAAGATATTTATTGTCATAAGTATTGAGTTGAATTTATTCATATTTCAAAAAAATATTCTCATATTTATGAGACTCATTCTATTTAATAATATTTTTTTTAACATCATTTAAAACTAATTCATACAGTTTTTTCTACATCATCCACTCCCTAAAATAAATTTTTAATTTGAGTACATATTTCATTGAATGTATATTGATTTTACCTATTAATTATATATTATCATATCCTGTGATATTTATTTTAGACAAGATTATAATGGTTATAATTATTTGAAAAAAATCGTATGTTTTTTCTTCTAGTTCTTAACTCTTTTCAAAAAAATACAATAACATTCTAGAAATTAATATTTTCTAATTATACATATAAAGTGTTAGAAATATGATGAATAATTTAAAAATAAACTCACTAATATTTATACATTCTTCTAGAACTCATTATTTTATACATACCACATGTAGGGGAATTATGTCATGTAATTTAAATATAATTATTGCTTTATATTTTCAGGGAAAGAATCCATATTTTTCGTTATTTGAATCATTATTGAGGTTCCATCATGGGAATTAATGTGATATCTTATGGAATATATAATTTATCTAATAATTATTTGTTCTTGATTTTCATTCATTATGGTATACTTTTTCATTTCCTACCTTTAAAATTATAGTATAATATTAAATAAAAATTATAGAGAATATTTTAAAATAAAATTACCATCAACTTTCAGTTGACCAATTTATTTTTTTCCAAGATAAATTTCACTTAAATATTATAGATATACTTTTTTCTTGATTCATTTTACGAATCCTTGTATTCTTTGAGTCTGTTCCCTTTATCCATTTCACTCTCTAAGGGATGGAAATACGAATCTATCATGTCAATTTGATCTAAAAATTTGGGTATTTTTATCAAATTAATATAATCATTTACCCCAACCATATATTATTAATTTATTTCATTTTATTCAATCTATTATTCCATATATAAATAAACTATAACCATCATGTACTTTTAATTTTGGAATTATTTTTATATAAGTTCCATCTCCATAGAACCAAATGTAATCATTTCTATTTTAGAATACATTTACAAAAATTCCTCAATCTAGGAGTCATTATTCCACCTTTGATCAGTTTCCACATCAACTAGTATTTTATTAAATATTATTATCTTTTCTATATCAATATATAATCCTCCATATTGGAACCCATGTGCCTCAATCTCTTTCATTTCCTTTATGATCTCTTTGTGAATCCCCTAATCGATATCCTTGGATACATGGATAGCTTCTACTAATGGAGTTCTTAATTTTTATTAATTGTCATTAGATTTAGTGACACATGAATTATAAATCATCTCAACTAAAACTTTTGATTATTTAAATAAATTAATATATTAAAAATTAATTTCATCAGTACCACCCCTTTTAGGGATGTTATAATTTTTCATATGACTCACACATTTAATAAAAATGACTTTATTAATAGGAATTCACTTTTATATTTGGTTACTCATTTGATTTCATCCCTCGACTATGTCACTAAATGAATATGATTTCAAAATAAATGAAAACATCAAAAAATAATTAGTTATATTTATAATGATACAAAATAAACAAGAAAGTAATATTATCTTATACCAAAGGTTGGGAACACGTGGGCCTTTAGTGCGAGATACCACAAGGGGGAGTGGTGAATCATGGCATAAGGAGTGTTTTAATAAAAATGGTAATACATAAACTATTACTCACCTAAACATTATTCACTTAAATATTAATAGGGAAACACATATGTTTATATTATTAGGGTGAGCCAATTATTATGTCATTTATGTTATACTTACCCCAATTTTATTAATTCATACATAAACCATACACAATTTATTCTTCCATGGATTATGTAATTAAAGAATCTAAATGATAATATTGAATTTTATATAGTTTATAAAAAAATCCAATATAAAGAGAATATAATGGAATTTTTCTAATATAGATGAAAATCACTTAACATGCTACTCAGTTGTGGTGTTTATAATGACCTCTTAAATCATTGGGTCACTTCCCATACAATTATTCTATAATGGTGAACTACATTAAAAGGATAATTCCCATAAAAATCTATCTTTATCATAACTAATGAATTGAAAACACATTAGAATGAAAACTAAGAAACAAAAAATTTCACTATTACTATTAATAAACTATTTCTAGATATATACTTGTTTATCACTATAATATACAAATTCATTGAAAGATAGTAATATCAATACAAATACAACATAAAATTCTATGAGACATCATATAATATCCATTATCCTTCTTTGGAAACACTATCAATAAGTGCCATACATTCTCCTATCAAATTTCTATGAATTATAGAATTATTTTTCCTCTCTAATAATTGTTCAAATATATAATTCTATTTCTTAATTTGAATAGTAAAAGTAACCAATATTAATAGATATAGATACAACCATTATTATCGATTTTAAGATTTTCATTTTCCTAAAATAAATATAAATTCAACATGTTTCCCTAATTTATTATTAAAAACTTAAAATTATACATAATTTCATATTCATCCAACAATCCATATAAAATTCAAGTCACTGTAAAATATTTAGTTTATAAAATTTAGTATTGAATTATAAAAAAAATTTAGAAATAAGCTAACTCAACTATGTTATCACATATTTAGAACCATTATTTCGCAACCGTAAATCAATAGTAGAATTACAAATCATCACTTCCTCCAATTTAGGTATCATTATGTCACGACATCATATGTTATGATGGAAATAACACCACTCTTGAGAATGTTTCCCAAACTCATGTCTATATTCAATGGGAAAAATAAATGACAAACCATGATCAGAATACTATGATGTAAGTGATACTTTATTGTGAAATTTCATGTTAATTTAAAACAAGAAAAAATTATGGTCTTATTTCCAGGATAACGCCTTCAATTTTCAAGGAGAAGCATTCTTAAAAATTCTATATATCTAAAGATAGAGTCTTACTCTAAACCAACCGATTATCAATTTTTTAAAAAAAAATTAATTATTTTATAAATATTGACATTTAAATCTAACATTTATATAGAATACATCAAGTTATTCTTACACAGTGTTTGATCTTATCAATTTAATTAGATGTGGGTTGTGAAAAAGTTTATCTAATCACATACAAGTGTGAAATTTTCATATTTGATCTCATGTGAACTTCTAAAAATTATGTTAATATGATACTATTTTGAAATTTTATGATTATTTTTAGATGAGTAAATCCTTTTTCATTTATTCATACTTGATCTATAAATATCATGAATTATTTCTTTATATATCACATTATAAAAAAGTGATATATCATACATAGCTCTTGATTTTTTTAAATAATTTTTTTATGAATATTATTCATCCAATTCTTCAAAAATATTTCCTTTGAAGAATATTATTACATATATCACCACCATCCTAGCTCAATTTCACATTTCTTCAATTCTAGACCAACTTGTTCCTTATTATAACTCTTAAAAATAATCAATATATTTATCCTTTTTATAATATTTCTTCCATTAAGAAGACTAAAAATTCTAAAACATATCTATTTATTGATTTCCTTATCAAGAATCTTTAATTCCACATCTATATAATTCATAACCCTTGTATACCATGTCATGATTTAAAAATATATTTACTTATAGAAGTTCATTATATATAGAATATATCTGCCTTTGTTGATCCATTTCTACATGGCCACAATACTCACTATGAAAACACTAATTCATTCATTGTACAATAATCTCATAGAAACCTGTTATGTCGTGAATCATACTATGGTGTAGTATACAGTGTTATTATGTAATATATGCCCTATAAGGAAAACATCCATAGGTACATCAAACCACATTATGCATAGAATCTTTATGAATAACACAATTATCTTATTATGGTGACTCAATTAAAAACATTAGATATATTTATAATCAATGTGTATACAAAAAAACTCCATTTATAGTCATTCTCTTTTATTGACCACAAAACATGATGATTCAAAAAAATAAAACACTAACTTCAATTTTGAATCGGATGATAACATTACAATATTTATAATAGGTGTGTTAAATTTTCAAATATATTAGATATATAACACATTGAATACGTGAAATCTTTTTTAATGATGATTTTTTTATTTACAGGGTTTTTATATGTACTTAACTCATTATAATATGTAGATATTATTACATTCTATGATCTATTGATGATTAATTTTTAATATGTAATTATTTTAGTTGAGATTGATTTCATGTCATTTAATGAACCCGTAAGATGATTTTTAATTATATATTTTTCATTTATTTTATGTTACTATTGAATACTTGTGTATTTTTATCAATGTTTAATAATGGAGGAGATATTTTCCATCAATAAAATTCCATTTATTTTTTCTTATAATTTATAAAAAACCATTATATGATTACATATTTAAAGGGTTTCAACATTTTCTAGGAGAAATATTATAATAAATGTTTGTGGTTGTCCCCTTGATTTTGGGTTTTCAATGAATTTGAGGAAAAGGTAACAATAATAGAGATGTGGTATTATTGTAATGTCCCTATTTAAGATACATTTGTGGAACATAAAACTTGACTTCATAACCCCAAATATACTCCCCAGTACATAGGTGTTATTGAAAAGTACCACAGTTCTAGATAAAAATATAATGAATGATTTTATTTCTATATTACTAATAAAAGTCATCTATAAAATTACCATAATTATAGTATGATTATGTAATGAATTTTATTTCCTCATTTGAACGGTTTGGATATATATATATATATGGGTTTTTATTCAGTTTTTGTGTGATGTTACGGGGGGATAAAGATCCAAAAAATGAAATAATAAAATTAATAAAAATATTAAACTACACATTCATATTTTTATAATATGATATTTTACCATTAATTGTATACATCTGTTGGAAAATCGAGATCATTGGTGAATCCATAACACTTGGTTTACCATTAGTGTTATATATGTTTTTTATTCATTATGTTTTGAGTTAATACATTGCCATATAGAAATAAAAATGAATATAATTAATTAATTAATAGTATTTTTTTACATTTATTGAACTAGGTGATTCCCTATATAAGAATATATTTTGAAATTCACTATAGTGAGACACCTTACATAAGATAATTGTGAGTTCTAGGGGTACATCTATTGGTAGAATATTTTTTTAGATCATTAAGGAATCATGTATCAATGTTGTGTGATCATTGGGAATTGTGTAATGGATGAAAACATGTAATGTTATAAAATTATATCACTATTGAATTCATTCATCACCAATGATAGATATTTTCTTGAGTTAGGTATTATAATCATTTGGATTTTCACCTAAACTGCATTTTTTTTCAAGGTGGAATATATATCCACTTTGGTTTTATGTATTTTTTATTCACATTACCTATTCAAATTATCTTATTCATTTATCTATGGGTTTTTTATTTTTACACATAAAATCTATCTGATTTCATAAATATTTCAATTTTTTTGTCCTCATTCTCATTATCCATGGATGATCTCTTTTTATTATTTTTTCCTTTCTCCCTTATTTCTTTGTTCATTTTTAATCGGCCTACATAATGATATTGATTTGACTTATACCCTAGTTTTAGATGATATCAAATTACGATTCACATTGTTTCGATTTAGCGATGATGATGATAGTGGTTTATATATGAACTAATTATCATTCATGATTATCTGATGTACTCAAATTAGATGGTGGAGGGATGATCACTTAGACGATGATGGTTTTATGATTTTCTAAAAATATATTGATGAAAATTCCATTTTCAGGCCTCCAAATTCCAAAGATTAATGTAAAAAGGTGGTTTATTCATTACTAGGACCTTAGATTCTTTTTTGAATGAGATTTATGGCTGGATAAATAAACATGTAAAGATAAAAAAGCCAATAATATATTACCTATGAAAAAATAAATTATACATTATGTGTTTTAGAATAACACAGATCGTGTAGTATACCATTTGTAGTGGATTTTTTAATACCTCGTAAAATACCACATTATATGTAATTGTTCCCATACATCCTATGAAACACCTCATATACTTAATGTGATTATAGGGATTACACTCCCAATACCTTTAGTGTTTAGATATGATGTTTATCATATGAACATGTAATATAGAGATATTATACCATTCATGTCAGGTTCATGAAAGGAAATGACTAGGGCCTTAGATAGTCACACATTCCATTTGGATCCTAGAACATGTTGTGACCAAGGTTTTCACAATCCCTGTAGGGTGATGACATATAATTGGGGTTAAACATGGGTGTACTTATCCTGTACCCCAGATGAACATGTTTTGTTCTTTTCATACAATCATGACTTTATTGTAAACCTTTCCTCATGACTTGGTTTTGTTCATAAAATAGTCCATTGTGAGTAAAATTAAACATAAAATGTATTGTTTTACCTCGATTTAGAATCATATATATGATGTGAGGAGATGTATGTGGGATGAGTCTTCTAGTGATGCTTGGTCAGTGATAGGGATTGTGTGTGATTAGTAGAGTGATTTTTGGGTTGATACTCCAATAGTGTTTGGATTTTCTATTGAATGGGTCCCCAATATCATATTTTTATGATGTTTCATTACTCAACCACATAACTGAGTAATGGTTCCCTCCATTATTGATCGTTACCCCGTTTTCGTTTTTGTCTGGAAGGGATAAGATCCTCCACTGGAGTCAGTACTCCACTTACTTAGGAAACTTCTAGTGTGTAATGGGTGATATATTATATTATGGGGAGGTTTCATTTGAATTATAGATTTGAAAAAATAGTTTTACTTATTTTTTAGTTTTACTCCACCTTTTTAATAGGTTGTTGTAGATGCCGAAAAATGCTCAAGGGCTGAAGAAGGTTTCAAAATGACAAAGAAATGTTATATTTGGACCGGAGACGCAGTCCGGGGGGCCTGGAGGAGTCACGCAAAAAAAATCCTAAGTGTGTGAAAAAAATATGCCCCGTGCGGAAAGCTCCAGGATTCGTGGGAGTTTTGCAGTGGGGGTGCGAAATATTTCACGCCCCCACCCCGCGCGGTTGAAATTTCACGCCACCGACCTCTGTGCGAAATTATTTCACACCGAATTATTTTCCATGACACCGAATGAATATAAATAGAAG
Source organism: Viscum album (assembly GCA_963277665.1). NCBI lineage: Eukaryota > Viridiplantae > Streptophyta > Magnoliopsida > Santalales > Viscaceae > Viscum > Viscum album. The sequence continues at coordinate 769,550,137 of OY728136.1, forward strand.
GATACCCCTTCAACTTATGGGCTGAAGAATCCAAACTGGATCTCACGCGTGAAATTTGCCTTTCGTGCGCGCAAATATGGCTTTCAGGTACAGTTCTTTTCATGCCGAGTCGCCTAGAGGTCCACCTTTACATGATATCCCCTTGGTTTAGAATAAATTCCAATCCCATTGGGGTCTTCCACCTACATGCAATCCCTTACACTTGCGTGTAATCCATCCAATTGCATGCAATCCCCTTCAATTGAATGCACCCCGGTCATTGCACGCAATCCTTTCAAATCGCGCGCAAATATTCGGCTCCACTTGCACTCTAATCCTCACTGATTTTGTACCAGCCCAGTGTTTTTCGTACAGGGATATTATTTCATGCATAGGCCTCAATGGTTACATGAAACTCTCTGGGACCCCTCACTATGGTGCTTCCCAGCTACATCTTCTTTTGTGTTCCCCGTACTCCTTGAGCGTACCTTTGCACGATTGTCCGATGATCTTATTATGGATTCCATTTTTGGGTGTCTCTCATGCCCCAGGCATCCGCATCATACACCGTTTTCCTATACGACCTTCTAGGCTCGTACGAAGTAACTTCAGAGTCCCTTGGAAGGTTCTTCCCGTTGTGTTGCTTCGCCTCATGCTTCTTCGCATAGGCATGCTAATGGCTATTGCTTCTTCACATAGCCACGCTAACGTGGACCCCTCGATGGTTCTCTCTATGACACCCCCTCGCCACGACTTTTCCTGTCCCCTCTCTAAATCAAGGATCAGAGGGTACCGGTTATGTAATTCCTAGGGGTGCGAAGTGAACCCACCTCGTCCGAGCTGCAGGACGTTAAACTACCAAGCACCATCGTCCTCAACACATGACGTTAAACTATGATCTCGACCCGTGCCTTACATGTAGGGTCCCACGCCTTGGAAATTCTCCATGACCACTCGTCTCCATGGGGATGGGATCACCCATCACTGGGGATGATATCCTCCTTATCAGAGTGGCAATTTTCCATGGAGAAAGGGAAACCACCTTGGTGTAAGCCCCTATCTTTTCTTGCCGAAGGCATCATCCCTGCTCCTCCTTTCATCTTTGGTCCACAGGGCCAGCGAAGGGAGTGGTGGGAAACGGTGCTTCTCCTTTCATCGGTACCAAATCCCTCTCCCACTGTGCTTTTTCTCCTCGGGCCCCCATCCTAGAGTATGTTTAGACTTCTTGGGCTACTAACCACGCATAAGCCCTTGTTTCCTCTTTGGGCTGCTCCACGCCTAAGCCCCACCCCACTTCCCATGGATGCACCTTTTGCAACTTGATCGTCAGGTCCTTGGTGCCTCTTGTTTCTAACACTGAACACGAATCATGTGGGATTAGAGTAAACATCTACCACGAAACCACCACACCCGAACTACGAGGACTTTGATCCATGTTAGGGAATAGTTCATAGGAAGCCTCTATGAGGTTCAAGCCCACCACCCGGTCATTCCGACCATCTTCACGTCAGTTCACCAACACCCTGGGCCGCCTTAGAGTGTAAGACCAAAACACCATCTGAACTATGAGCACTTTGATCCTTTCCAAGGTAAGGTATGTAAGAAGACTCCCCAAGGTTCAAGCCCAACACCCAGCAGGCCCCGACTGTCTCAGTTTAAATATGTCACCCCTTTCCATCCCGAACTATGAGGACTTTGATCCATGTAAAGTCATGGTACATAGGAAGCCTCCATGAGGTTCAAGCCCACCACCCGGTCATTCCGACCATCTTCACATCGGTTCACCAACACCATGGGCCGCCTTAGAGTGTAAGCCCCAAATACCATCCCGAACTATGAGGACTTTGATCCAGGTCAAGGCATTGTACATAGGAAGCCTCCACGAGGTTCAAGCCCACCAATCGGTTATTCCGACCATCTTCACATCGGTTCACCAACACCTTGGGCCGCCTCAGAGTGTAAGCCCCAAACACCACCCAAACTATGAGGACTTTGATCCATGTCAAGACATGGTACGTAGGAAGCCTCCATGAGGTTCAATCCCACCACGTGGTCATTCTGACCATCTTCATGTCAGTTCACCAACACCTTGGGATGCCTTAGAGTGTAAGCCCCAAACACCATCCGAACTACGAGGACTTTGATCCTTTCCACGGTAAGTTATGTAGGAATCATCCCCGAGGTTAAAGCCCAACAACCATTGTCCCCGAATATCTTCATGCTAGTGTTCCAAGCTCCTTTACACCCTAACTATGAGGACTTTGATCCTTGACAAGGTAAGGTACGTAGGAATCCTCTCTAAGGTTATAGACCAACACCTAGAAGGCCCCGACCATCTCTGTGTTAGTGTTCCAAGCCCCTTACCACCTGAACTATGAGGACTTTGATCCTTTCCAAGGTAAGGTACATAGGAAGCCTCCCTAAGGTTCAAGCCCACCACCCGATCATTCTGACCATCTTCACATCGGTTCACCAACACCTTGGGCCACCTCAGAATGTAAGCCCCAAACACTACCCTGAACTACGAGGACTTTGATCCATGTCAAGGAATGGTACGTAGGAAGCCTCCACAATGTTCAAGCCCACCGCCCGGTTGTTCTGACCATCTTCACATCAGTTCACCAACACCTTGGGCCGCCTCAGATTTTAATCCCCAAACACCATCCCGAACTACGAGGACTTTGATTCATGTCAAGGTATGGTACGTAGGAAGCCTCCACGAGGTTCAAGCCCACCACCCAGTCATTCCGACCATCTTCACATTGGTTCACCAACACCTTGGGCCGCCTCAGAGTGTAAGCCCCAAACACCATCCCTAACTATGAGGACTTTGATCCATGTCAAGGCATGGTACGTATGAAGCCTTCATGTGGTTCAAGCCTAACACCCATTGGTTCTAACCACATTCACATTAGGTTCACCTCAGTCCTGCATGACGTTAAACTGTATACCTCATCCTGAACTACGTGGAATTTGATTCCTTACCACGGGGATATGTAGGAAGCCTCCACGAGGTTTGAACTCATCACTCTTGTCTCATCATTATCTCTCCCTCAAACCTTTGTGTCTCGAGAAGCTCAGGCCCCAACCTGGAGGTTCCACTTCTTCTGGGTCCCATCCATTTGTCTATTCTCACGGGCCGCCTCCTCAAGTGTCCCATCATCCCACCGAACTACGCGGAATGGGGATACGTAGGAATCCTCTTCGAGGTTCAAGACCAACTTCACTATCACCCTTGTGATGGCCATATTTCATCCCCCCTTAACTTCATTACCCATATTGATCCTCACATGGGCCACCATGTCCCAGTGGGATCATGCCACCCTGCTCCCCATTTCATCAAACAACATTGGGAAAGCCACCCACTTGATGTACCCAGTATCGGTGTTCCCTCCAGGGGGTTCCTCCATCTGATCCACTCTAATTAGTGTTCCGATCAGTCTGATCCGTCTCTGTTGGACGTTAAACTTGCGGCATACCCTATGTTAAACATGAGAAGCTGAGGAAAACCTCAGATACATGCCCATGACATATGATTCCCCACGTTCGATGTGGGATTCCTCAGGCTTCGACTCCCTCAAGAAGCCCTATAATAAGGGACATAAGATAGACACGCCAATCCCCCAACATCCAGACATTCCAGTGATACCCAAGGTGACTACTCCCCTAAACGAAGGTTGCTGCCCTGAGCAAACCCCTTGGAATGTCTTCACAGAAGCAGTGTAATTAACTAGTGTCCATGAAGATATGGCGCCGAGAAGATTTTCACGAACAACATCTTAAGTCTACGAGGGATACCCAGATAAGGTGATAAGCTCTGAGGAGGAATCCACGAAAGGAAGAACCGAAATCCCATCATCCCGTTTCGATCAAGGAGTAGACGTCCCTGAATAAGGAGCGGATGCTGCCCGACTTTGGAAAGTGGGAATGTGGGGTAACAACTGTGTGTCCTCCACCTGATGGATGTGCGTACCCCGACGAAAGTGTCCGAATTAGAAATGGTGAACTCAACATAAAGATATTATCCTCATTATGGATACTAGTAGCGTTTGAGGCAACAGTGGATTAGCATTCACCAAACCCCATCATCCGGCACTAGGTCCGACCATGAAAATAGTGTTCCTAACGTGAAACTCTCTAGAAGTTGGGGTAGTCAGGACATTGAGCATCCTATTCTACGAAGTTGTCAATGTGGTTCCCTCTTACCATCCACGGAAGATAGAACGACTCTGGGGAACTAGTTGTCGATTTCTTTTCCTATCATTATTAATGAGTTCATCTCCCTGCTTTCAGGAACCAAGTTGTTGCATCCGGAACTTGATCACCAACTGCCCACTGGCGTAGGGGCCGGGGAAATATCGTCACGGCCACCCCGCATGGTTTTACCTCTTCCATGACGACCTCAACTGCCACGACTACTGGGTTCCCACGCCCCCTCTCCCCATCGTAAATTACCCAGAGAAGGGTAATTAATGACCTTGTACGCAAGTACAAGGAGGAGGGGATCATCCCAACCAGGGATATGGCCTTCCTAGATCTATAGGCGGATACGCCTCACCATCAACACCACCCCAGAGGGTCATGCAGGGAGCCGTTGCTCCCCACCCAACATTCAATCGTTTCGGGAGCTTGTCCCCGGAATGCCTTTACAACTCCCTGCCCTACGCCGACGAGGTAGGGGATGTCCGGGTCGGCCCAATCGAAATGCCAATCCATGGGATCCCAATGAGGGCTCCCACCAGGCTGTGTCAGTGTTGCCGCCCGGTTCCCCGTGCCAATGAGCAGGTAAGCTACACGCCTGCACCACCGGCTCCAGTTCAACTGACCCAGCACCAGCGTCAGGCGCAAATATAAGAGGATGCCTGCCGTGGGTCGTCAATGTCAGCGACTACCATGGACCAAGGCACCGCTGACTCATATCCCCAAATCCCCGTATACGTTGAGAAGGGGAAGTTATATACCCGACCAGAATCAAGTCCCCAACCACCCCACGGGCTGGCTGGCTTGACTCTCTCAGTCGCCGACACAGGCAATGGCCGCTGCGTACCAATCCACAGCAATGCCACCCAGTGCGGAGGCTCACTTCTTCCACCACTATGGAAAGTGAAAGTCCTCTCCGCTTCCAACCTCAGCTTGGAGGTTTTCCCCTTGCCACCTTCAACCTAAGAGAGGGTCTTCCCTATGACAGCAAAACACCGTATGGGGGTCTCTCCCGTGCTTACTACACTGGGTACGGGGTCACTCTCCCTGCCACAGACCACGGGTATGGATACATTGCATGTCCGGTCACTCACCATCCTGAAAGGCCTCCCCATGTACTTGTACCAGCCGGCGAAGATCCTCCTAACCCCAGTGATCGGAGGGGTGGAGGCCAACTTCACTTCACCGAAACCCAGCATGGAGGTCCTACCCGTGCTCGGCTTTACCGGTATGAGGACCTTCCTCGCACAGATGTAGTCAGGGGAAGTGAGAATAAAGGTCCTACCCATTATTTTACTGCTCCTAACTCTACTTATGTTAGCTCTAGTGGAGGTCCTACCCGCTCCAATGCTTCCCACAGAGGTCCTCCCCGTGTCCCTTTGGACATTTTCCACGGTGCTCCTCACACCGCATCCCACCTTGGAGGTAGCTCTATCCACCCTAGCACCAGTATGGCCAAAGGACCTCCTCATGTCAAAAGTGGTCCTTACCCCAAAGAGACACCCGAGGGAAGGAGAGAAGGTGGTTTCTGTTGCAAGAGGAATTCTGGGGATGGCTGAATAGGAATTAGACCAGTCTGCTTCTCAGACTATGAGGTGGAGTACAACTCAGCACTAGAGCTCTCCCCTCAGTCCTCCGAGTCGAAGGTTAGGGAAGGAACGAGGTGCATTAGACTCATACTCCCAGAATGTGAGGTCCATTGGATCGTCATATCCCTCCTAAGGTATATCTAGGAGGACGAGAATCTGGCATGTCCCCATGGACTGACCACGCAGTTGCAACCGTCATCTCTGGAAGCGCCCTCTGCCTCATCTAGAGACTACAGAGAGCTATTTTGGGGGTCAATGGCAGAAGAGCCACGACATAACTCACCCTCGGTAGACACTGATACTGTTTTAGGATATTTGGTCTCTGATCCATCCTATCATGATATAGCAGCTAGGTCGCTACAATACTCAAAGGACAGCCCGAGAATCGACGGCCAATCAGCCCGCTCGCCATACTCTCCACCGGCAAGCCTGCCGTCCCAGCGGTCTGCCTCAGTACCGCTGCCAGTTCCTTAGCCACTGCTAGTTGACGAGTTAGGAAATCAAGGGCTAGACCCTGAATCTGAACGAAGGAGATTCTGAACCATTCTCACAGTGGACCACTTTTTGAGTAGTTTTGGCCAGTCCCAGGACCAAATTTTTGTGCGCTGGAATCTCTCACCCCGGAAGAGTTTGAATGTTTCCTCCAGAACCTCTGGGCGACTCACTTCTGTATTTTCCACTAGTGAGTGTCTTATCCCAAGTTCCAAGTGCACCTTGAATACATTGGAAAATAATTTCATTTGGTTGACCTAGCCACACTCCCCGCGATGCAGCACCCTGAGTCACCTGGTCACCACAGGGCCCTCCAACAACAATGCGTTAAAAGTTTCCAAGTATTTCTCAAGGTTATTAAGGAGGATAACCCCCACGTGCAAGTCTGTGGATGGGGCTAGTACGCTAACCTCCTCTTCAGTGTTATTCACCGGCAGCCCGACTCGCTAGGTGACATTGAGGACATGCCCCTGGAAAGAGGTTTGGTCAACGTGACTGATCTGTCAAGAGGGGAAAATGAGCTAGAAATTCTTGATGGGAACTTCCTCCATGAGGACGTTCCCCCACTACTGGAACCATCAGGGAGGATTACTAGTCAGTAGAGGAACCTCCTAGGTCTCCCTGCACCAACCAAGGCATTGGTACTTAGCCGAAATTCTGGTAAGGGCAAAGAGCACAGTGGAGCTATCAAGAACTCCGACCCATCCACTTCATTGAGGAAAATGGAGGAGGACCTCGAGAAGGCCACATTGCACCAACAACTTTCCGAGAAGAAGATGTTGGTCGATGAACTTCTGGCTGAACGCGTTGCAGAGCGACGACCAAACTACGGTGATCCTATGCCAGGGCAGCAGGGGCAGGAACAACTACTCCTTGGAAAGCTGCCCCCAGGAAACCCTAATCATGCCGCTCCCATGGACAGGGAGGAATACAGATCTCACTACAAGAGGGTATGGTATGTCTCTCCAAACCCTCCTGAACGATGCAACAATCTAAGAAACCCCGTTCAGGCTCCCCCAGATTCCCCAAGGATCGCTCCACCAGCTGCTCCACGAGTCGTTGAGCTTGTATACCGCATTGAAGAACCCAAAAATGCGCTCATGGTTAGGGATCACCGTCAAGATTGGGACCCCAGTCCAGATAATCCAATGGAGGCACTCATCGCCCACCTAGAGGCATTGGAAACGCGATAGGTGGCAATCCCACCAAATGACAAGCCATACACGACATGGGTGGATGATATGACAGGACCTCTGGGATTCAAAAACCCCACCTTCACCCCCTTTAATGGTATGGGGGACATTCCGAAGTACCTAGCCCACTTCAACTCATGGTGTGGGTCTATGCTACAGGGACTCCAGCATAGTAGGAGGCCGCCAAGATCCGCTATTTTGTTTAGACACTTGAGGGGCCATCATTCGTCTGGTACAGTTAGCTCCTCATCAGATCCGTGACTAGCTGGGAGGACCTTCACATGAAATTCCTTTACCAGTTTAGTTCCACCACCCAGAAAATGAGCATCGCAGACCTCTTCAAGTGAAAACAAAGGCCTGATGAGCGAGTGGCAGACTTTATCGTCCGGTGGAAGGGGCTCACATACTCCCTTGACATGACAATGACTCAAGATAAATTACTAACGATGTGCATAGGGAACGTCAATATGGAGCTTGTTCCCTCCCTGATCACTCAAAAATATCCTAGAGGGTTCCGAGACTTCTCAGATAAGGCCCAATGCCTTGAAGAATCCCTGCAACAGGCTATCCAGGCACATCCGTTTCCCCATGTAATCCCCGTGAGGAGGGCCGTCAGAGCCGAGCCCACTGTAGTGGCCCAGATAGAGGCCCCCAGATATTTGGAGTTACTACCCGTGGATCCATCTCCGTAGCCCCACAGAGGTCCGCCACCATGGGCACAGCTTCCAGCCCAGCAGTGACTGCCCCAAAATCGGCAGGCGCCTCCGCATAACATGCCACCACCACCTAGGAGAGATAATCAAGTTCCACCTCCTCAACAGGCCCCTCTAGCCCCTCGTCATGGTCAGGCTCCAAGGCCCCCATTTTCGGACCAATGAAATTAGAGCTACTCGTTCAATGAGGATCAAGTACCTGGTTACTTACGTAGCACCTTAGAGAAGGGAATTGTACGACTGCCTGAGTGTAGAAAGCCAAAAGAGGTGAATCTCACTGATCGCCCCAACTACTGCCCTTATCACTGGATCCTAGGGAACACCCTCAAGCAATGATATGTGTTCACAGACTGGCTCCAAGACTATATTGACAACAACATAGTAGGGTTGGGCCCGAACCTGGCATATGTGGCGGGTGTCTTTGTAAGGCCAGGTAGTAGTAGCAACAGTGAAGGCGAGTGACAACAGGTTTTTGACCACAGGTCCTAGAATTATAATGACTGGATGGCCCGAAAAATAGTTTCCAATGCTGAAATGCACAACCGATTTTCGCGTATTGACCGGTCAAGGTTCCGGTGCTCTGCTAATGTGTATAGCAGCACTCGGGTCGAATCCTCAAAGATGATACTTTTAAATAGTCATTTGTTTTTAGTTGATTGTATTCTGATTGGGGGGCTGTTTTGAAGAGCTTAAATGAAGTGATTAATGATTGGTGTTTGATTTAACAATATGATAAAGATTAGGTTGAGTTCATCATTAGGTATTTAAACTTGTTTTATCCTTGAGCTTTGCTTTATATTGCATTAAATTAACACCCATGTCTCAATTTGATGTTGATTAGAATTCCTAAGTGTTAAAGCTTTAATCCACGACTTAACTTAACTAGTATTCTAATCTCAATCAGTACTTGATTTTTGTAGTGTATTTATGGTTTCAATAATACATGGAATCCATATGTTAAACAAAACAAGCCATTAATCTATGACATGCAATGTTCAACATACACAATGTTAATTTGAAAAATTTTCATCGAGAAAAAGCTCTCGATCACTTAACATACCTAAATTATAACTCAACCCAATGAGAGATTTACTCATCCATTTAAATGATTGAAAATATGGTTATAATTATTATGAAGATAAATTAATAAAAAAAGAAAAATAAAGAGATAAAAAAAGAGTGGTGCATCGAACACACACACAAACAATAAGAATTAAAAAAACGAACTTTTGATTGAATGAGGAAGCAAAAGAAAGGAAGGGGATTCAAATATATTTAAAATATTTTTATAAAATTAATATTAAACTATAGAAGGTGTATAAAAATAATATATATTGAAGAAGAAACATGCATTAAAATAGAATTACAAAAACCAAGACCTACAAGATTACAAACAAAGAACAACACAAAAGTGAAAGGAAGCAAAGAGAGGAGGAAAGTTATCTCAAGTGAAAACATGAGTATGGAAGGTACTACCAAGCCTTTTTAAATGCTTTTGTCGTTCCAATTGATGCTCATCTATTCTGAAATTCCAACCCCTTTGAAAGAGAGGAGGGGGATGCATTTATATCCCAAGGAAGTGGACTGTTTGCATTCCCAATCTGTCCCTCTACATGGCTCGATGATTTGGACATCCAGACAGCTGAATCTCAAGATATCTCCTTCTTAAAAGATATATATAATAATGTTGGCTGACCCCTCTCAAACCTTTGTGTCATTTGGACCTATGGAACCAAATGTATGGCCGGTTGATTAAACAATTCTAATCTGTCCATTTCAATCCAATCTTTTTGAAGTCCAAAATGTGAAAGGGTTTTTGAAAAGGAAGATACATTCAAAGACAAATTATTTATTCATAAAATTTGGCCTCCTATATCTATGATTTAACAATGAAAAATATCGTCTTGATTTGATGATTAGATCATGAGATATGTCATGAATAGTGTCTAGATTTTAATTCCTAGCAAGAATGGTGGGCTAGAATTCAAGGAATTAGTTGGGCCCCTTGTTCTTATAGTTGTAACTTAAAGTTTTTATCTACAATTACTTTGGATAATCTAAAACATATGGTGGAGTTTCACAAAATTTGGGCTTCAGGATTTAGACCAGTAACTCAATCATCATTGATGGTCCAGTTTCACCACAAATTTGATGAGTCTTCTTGTGTTGACCATATGAGCTTTCAAATGGTAGAATTGGGTAATTATTACTTTTAATTATATGTGAGAAATTGAATAAGGAATCCCAAAAAACAATAACGAAAAAATTTTAATTAGTAGGGTGAGAGTTATAAATAAAAAAGTCAACTGACTCAATTGGACTACTTCTAAAAATGCTCAAAAATTACACTTAGTATTAAAACATTAATATTTAACACAAATTGTGCACATTTCATATAAAATAAGTAAAGGGGATATATAATGAGTCATGAAAACATTGATAACATCAAATCCCCCACACTTAGTCATGTGAATGTCCTCATGTTCAACAAATATAAAAGCATAACAAAATCATTTTCACTCACCAACAAATATTAAAATTTTGTTTTCTCCAATCAGGGGAGGTTTAGACTATTTCACTCATGAATTTTAAATTATACCACAAGTTGTTACAGAAAAAATGTTCCAAAACTTATTCATTTTTTCATGATCAAATTTAGAAATGGAAAATGTGGACACTCAAAACTCACACCACTCAAGATGATAAAATTCATTTGTGGAGGTTCACTCTTTCACCAACCAAAAGTGAAAACCTTAGAGTTTGAAAGAGCTATCAGCTTCCAATCCCTATACAAAGTGAACAAGAATCAAGAGGTATTTTTAAGGGGTTTTTCTGTGGCTATGGGATGGTAGGAATATAATGTCCAAGAGAGAGAAGAAGAGAGGTAAAACACCAACATATAAAAAGCAATGCACATTTTTTTAAATAAAACATGGAAGGAAATGAAAACACATATTTACAAGGGAATTATTGTGTGAAGAAATACATAATAGAGGAATAAAATTTGAAGGGTATGATAAGATGAAATATTTAAAAACCAGAAAACTTCTCCCAATAAGAATATAATGCAGGTGTTCCTTTTTTTTTCTTTTTTTTTGCTTTGTTTTTTTCGAAAGTTGACCTTGAAATATATCTCACACTCATATCCCAACCCATGTTTGATCTTATCATGACAATAATTGTAGTAGTTATAATAAGATAAAAGGTTTTGGAACAGTGATTTTTGACCTACCCAAGACACAACCCATTTTTCCTTTCTTTTTCTTGATTTTTCCCCATTTTTTATTTTTTTGAACACTTGTCAATAACATTTACAAAATTACATAAATGGAAGTACATTACATTACCCAAAACTCACAAAATGAAATCCTCTCCCCAAAACTAAAATGGATGCTTTCCCTCAAGCATATAATAACATGGTGAAATCAAAAAAGGGTACCCAAAATGAAATCCATTCCCCCCACACTTAAATTTCAATAAAAATATACAATGAAAAATCCATGTTGATATTGGGTGGGAAAAGATATTGGTCTTGTAATGTGGCTATCAAAGAAAAGGTTTTCATATGCTCTAAGGGGATTTCAAAAGGAGGATTAATTTAAGGGAAATATGAGGCTATTTGGCTATTGTGATTCTCATGTGGTTCATAAATTGCCTCTATCATATTAATGCATACTAAAGTAGGAAATTAAGTTCGAAGGTCCACAAACTCAAGTCTCACAAATGGGGGTGAAAACACACATTTTGAAAAGATAGACATAAGTGGCCTTGGCATGAAAGAAAATGTTGTTCCTCATGGTTTGGGAAACACATTTTCCAAATAAAAAATTGTGCATTCAAGATTTGTTAATTTTGACACAAAATTATTTATCCAAAGTCATGGTGAAAATAAAAAAATTTTGAGATGAAAAAATTTCTGTTAACTCCCCAAAAAGGTTGGACAAAATTATAAAATTGGAAGGTGAGTAATCCTAAATCTTGATTTTTTTTATTTTTTTTATGATGATTTTTTTGTTTTGATTTTGTTTAGGTTTTTTTAGTTTTTAATAAAGATACAACCACACAAAAGATAAAGTTAAAAAGAAAGGGTTTGATAAAGAAAGTGGTAAAAAATTGAAATAGAGAGGAAGAAGAAGAAAGAGGTAGAGAGAGGAAGAGATAGGGAGAGAGTTAAAGGGAAAGAGGTGCCCCTAGTTTGAATTCTACGAGTTTCCATCTCCATCTAGTGGTAGGTCGACATGAGAAGTTGGGGATCCAGTGGAAGTCAATGTTGATCCAAAATTGTTTGTCCTCTCATGGTGATTCTTTAATCGATGTCCATTAACCGTGAATGTCCTTTTGGAAGAGGGGTCTTGGACATGCACTGCACCAACTGGGTAAACATTCGTAATAAAAAAAGGACCTTCCCAATGAGAATTAAGCTTACCTAGGTGAAGTTGAAATCGAGAATTGAAGAGTATTACCTTTTCACCTTCATGGAATACCTTTCTCAGGATGTGTTTGTCATGGAGTACCTTAGCCCTTTCTTTGTACATATTGTAATTCTCATAGGATTCAAGTCGAATCTCCTCCAGCTCAGCCAATTGAAAAAATATTTCTTCACCAGATTTTTCACAATCAATATTATAGGTTTTCAAATCCCAAGAAGACTTATGTTGGATTTAAACTGGTAGATGACATTCTTTACCAAAAACTAGCCTAAAAGGAGACATCCCAATGGTTGTTTTATAAGCAGTTTGATAAGCCCAAAGTGCTTCACCATGTCTTTCAGGATAGTCCTTTCTGGTTTGTTTTACAATTCTCTCAAGAACTCTTTTCACTTAACTATTAGAAAGTTCAGCCATTCCATTTGTTTGGGGATGATATGCAGTTTATTTTTATGTACAAACCCATTCTTTTTCAAAAGATATTCCATGGTTGTATTACAGAAATGGGCTCCTAAGTCATTTATCAAGGGACATGGTGTTCCAAATTGATGGAAGATGTGTGTCTTTAGAAACTCACTAACAGTATGTGAATCATTCTTTCTAGTGGGATTGGACTCAACCCACCTAGAAACATAATCAACCTCAGGAAGGATGTATGATAATCCATTGGAAGGGGGAAATGGTCCCATGAAATTGATGCACCAAACATCGAAGATCTCACAGAAAATTAATGGTTTTGGGGCATTTCATTTCTCTTTGAAATTGTGCTGAACGTTTTGAAAGTGGGACATGATTGAAAGAACTCATGTGAGTCCTTGAAGATTGAAGGCCAAAATAATCCAGAGTCTAGGACCTTTTGGGAGGTCCTTTGTGGTCCAAAGTGGCCACCACCAGGCATTGAGTGATAGAATTGTAATATGGAAGAATTTTCATTTTCATTGACACATCTCCTTATTACCATGTCAGCCCCAGTTTTCACAAGTTTATTTTCTTCCCAAAAATAGTATTTTGAATCACTTTTCAACTTTATTTTTTGTTCTTTTGAAAATATTTCAGAAAAAACACTAGAAGCCAAGTAATTTACAATTGGCGCATACCTTCGTATTTTTGGAGTGAGAGATGAAAGGTGCTCAGTTGGAAATTTAGGATTGATGATTTCAAAATGAGAAGAATTAGAAATTCTACTCAAGTGATCAACCACATGGTTTTCTTTTCCTTGTCTATCTTTGATTTCAAGGTAAAACTCTTGGAGCATTATGATCCATATTATTAGCCTCGGTTTGAAATCAATTTTTTTGAGTAAGAACTTTATAGAAAAATGGTATGTGAAGATAATGATTTTTGCACCTAAAAGATAGGATTGGAATTTATCTAAGGCAAAAACTGCTGCTAAAAGTTTTTTTTCAGTGATAGTGTAGTGAGATTGAGTTTCATCCAATGTTTTTGAGGCATAATAGATTACACAAGGAATATTTTCTCTTCTTTGACCAAGAAATACCCCAACGACTCTATCAGAAGCATCACATATCAACTCAAAGGGTAAGGACCAATCTGGGGGTTGGATTATTGGGGCTGATGTTAGAGAATTTTTGAGTTCAACAAAGCCTCTCTTACAAACCTCATCTAAATGGAAAGTGACATCGTTTTTGAGCAACCGAGGGAGTGGGAGGGAAATCCTACTGAATTTATGGATGAATCTCTGATAGAAACTAGCATGAACAAGAAATGAACGGATGTCTCGAACAGAAGTGGGTTGAGGAAGTGATTGGATCACTTTAATTTTGGCAGTATCGACTTCAATACCATCTTTTGAAACTATGTTCCCTAGAACAATCCCATTTTCAACCATGAAGTGACATTTTTTAAAATTTAACACAAGGTTACACTTGAAACACTTTTGAAGGACTAGAGAGAGTGAATTCAAGCAAGATTCAAATGACTCCCCATAAATGGTAAATTCATCCATGAAGACTTCCATGCAGTGTTCAATGAATTCTGAAAAGATACTCATCATACACCACTAGAATGTTGCAGGAACATTGCAATGGCCAAAATGCACTCTCTTATATGCATATGTTTAAAAGGGTCATGTGAAAGTAGTCTTTTATTGGTCCTGAGGTGCCATTGGGATTTGGAAGTAGCCGGTGTATCCATCAAGAAAGCAATATTGTGACTTTATAGCTAATATTTATAGCATTTGATCAAGGAATGAAAGAGGGTAGTGATATTTTCTTGTTTCAACATTCAATTTCCTATAATCAATGCACACATGCCATTTGTTCTTCACTCAAGTTGTGACTACCTCCCCATGTTCATTTGTGACAACAGTTATCCCACCCTTCTTAGGTACAACATGAATTGGACTAACCCATTCACTATCAGAAATTGGATATATAATACCAGCTTGAAGAAGCTTGGTGATCTCTTCCCTAACTACCTCAAGTATGAGTGGATTGAGTCTTCTTTGTGGTTGTCTAATTTGTTTGGATGATTCCTCAATCGGGATGTGATGCATGCAAAGAGCGGGGTCGATTCCTGGTATGTCATCTAGGGTCCACCCTAAGGCCATTATGTTTTCCTCTAACACTTGAACAAGTTTGGACTCCTCAGTTTTGGTAAGTGAATAGGAGATAATGACAAGATAAGAGTGATCCTGGAAAAGGAATGCATATTTTAGGTGTTCAAGAAGAGGTTTTAGATCATTCTCATCTCTCATTTGTGGGATAGACATCTCAGGAATGGATGAAGGGACTTTAGTTTCTTCAAATTAATTTTCCATAATATTGTCCAAGGTGGAGAAGTAGAGATCAGAGTTGATGTGGGATTCAAGAGAGTATTCAAGTTCCTCTAGATTGATGGAGTCTATGAATGAGCGGTCCACATTAACTTCACTATTTATGACTTGGTTAATCATGTTGAAAATTTCACAAGATCCTTTATCACCAAAACAAGATTAACATGATGGAATGAGGTTCAATTTACTCTTAGAAGTTTCCTCTGAAGCATGGATTGAGAATGCAGAGTAATCCTCAGATGGGTATCGCATGGCTTAGAAAATGCTGAATTTGACCATTTGGTCACCAAATTCCATGGATAAGATGCCTGAATGGACATCAATTTTGGTTCTAGAAATAATGAGAAATAGTCTTCATAGAATTAGGGGAGATTGAGAAGAGTTCGTCTCACCTTCTATGTCAAGGACATAGAAATCAGCTTGGAAGATATTATCATTAACACAGACAAGGACATCCTCAATTATACCCTCAGGAATAGCAGTGCTTTGATTAGCTAACTGAATGATAACACCCGTTGGATGTAAGGGACCTAGACCATGGTTGGAGAATATAGATTTGGGCATGACATTAATTTAGGCTCCTAAGTCTATGAGTGCACCATTGAAGTTATAACTTCCAATTTGGCATGGAACTATAAATGTCCCTGGATCTTTGCACTTTATGGGAATAGACTGCTGGGTGAAAACATTTTCAAAGGTCCTAAGTTTCATCTTGTAGGTGCACAATTCCTTAAGAAACTTGGCATAATTAGGAATTTGTTTGATGGAATCTAAGAGATGAATGTTGAATTCAACACGTCTAAAAATGTCGAGCATTTCAGGATCAGGTTCAAATGACTTATTTGGATTAGAAACATCTTGTGGAAAAGGAATTGGATTCCTAAGTGGAATGGAAGGAGGTGAGGGAATGGATTTAGATTCCTTTTCATGTATATTTTTCTATTAATTTTCTAGGTCAAAATTCAAAGGAGGGATGGAGGACTTATCATGAGGCATATTAATTTTCTTTCTCGATCTAAGTGAAATTTCACATAAATTACCCTTGGGGTTAGGTAATGGTTGAGATGGGAGTTAGGAATAATTGGATGGTTTCTGCTGACTATGGTGGGATGTAAGTTGACCAATTTGGGTATCAATTTTCTTGAGACTAGAATGGGTTAAGGAGGCAAGATCTTCAACAACGCTTTCCCATGGTTGCTTGGAAGAAGAGGATTGTCCTAGATTGGGATTACCTTGATTTTGGTTCCTAGGAAAGTGATTGTATTGCTTTTGAAATTGGGAAGGCTCACTTGGATAATGTAATCCAGGTGGAGGATTGTTCCTTTGAGGTTGAGGAACAAAAGGATAAGGTTGTTGGAAGTTACCAACACCTTAACAATAATGGAATTGGTTTGGGTTTTGAGGAGGTAATTAAGGGGGATGAGATACAGGATTCCCATATCTCAAGTTAGGGTTATATTTAGAAGAGAAAGGCTCATAGAGAGGTTGGTTGAAGTTTCTAACAAACTGACCTGATAGTTTAGGGTCGGTGTTCTACTAAGAATCTATTGCATTGAGATACATTGGTCCAGATGAATCAGATTTATCCTCTTGAAGTTGTGGACATGTGTCAGTTGGATGAGATGAAGAGTTATAGATTCCATAGTTTTTTATAGGTCCAAGAAACATTGATTGCGGAGAATATGAGGTTGGGGATTTGGTAGCCACAGCTAGTTATAACACAAGACCTGTAAGGTCACTCATCCACTCGGTCATCTTGTTAGGATCTATGGATTGATTTTCTTGGACTTTTTTTTCTTGAGAATGTGATCGAGTATGGAATTGTTGTGTGTTTGTATCCATGTTTCTTATAAGATCTCTTGCAGCTTTAGGAGTTTTATCAACAAGAGCACCACCACTTATGAAATCAATGAGAGTTCTATCCATAGCCAATAACCCCTGATAGATGTATTTGATCAATATTTGATCAGGGATTTGGTGGTGTGGGTAGTTTGAAACAATCTTTTTGAACCTCTCACAGTATTCATGGAGTGATTCACTTGGGAACTAACAGATACCACTTATTTCCTTTCGGATAGAAGCAGTACGAGAAGCAAGAAATAATTTCTCTAAGAAGATTCGCTTTATATCTTTCCATGTGGATATGAAACCAGGAGGAAGGTAGTAGATCCATGACTTAGCAGTGTTATCTAGGGATAAAGGAAATTCTTGGAGTTTGATTTGTTCTTCATAAACCCCTTGAGGCTTCGTGGTAGAGAACACCACTTGGAACTCTTTAAGGTGAATATGTGGATCCTCAACAACTAGCCCATAGAAATGAGGAAAAAGATGAATCAAACCCGATTTGAGTTCAAAGTCAGCATCTATGTTTGGATATTGAATACCAAGAGGTTTTTAATTCATATTAGGGGAAGCAAGTTCTTTTAGTGTTTGTTCTCTCAGATTGGACATATCTAATTCAATTGGTTGGACAAGGACTGGTTCTTGAATGAGTTGATTATCTCTTATGTTCCTCCTAAGTTGGTGAAGTGTTCGCTCAATTTCAGGGTCTAACAAATCTGAGGGATTGTTTGGGAGGATACGAGGCATTCAAAATGATGTTGGAAGGAAAATGAAGATTTGTTTTCTTTGTATTTTTTCAGTTTATTATTTTTATGAGAAGATGAGTTTTTCTTTGTGTTTTTTTTTCAATTTCTTTTTTAATTTTTGTTTTTTTTTTGTTTTTTTTGTTTTTTACAATAACCAGAAACTAATGACTACTTAAAGCACCATCCCCAGTAATGACGCCATTTGAAATACACGGCCAATTGTCGCCTATCGATGGGTCAATGTTTTGATGCTCTGCTAATGTGTATAGCAATACTCGGGTCTAATCCTCGGTAATGATACTTTTTAATAGTCATTTGTTTTTAGTTGATTGTATTCTGATTGGGGGGTTTGATTGTAGATCTTAAATGAAATGATTATTGATTGGTGTTTGATTTCACAACTTGATAAATATTGGGGTGAGCTCATCATTAGGTAGTTAATCTTGTGATATCCTTGAGCATTGCATTATATTTCATTAAATTAACACCCATGTCACAAGTTGACAATGATTAGAATTCCTAAGTGTTAAATATTTAATCCAAGCATTAACTTAACTAGGATTATAATATCAATCAGTATTTGATTTTGGTAGTGCATTTATGGTTCTAGTAATCCATGGAATCCATATGTTAAACAAAACAAGTCATTAATCCATGACATGCTATGTTCAACATACACAATGTTAATTTGAAGAATATTCATCGAGCAAAAGCTCTCGATCACTTAACATAACTAAATTATAACTCACCCCAATGAGAGATTTACTAATCCATTTAAATGATTAATA
This sequence comes from Viscum album, assembly GCA_963277665.1. Lineage (NCBI taxonomy): Eukaryota > Viridiplantae > Streptophyta > Magnoliopsida > Santalales > Viscaceae > Viscum > Viscum album. Next base: position 769,568,900 of record OY728136.1, read on the forward strand.
ATTTGGTTATAATTATTATTAAGATAAATTAATAAAAGAATAAAAATAAAGAGATAAGAAAAAGGGTGGTGCGTCGAACACACACACAAACGATAATAATTAAAAAAACGGACTTTCGATTGAATGAGGAAGCAAATTAAGGGAAGGGGATTCAAATATATTTAAAATATTTTAAGAAAATTAATATTAAACATTATAAGGTGGATTATAATAAGATATATTAAAGAAGAAACATGCATTAAAATAGAATTACAAAAACCAATACTTACAAGATTACAAACGAAGAACAACACAATAGTGAAAGGAAGAAAAGAGAGAAGGAAATGTATCTCAAGTGAAAAATTGAATGTGGAAGGTCCTCCCAAGCCTTTTTAAATTCTTTGGTCGTGCCAATTGATGATCCTCTCTCCTGAAATGACAACCCCTTTGAAGGAGAGGATGGGGATGCATTTATAGCCCAAGGAAGTGGACTGTTTTCATTCCCAATCTGTCCCTCTACATGGCTTGATGATTTGTACATCCAGACAACCGAATCTCGAGATATATCATTCTTAAAAGTTGTTTATAATAATTTTGGGCAACCCCTATCAACATTTGGAGTCATTTGAACCTATGGATCCAAAGTTTTGGCTGGTTGATTAAACAATTCTAATCTGTCCATTTCAATCCAATATTTTTGAAGTCCAAAATGTGAAATGGTTTTTGAATACTAATATGCCTTTAAAGATGAATGATTTCTTCAACAAAGTCGTCCTTCTATATCTCATATTTCACACTGAAAAATATCAGCTCTATTTGATTATTAAATCATGAGATATATCATGAATAGTGTCTTAATTTTAATTCCCGTCCAGAATGGTGGGCTGGACTTCAAGGAATTAGTTGGGCCCCTTGTTCTTGTAGTTGGACCTTCAAATTTTTATCTATGATTCCTTTAGATAATCTTGAACATATGGTGGAGTTTAATAAAATTTTGGATTTGAGATTTAGACCAGTAACTCAATCATCATTGATGGTCCAGTTTCATCCCAAATTCTTTGGGTCTTCTTGTGTTGACCATATGAGCCTTCAAATGGAAGAATTGGCTCATGATTCCTTCTAATGATATGTGAGAAATTGAATAAAGAGTCCTAAAAAATAGGAACCACAAAATTTTAATGATTAGGGTGAGAGTTATAAATAAAATAGTAAACTAACTCATTTTGGATACTTCTAAAAATGCTCAAAAATTATACTTAGTATTAAAACATTAATATTTAACACAAATTATGCACATTTCATATGAAATCAGTAAAGGGGGTATATAATAAGTCATAAAAATATTAATAACATCACGTGACTGTAACACCCTGATATTTTATGAGAAGTATATATTTTTTATGTCTTATGTTATATGCAACATCAAAGGAATCTTTCACGGCACACAACACTAGCTTGGCTTGTGTTACACACAATCGCGACCTTCCTCGATAGTGTGTGTAGTACGCAATACCGAGTTTTACTAAACAACAATATATTATTATAATATTATAAAAAAGACGTTATGGATATTATTAACTTAATTTTAAATTTTATAACATTATTATTCATCTTACATATTTTCTAGAACATGGTATGAGAACAAAATAATTCTTTTGGGTAAAATAAGTATTTTTCAAAAAATGCAGTTTTCCCACCTTTTGATGGCACACCCAATTTCAATCTAGTTTTGAAATGTTTATAAGTTTAATTTTAAAAAATAAAATTCTTCTTTGGAATCGGGATATAAAAATTTACTTTGGATAAGTTTTTCATATTATTCTGATAACTTTCATATTTTAATGAATAGTAAAAACACGCTATATTTTAATTAAAAAAACTTTTTTCATCGCAATAATTTATATGGTTAAATTATAATATTGAATTGTTTTAAAGTTTAAATAGAATATATTTTTACAATTTAAAATAATGTTTGTCATGATCATTAATTTGACATTGAATTCATAGGTAAAAAGATTTCAATGTTTGACAATGTTTTAACTTTTGAAAACCCGTTTGCTTAACAACGAGATTAATTTTAAATTAATTACTGATACATATGTGTTTTGAATTTTGAAAAATGGATTCCATATTTGGATTCATTGGGTCCAAATTATGTTAACAGGTTACTTTTATTTTTTTGAGATTATGAATAGTAACTACGGTAATTTTTATTTACTGTAGTTAAAGGTAAATCGGGTAATTAAGGGTAAATATAAGATTATAAAATTACCCTTACACTTGAAAAAATCCTATTGGATGAATAAAAGTCGACCCATATCACCTAAGTGTCGGACTATATTCATTTCATGGACTTTTGACCATGAAATAATATAATTATTATTAAAACCAAAGAAAGTGTCAACATGTCACTCTCTTAAATATTATAAATATAATAATTTTAATTTAGTGCTAAACTTCATGAAACTTCAAATATGAATAGTATCCAGAAATCTAATAAAATTATCAACATCATATAAATTTAATTATAATTTTTAAGGATTAAATAATTATAATTAATTTTGACACAATAGTGATGTTGAAATTATTTTATTGATTGAAATATCAAATAAATGATTTTAAAAGTATTAGATTAAATATTATATGAACTATTTAATCTGCTGCACTAATTTTCTAGATAAAAATGACATGTTATGAATCTATTAAATATTTTAGTTTGAACATATCTTCTGTATATATTTTATTTAAACTCAAATAAATGAATAGTGTCAAAATTGACACTATTGTTAATTTATAGAAATTACATATTATAAAATTGTTTAAAAATCACAAAAATATTTAAAATTTGTAAATTAAATTTTATATGCACCAAAATGTAACAAATTATACAATTATGGACAATTAAAAACATATAAGTAATTATTTATATTGATTTAAAATTTAGAATATTATTACCAAAAATAAAATTAAATAGACTATATAAGGATAAATCATGTTGACAATGTTTAAAATAAATTCCCAACTTGTATAAATTTTATTGTCTGACGAGATTACAACTCTATATCATATAAGCTTCGGATTTGAGTCATTTTTGGAGGTTTTTATGTGGGGTTGAAATTTATTATAAATTAATATTTCTTATAATTCCAAAGGTTCCCCTCTCCTCTCTTATAAAAGGGCACCTCCTCCCTCTCCTCCTCACACCACTTTGAGCCTTCAAGCTCGGCCAAAACCTACCAATTAATCTTATAAAATTACCTAGAAACATCCTAGAGGTCCTGGTCTTCTTCAAAGACCAATCTTAGTGCCCTAAGAGGAGATTTCAACGAGGCATGTCGAAGAAGAGGTAATATCAGTTACCAATTCATTCAAATTTATTTCTTCTTCTATTTATTCTTCTTTAGATTTTTCATTATTAAGTAATAACATCAGTATCACTCATATACTGATATTTTATTATAAATATGAAACAACCCTATTTCACCTTTTGTCCATCCTACGGAAAATGAAATCACCGCGCATGCGTACGTACGAAATACCGTCTCCACGCCGTGGTGTAATTTTTTTTCCACCACCAAATTACTTGGATGGGTATAATGGTATAAATAATAACTATATATGATTATTTTAAATTGATATTTATTCATAAATAGTATACATACACTTCAATACAATTCCACGATCATGGGAACCATATCATCGCTCGTGCGTAAGTACGACCTACCGTCTTCACGATGTGATGCGACTCGTTCTACATGATCTTCATTGAATAATGATTATATAAATGATTTGAATGAGTAAATATGATATATATTACACTAATAAAATTCTGTAAATGAGTTATCTATAACCTAAAAAAAGAATAATAATTTATTCGACAAAACACACATAAGAACATAAAGCAATAATCACCCGAATAACAAGTAGCAATGAAATATTACTAATAATAAGCTAAGAATATGACCATATATGATATCATAACAATGAGTATGATTCTGGAATAAGTCAATGACATTATTTAAATCATTATACATGAGGTTCAGACACGTACAAATCATATCAGACCTAAGGTAAGAGAAAATCTCACAATCTCAATTTTTATCCGAGATTGTTTATACTTCAAAATTTACTGGGGAATATTTATCATCCACATCCGTGTTCCCTAAATATGTAATATTATTTCTATCCTCATATAATTGTTTAAATCCAATTTTACCCCTTAGTGAGTTTTTAGTAAAAGGTATGAAAGTAATCTTTTGTCATTTTTAGTACGAGGTACTTTTTGACATTTACGGCCAAAGTACGAGAAGAATGTTGTTTTTAACTTATATGGAATGAATGGATTTTTATGATTTCATATCCAATTATTTCCATTAATATTCTTTTACAAGTTTTCTAGCTTATTTTTAATCAACTTATTTTAGATTAAAATTGTATGACATTTTAAGAAAAGAGAATTTTTTTGAAGTAGAAAGGATATTTTCCTCAAGAATGGAGTCCAAGTGTTTTATCAAAATTATTTTCCATCTAAGATAATATAGGGTTATATTTCTATCCCCATTTTTACATAGATTTTATTATGTTATGATGGAAATAATTTTATGATTTCCTTTTATCTTATATGGATTATGTTATGATGGAATGATGCTTAAGAATCCCATTTTTATTACATGGGTTTTGCTATGATGTATGATTTATGATTTTGTGGCAAACATTAGAATGATTTAATTATGAGATGGGTGGGACCTATATCTCCCTCCAATGCATTGGGTAAATATTTAAATCTCATGAGATAGACCTGGCTGGAACAACAAGTTAATCCGGTTCAGTGATATAGGACTGGAATGAGGAGTGAACTCAGTTCAATAATGGACTTTGTCCGCTATGATAGTCTTGAAAATGAGTCTTGACTAAAATGAAATGATTTTCTATGATTATGTGTGTATGCCACAAAGTTTCATGTTTTAAGTTATGATTATTGGGATTACATTTCACCACTATGATTTATCCCATGTTATGATATTATGATCTCTTTTGCAGGTTAAAATATTAAAAATGTTATTTTCTTATGAATATGATATGATTGATATTTCTTTTGTTTACACTTACTGAGCATTTGAGATCACCCTTTTGTATATTTTCTTTTTCCCAGTTCAGGAAGAAGGGTATTGAGTAGGATATTCCAAAATGGGAGTCTAGATATGATGAAATAAGTGGGAGACAACATAGATGATTTATGAACCAGTTTTTTATGTTTCCCAGTTTCTAAACACACTATACCTATACGGTCCTTTCATGGTTTTGTTATATGTTGTAATAAGTGTGCTTCAATTTTTAAGTAATAACAATGTTTGTAAAGTATGGGTCGTTATAGTTGGTATCAGAGGAAAGGTATAGTCAACCTTTGGAAACTAGGATGTGAAAGACCTAGTAAGAACCCTAAGGATATGTCTAAGCATAGAACACAATATTAGTATTTTAGAAATGGCCATGAATAACCTATGATAATACCTTAAGTGTAAAATGTTATTCTTGATTATGTGGTTTTCCTATTATGATTAGTGTTTCTCACAATATGCTTATTGGTTTTAGTCAATGGCTGGAACCCAAAGGAACCATGTTAATGCGGAATGTGACGGGCAATGCAATGATTTTCCCCTTGAGCAACCAAAAATTATGGCAGCTGGAATGAAAAATCTTGTAGCCATGCTCACACAACTTTCTCAATCTATGAACCATATAGGACTTCCAAAATAACAAAGGAAGGAGAAACATTCTGTTGAATCCTTCATGAGGTAGCGTCCACCTTCATTCAGCGGGTCTTCTGATCCATTAGTGGCTGAACAATGGATTAGTACGAATGAAAAGATTTTTTCAGTTCTACAATGTTCTAGACACGATAAAGTCATCTTAGCAGTGTATCGTTTGGAAGGTGATGCTGATCAATGGTGGAATCTTATCAAGAATATGAGGCAAAGAGATGAAATTGAGTCCATGGAAGGGGAAGAGTTCAAGAACTTATTTTTTAGTAAGTACATCCCTCTTATTCTTCTAACAAATATGGAGAACGAGTTTATTGAACTGAAGCAAAAGGATGATGAATTTGTTGGTACTGACGAATCAAATTTTACAAGACTTGCAAGGTACACTTCTAGAATTATTATCCAACCTGAGAGTAAAATCAATCAATTCTTTAGTGGATTAAAACCAAGTCTTCAAAGGGCGTTATCCATAAGGGACTTCAATAGCTACGAGGAAATTGTTCGGTGTGCTCTCAATGTTGAGATGGAGATTGGAGTAACCCATCAGTCATATGGGTTTGATAAGAAGAGGAAAATGGAATTCAAAGGAAAATATAAAGACCACAATGAAAAGAAGATGAGTTTTCCTTTATGCTCAAATTGTGGAAAGAAACATGGAGGTAATTGTGTTAAATGGACAAGCAAATGTTTTATGTGTGGAAAAGAAGGTCATCGGGCAGTTGAATGTCAAAATAATGGGAAGAAGATGTCTAATGATGCGAAAAAAGAAAGGGATACACATAATGCACCTCTTACACTTCAATGTTTCAAGTGCAATGAGATGGGGAATTATACCAATCAATGCCCAAATCCAAGGTTTTTTGATGATGATCGACATCAACAAACTCTTAAGGCCAAAGACAAAGGAAAGTCACATGCAATTACTATCGGTGATGTGGAGTATGATAATGAAGTGGTGTAAGGTACACTTACCATCCACTCTAATGTAGCAAATGTTTTATTTGATTCTAGATCCACCCACACTTTTATTTCGGAAGAATTTTTTAAGGGTATCGCCGTATTACCTCAACAATTAGATGTTAGGTTAGCTGTGACAACTCCTAATGGCACAACGGTCGCATAAAAAGTTTATAATTATTCTTTGATTGAAGTTTTTGGGAAAGTGCTTCCTAAAAATCTTGTTATCCTTCCTATAGTGGAATTTGATGTGATTCATGGCATAGATTGGATTTATTTATATGGAGCTCATATCAATTTACAAAGAAGGGAAATCATATTTAATATTCCCGATCAATTTACTATTATCTATCGATGAAAGGATGAATATAACCTTCTAGTGGAAATTTCTTCCATCTTATGGGTCTTGATTCCAATAAATGAAGGTTATTTATCTCAAATGGTTGGAGAAAAACTCATGATTAATAATACACCCATTGTACGGGAGTTTGATGATGTCTTTCCAGAGGAACTGCCAGGTCTTCCACCAAATCGTGAAGTTGAGTTTTCAATAGAACTCATACCGGGTGCTATGCCCATTACAAAGACACCTTATAGAATGGCACCAATTGAGTTGCAGTAATTGAAGAAGCAACTCCAAGATAATCTTGATAAAGGATTTATATTCCCTAGTGTGTCACCGTGGGGAGCACCTGTTCTATTTGTTAAGAAGAAAGATGGATCAATGAGACTCTGCATTGATTATCGATAACTTAACAAGATCACTATCAAGAACAAATATCCTCTCCCATGCATTGATGAATTATTTGACCAATTATGTGTAGCTCAATACTTTTCCAAGATTGATCTTCGTTCAGGGTATCATCAATTAAGGGTCAAAAAAGAGGATATACCAAAGACGACTTTTCGTACAAGGTATGGACACTATTAATTTATAGTGATTCCATTTGGTCTTACTAATTCCCCTTCTATCTTCATGGATATAATGAATAGAGTCTTTAGAGACTATCTTGATCAGTTTTTGGTAGTATTTATAGACAATATTTTTTTCTATTCAAAGAGCAAGGAAGAATATGAAGATCACTTGATAATTGTATTGAAGACCCCAAGAAAAAATAATCTTTATGACAAATTTACCAAGTGTGAGTTTTGGCTTCAAAAAGTTGCATTTTTGGGTTACATAATCTCAAAAGAGGGGATATCTGTGGATCCAGCAAAAAAGAGGTTATCGAAAGATGGTTGAGACCATCAACAATAACTGAGATCCGAAGTTTTCTTGGTTTGACTGGATATTATCGATGTTTTTTGAAAGATTTTTCACGATTATCTAATCCACTCACCAGGTTGACTTGAAAAGGAGTTAAGTTCGTGTGGACGGAGGAGTGCGAACAGAATTTCAAGGAGTTGAAAAGAAGGTTATCCATTACACCTGTGATCACACTTCCTTATAGTGGAGAAAGGTTTGTGATATACAGTGATGCATCCAAGAAGGGATTGGGGTGTGTTCTCATGAAAAACGATATGGTGATAGCTTATGCCTCACGATAGTTGAAAATCCATGAGCAAAATTACCCAACTCATGATTTGGAGTTAGCTACGGTAATCTTTGCATTAAATATTCGGAGGCATTATCTTTATAGTGAAAGGTGTTATATTTATACTAATCAAAAAATTTTAAAGTATATTTTCACACAAAAGGAGCTGAATATGCACCAAAGAAGATGGTTGGAGCTGATTAAGGATTATGACTGTTCAATTCATTATCACCCTGGGAAAGCAAACAAGGTGGCAGACGCATTAAGTCGACAAGACCATGCTAGAATATCCATGATGAGGATCACAAAATATCCAATAATTATGGATTTACAAAGGATGGATCTTGGAATTATAATGTAAGGGGAAAATCTTATCTTTCCCAAATGAATGTTCAACCAACTATGCATGTGATGATTAAAGAAGCACAAAAAGAAGATGTAGAGTTACAAAAGAAGGTGAGAAATGTTCCTGAATTCTATCTTGATTGTGATGGGATAATAAGGTTCAGAAATCGGTTTTGTGTTCCTCCCATCCCATAATTAAAGAAGGAGTTGCTGGATGAGGCTTATAGTTCTTCATTCTCTATTCATCCTGGATGCACAAATACGTATAGGGACCTGAAAGAGTACTTCAGGCGGGATGGCATGAAAAGAGATGTTGCTGAATATGTCTCTCGATGCTTTGTTTGTCAGCAAGTTAAAGCTAAGAGACATAAGTCTAAAGGGATGTTACATCCATTACCCATACACGAATGGAAATGGGAAAACATCACTATGGAATTTTTCACTGGACTTCCTAAAACATCCAAAGGAAATAATGCTATTTGGGTCATAGTTGATCATCTTACAATGTTGGCACACTTCATTGCTATTAGAGAAGATTTATCTCTGGATCAGCTTTCCAGGATATATGTAAAGGAAGTGGTAAGATTGCATGGAGTAAAACATTCTATTATATCTAATCGGGATCTGAGGTTTACCTCGAAGTTCTGGGGAAGTCTTCAGCATACTATAGATACAGAGTTGAGTTTCAGCACTGCTTACCATCCTCAGACAGATGGTCAGTCTGAGAGAACAATTCAAACTCTAGAAGACATGTTGAGAGCTTTCTCTATGGATTTCAAAGGTGGATGGGATCAACACCAACCTTTGGTGGAATTTTCTTATAATAATAGCTTTCACTCCATCATTAAGACGGCTCCTTATAAAGCTCTCTATGGAAAAAAATGACGAACTCCAACTTGCTGGGATGAAGTTGGGGAAAGAAAGCTATTAGGACCTGATGTTGTTGATGAGATGGAAGAAATGGTCAGATCTATTCAACAACACATAAGAGCAGCTCAAAGTCGACAAAAAAGTTATGCCAAAAACTGAAGAAAAGACCTAGAGTTTGAAGACGGTGATAAAGTGTTCTTACGAATATCTCCTTGGAAGAGAGTAATGAGATTTGGAAAGAAGGGAAAGTTGAGCCCTAGTTCTATCGGTCCTTTCAAAATACTGGATCGTGTTGGGAAGGTACCTTATTGATTGGCACTTCCACCAAATCTCTCTCAAGTTAACTATGTGTTCCATGAATCTCTCCTAAGAAAGTACATACCCGATCCTTCACATGTACTCAGCTCAGAAGTCGTACCGCTGAAGCAAGATCTTTCTTATGAAGAACAGCCGATAGAGATTCTGGATCATAGTGAAAAAGTTCTACGGAACAAGACCACTCACTTGGTGAATGTTTTATGTAGGAACCACCAATTATAATAAGCTACATGGGAACTTGAGAATATGATGAGGGAGAGTTATCCTCATCTATTTGTTACGAAGTGACGAATTTTGAGGGTGAAATTCATTTTAAGGGGGATAGAATGTAACACCCTGATATTTTATGAGAAGTATATTTTTTTTATGTCTTATGTTATATGGAACATCAAAGGAATATTTCACGGCACACAACACTAGCTTGGCTTGTGTTACACGCAATCGCGACCTTCCTCGATAGTTTGTGTAGTACACAATACCGAGTTTCACTAAACAATGATATATTATTATAATATTATAAACAAGCGATTATGAATAGTATTAAATGAAATTTAAATTTTATAACATCATTATTCATCTTACATATTTTCTAGAACATGGTATGAGAACAAAATAATTTTTTCATGTAAAATAAGTATTTTTCAAAAAATGCAGTTTTGCTGCCTTTTGATGGCGCACCCACATTAAATCTAGTTTTTGACATGTTTATAAGTTCAATTTGACAAAATAAAATTCTTCTTTGGAATCAAGATATAAAAATTTACTTTGGATAATTTTTTCATATTATTTTGATAACTTTCATATTTTAATGAATAGTAAAAACACGTTATATTTTAATTAAGAAAAACTTTTTTCATCGCAATAATTTATATGGTTAAATTATAATATTGAATTGTTTTAAATTATAAATAGAATATATTTTTACCATTTAATATAATGTATGTAATTATCATTAATTTTAAATTGAATTCATAGGTAAAAACATTTCAATCTTTGGCAATGTTTTTAAAAAAACCCGTTTGCTTAACAACTGGATTAATATTAAATTAATTACTGCAACTTCTGTGTTTTTAATTTTGAAAAATGGATTCCATATTTGGATTTAGTAGGTCCAAATTATGTTAATTGTTTACTTTTATTTTTTTGAGATTATGAATAGTAACTACGGTAATTTTTATTTACTGCAGTTAAAGGTAAATCGGGTAATTAAGGGTAAATATAAGATTATAAAATTATCCTAACACTTGAAAAAATCATATTAGATGAATAAAAGTCGACCCATATCACCTAAGGGTCGGACTAGATTCATTTCATGGACTTTTGACCATGAAATAGTATAATTATTATTAAAACCAAAGAAACTGACAACATGTCACTCTCTTAAATATTATAAGTATAATAATTTTAATTTAATGATATATTTCATGAAACTTCAAACATGAATAGTCTCCAGAAATCTAATAAAATTATATACATCATTTGAATTTATTTATAATTTTTAGGTCTTAAATAATTATCATTAATTATGACACAATAGTGATGTTGAAATTATTTTATTGATTGAAATATCAAATAAATGATTTTAAAAGTATTAAAATAAATATTATATGAACTATTTAATGTGCTCCAATAATTTTCTAGATACTAATTACATGTTATGAATCTATTAAATATTTTAGTTCGAACATATCTTCTGTATATATCTTATTTAAACTCAAATAAATGAATAGTGTCAAAATTGACACTATTCTTAATTTATAGAAATTATATATTGTAAAATTGTTTAAAAATCACAAAAATATTTAAAAATTGTAAATTAGAATTTATATGGTCGAAACTGTAATAAAGTATAAAATTAAGGAAAATTCACAACATATAAGTAATTATTTATAATGATTTAAAATTTAGAATATTATTACCACAAATAAAATTAAATAGATTATATAAGGATAAATCATGTTGATAATGTTTAAAATAAATTCACAACTTGTCTAAATTTTATTAGATGATGAGATTACAACCCTATCTCATCTAAGATTCGTATTTGAGTCATTTTTGGTGGTTTTTAAGTGGGATTTAAATTTATTATAAATTAATATTTCATATAATTCCAAAGGTGCCCCTCTCCTCCCTTATAAAAGGGAACCTCCTACCTCTCCTCCTAACTCCACTTTGAGCCTTCATGCTCGGCCAAACCCTACCAATTTCACTTATAAACTTCCCTAGAAACATCCTATAGGTTCCGGTCTTCTTCAAAGACCAATCTTAGTGCCCTAAGAGAAGATTTCAAAGAGGCGTGTCGAAGAAGAGGTAATATCCGCTACCAATTCTTTCAAATTTATTTCTTCTTCTACTTATTCTTATATAGTTGTTTCATTTTGAAGTAATAACATCAGTATAACTCATATACTGATATGTTATTATAAATAATAAACAACCCTATTTCACCTTTTATCCATCCTACGGAAAATGAAATCACCGTGTGTGCGTACGTACGGAATACCGTCTCCACGCCGTGGTGTAATCTATTTTCCACCACCACCTTACTTGTATGGGTATAATGGTGTAAAGAATAACTATATATGATTATTGTAAATTGATATTGATTCTGAAATAGTATACATACACTTCAAAACAATTCCACGATCATGGGAACGATATCATCGCTCGTGCGTACGTACGACCTACTGTCTCCAAGATATGATGCGACCCGTTCTACATGATCTTCATTGAATAATGACTATATAAATGAATTTAATGAGTAAATATGATATATATTACACTAATACCATTCTATAAATGAGGTATCTATAACCTAAAAATAAGAATAAGAATTTATTCAACAAAACACACATAAGAACATAAAGTAATAAACACCCGAATAACAAGTAGCAATGAAATATTACTAATAAGAATCTAAGAATATGACCATATATGATATCATAAAAATTATTATGATTCTGGAATAAGTAAATGAAATTATTTAAATCATTATACATGAGTTTCGGACACGTACAAATTATATCGGACCTAAGGTAAGGGAAAATCTCGCAATCTCAATTTTTATCCGAGATTGTTTATAGTTCAGAATTTACAGGGGAATATTTATCATCCACATACATATTACCTCAATATGTAATATTATTTATATCCTCCTATAATTGTTTGAATCCAATTTTACCCATTTGTGAGTTTTTAGTAAAAGGTATGAAAGGAATCTTTTCTCATTTTTAGTACGAGGTACTTTTTGACTTTTCCGGTTAAAGTACGAGAAGATTGTTTTTTTAACTTATATGGAATGAATGGATTTTTATGATTTCATAGAAAATTATTTTCATGAAGATTATTTTACAAGTTTTAAAGCTTATTTTTAATCAACTTCTTTTAGATTAAAATTGTAAGACATGTTAAGAAATGAAAAATGTTTTCGAAGAAAAAAAGGATATTTTCCTCAAGAATGGAGTCCAAGTGTTTTATCAAAATTATTTTCCATATAAGATAATATAGGGTTCTATTTATATCCCTATTTTTACATTGATTGGTTATGTTATGATGGAATTAATTTTATGATGTACTTTTATCTTATATGGATTTTGTTATGATGGCATGATGCTTAAGAATCCCATTTTTATTACATGGGTTTTGCTATGATATATGATTTATGATTTTGTGGCACACATAAGAATGGATTCATTATGAGATGGGTGGGACCTATATCTCCCTCCAATGCATTGGGTAAATATTTATATCTCATGAGATAAACATGGCTGGAATGAAAAGTTAATCCGATTTAGTGATACAGGACTGGAATGAGGAGTGAACTCGGTTCAGTAATGGACTTTGTCCGCTAGGATAGTCTTGGCAATGAGTCTTGACTAAACTAAAATGATTTTATATTATTATGTGTGTATTCCACAAAGTTTCATGATTTATGTTATGATTATTGGGATTACATTTCACTAGTATGATTTATCCCATGTTATGATATTATGATCTCTTTTGCAGGTTAAGATATTCAAAATGTTATGTTCTTATGAATATGATATGATTGATATTTCTTTTGTTTACCCTTACTGAGCATTTGATCTCACCATTTTGTATGTTTTCAATTTCCCCAGGTCAGGATGAAGGGTATTAAGTATTTTATGCCAAAATGGGAGTCTAGATATGATGAAATAAGTGGGAGACAACGTAGATGATTTATGAACCAGTTGTTTATGTTTCCAAATTTCTAAAGACACTATACCTATATGGTCCTTTCATGGTTTTGTTATATGTTGTAATAAGTGTGATTCAATTTTTAAGTAATAACAATGTATGTAAAGTATGGGTCGTTATAGTGCCCATGGAATTACCCATACATTCTTGAATCAGCCAGAGCCTTCAGAAAACGTCGCTACCACTTCTCTGTCATCATCTCAGCTAAATTCTTCCTAGAAGAGCAAGCATTGGCGGTGAAAGAAAAAGCAACGCGCCCCGCCAATGCCATCGTTTTCCTGCACTCTCAGAAACTTTATGACCCCAGAGATGGGGATCCCTCCCAGAATTCGCCCGATGATGGATGACTCGTCAAGTGACAGTCAAGGGTATGCTTCGGTTAACACCGTCGAATTGGTAAACCCCTACATGACTCCCGGTGAGGGGGAGCGCCAGGCGAACCTCCCCAAAGTCCCCAGCCGATGCCAACGTCGGAGGAGACATGCCTATATGGGTCATCAGGGCATGTCAGTTGGCACCTCCAGCTAGGCCATGCAGGCCACTGAGACCAGACAATAGGACCAGTGCAGAACTCAGCACGCGCAGCCTCTTCATTAGGTGTCGACAGGCCCTCCTCCACCACTATTTTTGCTACTGGATCAGGCAGAACCACTTCAGTCGTTCCACGAATAGATTCTCCCTACTACAGGCTGATCTCAGATGTCTGTTCCTCATCCGATAGCTACTCTTTGGGTTTTGACTAGTTAGCAGTGGGATATACCCAGTACCAGTCAGCCGCCGGTCCAGCCGGCAGGGCCCGCCATGCCTCATATCACAGAGCATCTTTCTGCAAGCCGAAGATCACACCTAGCAAGGAAGTATGATGTTATCAATCACCTCGCTGGCATACTAGCGAGGCTTTCTATCCTTGAATCCCTTCGCCTGTCTCCAGATATATGCAAAACACTCACCGAGGCTTTAATAAGCCCCCTCCAGTTTGAGATGGAGGTAGCAGCTACAAAATCCTTTCATGCTGAAACAGTTGAGAATTCTTAATGTCAGGCCATCATTTCATTCTCTGGAGAGGATGAAGGCTCCCCCATACATGGGAACATTCACCCATTGTACATCACATGACAATTTAATGACATGGAGGTTCACCACTATCATGTTGACACTGGCTCCAGGATCAACCTTATCCCGAAACGGACACTGTAGAAGCTAGGTTTATCCAAAGATGACCTGACTCCCTCCGATTTAAGAATCCAGGGATATGACAGGACAGTGCAGACCCCGGTCGGAAAGATCCATTTGAAGACCCAGTTTGGCGGCCTAGTTGTCAACACCGAGTTTATGGTTGTCTCCCAAGACACCACATATAATGAATTGATGGGCAGACCATGGATCCACCTGCACGCGACGGTCCCTTCATCGTATCACCAATGCCTCAAGTACTCCCTTAATGGTCGATTGGGTGTACTCTAAGGTGATTCATCTCTTTTCTCTTCTTGTGAAGCCCGCTACTTGGATGGTGACTATTACAAGAGAAAGGATAATCATGTCCAATAAAGTGAATTTGATCCCATCACCATTACGACCGACCCTTGGGCAGGCCTGAATGATGCCTACGTCTTCTTGATCCACCGGTTGGAGGCCACGACCCCTGATATGGGGCAATGTTTTTTCATTTCCAAGAAAAGGGGGAACCATGATCCCAAATCCAGGCGGCGCCGAAAGGTCACTTCGTATTCTTATACGAATCAGGCCTCAGTGATCCCGGAGCCTCCCACTCCCATCAGGTATCAGGGCATCCAGCTCATGGAAACGGTAGTACATCATACTTGTCTATTTTTCCGGGCTGGAATAAGCTGTCTCTGGATGACACGCCACAACTACTTTGAAATTATAAAGCGTGGCCACTTAGGCTGGAGACCAGATGGGATCGGGTATACAACCTTCATTGCTATGGTCTTGGCAGCGCCGGAGTTCCCCGATGCAATAACCACTGCCGCTCAAGCTGGTACCGACCTCCCATCGGGGTATGGTAACTTAGAATAAACATCCCCTATGAAAGATCCCTCCATTAGTAGATAAGGGGATGTCGAGGATGCTCCCCCCGCCTTTGAATAAGGCATCTTTCCCACAGTAGACAAGTTGGTACAATTGAACCTCAGAAGCGAGGCAAACCCAATACCCTCATTGATCAACGCCACCATGCCCCCCGAGGAGCAGCAGTGGTACGCAGACTTCCTTAAACAACACCATGATGTGTTTTCCTGGAGTTACGAGGATATTCTAGGACTAGATCCTTAGGTAGCCATCCACCGCCTCGATCTTCCGGCAAACCATCGTGGGTTCAAATAACCTCCCAGAAAGATGCATCTGTTTTATGGTGCCATGGTTGAGGCTGAAGTTGAAAAACTCATCAGGGCCAACTTCGTTAAGGAGGTACAGTACCCAAATGGTTGTCCAACATTGTACCAGTCAAGAAGAAGAACAAACATATCATAGTCTGTATCGACTTCTGTGATCTCAACTGCCATTGTCCGAAGGATGATTTTCCCATTCCTATGATGGAGATCTTGATTGATGCCATGACTGGGTTCCAAGCCCTCTCTTTCATGGATGTTTAATATGGATATAATCAGATCTGGATGTCCCCTGAGGATGAGGAGTCCACTGCTTTCAGGGTGCCCTAAGGTACTTTCTGTTACCAGGTTATGCCCTTCGGCCTGAAGAATGCAGGTGCCACCTATCAGCGGGCCATGCACCGCATATTCAAGCCAATCCTTGGGACATTGATGGAGTGCTATGTAGATGATCTGGTGGTCAAATATCACTAGTTCTAGGACCATATTAATGATCTTGAGAAAGTGTTCGGCTTACTCCGTTCCCACCACCTGAAGATGAACCCAATAAAGTATTATTTTGGGGTCACCTATGGAAAGTTACTTGGATTTTTATCAGATACTGGGGCATCGAGATCAACCCAGTGAAGATCAAGACCATCAGCCAGATGCCTCCCCTGAGTAATATTCAGGAGCTTTGAGGTTTCCAAGGCCACTTTGTCTATATACGCTGATTCATTGCGAATTTGGCAGGCAAATGTATGCCCTTCTCTTGGATCATGAAGAAGGGCACCGCTTTTGAGTGGGACGAGGAGTGCCAGACCTCCTCTGAGGAAATCAAGCAGAATCTACTTCATCCTCCGGTATTGATGCCACCCGTCTCTAGGAAGCCACTAGTCCTCTATGTCACCACCCTGGAATGGTCCCTCGGTGCCCTTCTTGCCCAGATGAACAATGAAGGGATAGAGAACAACCTCTACTACCGAAACTGCATGCTACTCAATACATAGACTAGATACACCCTCATCAAGAAGAGATTCCTTGCGCTCATGTTTTCCGTACAGAAATTGCAACATTACCTGCAGCACCACGAGGTACAACTGGTGTCCTGAGTAGACTCATTGAAGTATATACTAGGTTGTACCATGTTGACTGGTTGACTGGCGTGGTGGGCGGTAATCCACCAGCAGTTTGGCATCAGGTTCGTGCCTCAGAAGGCTATCAATGGACAAGCGTCGGCTAACTTCCTTACTCTCCATCCAACCCCCGTTGATTGGTCCTTGGACCTATATTTTCCTAATGAAGAAATCCTCTCAGTCGATCAAGCCATCCCATTTTGGCAGATGCACTTTGATGGTGCCTCTCGGAGCCCCACCAGTATGGGTATCAATGATCCTCGACTCAATAGACTAAGCCTGGGTATCATTTTTATTACCCTGGTGCAATCCATTCTACCATATTCATTCCTATTGTCGGAAGGCTGCACCAACAATGAGGTGGAGTATCAGGCTCTCATTACTGGCCTCGAGCTGGCCCTCGAGATCGACGTGCCCCATTTTCATGTGAAAGGGGACTCTGAGCTAGTCATTAATTAGGCCAATAATGACTATTTTTTCAGGAATCCAGAGCTCGTACCATTGTTAGAATGCACTCCCCAACTAATGGACCAATTCCCTTCTTGGACAGAGGTTACCCATGTCCCTCAGTCACAGAATGGTCGAGCAGATACTTTGGCCAGCTTAGCTGCATCACTTGCAGAGCTCGAATATGATGATATGATTATCCACATGGCACATCGGAGAGTCATAGCTCTTGTTACCCCGGGTGGCGGTGACATCCCACAGATAAGCCATCTTACCGTCCACACCCCTGCGGCAGCACCCCTGGGTCATTCGGATGCAGTGGTCGAAATGATTGCCGATTGGAGGACACCCTTGGTTGAATAACTCCAATATGGTAATCTCCCATCAGACCAGGCTGAGTGCGAGCGAATCTGACACCGCGCGCTACAGTTTACCCTCCATAGTGGTCCCATCCTTGATTCAATCCTCTACAAGCACTAGTTTAATGGTGTTCTCTTTCGTTGCAATCATGGGGTTGAGATTCCACAGGTTATGCAAGAGGTTCATGCCAGTTCCTACAGTTCCCATCAGGCTAGGCCAAAATTGACTCTCCAGATCTGGAGATTAGGGTATTTTTGGCCCTCCATAATCCACAGTTGAATCAAGTTCGTCAAGAGGTTCCATGCATTCCAAGTTCATGATAACTTCGTGCATCGGCCACTAGATCCTCTCTATACTACCAAGTACTCTTATCCCTTTTCACTCTGGGGATTAGATGTCATAGGACCATATCCACCAGAAACGGCTCGCCAATTCTAGTTCATCCTGACCGCCACGTATTTCTTTTCCAAGTGGGCAAAGGCAGTTCTTCTCAAGTAAGTCAAGGCCAGTTCTATCGTTGACTTCATGAGTTCCAATATCATCCATTGGTTTGGAGTTCCTCATGTTGTCCTCATCGATAACGGTACCAACATCTGAGTAGTGGAGTTGAAAAAGTTGTACACCAAGTACAATATTCACTCTAACCATACCTCCCGCAATCATGCGTAAGCAAATGGGAAGATTGAGGCGTTCAATAAAACCCTCTCTAACATCCTGCGGAAAATGGTTGGTCAGAACAAGAAGAGTTGGTCAGATAAGCTCCCCAATGCCCTATGGGCTTATTAGATGACGACTCGTAATTCCACCTAAGTGACCCCATATTCCCTCGTATACGGAACTGAGGCTATCCTGCCCATCGAGATTCAGTTTCCCTCATCGAGCACAACCGTCTATGACCAACAAGCGCCAGATAGAGTAGGTGAAATCTATCTACCTGAATTGGAAGCACTTCACGAGAATAGGCTTCGTGCCCTGCACAATCTAGAAAGGCATTAGAGCAGGATGTCTCGAGCCTTCAACAAGAAGGTTTGCCTCTTCTCTTTTCTGCAAGGCGACTTGGTATTGGCCCTCAGGGCGCAAATGATCCCCAATAGAAAACTACCCAAGTTAGATTCCAAATGGGAAGGACCTTTCATTGTCCATAAGGTTTAACCCAATGAAGCATACTCCCTAATGACCATGGGTGGTGGGCGTATAACTCCTCCCACCAATTCCAAGTTCCTCAAGCAATACTTTTCCTAATCCTAATAATCTTGAATGACGTTAAACTACACCTTCAAGAACTACGTGTGGCTTGATTCTCATCCCTATGGGATATGTAGGACCTCCTGAACATTTAGATTCCTGGTCCATCCCCATATCTTAGAGATATTTTTTCTCATCTTGCATGACGTTAAACCGCACCTTCAATTACTACGTGTGGCTTGATTCCCATATTTATGGGATACATAGGACCACCAGAAAATTTAGATTTCAGGTCGAGCACCATCTCTTAGTGATCTTTTTTCTCATCCTGCATGGCATTAAATTGCACCTTTAAGAACTATGTGTGGCTTGATTCCCATCCTTATGAGATATGTAGGACCGCCTGAACATTTAGATTTCGGGGTCTAGCCCCATCTCTTAGAGATATTTTTTCTCATCCTACATGATGTTAAACTACACCTTCAAGAACTATGCGTGGCTTGATTCCCATCCTTATGGGATATGTAGGACCGCCCGAAAATTTAGATTTCGGGTCCAGCCCCATCTCTTAGAGATATTTTTTCTCATCCTGCATGACATTAAACTGCACCTTTATGAACTATGTGTGGCTTGATTTCCATCCTTATGGGATACGTAGGACCGCCCGAATATTTAGATTTCGGGTCGAACCCCATCTCTTAGAGATATTTTTTCTCATCCTGTATGACGTTAAACTGCACCTTCAAGAACTACATGTGGATTGATTCCCATCCTTATGGGATATGTAGGACCACCTGAACATTTAGATTTCGGGTCTAACCCCATCTCTTAGAGATCTTTTTTCTCGTACTGCATGATGTTAAACTACACCTTCAAGAACTATGTGTGGCTCGATTCCCATCCTTATGGGATACGTAGGAATGCCCGAAAATTTTGATTTCAGGTCCATCCCCATCTCTTAGAGATATTTTTTCTCATCCTGCATGATGTTAAACTACACCTTCAAGAACTACATGTGGCTTGATTCCCATTTTTATGGGATATGTAGGACCGCCCAAACATTTAGATTTCGGGTGCAGCCCCATCTCTTAGAGATCTTTTTTCTCATCCTGCATGACGTTAAACTGCACCTTCAAGAACTACGTGTGGCTTGATTCCCATCCTAATGGGATATTTAGGACTGCCCGAACATTTAGATTTCGAATCTAGCCCCATCTCTTAGAGATCTTTTTTCTCGTCCTGCATGACGTTAAACTGCACCTTCAAGAACTACATGTGGCTTGATTCCCATCCTTATGGGATATGTAGGACTACCCGAACATTTAGATTTCAGGTCCAGCCCTATCTCTTAGAGATATCCCGGTCACCTAGGCCCCTTGGCCTATTCCCTTCCATGAAAGGGATATATAGGTGTGGTACAAGGTTATTCCCTCCTTCGCGTTGGGTTGTTAGAAACTATGCCTTCCCCATATTTTTCTCCTAAGAGTCCGCCATCTCTTTGTTCTATACTCATCTGTGCGAATTGGTTGCTCTCAAGTTGAGCCACTTGACCCTTTATAGTGTTTCACCGATGTGTCCAAGAGTACTCTAGTCTAGGACCTGGAGTGTCAGATTCAACTTGGGCAAGTTCCATTCACTTGTCAGTCTTTGTGTTCCCCTTCATTTGGGATTCCATTATCTTCTATAACCGAAGGGACCCCCAAAACGGCATGGATACTAGGACTAAGGGCTCTCCTACCATTACGAGCCAACTTCCTTGAGGGATTTCAGACAACAAATTGATACAAGTCCCACGTTGCGAATATGGTCAGCGGTTGATGCTCATTTGTTTGTCCCCATTTCAGGCTTACGCGACATGGATGCTGTGTTGTGGACATGGTAAATAGTAATCCTCTGTCACCATGCTAACCCCTTAATTCCTTTAATGTTGGTTACATTATTCACATTATGTTCCACCCCATCATGTCCAGGCATAATTTTGACACTCTTGGAACTATCCCTCAGTGAACCTCCGCACGTCAGGGGGACAAAGATGCAATACGACATTCGTTAGGGCTCCCATAGTCTGATCTCTAAGACCATAAACTAAGACCTTCTCTATGAACTATGTGCTGATCAATTATCATCCTCATGGGATACGTAGGATGTACCAGACATCGTGTTTCGGGGTCCAGATCAACTGGGAGCAAGCTTCTTCTACCCCTTATCCTCTGACCCTTACTGGCCTCTTGGCCCGAGGCTCCTTTCTCGGAGTTGCACACGGTGATGATGTGGACCTCATCCTCATGCACTATGGGTATGATTTATCATGTCATGCACATTACTTCATTTTCAAGCCATATGACTTTAAACTGTGCTATCTGGGCCTATCACATGACCCTAAACTGTGATGATATCATCTCGACCGCACGACGAAAAATGAAACTACATTGTGATGACCTCATCATAGTTGAAATCACATTGTGTATCAGTCATTCACCATACCATTTGTCAATGCCAGCATATGGATTGATTCCCTTGGAGATACCGGGATCCCTAGGTCCTTGGCTTGTCGCTTAAAAAAACACATACCATAAAGGACAAACAAAATCTATCAAATGTCGCTCCTTTTAGTATGAGGGTTAGACCTGCATGATAATTTCATCCTTTGAATTGGTACCTTACCATGCCACCCATTATAACTAAATATGTCCTGATTACCATTCTTATGGGATATGTAGGAACGCCCGTGCACCCTGCTCCTGGGCCCATCCAAACTTTCGTTTTCGGTCCACTACCACAAAACAGGGCAAGGGAAGTGCTTCCCTTTATCAGCGCTAAACAGAAAGCGCTAATAAAGGGGTATGCCTTTATCAGAACTATCTAAAAGCGATGATAAAGGTAGCTCTTTATCAGCACTAAAAAAACGCTGATAAATGAATGTTTTATTAGCGCTTTTATTTTTGCGCTGATAAAACATACCTTTATCAGTGCTTTTAATGAGCGCAGATAAAGGTTCTGTCAGTTTTTATTTAATAACCCTAACAGTCCATCCTCGCTTGCACGTGGTCAAGCTCTTGCGGAAGTTGAACCTGGCCCCTCACCGCGTGAACTCTTCCTCCTCATCCTCCTCCTTCTCCTCCGCCACCGCCGCCTCCACCCCCGCTCCCGCTACCGCGACCGCCACTGCCTCTGCCGCCTCCACCCTCACTGCTGCGACCGCTGTCACCTCTGCCGCCACCACCTCCGCCTCTGCCGCCAATGCCGCCTCCACCCTCGTTGGCACGACCGCCGCCACCTCGTCCTCCTCCTCCTCATGCTCTCAAGGTGCTATGTGAGTTCCATGGATGCTATTCCCTTGGTATATTATTTATATATTGTGTGTGTGAGGACCAAATAGTGAATATAGATGTGAAATAGGAATGATACTATATCTTGAGCCTAATTCCAGTAAATATTTCTATAATAGATAGTGTGGTCTTAATGTGATTATGATTATGTCTAGGGATGTGATTCATAATTAGTGATGAGTGTTGAGGACGATGCATGTTGGTCAACTTGTTTTAGAAATTGTTTATCTTCATCCGTGCCTTGTACTTGCACCCATGAATTTGAAGGTGAGTATGCATACACGATAGTTGACCTTCTTAGAGAAGAGTTTTTGGAATAGTATAAGAGACACAAAGCAATGAAGATCATTAGAGTGTTGGAGAAAATGTGGTTTCTACAAACAATGTGGCAATCGGCTTGTGCAACGTGGCCTAAGTTACAACATAAAGGTATTGTAATTTATTTTTTTCTGGAGGGTTTCAGTGTAAATGCATTTTGGAATGATCATTTGTATTCATTGTCTTTTAGGTTTTTTTGACAGCCGAGGGGAAAGGGTGGGGTCTGCAGACAATGGAGGATATGTCGAAGGGTGACTTTATGGGAAATTAGATCCTATATATTTGAAACATTTCCATAGTATCTAACATCTAGAAAAATGGCCTCTTTTCCCTTCAAGCTCCCTGAACCCTGATGGTGATCGGGGTTCGGGGAGCTTGAAGGGAAAAGAGGCCATTTCTCCAACATATTCACACACAAAATCACCCTTCGACATATCCTCCAATGTCTGCAGACTCCACCCTTTCTCCTTGGCTGTCAAAATAACCTGAAAGACAATGAATAGAAATGATCATTCCAAAATGCATTTACACTGAAACCCTCCAGATAAAAATAAAGTACAATACCTGCAAGTTGTAACTTAGGCCGCGTTGTACAAGCTGATTGCCACATTATTTGTAGAAACCACATTTTCTCCAACACTCTAATGATCTTCATTGCTTAATGTCTCTTATACTCTTCCATAAAATCTTCTCTACGAAGGTCAACTATCGTGTATGCATACTCACCTTCAAATTCATGGGTTCAAGTACACGGCACAGATGAAGATAAACAATTTCCAAAACAAGTTGACCAATGTAAGTATTTAATGATACCTTTATGCTTTGTATAATGTTTTTTTCTAATTTATTTATGTGTATATGTGATAGACATACTAGGTGATATGTTTTGTATTATGGGTTTATCAGGAGTCTGTATGATTTCCTGTTTCCACATTTCATTTTAAATAGCATGTTATAATTATATATTTACTATACCCTAATGGCTCAAATAGTCAGGGATATTGTAGATGTTGCTAGAATGCTATAGGATTCTTTTTCCTCAATGGTATTACATTTTTAGGATGTTTTCACTGATGAGGTATAAAATTTACTTCTTAATAAAGAGATAAACTTTATAATCTAGTTAGTTTTGGGAGAAAATTCAGTTTCTATCACAATTTCTAAAATAAAACCAAAAGAGCATCAGTTGTTTGAATTAAAATTTGATGATATAGAATATAATGGTTTCATATGGCATAGTACATTACCATGGGGTTTTATAGTTCTCTAAAATAGATGGTTTATTTGTATTTATTCGTTTGTTGGACTATTGGAGACTGAACCTGATGAGAGTCATGAATATGTATCCTCATCCATGCATTGATAGTCACATTGATCATCTACGATGTTGTATGATCTTCTCCAAGATAGATTTGACATTAGGATACCATTAGATGAGTTATAAATCGATGGACCTACCATGTAATGCTTTTAGGAGTAGTTATGGCCTGTATGATTTTTTAGCGATGATTTTTGGTTTAACTAATGAATTGGTTGTATTAAGGGACTTGATGAATAGGATATTTCATCCTTTTCTGGATCAGTTTTTAGTAGTTTTTTTCAATTAAATATTAGTGTACTCCCAACCCATAGTTGATCTTGACCAACATCTTATCATCACCATGAGTACATTGAGATAGCATCATATTTATTACTGTTTTCTCCTGTTACTCATTGGTTTCCTCTTATTTTCATGTCATGTATTTTCTAAGGAATCATTCAGTCGTTGTAAGACTAACTTGGAATAAATTTTATATATGTTAGTTTAAAGCAGGTATCTTATACATACACGATGTTCATCCTACTGGACACACCATGTATATGGATTTCACATGTGTTTAAAGGAATTTGTACCATGATTTGTTTTTATAAAACCCAAACAATTATACCTGATTAATTAAAACATAATATTAGGCAAGTTCTCGAGATCAAATGCCTAAAGACGATGAATATGAATAAATAATGGATGAATGCCAATCGGTTGACAAAAGAGTACGAAGATGGTGTGAAAAAGTTTATCAAGTTTGCAAGAAGATCATGCATTTGACCCTTCTCAAATCCTTTGTCCGTGTTTACGCTATTGTTATTCAAGATAAATTAGTCCAGAGGAGTTGGAAGAACACCTGATCTGTCACGGAATAGATCGAAGTTATACATGTTGGAATAAACAAGGGGAAAATCAATGTAGGTAGTGAATCAGAGAACACAACATTTTATAGATCATCTAATATGATTAGAAGCGTGAACAGCGAAGACGATCGTATGGAGGGTGTGATTATAGATGTGAATGATGATGAAGATCATATTGAGGAAATGAAAAGGAAAGTTGAAGATGAACTTCGTGATTGCCCAAAATTGTTTGAGAAGTTAAAGAGTTGTGCAAAAATGCCATTGTATGCTGGTTACACTAAATATACAACATTGTCAACCATATTGAAGCTGTATAATTTGAAAGCAAGCAACGGGTGGAGTGACTCCAGTTTTACGGAACTACTTTCTCTCCTGAATGAAATGCTCCCAGATGATAATGAACTCCCAAGCCAAACATATGTTTCCAAACAAATGCTACGATCGATGGGTATGATCTCTGAAAGAATACATGCTTTCCTGAACGATTGTATATTGTTTTTCAAGGTCCAAAAATCACTTAATGAATGCCCAACGTGTGGTGATTCCTGATACAAGAAAGACGATTCTAGTCCTACGAAAGTTGTATGGTACTTTCCAATCATTCTTAGGTTTAGACGCCTATATGGAAGTGAGGAGACTGCAAGACAATTGACATGGCATGCAGATACAAGAATTAAAGATGGGAAACTACGTCACCCTGCAGAATCTCCTCAGTGGAAGAGAATTGATCACGAGTATCCTGAATTTGGGAACGAGCCGAGAAACCTTCATTTGGCGTTATCTACAGATGGGGTGAATCCTTTTGGTTTTCAAAGAATCAGTCATAGTACATGGCTGGTTATGTTGGTAAATTATAATTTACCACCGTGGTTATGCATGAAACGAAAATACATCATGTTATCTATGCTTATATCAGGACCAAAACAACCAGGTAATGATTTTTATGTTTATTTGGCCCCATTGATCGAGGATTTGAAAATATTGTGGGATTCAGGTGTTACGATGTATGATGCTTACAAAAATTAACAGTTCACTTTGAAAGCCATGTTGTACGGGATGATAAATGACTTTCTTGCTTATGGAAATTTGTCAGGATATAGCATTAAAGGAAGTCAAGGTTTTCCTGTTTGCAAACAAGGTACACAGTCAATTAGGTTGAAACATTCACCGAAAACCATGTTTCTAGGACATCGTAGATTTCTACCCCGACGACATAAGTACCGATCTTGGACAACATCATTCAACAGAAGTTCAGAGGAATGTACAACACCATCTCTACTAACATGTGATCAATTGTTTGAGAAAGTGAAAGATTTGGACACTACTTTTGGTAAACCGTTTTCGAAAAACCTTACAAAAACTGGTTAGAAAAAGAGATCAGTTTTTTTTGAATTACCATACTAGAATTGTCTGTATGTCATACATTTTCTTGATGTTATTCATGTTGAAAAAAATGTATGTGATAGTGTCATCGGCACGTTGCTAAATGCACCTGGAAAAACAAAGGATGGAATTAAGGCTAGATTGGACATGGTTGAGATAGGAATACGAGAAGAGTTGGCACCAGTGAAGGGTGAAAAATGAACATTTCTTCCTCCTTCTGCTTACACTCTTTCCAGGCAGGAGAGATATCAGTTTTCCAACTTCTTGAATGACGTAAAGGTTCCAGAGGGGTATTCATCAAATATCAAGAACATAGTGTCAATGGGAGATTTAAAATTAAAGGGTCTGAAATCACATGAATGCCATGTTTTGATACAAGATCTAATTCCTATAGCTTTACATTGCATTTTTTCCAAGAATGTATATTATACATTAACGAAGCTCTGTTTTTTCTTCAAAGCTATATGCAACAAAGTTATAGACCTAGAGAAATTGCCAACTATGGAAAGAGAAATTTCCGTCATATTATGTGAATTGGAAATGTTCTTCCCGCCGACATTTTTCGATATGATGCTTCATTTTATGGTTTATTTGGTGAGAGAGATTAGACTATGTGGTCCTGTACATTATAGATGGATGTACCCCATTGAACGGTATATGAAGATTTTGAAAGGGTATGTCAAAAACCAAAGTCGGCCAGAGGGTTGTATTGCGGAGAAATATATTGTTGAGAAAGCTATTGAATTTTGTACTGAATACCTGTCTGGTGTGGAAATTGTTGGCCTACAAAAATCTTGTCACACTGAGTGTCATGAGGGTGAAGCAATTTCTGGAAGATAGGTTGTCACAATCAATATTACAGATCAGGAGCATGCCCACATTTACGTTTTTCATATCATTTTCGATGTTGCGCCATATGTTCAAACCCACAAAGAAATTCATAGGAATTTGAGTCCTTCTAGGGCTGAAAAATGGATATCAGATACACATAATCGACGGTTTATATGATGGTTTCGAGACCATATTTTTAAGTAGTTAGATGAAAATCCAGACTCAATTTCAGAACGACTTCGATAGTTGGCCGGAGGAGTAAGTGTGTACGTATTATCTTACAATGCTTATGCAGTTAACGGTTTTACATTCTATACTAATGAACATGATGAAGACAGTGCCATGCCGAATAGTGGGCTTACACTTGTGGATGAGGCGATGCATGTTTCCGGTGCTAAGGAAAAAAATCCAATTTATGCGAATATGTCATACTTTGGCATCATCAAACTAATATGCGAGTTTGATTATACGAAATTCAAAGTGCTGATTTTCAATGCAAGTGGGTTGATAACAAGAGTGCTGTTAAAATAGATGAATTAGGATTTGTGAAAGTTGATTTTAGTAAGGAAGGGGAGAAAGTCGAACCATTTATAATGGAATCACAAGCAGTACAAGTATTTTATGGTCCAGACCCCGCAATCCAAAATTGGTCAATTGTTAGGTTATCGACCAAAACAACTGAAGGGTCAGATAAAAGTTCAACGGAGGTTGACCCTTTTTTAAGGACTTCACAATCATTTCACAGCGGTCCAAATGTAGATGGTGTTTTGTATGTCAAAGGAGACCACAATGAATGAATTTACATAGTCGATAGAGGAGTCAAATCACTTCATCCTTTAAAGAAAAAAAAAGAGTACAATAATCAGGTTATTTTTTTATTGTGAGATACATTGTGTTACGGTATGTTATTATCTATTCTCTAGTATTTTTATGTAATATAAATTAAATATTAAACCACTTCTGCAGATAATGACTTCTGCACCTGCTGATGCGCCCAATCCCAAGGCACAAAAGGTTTCTCAACCAGCAGCTGGTGGTCCCACTGCAGAGCAACAAAAGGTTTCTCAACCAGATGCTGGTGGTCCTAGTGTAGAGGAACAATAGGTTTCTCAAACTATTGTTGATGGTCCTAGTGTTGAGGTACAATAGGTTTCTCAACCTGTTACTGTTGGTCCCATTGCCGATGCTAGCACTCCGGGGGAAGATATTGATGATACTTCTGAGGAAATGGTAGGAAATTAAACCATAAAAGCGCAAAAAAAAAAACAAGAGCGTCGTAGTTTGACAGTGTTGGCCAAAAATCCTTAAGGCAAAAGAAAAAGTCATCAAATTTGAGGTGGGATGGAATAAGCGAGGTCAACATGTTAATCCCAACAGAGCCATCTTTAGTAGCTACATTATAATTGTCACACGGCAACACGTGCCGATGGATGTACAGTCGTGGCACCATGTTGTCATCGGGATGAAGACACTATTGTGGGAAGAGATTACAGTAACATTATGATATCATTTTTTTAATTTATTAAAATAAAATAAAATACCAAAACATTGACTTACTCCTCATCATCCACTGCAAAGTGCATTTATAGTAGATGTCTCACACAAGGAATATGTATTAAGAGTTTCAGGAAGGATTCATAGAGGTTTCCACACAATTTTAACGAAATATCATCTTAAAGATGAAGAAGGGAAAATCAAGCTGCACCCACCTCCTCTTTACGCACACTTGATATCCCAAAGAGTATGGGATGTATTTACAACCGTCGTGGTGAGCATACTTTTTAGGTACATTGTGTGGGGTAATATGTTGTTTGACGTTTGCTTGTATTCATCACTCTGATTGACAGTTTTTTATTTATGAAATAGCTACTGAGTGCTGAATATAAAAAACGCGTAACAGAACCAGCGTACCCTTACCGTAAAGCAAGGATGGGGAACACTGAACTTGATAAAAAATTGGTACATCTTTTAAATCTATCCTACTACTAGTTTGTGACATAAAACAACACCATAACCATGTTTTCTGTTTATATGTAGATTGATGAATCGAAATTGAAATCCATATCCATCCCACGCCATGTGCTATGGAAGGAGGCTCGTGTAAATATAGAGGGGACATTGATAGATGAAAACACACAAAAAGTGTGGGAAACATGTGTAAGTATGACATAATATAAATTTGAGTTGCTTTAAATTTCTATTACATTACAATAAATACTTATTTTTCTATATTTTCTATCTGAAATAGTCACAAGAATCAACAACAACCGCACCAGATGTAGACATACGTTCAACAGCCTTAAAGCAGCCATAAAGGTATGTCCGCGTCAGAGGGGCGGGTTTTGGGGTGACACCCCGAACATATTTTCAAAAACAAAAACAAGCGGGGGATCAAAATGAAAAAATGGAAAAGCTGCAATAACAATTATCTATTTTTCAAGAAGAATTACAATACCAGAGAGAGATGATATCAAAATTGATGGGGGAGAGGGAAAGAGAAGAAACAACTCAACAACAACTCGTGCATGACGATCTCTCACTACCCCCCGCCAGCTTTGCGGCGAGCCATTCCCCTAAAAAACCTGACTTAGATGAGGTATTCAATGTTTTAATAATTGTTTCTGTGAAATGTGATTTACATAGACATTGATACCTTTCCTGTAATAATATTCCATAGGGTGAAAATGACTGTGATTTATATTTATCAACTCCCACCTATCGCCTTGTAGCGAGGGCTATGGTGTTCAATACGGAAAACGACATGCTACACAACAGAGAGATTCCAAAAGATCATATTAGAGTGTCAGTTAACGTATCTAATGAGCCGAGTGCCGAGCTACCTGTTCCAAATGATGACGACGACATTCATACAGTTGAACAAACTGTTGGAACATTCATCGCATGGCTGACAGTTCTTGTTAAAAAACATGTCGACAAAAAGGTATTCATTTCTAATTAATTTTTCAAGCTGGACCTTTAACATTTAATGAAAAAAGGTCTAAACCAATGAATGTTATTACAGAATGACAGAGACTGTGGGGTGAAATGAAATATCAGCTCAAAACTATCTCAAGGATCAACCAACCTATTAAAATGATCTATTGAGAGCACCTTCACCACGCCCGTTCTACATCCATAGTTAATATCATTGCGGGCTCATGTGGATACAAAGTTGAAAGAAGACAATACTCAAATAGTTGATTTCAAAAAAGATATGTATAGAGAAGAGATATCAGATTTCATTAGTGCTAAAAATGTAAATGAACTCCTCAAGTATAAATGGCTAGGCGCCTCAGTTGTAAATGTATACATGAGGTAAGTTTTCATGATTTGATTTTAGAAAAGCTGATATACTCTGATAATTTTGACTAAATAAATTTTATATTTGTCGCAGACGTATATATGAAAAGCAATTGAAGGGATTTCCCCATGAACAAAAATTTGGACTCGTTAGTCCTCACACCACATCTTCAAAAGACGAAATAGATTCTGTTAAAGAGGCTACAATAATGTCATCCCTGCTCAAATCGTTTGAAAACAAAATTACGGATGATAGAATCTTTTTAATACCAATGATGCAGGGGTAAAACTCTACAATTTAATCATATCAACTATATTTTCATTTCTTTCTTTACTTATTCCTTTTTTTATTTTTAGGGAGCATTGGATGCTGATTGCAGTCAATTTGGATACTCCAAAGATTTATTTTCTGGATTCAACGCATGGATATCCAACAAACCGACCACGCGTGATGGAGTTTGTTAATTTGTAATACACTAAATCCAATATTTTAAAACTAAACATCTAGTTATATAATTTATGTTATCTTTTAATGAGGATTCTGTTATGATATGGTGGTGCATCAATATCGTCTAATGCATGAAATGAATCCAGGGCATAAGGATGAGCATGCCTACAAGATCAACAACTGGAAAAGTATCCGGGTATATATAATAACATTTCACTATCCAAACACATATAAAAAAATTTACTTATTGTTGTCGATGTTTCTATAGTGTCCAAAACAAACAAACAGAAAGGACTGTGGTTATTATGTTTGTAAATTTATGAAAGAGATTGTATTTCATCAACAAACTAGCATCCCTGATGAGGTATTTTTGAAAATAATTACGAGTTCATTTAAAATATTTATTAATCCTTTGTGTATTTATATTTTTTCATTACTACTATGACTGTCGCAAAAACTCATATTCAGAAGATGATATACATGTGTTTAGAAACGAATGGGAAACATACCTGATGGAAGATTGTACACAAATAGGATGAAGGTTAATTCCTACCACTTATGTTATCTATATATGATCATTTATTATCCTCCAACCTTCTTTGGTGAATTGAGAATGCTCTGATGTATTGAAATATTAATTTATTACTCAATGTTTTCTATCCCCGTATTCATATTATTGATCATTGAACAAATCAATATTGAAGTAAGGCTTGATGGTGTGCAGTTCGTATGGGGTGAACGACAAAACCACCAAGGATCAACAAAATCCATTTTCTGTATCTCGTTTGTTTGAACATGTATTTGAGCACACATGTTGTTGTTTGACTTGCACAATTATTTCTAGGTAGATGCATGAGATAATCGGTATCGTTGAGGGATTTTTTGGAACCAAAATATGTGTCCCAAGATAATTCAAGTAAGGGAAAGGTTGGTTGAGATGAAATCCAAGCTCAAACGACCAGTACATCATCAATAGAATCAACCCTGTGATGCACCATCATGTAGAATCTGGTCCTCGTGATGTTTTGAGGTGTTTATAGAAGGAATGGGGAGTCTGATAAGTCCCATGGACACCATAAATAATGTTTACAGACAGCTCCACATGTTTTTTGTGCCTCATGCCTCTTTACAAGGATCATGCCATTCACATGGTCCATCTTAGCATGTATGTCCCATTCATCCCATTGATACTCTTGGAAGAACCTGAGAATCTGACAATGCATAAGCCCCACAAAACCCATAATCATCCAACCAAGAGTATTCCTAGTGTGAAGGGAATCTAACCATGGGTAATACCCACAACATACCTCTTTTAAATATATGGTTTTTGTTCCTTTTATTCTAAATAGGGTACATAGGAAGCCTCCATGAGGTTAAATCCCAACCAATGGTAAACCATGGTGACCCCCTCACTGGGGTACACCTTCGCTTACTTTCCCTCTTGTATTTCCCTTAGTGGCATCCGAATAAGTCTTCAAAATGAGAAACCTTACCTTTATGGGATGCACCACACTTGGGTCAGACCTCATTGGGCGTTTTGATCCATTTATCAGGTAAACATTCCAGGTGATCCCTCCTAGAGATGTACCTACCTGATCCACCTTTATAAGTGTTTTGATCCACCCAGGTCTTACATCTATTTAAGACATTAAATCATGACCCTCTATCCTTGTTGGATGTTAAACTCATGGAATACCACAAGTTAAACATGGGTTTCCATTAATATACTCAATATTAATGTTTAATCAGTCCTTATTAAGGTATTGTGGTGGTGTGGTTTTATGTTTTCTAGCAGATTTTGGAAGATTCCACGCTTTATGTAGGTGATTCTATGCTTTTACATTATATGATGATTTTATTATGCTGTATTTGCTTTCTAAGTGTACTATATGAAATGTTTGTGTGGTTAAAAATGTGTTATCAAAGGAACTTGGGGTGTGTATAGACTTGAAAGTTATTTTTAAAATGAATGCAATTGTATTTTTTGTGGATTTTTATGCTTAAGTCCTTTAAATGTGTTTAATGAAATGAGAAAGTTGTGTAATGGGTGTTTTCAAATGGATTTAATGTGTTTTTGAATTTTAAAGAGGGGTTTCTTATGAGATGTAGAGAGTATATATATGTTTATTTACATTGAATGAAAGTACATGAGAATGTGTTGATATATATGATGTGTATAATTGAAATTGAGCACAATTTCCATAAAAGGTATTTTCTTTATGATGTGCATGGGACAGGGTGAGAGGGCAGGGTTGGTTTTCTGGGGGAGGGGGAAGGGGGCAAAGTGGTAGGGGGAAGGGGTAGGGGGTGTGATGGGTTCTTTCGAAATATGGTGGTGGTGGGCAGGGGGTGTGCAATGGGCATGGGGGAAGTGCGTTGGGCAGGGGTGTGCTGGGGAAGGGGGCAGGGGGTGTTCAGGGGGCAGGGAGTGTACAGTGGTAGGGGGTGTGCTCGGGGGTGGGCAGTGTGTAGGGGGTGTGCTGGGGAAGGGGGCAGGGGTGATTCTTTTTTATGGAATACGGGGACATATATCCATGGTATTAAACCGTGGCTATTGGTATATAGCCAAGGTTTAATGTCATTGCAAAAGGTCCATCATTGGTATCCAATAGAGGAGGATAATAGGGTTGAAGATATTCCACCACTCTTTTAATGTAATTGATAATATTTTATTTATCTCAAAAGTAAGGGAGATATCCCATGGGGGAAGGGAGAAGGAGGAGAGTGCGTGTAAAGGATTTTGTTGAGTGGAATGAGGGATATATGAGGGTAACCCGCTTTAATGGTTGATAGTGAAAATTTGTTAATTCCACTCATTAATTAGGTGAATTATTAGGCCTAAGGGTAAAATAAATCATTTTCTAACAATATGGGAATCAATATACACACACTTCTAATCCTTATAGTTTCATTGAGTGGATTACAATCCATTATTAAACCATATTGATATACTTCCCCAAAAACTCATACCTTACACATGTTCATAACATTATTTGACAAACCATTAACCATCAATGTGAGACCATCATAACCATAGAACCAAACTATAGGTTTATCTATTCCCCCTAGAATCATTAAATAGCCCATGTTCTACTAAACATTGGGCCATTTGATTATTATAGATGATTAGCCCTAACAATGCACCAATTTCGTTAATTGGTTATTTTATGTTTTGTGCCTCACTAGTATAATTCCATTTAGCAACCCCATTCTTTATTTCATTATTGTATAACTAACATAATATTTGTTTTATTATGTAGGTGAAATATTTTTCCTCAGTTCGAATGCTTTGTTCGGAAACCACCGCCTTGGACGACAATTTTTTAGAGCAGATGGATGCAAAAATGATGGAACATCATTGTATGTTAACTATTTGTTGGATAAATGTAATTGTAACCAAATTAAACATTGTTTGAAATGTATATAGAAGTGTATTGTTTTGTATTCGTGATTTCAAGTAAATGAATGTATCATTTTTGTTCTTCTGTGTATTGTGTGTGGGTGTTGTGTGTGTTGTGCGCAGGTTTTGTTTGGACTCTGTGCAGGTGCTGTAATGTGTGCAGGTGCTGGGTAGGTTCTGTGCAGGTTCTGGTTTTGGATAGGATCTTTGGCCTTTATCAGCGCTAGATAAGTGCTGATAAATTGATAATATATCAGCACTATATTGATCACTTACTAAGGTAGTTTTTATCATCACTCAAAATAGAGCTGATATATTATACATTTATCAGCGCTAAAAATAACACTGATAAATACTACTTTTATTAGCGCTGATAAAAGTTCCCCTTTATCTTCGCCGAGATTAACATCACTTTTTAGCGTTGTTAAAGTCCATTTTTAGTGCTATTATAATCCATATTTGTAGTAGTGGTCCCCCAACCTAAAAACTCCCTAGGGAACATATGTTGATGTGGAACTCATCCTCATTTATGTCGGGTTGTATGAGTTACATCGCCATGAGTCTACCGAATTTCCTACTGTCCACGGTCTGAGATCAAAGACCATAAAATAAGATCTTCTCCAAAACTAAGTATGGATTTATTCCCATCCTTATGGGATATGTAGGAATGCCCAGACATTTCTTCTCAGGTCTAGCCATAGGAATCACAAATCCCATCCTTTCCCACTGTCAGCCCCTTGGCCTGACACCTCAGGGAGTTGTGTAACTGCAAAATTTTCCCTGAACAAGTTTGGGATGCCCCATAATGACATTGAGAAGTGAAATCTCCCTCACCAAAGAGGTCCTGTCTAAAATTAGGAATGATCCATGATCAGATTAATTCTCTCACCAAATGTGCTTCCACCACGGTGATGTAATTTCAAGAGTGTTGGATTCTGTTTGAACAAACCACCACTTCACCTTCCACGCTTTGTGTGCCCTTTATTCGGACCCTCATCCTCTTCCACGTCTGAAGGGACCCCCTAACAGTACGGATGCTCAGCTTATGGCCCACCTGCTGTCCTGGGATAATGTTTTGGAAGACTGATGGATGATATTTTCAGTTAGGTCTTGTGTTTCAAACATGGTTAGCGGTCGACCCTCATTTTTACCCCCATTTCAGTCTAACGCAATAGGGATGTTGTGTTTTGAACATAGTCAATAGTTGTACTTTATTACCATGCCCCTCACACAGTGTTTTGAATTTTGGGTAACGTGATTCACATTTTTCATTCCCCTATGTTAGGACTAATTCTAATACCCCTGGAATTTCCCCACTCGTGCGCTAGAGCACATTGAGAAGAAGATACATCGATCGGTCTGAAGTCATCTTCCTTTGATCGGACCTCCCTCTTCTCCTTGGATATCCGGATTCGAATCTCGAATGCCTGAAGCTTGGTTGACTCTCTCGCGATCAAACAAAGTGATAGTACGAGAATCCCTTATTTCTCACATTGGGTATAGCCCATGTGAGCTTAGGAATGGATTTCTATTTATTTCAGAATTATGGTTGAGCACGTTAAACTAAGGGGATAAGTAAATAAATTTTTCCATACATACAGTTCAAAATAAGAAGCAGTAAAGAGAAATAATTTTATGAGTTCGGCTAAAACAGGGGCCCTTAAGGGTTGGCTTCCTGGATGGATCATTCCAACGCTTCTACCATTTGGCTGGTGGCCTCCAGGACTGCTTCTCGCTCCCTGAGGACCCTCTTTTCATGAGAAGCCACGAAGCGAAGTTCGATGACTTATACCATGCTCGCACCTATTCAGTTTGAAGTTTAGTAATCTGGTGACTCGCTTCCACTAGTTGTTCTTGGGTGTCTGCCAGCGGGGCCCTCAACTGCTCCACGAGATCAGAACAGTTTGCAATGAATATCTCCTTTTCTTTCACCTGTTCTTCGAGGCATCAGACCTCCTGCTCTGCCTTTAGAAATGCTTGGGTACTCCCCAACTCCTCCCGACATTATGTGACATCGGAGCACCGGCTGATCTCGTGTATCTTTTCAGCCATGTAGTCACAGACCATCGAGTGAAGGCATTGAGAATCTGTCCCTCCGACACACAGAAAATGCATCCAGGTGTAGAGCGATCCCATCCACTTTATCCATTCCTTCCGTGGCTGAATGAGAAAATGGATAATGCA
The DNA here is from genome assembly GCA_963277665.1 of Viscum album. Taxonomy (NCBI): domain Eukaryota; kingdom Viridiplantae; phylum Streptophyta; class Magnoliopsida; order Santalales; family Viscaceae; genus Viscum; species Viscum album. The sequence goes on from OY728136.1 coordinate 769,605,701, forward strand.
CTTCCACCCATTGCGTCGCATCATCCGGCTCTCCTCGACCGCTTCCAAGTATGAATCATCAATATCCTCGAGATTAGCAGGCCGATAGACTGGAAAAAGGCCAACAGGTTTCCAGCAGGGTCTTCTATAGATATTCCTCATAGGGGGTTGGGATCTTTAGCATTTTAGCGACCTTACCCTCTCGCCTCGACCTCAATGGCACCTTCATCGACTGCCGGCCCTGCCCCGACAATAGCGCCACTGGTTTCCACCACTCTATGCTCATTAATTGCCAGGGCTGACTCAGTTTGAGAAGAATGTCCTGGATCAGGAAACACGTTTTCCATTGACTCGCTCGCGGATGGTTCGGGCTCAGCAGCCCAATGAGCCTCTAATGTCGTGATCACTGTATAGACAAGGAGCTCCCTAATCAATTGATTCCTCTGACAGCAAGTACCGGTATCAAAGAAAGGAATTTACAGGAATCCAAGACACCAACCTCCAGTGTTCTGGATGTTATAGGAGCTATCATAGTGGGGGATCCCTCAACGCTCGTCAGTTTAATAATGGGCATTATTGCCCAACCTTGTTCCAGTGGTGCTTCCCCCCCTCCTTCGACTGCAGACTCTTGATGAACATAAATATGCTCCTGAGTAAGATAAATATGGTGTATTAAGGATTGAAAAGGAAAGTGGATAAAAGGAGGAGGATAGATAAGGGTTGAAACATACCTCGAGTAGCTCAGTCACATCTATATCAGAGCTGATGATCTTTCCACTCTCCCAGAAAATCCCTTGGTGGGATGCCCCTTAAGACCCTTCACCTTCAAGATCCTCTTCTCCATCACCTTCTCCTTATGCCTCCTCCTATTCTATATCGCCGCCCTCTGGCTCATCATTTCTTTCATCATCCTCCAATGGCATCTTTTCTGGATCATGATCCTGGATGAGCATCACTTTAACAAAGAAAGATGGATCCACATGCCGACCCCGTTGGTGTGCATACATGTCCATGGATGTCAGATACACATGCTGACGATGAAAGTTCACTCTTTCGACAACCTAAAAAAGCCCGATTTCTGGCAGCTGGATCCCATATCGTGTTATCTTCTACCAGAGGGCTTCAGTACTCACCAACTGCCACAGGGTTAGCCAAGCTGACCATAGTGCCAGGAATATTGCGTTGTGAGAAGTTTGAATCAGATATCTTATTTTCATCCCAAGAAGTTCTATGGTCACTTTGTGGGACCCTCCTCCTCTAGGTGACAAGGGCGTGGCCATGCCATGAAACGTCCCCTCCACTGAGGTCCCGGACTATGCGGGCCACATTATCCAACATGATTCCAGTCTTCCATCTCTAACAATACTTTTCCTACTCTCTTGCCGCTGGGGTTTCACACTGGCGACCTTGTGTTACCGAACTCGCTTCCACAAAAACCCCTTAGGGTATGCTATGTCCCAATGTTCGAAATACTAATTTGAGAGGCCAATGTCAACTCCGGTGGGGGGAATGGTGATGACGTCACCAGAGCCATAGGTCATGGACATCAACAACATTTGGAGAAGAATGCATGGATGCCTTTCTTCCCAGACATCTGTGTATACTTTTTTTGGTATCCGCTGGAGGCACCCAAACTTCCTGGGGAACCTAGGCGGCACATAAGGCTTGTAGAAGATCATCCCATCAATATGGGCCACAAGCACCCTACCTCTAATGCTCTGGAAGTACTCCCTCTACCCCAGCGAGCCTTTCCCATTGTCTATCATCTGGCCAATCGGGGTGGGGAATGGGATGAAAGAAAAATTGGAATGATTACCAATTCTGATCCATACTCCCTCCTCATTGAGCATCAGTCGCTTGACCCCAACAATGTTCATCAGGGAAGGTCACAAGCCATTACCTGGAGGAAGAATGACATTCGGGAAGGTATATCCACAACAATGAGCCAAAACCCAGCCATATAAGATCAGGAAGGGCCGTAAATTCTCCTAGGTGACCCCCCTCTTGAGATGTGCCCCAAAATGGCATACAGACGAGCCAGCACGGGGACCCCCAAATTGAATCTTTTGTTAGCAGCCATGATGCCAACCATCACCAGGGTCATTGGACAGACTCCCATCCTTGATTCCCTCACCAGTAAGAGCCACACACTTAGTAATGTGGCAAGGAATCCGGCGTATAGAACATTCGAGTCCTGACTCTCATTTATGCTACATACCTATGAATGATTGTTCCCCACCTCTAGGATCTTCCAGTATGATCCGCTCTTGCTCCTCTGTGCCATGGTTGGACACCGTCTCCCTCAACCTGGCATATTGACTATTGGATCCCCTTCCAGGAATAGGCTAAACCAGTCCTTGTAAGCGATGTCCTTTAGGAAATCCTTGACCCCCAGCCTCTCCTTAGCCAGTTCCAATAAGTTCTATGTCAGCATGGGGGTTCTTGATCCGTCTCCCCGGGTGCTAATTGGTGGAAGGAATTCATCATATTGGTGGAAATCCAAAGGGATACCACTGATGTAGTGAATGTACCAATGACTGATACCAACTTCCCCATGATGATGTTGGAAGGTATTGGTATCGGGGGACCACCGAGTGAATAGCTTTGGCCCAAGCTCGTGTTGGTGGTAGAAGTGAAATTGCGACGTCCACATCGCCTCGAACAAGAAAATATGCCATAGCTCAGCCTCAAATTGGTCACATGTATAGAGAACCCAGTATACCCAGAACCATTCACTGGTGAAGTTGCCTCTGGACCGCAGGTCCCAGTCCTGCAACCAACCTTTAGCCTCGTCAGTGACGCTCTGATGGAAGGTGCTTGCGTAGAGGGCCGAGGAAATCTACGTGACAGGTTCACTCCCTGAAATGGTCATAGTCCTGGGATTCAGTACATAAACATCCATATGCTTGGTTTCCCTAGTAGGATGACTATTTTTGGTGATATTGTATCGAGGGAGATCATCCTCACAGGTCACCCATGATCACAGTGTATCAACTTCAAAACCTTACAAAGAGACCTCCTCTAAGATACCAAAGTCCCATAGTAAAAATTGTTGGATAGGGCATGCTCATTTTGTGTGGGGGTTAACATATTGAAAAGGGAATGGTTATTGGAGACAATCCATTGTGCGCCATAAACCTCCGGGTTGTTGACCGTTTCAGCCCTTCGAGCAGCGGCTTCTCCCTCATCAACCTGGTTTGCGACCATCTTCTTTCGACAAGTGATCGAGTAGCAGGCGCGGAATATGAGAGGGTGGCACAAAAAATCAGTGAACATCGTGAAATTTCAGGATGTAGTGCAAAAAATATCAGGTTTTCATGTAAAACGACATCTGCTCTCACTGGGATTGTGCGCAACCATAGCGGTTTTTCACATGGGGCTGGAGAAATTTTCGCATGCAAGAGCTTGGAGCTAGTCGCGTGAGGAAATTCTTATAGACCATAGGACCCACGACAGATTTTATAATCAAATCCTGGTTTACATGCATGCACGAAAAGTGGATTCTGCACCCCCTTGGGTTTTGCGCGCCGCTAAAGGTTTTTTGCATGCATGGACCCCACAGAGTCCTACATTTCGGTATTTCCCTCAGAATCTGACCGTTGCGGCCCCTTGCCAATCCGATTCTGAGGGGGGGGGGAATTTGTAGACGCAGAAAAACACTCAAGGGATGAAGAAGGTTTCAAAATGTCAAAGTGAATTCATATTTGTATCCAGGGACCCATTCTAGGGGGCTGGAGGAGTCGCGTGAAAAAAATTCCTAAGTGAGCGAAAAAATAATCCCCACGAGGAAAGCTTCGGGATTTGCAAGAGTTTTGAGGCAGGGGCGTGGAATATTTCACGCCCCTGCCCCGCACAGTTGACATTTCACGCCACTAACCTCAACGCGCAATTTTTTCACACTGACCAGTTTTCTGCGCCGCCGAATGCCTCTAAATAGAAGGAGACCCCTTCGACTTCTAGGCTGAAGAATCTAAATCGGCTCTCATGCAAAAAATTCTCCTTTCGTGCATGAAAAGATGGATTTCAGGTACAGTTATTTTCGCACCAAGTCACCCCAGGGTCCACCATCACGTAAGATCCCTTTGGTTTAGACTGAATTCCAATCCTTTCGGGGTCCAACCCCTGCACGAAATCCTTTCCACTTGCGCGCAGGCTGACCAATTGCGCACAATCCCCTTAAATTAGGCGCACCCCAGTCATTGTGTGCAATCATTTTGAATCATGGACAAAGCCTCGGCTCCACTTGCATGCTAATCCTCACTGATTTCATGCCAGCCTGGTGTTTTTCGTACAGGGATGATTATTTCACGCACATGCCTCAAAGGTTGTGCACAACTCTTTGGGACCCCTCACTCTGGTGCTTCCCAGCTACCTCTTCACTTTCATTCCCCGTAATCCTTGAGTGTACCTTTGAATGAGTGTCTGATTCTATTTTTATAGATGCCATTTGTAGGTGTCTCTCACGCCCCGGGCATCCGCATCATACACCGTTTTCCCGTACGACCTTCTAGGCTCGTACGAAGTAACTTCAGAGTCGCTTGGTCGGTTCTTCCTATTGCGTTGCTTCACCTGATGCTTCTTCGTATAGGCACACTAACGAATATCGCTTCTTCACATAGCCACACTAACATGGACCCCACGATGGTTCACTCTATGACACCCCCTCGCCACGGCTTTGTCTGTCCCCTCTCTGCACCAAGGAGAAGAGGGTACTAACTATGTAATTCCTAGGGGTGAAGAGTGAACCCACCTCATCCGAGCTGCAGGATGTTAATCTTCCAAGAACCATCCTACTCAGAACGTGACATTAAACTGTGACCTTGACCCGTGCCTCGTACGCAGGGTCCCCCACCTTAGACATTCTCTATGCCCACTCGTCTCCATGGGGATGGGATCACCCCTACCAGGGGATGATATCCTCATTATCAAAGTGGCGTTTGTCCACGGGGAAAGGGAAACCACCTTGGTGTAAGCCCCTAGATTTTTGTGCCAGAGGCAGCATCCCTACTCCTCCTTTCATCTTCAGTCCCCAGGGCCAGCGGAGGGTGTGGTGGGAAATGGTGCTTCCCTTTACTTTGGTACCAAATTTCTCTCCCGCTTCGCTTTGTTGCCTCAGGCCTCCATCTAGAAGTAAGTCCCGACATCTTGGGCTTCTAACCACAGATAATCCCCTATTTTCTCTTTGGGACACTCCAACCATAAGCCCCACCCCATTTTCCACGGATGTACCATCCGCGAAATGATTGTCGGGTCCTTGCTGCCTCTTGTTTCTCACACTGAGCACGACTCATGTGGGCTTAGAGTATGAATCGAACATAACACCACCACACCCTAACTACGAGGACTTTGATCCATGTCAAGGCATGGTACGTAGGAAGCCTCCACAAGGTTCAATCCCACCACCCGGTCGTTCCGACCATCTTCACTTCGGTTCAACAACACCTTGGTCCACCTCAGAGTGTAAGCCCCAAACACCATCCGAACTATGAGGACTTTGATCCTTTCCATGGTAAGGTACGTAGGAAGCCTCCCTGAGGTTCATGCCCGACACCCAACATGCCCCGACCATATCCATGTCAGTGTGCCAAGCCCCTTTCCATCCCGAACTATGAGGACTTTGATCCATGTCAAGGCATGGTACGTAGGAATCCTCCATGAGGTTCAAGCCCACCACCTAGTCATTTCGACCATTTTCACGTCAGTTCACCAACACCTTGGGCCGCCTCAGAGTGTAAGCCCCAAACACCATCCCGAACTATGAGGACTTTGATCCATGTCAAGGCATGGTATGTAGGAAGCCTCCATGAGGTTCAAGCCCACCACTCGATCATTCTGACCATCTTCACGTCGGTTCACCAACACCTTGGACCACCTTAGAGTGTAAGCCCCAAACACCACCCAAACTACAAGGACTTTGATCCATGTCAAGGCATGGTGCGCAGGAAGCCTCCACGAGGTTCAAGCCCACCACCCGGTCGTTCCGACCATCTTCATGTCGGTTCACCAACACCTTGGGCCGCCTCACAATGTAAGCCCCAAACACAATCCAAACTACGAGGACTTTGATCCTTGCCAAGGTAAGGTATGTAGGAAGCCTCCTCGAGGTTCAAGCCCAACAACCATTGGCCCCAACCGCCTCTGTTTCGGTGTGCCAAGAACCTTTACACCCGAAATACGAAGAATTTGATCCTTTCCAAGGTAAGGTACATAGGAAGCCTCCTCGAGGTTCAATCCCAACACCCAGCAGGCCCCGACCATCTCTGTGTCGGTGTGCCAAGCCCCTTACCACCTGAACTACGAGGACTTTGATCCTTTCCAAGGTAAGGTACGTAGGAATCCTCCTCGAGGTTCAATCCCACCACCCAGTCATTCCGACCATCTTCACTTCGGTTCACAAACACCTTGGGCTGCCTTAGAGTGTAAGCCCAAAACACCATCACAAACTACGAGTACTTTGATCCATGTCAAGGAATGGTAGGTAGGAAGCCTCCACGAGGTTCAAGCCCACCACCCAGTCATTCCAACCATCTTCACATCCGTTCACCAACACCTTGGGCTGCCTTAGAGTGTAATCCCCAAACACCATTTCGAACTACGAGGACTTTGATCCATGTCAAGGCATGGTATTTAAGAAGCCTCCATGAGGTTCAAGACCACCACCCAGTCATTCCGACCATCTTCACGTCGGTTCACCAACACCTTGGACCACCACAGAGTGTAATCCCCAAACACCATCCCGAACTATGAGGACTTTGATCCATGTTAAGGCATATTACGTATAAAGCCTCCATGAGGTTCAATCCCAAAACCCATCGGTTCCGACCACCTTCATGTCAGGTTCTCCCCCGTCCCGCATGATGTTAAACTGTATACACCATCCTGAACTATGTGGACTTTGATTCCCTGCCACGAAGATACGTAGGAATCCTCTATGAGGTTTGAGCCCATCAATACTATCTCATCCTGATATCTCCCTCGAGCCTATGTGTCTCGAGAATCTCATGCCCCAACCGAGAGGTTCCACTTCTTTTGGGTCCCATCCATGCGTCCATTCTCATGGGTCTTCTCCTCTGGTGTCCCATCGTCCCACAGAACTATGCGAACTTTGATTCCATGCCACAGGGATACGTAGGAATCCTCTTCGAGGATCAAGCCCAACTTCACCATTGCCCTTGCGATTGCCATATTTCACCCCCTTCACTTCATTACCCATCCTGATCCTCACCCGGGCCGCCATGTCCCAGTGGGAGCATGCCACCCCACACCCCAATCCATCAAACAACATTTGGGAAGCCACCCACATGATGGCCCTAGTATCAGTGTTCCCTACATTGGGTTCCTCTATCTGATCCACTATAATTATTGTTCCGATCAGTCTGATCCATCTCCGATAGATGTTAAACTTGCGGCATAACCTATGTTAAACATGGTAAGCTGAGGAAAACCTCAGATACATGCCCATGGAATATGATTGTCCGCATTCTATGTGGGATGCCTCAGGCTTCCGCACCCTCGAGAATCCCTATAATAAGGGACAGAAGATAGACACACCAATCCCCCGACGTCCAGACACAGCAGTGATGCCCAACATGACTACTCCCCTAACCGAAGGTTACTGCCCTGACTGGACCCCTTGGAATGTCCTGACAGATGTAGTGTAATTAACTAGTTTCCATGAAGATATGGCCCCAAGAAGAGTTTCACGAACAAAGTCTTAAGTCTATGAGGGAGACCCGGACTAGGTGACGAGCTCCAAGGATGAATCCACGAAAGGAAGAACCAATATCCCATAAACCCATTTCGATCAGGGAGGAGACATCCCTGAATAAGGAGCGGATGCCGCCTGCCTTTGCAAAGCGAGAATGTGGGGTAACAGTTGCACGTCCTCCACCTGACGGATGCGCGCTCCCCGACGAAAGCGTCAGAAACAGTTGTAAAGATGGATATTTATCACTTTATGACATGGGTTATATTTATGATCATATATGTTGATATTTTTAGTACCAATTTTAGTAATTGTGGTTTAGACTAACTATCTTCTGGTTATTTAAATCATTATAATGTTTGGTATTTACTGTAGATTATGTATATAGTCACCACTACATGGGATTTTCTTACGCATTTTCTATCTTATACATTAGATGGAAAACAATTTAGAGACATTGGTGGACCCATATTATGTAATTCATAGTAATACTAGGTGGTTGTGACTGTGTACGGTGGTCATTCCCTAAGATATTTAGTACGACTCTCTCTTTCTCCCTCAGTAGATATCATTGTTTTTGTTACTTTCCATTTATTGGGAATGTATTTCCCCCTCTTTTTACATGTTTTTTTTGTGATATGATTTCCAATTAATGTTTGTTTCATTCATTTGATTACATTATAGAGGATTAAACATATATTTTTATCCCTACACTATTGTGTGGAGATGTGTGTATTTTTAGGTGTACTTTAGTCTATTTCCTCTCATCATGTCAGATATACTAACTTGGTGATAGTATCAAACCCTTGACCTATTAGAGAAATGCATGGGGTTTCACTGTTATCATACAAGTGTCTCAGGTGGTGACCTAGTGGGTTGTGTCATGAAAGAGTTGTAAGAAATCTTGGTATATCTTATAGATTTTTTTGAGATATATTTGTTTTTAGGATGTGTTTGTGAATATAGTAATATGGTTATATGATTCTTGGATTCATATCTCCTTACATAGAAACTAGTGATGATGTGGTGGATGACGTATTCATACATCTTGACTCTAGGAACCATCTTGTTGACTTAGAATACTGAGGAAATAGTATTAGGGAAACCAATAGTACATGTCTCAAATAGGAATGGTTAATTGTCCTCCGTTTCCTTCTCGAGTCATCTCCCAATATATGATTAATTCCATATGGTATTTCATTTAATAAAATTTGAATTACACCACGAATACTAGAAGATAAAATAATATGATAGGGTCATAAAAAATCAGTTGAGACATGATGCCTTAGTTCACAGACCTCACTAGGAGGAGATCCCTCTATGCGTGTTGAGAGAAGCACTCCCACTAGATTAGAGTCATTTGGACCCACCTCCTTCTTTTTAGGATAATGATCATATGTATGTTAAGATTTTTTTTTCTAATCTAGAAGGATGATTTTGAAGGTATTATATGTTTGTTATGTGAGTTTTAGGGATAGAGACCAATCCAATTTCATGGATTGTCAGACCATTGAGTAGAATATGATTTTTTATAGTCAATGGTTTTGATTTTTTTTTATAGAGAGGAGCCCAAAATAATATATTATTTCACATATTACCATCCATATTCTCATATTGGTAGGTTAATAATGGAATTCCTCCGCCTATACCCATGATGAGGTGCCTTTTCCACGAGAGGTGTTTCAATTCTTCTTCTAGAAGGAGTACTACATTTAAAACATATTCTCTATATAGATTTAGGATATTATGCTATTTAAAAATAGAGAGATTATTTTTTCATATTATGAATACATATTTACTAAACTCAATCATTTCCCTCTTGAAATAATATGAGTAGGATACTTTTAGGAACATGAGATTGAGCAATACCTCTACAATTATATCTCAAAAATTGTAGTAACACTATAAATTCCCACTTATGTTTGGGTGTTGCAGTTTTCCTAGGTAGTGAAGAGATACTAGTGGTACATCAGGGTTTTTTTTGAGAAAATATGACAAAAATAATTCTATTTATGTAGTGGTTATCCATGATATGTTCCTAGATGGACTATATTCATAGAAGAGATATATGTCAATGGGTAGGTGATATTAGATTTTCCTTCAATGGAATGAAGAAAATACTAATAAGTGGGTATGGATATAAAGAATCAGAAACCTATCTCACATGATTTTTGAAATTTGAACCCTTTTAGTAGTGTGGTTCTAACAAATATGGATTATAGATATGGTAAAGGAATATTTAGACTTTTTCCATGATGATGTTTCATGTATACCTTTATTCATATAGAGAGACATATATATTTAATTACACCTTTAGACCATAATAATATCTTATGTGGAATATATGATATCATGTATTCACCTCTAGTAGTATAGGGTGCAGTTGGAAGACCATTAAAAATGGTTTATCAAACCATGTGTGTCCCCACATGGGATCTCCAATGTTATTCACTATAAAGGCATACAAGATATTGAGGATATGAATTGAATATTGATTCCCATATCAAGTGATGATAAAAAATAATTTGTACTTTCAAATGATTTATAACCATTACACCAACTAAAAATCATGATATGACTCATGAATATTGACCTCAGGTCTAACTACAAGTTACTATGTGTTAGAAAGGGCGATATTTTATGGAAAACATCTAATGTCACTATGGGAACTATTAGTTCCTTTTCATTACATTTGGTGTGATGAATTAACCTATAGTAATTTTGGAGCTTATGTACCATATCATTAATCCATTCTTATTCTAGTTTATGTATTTCTACATCGATGATATTCTCATTTTCTATGCATAAAAGTATTAGCACACATGACATCTGAGGATGTTATTGGACATACCTTAGGAGAACCAATTATATGGTGAAATCTAAAATAAACATTTCAAGATTATATAGGTTCACATTCTAGGGAATCTCATCTCAGAACATGGTGTAGCCATGGTCATGGTGAGCATAGACGTAGTATTATTTTGTGAACCACTAAAGAGTGTGTTAGAGATGAAAAGTTTATTTTAATTAGTATTTTATAGTTAAACCATTGTGGAAGAATTATCAAGGATTGAATCCTCTTTAATGAATTTTAAATTTAAAGGGAATATATTTAGATAGAAAATTTTTTGTTAGAAATATTTCATAGAGATGAGGAAGTGGTTGGCCATTTTTCTTATTCTGCGACTACCAGATGGGGATTTTAAGTATACAGTGTTCTTTGATGCCTCTATATCTAGAAATGGTTTGTATTGATATATAGACACACAGTGATTACTTATTGGTTGATGTGGTATAGAGATCATGAGTAGAACTACACAACCCATTATGTAGATTTGGAAGTAATATTTTTTCTTTGATGATATGGAGGTATTATCCTCTAGGTGGGGGTATTCTATTATACCCAGAAAAATAAAGTATCATGTAAATATTTTCCCAAATATAACTCAAATTGAAATAGTGTCATTGAATGGAGTTACAATAGGATTATGAATTTGATATAGTATATAATCTTAGATAGGGAAATAATGTGGAAGATTCCCTCTATTAGAAATACCAATCTATCAGGGGGGATGCATCAATGTATTTTGACTCATTTTAGCTAACCCTGATGGATGAGATATGTAAATATTAAGTCTTATAATTGGTAGTGACTCCACCACTTCCCCATAATGAGAGAGAGGGTTAGTTGGGAGACATCTATTGATAATTTCTATGTGACCAGATATCATTAGGTGATTCCATATATATATATATATATCAAATTGTGGGGAGTACATCATCCTTTTCCAAGGATAAATAGTGATTCTATTTATATTGTGTGAGAATATTCTACGGTATTTTCATACCTTCCCCTTAGTATAATATACATGAGGGGAAAATATTTACTAGGAAATTCAGTATTTTTTGTCATTAGTAAGTATGAGGTGGAATTATTCCTTGTTTATTTCTCCATTCCTCAAATTTCAGCATGTAAAGGAGAAATATCAGGTTCTGATAGGATTAATTTATCTAATTGATGTCTTGAAATTTAATTAGGATGGGATATTTTTGTTTTTTGGGTGGGGGGTATTTTAATAGAGAGGGTCCATGAAATTAACTAGTCATTTTTTGTTGAGCATACCAAATCAGAATAATTACTAACTATCTTGAAATATAGTTTAGTTGAAATATTGGGTTTCCTAAAAATGTAGTCAATTATATAGATTCATGGGGTACCAATTTCAATTTATTTCAACCATGAGTCTTATTTTATTTAATAGTTGTAGAGTGGTCTATCTGAGGCATTCTAGACCAATTAATGAAAAAATACCCTTTCAACCCCATATGAAAGTCCATACTAATTAAACCATCCATGTTTTAGGGGATATGTTGAGATCCTCTATGTTGGAACTTATTTGTATTTTGGATGATGACTTTCCATTATTGGAGTATTGCTTAAATAATAGATACTACCCTACTGATAAAAATGTCCCATTCATTGCTCTATATGGGAGAATATTTAGGAAAACCTTATGATGGATAGAAATAGATGAGTCATCACATATAGAACATGATCTAATGTGGAGAATGAAAAAGAAAATTCAACTAATGATTAATAAAATGAGTTCCATTCAAAGTTAGTAGATATATTTATCAGATAAATGTCACGTGTTCATGGTTTTTGAACACACACAACTTATCTTCTTGAATGTTCTAAAATTGGGGTTTTTAGGATTTTTTAGGGTAATATCAAATACCTAATATTTTTTTGTACATTAATAATACTACATATGATCAGTGATGATTCATACAACATTGATTTAACCATGAATTTTCATCAATTACATGAAATCATCCCCATGTCATAGTTGAGGACATACATGAACGACCGATAAAACATTATTGAGTGGGGATAGATGGAAATATAGGATGAAGAAAACTATTACATATTACTTTTTTCAATTAATGTTTTAAAATATAAATTCAATAATGGGTGTCCCACTCCATTGGTTCGATTTATTTTGTAGCATTGGAACTTTATAGTGATCTTATGGGAGTGTGATAACTATATGTAGGCTTAGTGTCCTCACATATTCATGCAGGTTTTTAGTGTGATATCCATAAGTAGGCTTAGTGTCTTCACAATTTAGATTTTATTCTATTCATGGGGGGAATGTAATGAATATGACTATCACATTTCATTGATTTGGATATATATATATATATATTTATATTTACCGGAGTTCACATGATGTTATGGGATTCATAAGACCTTAGAATTTATATTCTAAATATATTAATGTTATTAGTCAATGAGTTCACATCATTTTATAATATACAATATTCCATTTAATTAGAGCATTGAATAAAAAAATCAAGAATGTCATTGAATCTGAAATGAATGGTTTACCCTTAGAATAACATAAGTTTCTTACAAATCAATTTTTTGGATGATTTTAATTCAAATAAGAGTTAAAATGAATAAAATTATTTAATTAATTATGTTTTACATAAATGTGTTAACCTAGGTTCTTCTATATATAGAAATATCATAAGATATTATATATGGTTAGTGACATAACAATGTGAAATTATGAGAGCTTGAGGGATATCTATTAGTGGCAATGTTTTGGTAAATAATCAAGGGACTAGGGATCAACTTCATGTGATAATGGGGGATTATGGAATGAATGATGAAGAAAACTAATTATTAATTGAAATAAATATGTAATTCATTCTTCACTAATGATCGATCCATTTTTTAGGTAGGGATAATTATCATTCTAATTTTCCAATGAAACCCTTTTGTTTTTAAGTAGGGAGGGTTATCTGATTTTTTTTCTAAGGTATATTCCACACATGGAACTATCAACATATCATTTTATATAGTCTAATATATTTATTAATTATTCTAAAATTATTTCTAATTTCATATTTCTTTCATAAATTGCAATCGATTGATGGGTTCACATTACCCATTAATGATCTCACCTCGTTTTATTGTTCCTTTCAACATATTTTCTTTTCTAGAAAATCATCAGATGACAGTAGGCCATTTTTTTGATTGGTATTGTGGTTTGATAAATTATTGAACCTAGATTTTCATTTTATACTAAAAAAATATATAGGTTTTGGATGTAATGTGGATCATTGATGGTTCATTGTATCATTAATTTTCGATGATGGAGGGATGATATCCATAATGATGATTGAAGTTTTTTGTTATATGGATGGTTTGATGAAAATTACATTTAATTTCTACCCAAGTTTGAAGATAAATTAATGGATATTGTTTATCAATGATTAAATACTTGGATGAAAATTTGGGAGAGTTATATTGAAGAAATAGTGTATGTGTTGTAATATGGATGTTAAAAATTACTTTAAAAAAACATGAATCTAAGACATGTTTTTCATATGAACACACATCATATAGTCCTCAATCAATGTCTATTTCTATTTTTATACTGAGTTAAACATCACACATCATGTTTCTAGGCTCCAACCACATGCGATAATACCTGATTGGATGATTATTGTACCTAGAGTACATCTTCAGGACCCCGACTTGTTAGATACCCTATGTTCTAATATTTAGATATCATGTGGAGTAATCTGGGAATATGATCTGCATTCACTAAAAGAAACACCCCACACCCTTTGTGGTCCCACATTCTTGGTGTCTCTAAGATAATTTCAAGTAAATGTGGTCTCACATACCATGTAGGGGAAAGAGACATGTCTAGGTATCTTCTTTTGAACACACACTATATTCCCCAAATGAAAACATCCTTTTCTTTTCCCAACGCCATCTACTATTATAATATCCTTATTTATGAATTATAATCTTTCTTGAAAAAGTAAATTATGTGAAGAAATGAATGTAGAATATGATGGTGTCTCTATTCTAGAATTTGATACATGATCTAAGGTGTTGTGAGTGAGATTATTCATCCAGCAATTCTTAGACAACATCAAGGACTGAATGTGATCATTAGAGTGATTATAGGGAAGATAAAATTCTAAAAGTTAGGTTTTCTATAGATAAGGTCCCCTACATCATATAAACATATAGATTCATTACTCCCCACATCACCTAGGAACATTTCCCCTTTCCATAGAGTGGAACTCCCCATCATCATGCTATGGAAGGGGTGGGTCCTTAACTAGTGTTGGTAGTCCATCTATTGAGGCATCTTCTCGTAAGAGGTCAGTTATCTATTATATAATAGTTTGTTTTTTTTTGAGAATTAAGAATCTGTTTGGCATTGGTTCTTGGACTATGGTTGGACTCGTCATTCTTATCCAGCTATGAATTTGTTTATTCCTCATTCTTTCAAGTAGGTTTTTCTTTTTTATGTATATTTATTATCATGTTTTCATCCACCTTTTTGGAATTGTGTGTTGAACTAAATATATTTGTATTAATTATCCCTTTATATTGCTCGAGGTGTCCTACTGGGTGTTTATATACCCTCACCATCATATAATTATACCACATTTCAGATATACAAGTGGTCCCATAGTAGGTGGAGTATTGTTATAGTAGGTTACTATCACCATGTATGGTGGTAAGTTCCTAATATCATGAGTAGGGATCTTTCTTTCATCCTCAAATTCTTGTGATGGTTGGGTTACGTTCCTTTTTAAGGGATAATATTTTCCACCACTTTTTTACTTAACTTCTATTTCTGTATTCATATTATTACTTAGATGTTGTTCCATGCATCTGATTACACTTAAGATTGTTCATCATTTATTCTTTTACAATCTTTATTTTATGGAGATGTGTACATGTGTATATGTAAATTATGGTGAAGCCTCTTATTATATGACCTAAGCCTAACATTCACTAGTCTCTAAACCATAAACTATTAAAGGTATTCTTGTGGTGTAAATTTCAGCTAACTGATGGACCATGTGCAACACCATTGGGATAAGATTTGACAGATTTGATTATAAGATGAACTTCTCAAAGACAATACATGAATCTAAATATATATTATGATAAAATATAAGTAAATAAGATAACCAAAATGTTAATAATTGAGTATATAGAAAACATAATAACATGTTTTCTAAAAAATTAAAATATAAAATTTAAAAAAATTATTCATTCAAATCCCAGACGGTGTGTCAAACATGATCTTTTACATCAAAACCATTGCAACTAACATGATTTTGTTGGTTCTAAAAGAGATGTGATAGGTGGTCATGCTCATAAAATCACCTTTACATGGAATTATTTACATTTACTTAGGCTCGATATTTCATTTTAAATTAATTTATTTTCTCTATAATTAGTAGGATATAATATTTATAGTCTATTATGAACTCCTAATGAGATGTTTTGGTCTATCTTTGTACTTACCATTTCTCATAACACTTATTTGGTTTCATGTATTGTCTTTAGAATGTTCTACTGATAAAATATTCATATTGATTTTATAGTAATATTGTAATTGGTATTTTTTATTATTCCACATTGGTAAGTCATTTTCTATGTATTTATCTGGATCTACGATGCTAGTAAGCATACACTAGTTATCTGGAAGAACCCTTAGAGTGGTTACATCAATATTTTACTATTGTAAATATATTTTAGTAGGGTTCATTACAAGTTGTATTAGATATATGATTTTAGGATATATGGGATCTAGGGTTTGTAAATTTTTAGATCAGAGATAAGAGATAATATTTTAGTAATTTGGTGGTACACTTCATATATGTGTATACAAAAAAGGAAATATTGGAATTATATGTCTAGGAGTCTAGTATTGGAATTAAACATATGATTTTTCAATTAACATAGTTATTTTTAGGTGGATATAATGGTATAATATTAAATCGATATAGGTTTTAAAACGGATCTAGTATAACCTTGGTTCACAAATCATCCTTGGCTTAAATAGGCAGAAACATGTATAAAGATAAATTACGTTGGATTCAATCTTGTGTTTGTTTATAGTATAGTTGGAATCAGTTAATAGTTTGTTTTAATTGAAAAAAAATACATAAAATAAGTGTCACTATTTTTATATTAGAAAAAATTATGATAATATGGATTAATAATTTGTTCTACTGGTTGTAATGATATCTTATTTGCTAATTTAATTCTATGATTTTAATTGTTCAAAGCTTCTCTTACCTTATGAATAAGTATAAAAATTATTTTTTGAATGTGATATTATTATCTAGTACACTTGTTAATTTTTCCTTATTTGAATTCTATATTAAATAGTAGTATTTTTTGTCTTTTGGTAAGGTATTGTACTAGTTTTTTGATAGATTATATTGATCACATTGTATTTTGGTACCTTTTTATATATAGATGGAATATCAAAAATATAGTCCTCAAGCACACTGGTCAAAGAATCATTTTATAAATGTTTCCTTCCTTTAGAATTCAATATGGGTTACAAGGTGACCTTTATTGGTTTTTTAAATTAAAAGTGATTTATTTATATAATTATTATTTAAGTATGATGTTTATTTGAAATGTGAGTGCTATATTTAAATGAATCCTTTTCAGTAATGGAATAGGGGTAAATATTTTCTTAAAGTTAATTTATAAATGTGATGATTTTGGATAAAGTGGTGTTTCTGGAATTTATTTGAAATATGGTATTGAAATTTTAAATTTTAGCTTTCAAAAATCTATTGAAAATATAAAATTTTGAATAACTGAAATTAATTGTTATTAAAACCAATCATGTAATGTATATTTAATGAAAAATTTTAAATGGATTATAAATGAATTTAAATTATAGTTTTAAAATTATTATTTATCTATTATAGAAATTTGTTTTGATGAGTGAATGTTATTTTTATACATAATTAAGTAGAAAATGGGCAGGGGTAAATCCTTCATGACTTTCAATGTAGAAAGTGTTGTCAGTGTGATGGTGATCTTTATGTTGTATTTATAATGTTTCAATATTTTTTTAATAGATTATTAATTAGAAACATATGATATATCATAATGATATGTCTTTTTTTAATGTATTATGTGCTTCATAGGTTTTCTTTGGTATGAAATTGTGTTTAGGGTTTAGAAATCAACTTAAGGTGTTAGGACCATGGTGATTCATATGTTTTGTATTTTCATTTTTGTTGGAAAAAATAGAAACATGTTTGATGATATTAGGTTTGGAGAGTTCAGATGGTCATTAGTATGATGTTTAGTATTGGTATTTTATAGTGTTTTTGGGCATGTATCAATTTCAAAGTTTTATTTTGTGGTGTAGGGAGCTTTTGGAATAATGGAAATTCATATTTTCTGGGATGAAATGGTGGATAGTATGTGATTGTATGAGCCCATATCCATTAAAATTTATATACTCTTTAATTTTTATTAAATTATTGAATATTGACTATGAAGTGTGGTAATGTTTTGAATTTTTGTTTTTGGACAGTGGTATAATTTTTTAGGGATTCAGTTGAGTAATTCAATATTTAAGGAATGAATTATATTAAATTTTTTGGGAGCATTGAAGTTAAAAATGAGGTAAAATTGATTGAGTTATATTTAGTTTCTGATCCATTAGTAGTTTAGGACATCAGGTTGAACCTAGTTCCTAGTGTACGGTTCTAGGTACCTAGTAATCTTTAGAAATGATGGGGTGTTTGTGGGGTGGCATAGGGTATCTAATAGCTTCATAACCGGGACCTATTATGAATGAGTTGGATTTTTTATGTTAGTGAAATTTTTTTCATTATAATTAATTCATAAAATACTTTTAATTTACCCTTCAACCTTTATTTTATACCTCCATCCAATATGCACTATGTGATTCCACTTAGTTTCTTCATTCCAATAATTTCCCTCCTTCGGACCATCCTTGGTTTCATGAAGAGTTTTCATGAAATGTAAATGAAATCCACCACTAATCCTATACTTATTACAATACCTATATTCTCTTCCATGTTCAACAATGATTTTAGGGATTCAATGTTGTTATTTAACCATTTATTTTTGAAATCATCTTTGTCCTTAGATATTTCTCTTAACTTGTTTATAGGGTTCCCAATTACATTTTTTGACATCGGTTTATTAGTATTCTTATCCATGGAAACTAATTTAAAATTTATTATGTGTAATTATATATATGAAAATTAAATATTCTTCATATTTTCTGTAATTTAATATGTAACTTGTTTATACTATTATCAGATGAATTTGAGGAGTTATCTTTATGGGTTTTTTGTTGGTTTTGATCATTCATATATTTAGGATATTATTTCAATGGAATATTTTTTAATGAATTGTATTTATCTGTTCATATGTTTTGTTTGCTTATTGTTGTCTTATTTCTGGATTTTGATTGGATTGAAAAATCTCACCAATTATTATGGGATTTGGTCTCAAGACACTAGGTCATATTCAGGAAATGTGGGGGATATTTCTGTCACTTGTTTTCTATAACCAATAATAATGTGTAAACATTATTTTCATAATTATGACAAGATTGAATGTTAACATTAGTTTTATGTAAAAATTTAATTATTGTTAGGAATTTTAATTGAACATTATTTTATCTCTAAATTATCAAATGGATTCATTGAAAACATTTTTTATGATTTATGTGTGTTTTATCATTTGAAATCCAATCAAATGATTTATTATATTATTTCACTCATATTATAATACATAATTAGTTTTTATTTTAGCTGTTTAATTTGTAAATATCTGCATAAGTTTTACTATTATTGTTATAGTTTTGATAAACATAATAAATGATCTTGTACACTAAAATGTTGAAACGTTTTTTAAATGATAAATTCATATCACGATTTTCAATCATAAGAAACATAGAATTCATGATATTGGAATTTTAGTTGTTGATTAATATTGGGAAATTTTACTTCATTCTAGGGGGATGTTGTGTTAAATTAACTCTTTAATATTGACATGTTTCATGTGAAAAAAAATTAAGGAGTTTTTTGTGAGAAACATACTCCATTGAATCTTTATACTAATATAAATAGTGAATAAATATCATTACAATAAAAATTGAATAATAAGTCAAATATAAAAAGATAACCATTATTTGAGAGAATGTATTAGTTGTGAGGTAGATATTGAGATTGATAATTGGTAAGGAATGGTTTCACCCTTAAATCCAAACATGGAATCTGATCAAATAAATTTTTATCAAATAGAAAATTTATGTCTTCATCCTTATAAGAGAAAAAATTTAATGTTTTTAAATCATATTTAATAGAAAAAATTTATATATAAGAACTAAATTAAATAAAATTTTAAAAAATATTATATCTAAATAAAAAAATATATGTTTTAAAATTTAATAACAAAATGTTATTTTATTCTAAGAAATGAATTATTTAATACAATTTTTAAGATAAATATTTATAATATTATATAATTTGATGGATTAGTTTTAAATTTACATTATAAATATTTTTTAATCATAAGAAAATAAATTTTATTAATGTAGTTACTATACATGATTTTATAATAATGTCATTTTTATGAATATAATTCATTTTTTCTAAACAAATAATTATTTTGGTGTATTTATAGTATACATAATTTTTACCCCATTTGGAAATTGAATCAAATAAATTTAATTTTATATTTTATATTAAATTATTTAATTAGGTAATAAGGTCTATATTATTTTTAATATAAAATTCTGTTTCCATTTTAACTATTTTTCACCACAATAAAGATTAAAATTGATTTAAAAGAGTTGAAACTTAATAATAACATCTAAATTATCTCAAAATCATTTCCCAAATTTTATTTTAAATGTGTATAATGGCCCATAAAAACCCTACATTCCAAATTTTTATTTCATGGAAGCACATGGCATTGGTAGAGATATTTATATTATTTTAATGTTAAGAGTATTTATAAGGGTTTCACTCCTCTGATGAATAAAAGGATTCCCCCACCCCTTCACATCTCCACACACATTAGAACATTTTCTAGACCAAGTCCTACTATAATCACATCCCAAAACCCTATTAAACCACCTAAAGAATCTAGACATCAAAAAATATAGATATATAAAATCATATTGGGTTTTAAAATTTAGTTTTTCATTATAATGTGTATTCATTCTGAACAAATTTTTCCTTTTTTCTTAATAATTATAAAAATAATCCATATATGTAGTAATATAATTAAATATTTATTATGAATATATGTAAAT
The DNA here is from genome assembly GCA_963277665.1 of Viscum album. Lineage (NCBI taxonomy): Eukaryota > Viridiplantae > Streptophyta > Magnoliopsida > Santalales > Viscaceae > Viscum > Viscum album. The sequence continues at coordinate 769,626,545 of OY728136.1, forward strand.
GTTATTATTTTTATTGAACATAAATTTTATAATTCTATTATATAAATTGAAATATCAAAATGTTTTTCAAGTGTATGTGTGGCCTTCCGCCTTTATGAATGATATATTTTATTTTTATTCACTACCAAATATTGATGGCTATTAACATGTATTTATATAATAATAATTATTTTTATTACATAATTATAATTATGTTTTGATAAACAATTATCTATCTTTTTTCCCTTTTATACATTAGAAAGTTAAAACATCAATCATGTGTTTCTGAAAACATCCACCTCCATGAATAACATGTTTCACTTTTCATCAATGACTCCAATGGTTGGTTATAAAATTTTATTCAATTGATAGATATTATTTTTATGACATTAGTATAATTTTATAATTATTTTGGGACAATTTTATGACCCCCTATACAATGGTCACCAGACCAAAACTATTTTGGACCAAATAAACTCAAAAAATTAGATATAAACTTTTAAAATTTGGTTACTCAATGTAACATAGTAATAAATGAAATAAATAGAATTTTAATGAAGTGATAAACCTGAACAAAGGATATAAATATAGTAAATAATTAATATAAGAATATTACATATGGTTTTAATTGATGTAAATGGAAATTTGAGACTCAAGGAATGATATTTTTTCATTAATACTAGTTTTAAATACTTTAATTTTTTCAATTTTACTCATTCTATTCCATACCAAAATTCTATTTTTTAAAAAATTATTCTTCTAAACGTTTTTTATTTCATAATATCATTATTTATTCACCGTGATATTTTTATAGATTTATAAATATCATTTTCCTTATGGATCACGTTATGCTACTTATATAAATGTGTGATTTTTTTTTAACATTTACAACATGGACTCCATTTTACTTCATCATAAATTTTATTTGTTACAAATCATACTCTTATAGTGAACTTGGGTTTTGAATTTATATTTAATTCTCATTGTTATTTAAACTTTAATTTTAATTATTTATAAAATAAAATGTTATTTGTATTTAATTTTATTGTATAACTATAAGTTCTTATGAGTATGGGTTTTAAAAAATGTTTTTAGGAGTTTTATAATGAATGTGAAAAACCATATATGTCATATTTGTGTCATAGTCCATGCGCATTATACATTTTTATGGGTGGGTCCAATATATCCCTCTAGTGGATTCAGAAATGATGTTAGATTAAATAGAATATTTGTTACTATTATGAGTATTATGGAATTATCCATTTAGGTAATTCCATTAAGGTACGATTCTTGATTAAAAATGTTAGGTTATTCATTTATCTATAATGTTGGAATTAAACATGTAAGTTATTACATTTTAAGATTTATATGAATATAATGTTCAATGTAACCCTAAAAATTAATTTTCCCATCATAATTTATTATGAGATGATATTTGAAAAAGTTAATTCAATATATTTGATTTAATGAGTAAGATTTTATTTAAAAATGGAATAATTATATTCAATTATTTGGTTTTTTAATATAACAATGTGATTTAGTTGTTAAAAATCATATAGTAATATTTTCAACACATATAATTTTTTCAAATGATTTTCTCGGATTAATGATGTGTTTGAACTCTAGAAAGGTCAATATTTAAGTTATGAAAACTCAACATTAACCAAGAATGTTTTTTTGAATGAAAAAAGGGTCTCAATTTAAAAACATGATTTTGTGTGAAAATATGTACATTGTGTGAAAATAATTTTTTTATGATTTTTTTCCAAATCTATAAATCTATAACCCTAAAATATCATTAGAATATACAAGAGATAAATAATTTCAATTAAATTCATTATTATTAAATAATAATAAATGGGTTGATTTTGTTGGTATCAGAGAAACGATTAGATAAATTTTGTGGTAAGGTTTTTATTTTGTAAATACATATTAGTAATGTTAAATTATAGGTATGTTGTCATGATATTATTTTTATAGAATTCGAATTTTTTCATGTAATCTTATTTTTCTATTTTAGAATGGTTTTCCATAGTGTTAATATGGTGAAGTAAGTAGGAATGTATTAAGAATTAAATATCCTTAATAATTAATAACTGAAATTGGTTAGTGTGGGATTCATGTAGTTTATGGATATGTTAACTTAATTAACATATTATATAAATGGTAATACCTGTGGATGTAGTAACCAAATTCTCTATATAGTAAAATGTTATTAGTGGATAATTTCATGATATAACACTCTCTAAAAATTAGTTTAATATCATATCATATTATAGATAAATGTTCTATGATATACATAGTAGAATATATATTATTTTTTGTGTTTTTATAAAAAATTAATTTATCTCTTTTTATTTATAATTTGAGGGGAATCTAAGAAATGTTGGTCATTGATTAAGTTTAAAAAGGATAATAATATTATTTATTAACAAGTAAATATTATTATTTATCAATTTTATTATTGAATAATATTTTCCCAAATTACTTTAATATAGTAAAGAGATGAAATTTAGTATTCAGATATAAAATATGATAACTCAGTTTCTTATTATGATGAAAAATTTACTATATTGGGTAGGTATTCTTAAAATTTTATTCTATAATATGAATCAAAATATGATAGATTTTATATAAGATTATATCCTTGTCTTTAATGGGATTTAATGACAATTATATGTAAAATAAATATGATTTTTTATGTAATTACACTATTGAGTTGATGTTTTTTAACTTGTATGGATCTCACATCATCATGGATAATAAGAAATAAAAGTTCAACATAATGTGGAAGATTTCTATAAATATATATAAAGTTATAAATGATAAATTTTCTTCCTCTACTTAATATTGTAAAAAAAAATTAGGTAGTGTCTTATATGGTTAGATAAATTTTATTGTTGTTGTACAATTTGATATATTGACTATGAATGAAAATAATAGTGGTATGATAATGGTCTTTCCCATAACATCATGTTAACTTATTTCATGTACATCTTCTCAATCCTTTTTTAACTTCCCATTTGGGTAAATTTAGATCATTTCAGGTACATGGGTCATTTGTGAGGGAAAAATAACTAAAGATCAAGGATGTATGTTTATTTAAATTATTATAGTTTGGGTAAAAAAAATTCAATAGTTTAAAATGATTATCCATGGGTTCATAGAGTTTTATAGATGCTTTGGAACTTTTTGTATAATCTAGACTATGCAATACCTTCTGGACACATACCCATCATGAACTGGTTACATTAAATGAATATATTTCTAGTCAAAAGTTGTTAACTAGTTTAAATAAAGAATGGATTACAAGTGATGAAACTAGTTCACATCATGAATTAGTTGATATGTATTTTCATCCAATGGTACCCATTTCCATCATGTTAATTTTGAAATTCACATCACGAAATGGGTTCAAATCATGAATGATTCTGAAAACTTTATTTTTACCACACTATATGTATGATTTTTGTCATTAAGCATGACCATTATCTCCCATGATATAAGATATATCATAGGTAATTTTGGTAACCATAACTCCTTATAGGTCATTTATTTCGACAATTGATCTTCGTTAGGGTATTGTCACATATTTAAAGTTAGATTTCCATCTTCTTCTTAATTTCTATTAATCATTGATGAAAAGTTTAACTGTATTTGTGGATTCATTGATCTTGTAGAGATGTTAGTATTCATCATTTATAGAGCTATTTTGTGATCTCCCATGAGAGGTTATCCCTTGTATTATGTGAATTAGGTCCTGTTAGTTCCATGAGTTTTTTTATCTTCTCAACTGACCACCATGATTGTTTATTTTTTATGAGACAAGATAATCTATTCTAGGGAATATATTCAAGGGAGTCTGGTGTTTTCATTTAATTTATTCATTATTAGTGGATCTCATTTCGGGTGTTTGTGACCCTAGTTGAGGTAGGGTGTTTCATCTCTAGTATGTGATGGATGAACTAAATTAATCTTTATTTTATAAATTAATTATAATTATTTTTTCATTATGTGATTTGTGTGTATGGAAATAGGTTATTGAGAAAATTTCATTTTTAACTTATTTTGGTAAAATGAAAAACTTTCATCAAGATATTTTGAAATGGATTTATGAATTAATTTTTAAAACATGGTTTTAATGAAATTATTTGAAAAATATAATGAATGGTAAGTCATTATTACTTATGTGGAGGTGTAGTAATAGGCCTCATCCATTCATATATTCAAGGGGTTTACTATGGGTATTTTCCTATTCTCCCAAGGCATGTTGTTCTAGGGACCTATTATACATGTTGGGGGGTAAATTCTTGGGGGAGTTCTTATACTCACTAGATTAGATGCATATGTATAGAAACTCGATGTGTGTAATCATATTTATTAGGTATACGTTTTCTATCTGGGATGTACTATAGTGATTTGTGGTATAATGGTACATATTATTTTTTGTACGATTTTTTATTTGATATGATATGTGATACATGATTTGAACTAGTTCTTATTTCTAACATTCTTTAAAATAGTTTTTCCTAGAATATGTGAAATAGTTTTACCATGATTATTTGAAACTATTTTACTTGAATTATTTTTAAATTGTGGGAAAAGGGAAAATATTTTACCATTATTTTTGAAATAAATAAACATTTAACTCATTATCATGCCCTTTTTTCTTTATATCTGTGACTATCTTGATTGTGAAACAATGACTTATTATGGAAAATGTGGGTGGTATCCTTCTGATCCTATTAAGCTCACAACCTACACACCCCATCAGTAGTTCATAGTCCATGTTATATCATTCAATTTAGGGAATGAAAATGCACCACATTGTAATGGTTAGGTTTCTATTAGAAGATTTTGAGGTAGTATGTAGTGTGTTTGTGGGAGTTTTCCTTACTATCACATAGAGTATTTATTTTCAGTTTTAGTGTCCCTTTTTAGTTTTACACGTGTCATATATTTTTATGACTACTTGAGTTATATCATCTCCATTGTCTTCATAAAATATTTTATATAATTATTCATATTTTCTCTTCCAGTATTTATCTCTACTATGTATATATGTGCATTTTTTTCTACTTCACTATGGAAAAAATCATCCACTATTGTTGTTGTTTAATTCATGGCTACTATTCACCTACTCATGGAGATCTAGAAATCCCTTTGAGTATTACTTAGACCAGTTAAACATATAGGATTGATAGTTTTCCAGGTTGATTCTTGAAAAATTGGAATCATATATTGGTTCTTTCACAATATTTCTCATCAAGGGACATATTTTATAATTGATATAGAATTTTCAGTATTTTAGAGGTAAGTTTCGGTGAGTGCCTGGTTGGAACCTATCATGATGAGAATAATGTTACAATGGGTTATTGGGTTTCACGTATCATGATTAACATTATTAATCTAATTCATAGTTTTTTTATTGATTTCTATTTTGAACTCATATTTTTTTATTGTCTTATCATTCCTTTTATTTTTCATTTGTATTGATATGCATCCAATACATCTACCATGGGTTAAAAAGGAGGGTGTAAGGGATGATCCTTAAGGGAATCTACATTTGAATAATATTATCATAGATATAGTCATGATAGTAGTTTATTCCATGGATAAATATGTACCACAAGTCCAAAAATTAGTTTTAATGGTATAGAAATGAGGTGGGGGAGAAAGGGAGCAATCTTGAGAGTTTTTACATTAGAAAATTCTATCAATTAATGGTATGACTGAGTGCTAAGAGGATAAGAACTATATAGATAATAATTTATCAGATATTTTAATTCTTATACACACCTCATAATATCATGGTGAAGTGAAAACCATTCATATTTTAGGGACCCAACATGAGATTATATGATTTAATAGTACAACTTAATATACAAGTGATTTTAGATTGGAGGGTTTTTAAGAACCTATCATTTTAGTAGTTCATTACAGAGACATTGATTATATAATAGAATCTTTATTTATTCTATTTTTAATAAAGATAGTGTTCAGTTTCGTTATAAAAAAATAATTTTGCAGAGATGGTTTGTTTTACTCTAGAGGTATTTAAGAATGACTAGCTAAAAGCTCAGGAGTACCAATATGGTTTATGACTAGATATTGGATCATAGGTATTTGTGATGAATCATTAAACCTATACAGATAGTGGAGAGGGAAATTATGGAAGAGATGTATTTGGTTGGGAATATTGTTTATTATAAAACATCCCTTTCAAATAGTGATAACATTATGGGCACAAATGGGAAAAGAGGAAGTGGCATAATCATCAAAGGGGTTGTAGTGGTGGTTTTTAGTAGAAGGGTCCTCAAAACCCTCAGTTATAATCGATATTATTCCCTTGAATTCCAATCAGTATGGAATGGTCAAGAATAGTTGGAATTATTAGTCTATACTAACAAAGATGAGCAGTGATTTTGGTCACTTTATCCCTTTATATAGGTCCTTTCATGTAATATATATACTATAATATAGTTATGTATTTTTATCTCGAAAGGTCACTATAGTTCCTTCAGATTCTTCAAAGTATATAGGGATCTATCCAATGTCCCCAATAGTTAAGAAACATCATTCCATAGATATTTTTATACTATAGATTATTTTGGGTATTTCTATAGTGACTAGTACTATATTTATTGCATCTTCAAAAGAGGCTACTTTATTTGACACTTATGCCTCACATATGTTTATTTTGAGACCTTTTTAATGTCCTTTGACTTCCAATACAACAAATTTCTTTTTTATGGTTATAGTGACACCCCATCGGAAGTGGAAAGAGCAACAATTTTAGTTTCCTTGTTAAGTATCAATAGCTGATGTAGAGATAGTCTAGGATTACTTCATTATCAGTATAATTATATTTGAAATCATCATCAGGATATATTAGATTATTGATTATATTTTTTAGGTTTATTTTTAGCTTTAAAGTATTTATTCCATGATTCATATGTAATCTATCATATATTTTAGGGATAGTGGGATCGGAGGTCTGGTTGTGCAGGACTATTCCACCAAGATTCAAGGAGTTTGTTATATGTTGTTATAGTTGAGCCCATTTTTTTCTTATTAATATTCATGTGGTTGTTTGGTATTGCTATAATGTTTTCCTCAAATAAATCTATATTATTTCTTATGATAGGGAGGTATAGTTTACAATTGATCAATTACTAGGACCACAGTTGATCTCAATTTCGTTCTATCATATGGTACCATCAACGATGAAACATATCGAGATTCAGTCAGAAGATATGATAGTGAATGGTACCTCTCTTATATGTGTTTCTCCTTAAGAAGCACCAAATCTCATTTCTATGAAGGGAGATTGTTCATTTCGATTGTCTGTACAATATTAAATATTTAAAAATTTGATATTTATGATTATGTTTCATTTTACGCATGTGGATGATTTTTTTAATTTGTTAATGGGGGAAACTTTTTTTCAAAGATCAAATTTTTTTCTAGTTGTCATCTTGTCCATGTTTGAGAGTCTGATATTTAAAAGGTAGTTTTAAGGAGTAGGTATGTACAATACAAATATATTTTAATTTATTGTTTCTAAACTAATGTTCATGAATTTTTTATATCATAGATGAACTAGATATTCCATCAATATCTGAACACTTTTCAGTAGTGTTTTTGGATGATTAGTTGGTTTATTTGACATCTGAGAATGAGAATAACCTCCATCCATGCTTCATTTTGGAAATCCTAAAAATTATCCATTTTCAAATATTACTTTTTTAATTTGATTTTGATAATAAAAAAGTGGAATTATTTGGCACACTATTTCCAATTTTTTCTTATATATTGATCATGAGATGGTTATAGTGATCCTTTAATGGGAGGGGCTTTAGAGAATCATTGATATTTGAATATTCCTTGGTCTTATTAGATTCTATCTATAGTTAGTCATTAATTTCAGGAAGATGGTGTCATCTTTTATTGTACATATTACGAAGGAGTGAAGTTCAAGTGAGATGAAAATTGTAAGTATTATTTTGATGAACTGAAATGGATTCTAACATCTACTCCTATTCTAGTCTTATTTGATCACAGTCTAGTGTATCTGCTATATTATAATGCATCTAGTATTGGTTTGGTTTTCATTATTATAAATTATGGTCACATTTTTTTCCTTTAGATATCATCATCTTTTTCTAAATGATAATATTCTCACCACCCATGATTTGGAGGTTTTCTCAGTTATGCATTCACTTAAATGCTGGAAGAACTATATCTTTGGGGATCATATCATTGTCTTTTCAGATCATAAGATTCTGAGGTATTGATAATCTCAGAAATATATGAATCACATAAAACGAATGTGAAGTACCATACCCACACATTCATATCTGGTACCAGAAATGATGTATATTTTTTAGAAAAAATGTAATAGAAAAATATACAGTCGTTTACATATGAGGTTCTTTTACTCTCTAAGACTTGGATGAAAGGGATCATTCATATAATTTATCAAATTTTAAAAAATTAATAAAAGGAATAAATTTAGCTTTTTCTCATGCTAGATCCTTGTCATTGCTATGCTCTATGAAACTTCTAAATTATCATCACAACATTTTGAAAAAACATTAGGTGAGAAATATTTCCAAGTAATGGGGTTTTAAAAATACAGTGAAAAACGTTTTTAAAAATACATATACCTTTTTACAATAACATCAAAAATAATTTGAAAAATCTGTAGCTATGTAAAACACATTAAAAATTATTCAAAAATACTTATAATTTTTAAAACATAATTTTGAAAACACTTTTATAATATAATAGATTTTTGAAAATTCCTTTCAAAATCAATTGAAAACATGATTTTAAAAATTCCTTTGAAAATAACTACATATTTGAATATATTATAAAAGTTTTTTTTAAATACTTAGACTTTTTAAAATTCTATAAATACTTTTTAAATACTTATTTTTTAAAAAAATTTATAAAACCATTTGATTTTTTTTATTTTCAAAATTTTATAAAGCCTTTGAAAATACACATGCTTTTGAATAGATTATAATACATTTTTAAAATAATTAAAATATTTTAAATTTTATAAATCCATTCAAAATACATACTCTTTTAAAAATATTATAAATTTTTTTATAAATACTTATACTTTTGAAAATCCTATAAATCCTTTAAAAATAATTATTCTTTTGAAATAAATTTAAAATAATCCAGTGATTTTTGAAAAAATATTATGAAAGGATTTTAAAAAAACATTGGGGACACTACAAAAATTTAAGTACATTTAGTCTTACCTACATTTCCTAGGAATGGGTTCAATTACCACCCCCCTTTAATGCTTACTATGTCCAATTTTAAATTTTTTATAGAAACATTTTGATCTTTCATTATACATATATATATATATATATTCATTTTTCAATTTATTTTTTGTTTTTAAAAAATAAGAATTAATTAAATACATATACATACTTATATATATATATATAAATATATAAATTTGAACTTTAATAGAAAGTATCTTCTAATATTTGGTATAACCAAAAGTCACGACCTTTATTCATTGCATGGACTCCTAAAAAAATAATTAAGATACATGTATTTAAATTTCATTTATATCCTCATTAAATAAATTTAATGAAGTATGGAATAAAATGTCAAACTTTATCATTTTGAAAATATTTCATAAATAATGATATTAAAAACCCATTTATTTGATTCAGAATATAATATTTGAAAATATCATTTTGTATATAATATAATGGTGTGAATGTATGAATCATTCCAACATAAAATAATAATAAATTTAAAAATTATTAATCTTATATAATAATACCTTTAAATATATATATATATATAATGTTTCTTCCTTAAGGTAATCATAAGATCATAATACTATATTAAGGAATGTTTTAAATAAAAAATTTCATCATTTCATGATTTGAACCATATAAACTTGAGTAAAAAAATATAACAATTTTTTTGGAACATGAATTAAAATAAATAAACAATAGTTAAACGTGCGTACCTATATATATATATATATCCATGTGTGTGTGTGTACATACACACAGATCATAATTATAAGAACCATTATACATAAAATATAACGGGGATTAAGTGAAATCCACCATGTTTTATAAACTCTTATGACTAAATTATACATACATAAATGAAATCCCCTTACATGAATATAAATAAAATCTTTCATAATTAGAACACTTGAAAATTATTTTAGATTGGAGATAATATATATATATATATAAACAATAAATTTTGAAAGAATATGTACATATATTCTTTAAGAATATAGACTTGAAAATTGAAGAACATAAACATGATTCTTGAAAAAATTATATACATAGATATATACACTTTTACTTAAAAATAGGTAATTAAATACATATACCAATGGAAGACTTTGAATAATTAATATTTGATTTTGAGAAAATATGAATATAAAATTTGAAAATAATTTATACATGCATAATAGTTTTTAAAATAAATAAGATAATATACCCCATACATGATGGAAATGAAAATTGAAGGGAAGAAACCCTTCTGCTAATGGGTGTTTGAACCAAATGAAGATAATATCCTTCCACTTTGCTTGAGGGTACTCAAACCAGTGGAAAGGAATGGGAGTGGGAGGATTTTGTCAGTAGGGATTATTAATTTTGTGATGGGCTGTGTTCCCTATGAAAAATGAGGTTTATATATAAAGGGAGATTCAGGCGGTATCTTCCAAGGGAAGTAAGGATTTTGGAGGTGATGATAATAAATTTTATTTTAAAAAATGTTGGTATCAAAATATAGTGTTTATATTAGTGATTTTTTGAATTTCTAAGCCAATTAATCAAGGGTTAAAATGAAAATCGATTTTGTTTTGAAACAAAAAAACCCTATTCAACACTGTTAATGTTTGTGATTAAATTTTACATTGTGAAACATATTTTTTTATAAAAATGTAGCCACTTTGATTTCTATTGTTTTAACACCTATAATAGATAGATCTGATGATCTATGGCTCTATTTTTCTACTTTGTAATAACAGTAGTGGAGTAGGGTACTTATTGGAGGTCAACATTGATAATGATGTCGTGCACTATAAGGGCGAAGAGAAAACATGAATAGAAAGGATGATGTAAGAGGAACTAATTGAAGAATACAATAATATAAACTCATCTTAGCTTATGATAGAAGATATTTGTATATTGAGGTTTTCAGTTGGTCAAGTGGAAGAAGAAGACTCGGGAGGGAGATCAGGTTGATGGGTTTCTCAATTAAATGGTTAGGATATAACCAATATATAAAAACTGATCCCATATAGAAATGGAAAGATGATTTTTTCACCCATATAAATAATTTCATGGAATTAGTTCGGCAGAAAAAAAATATCAGGCCTTCCACACTGACCTACACAGGTGAAATCGGCTAACCCTTGCACGCACCAGGTCATGACCTCACTAACCTATGTTTTCTCTAAGTGAGGTGACCTAGATTCTCCTACCACCATGCTATTAGGTGTTTTCCAGATCTCCCCATGGGGGATATTTCTCCCCATGATGGTTTGTAGTTCTAGCCAATGCCCCACAGCTTGAATAGACCAAAATTTTAATGTGTTGTAATAATTCTAAAATATAACTCTTAAGTAAAAATTATCTTAATTATACATTAATTTATCTTATTTTATTTATTTTTGTGTAAAAATATAACTATAACATAAAATATTTGAATGTACTAAATTATTCAAAATAATTTTCAAAAAATATATTACTTTTACTAATTTAGAATTTTTATTACTATTTTATGTGAATTACACCTTAATCAAACCTTTAAAAATTTAATTTAATTATTTTATTATAATAATGTACCAAATAAAAATTTTTACAATAAAGATTTTAATATTATTATAATAAAACTAAATCTTTAATAAATCTAATAAATGTTTTAAAATTGAACATATCATGAAATTTTAAAGTAATGATTTTATATACATGATTATATAAAAAATAAATAATCATCAAAATAATGACCATTATGACTAGCAGATCAAAGATGATGTTAAAAAGGGGGAAATACTGTATATATAAGAATTAATTTTTGTTTATAAGTAATAATGTAATCAAAACATAAAATATTAAATCATAAATTTTAAAAAAAGTGTGTTTAAGTAAAGAATTATATATTTAGGATTGTTTTAAGAGAATCTATATTTTTAAATAAGTATATTTTTATATTAATTTATAAAGTAACATTAAAAATAACTGTATGGGTTTATATTAAATTATAATTTATCAATACAAAATTATAAATAAATAAATAAATAATATTTAATTTAAAGAACACTATTCTTAGAATTAATGGGGAGTTACATTATATCACCCATAAACAAAATTTCATTTGCAAAAATCATTTTTTATACATAGGGAAAATTCTAAAATTCCACTTTCTATGTTTAGGAAACTAGAATTTCTAGAATTTTATTTTCTTAATGTTTAATTAACATCCTAAGAGTTCAAAAGTAGTTTTCTAAATCATTGATTTTTTTTCATTCTAATTGGTTATAAAACCTAGTTTTACTAAAAGAAAATATTTAGAAAATTTTACTGATTTTTAACTAAATGTACTAATATCCAAATTTATCTAAATCATTACTTTGATACAAACTGTGAAGCTCCAGACCTATGCTTCTAGATCTGGTACAAAAAATTGCATATATATTTTTAAAAAAAAGTTAACTTAAAAATATACAGTAATTACATTAGAGGATATTTTTGGTATAGGATTTAAAGGAAATGTTTCATTCCTATAATTTATCAAAGTTAAAATAATGAATATATGGAAGTGGTTGAAATTTTCTCACACTAACTCCTTATCAAAAAAACTCCCGGAAAATATAAATAATACTGAAAACATTTTATAAAAATATACTATGAACAAAATAACCTAGTAAGGGGTTTTTAGAAGTATAGTGAAAAACCATTCTGAAAATACGTTTACCTATTAAAAATACCTTTTAAAATAATTTTTCAATATAATTTTTAAAATACATACCTTTGGAAAACACTTTAAAAATCCATTTAAAATACTTATAATCTTGAAACCATAATTTTGAAAACACTTTTCAAAATATAATATCTTTTTGAAAACTCAATTAAAAATCAATTGAAGGAAATATTTTGAAAATTACTTTGAAAATACATACACCTATGAAAATATTATATTAATTTTTGAAAATATTTAAACTTCTGAAAATTCTATAAATCCTTTGAAAATAATTATACTCTTTAAAATATTATTCTAATTTTTGAAAATACCAATGATTTTGAAAATTCTATAAATCCTTGGAAAATTATTAAAATTTTGAAACTTTTATAATACATATTGAAAATAATTACACATTTGAAAATTCTATAAATACTTTTAAAATACTTAAACATTTTAAAATATAATTACAATTTTTGAAAATATCTACATTTTTGAAAATTCTATAAAGCCTTTGAAAATAATGATGCTTTTGAAAATGCTTCAAAATAATCCAGTGATTTTATAGAAAATATTATGCAATATTTTTAAAACAAAATAGTTGGGTCACATAAAACATTGATGGTTGTCTGGGCCTTCTCACATTCCTTAATAATGGGTTTACTCCCCCTCCTATCTCTGATTTAAAATTTCCAATTGATTTTTTTATTAAAACATCTTGACCTTCCTAAAATATAAAAACATTTTTCATTGGATATTTTTTAAATATTACAATGCATTAAATACATTTACACACTTATATATATATATATATAAATTTTATCATTAATAGTAATTCTATTTCATGATTTTGTAAAACCAAAACTCAAGACATCGATCCTTTGCATATACTCTTAAAAAAATTATTTGACATCCATGTATTTAAACTTCATTTATAACATCATAAATTAAATTTTATGAACCATTGAAAAAAAGATAAACTTTATCATTTAAAATTTTATCCTTAAATAATGTTATTAAATACCCAATATCTTGATTCAAAATATGACATTTGGAAATGTCATTTTGTACATCATATATTTGTGTGGAGGTATGAGTCCTTCATACAAATAATAATAATAATTGTAAAAATTATTATTCACATGAAATAATACCTTTAAATATATAGATATGTAATTTTTCTTCCTTATGATATTCATAAGCACATAAAATTATAATAAGTAACATTTTAAATAAAAAATTTGATCCTCACATGATTTGAAACATATCAACCTGAGTAAAAAGAATAAAAAAAATCTAGAACATGAATTCAACTAAATAAATAATAGTTAAATGTGTATATATATATTAATATATATATACAAACATACACCATAAGTATAAAAACCCTTATACATAAAATGAAAAGGGGTTTAATTGAAATCCATTATATTGTATAATTCTTATCACAAAATTATTCATGCAAAAATAAAGTCCCCATACATTGATATAAAAACATTATTTTATAATTAAAATACTTAAAACTAATTATAAATTGGAAATAAACTAATTATAAATTGGAAATAATATATATATATATATATATAAACTCGATATTTAGAAATAATATTTACATATATTCTTGAATAATATAGTCTTGAAACTTGAAAATAATATATATACATATATATATACATACTTACATGATAATATGTTTGTAAAACACTTTCTTAGATAGAATAGAAACATTGTAATTGAATGTAACATATGTATATATTCTTGAAGAACATAAACACGAGCCTTTAAAATAATATTTATATAAATATAAACACTTTTAGTTAAACTTAAGTATGAAAAAACTTATACCAATGGATGAATTGAAATAATTAATCTTAGAGTTTGAACACATATGAATATATAGACATAAATTTGAAAATAATGTATATAAAAAATGGTATTCAAAATAAATTATAGAATATCCCATTAATTTATGGAAATATAAATCAAAGGAAAGAAACAATTATTTCAATGGGTGTTAGAAAAAAATGATAATAATGGCCTTCCTTGTTTTTAAGGCTACTCTAACCAATGAAAATGAAGGGGAAAAGTAGGAGTTTGTCATAAGGTATTCTTCATTTGGTGATGAGGGGCGTTCTATTGTAAAATAGAAGTTTATATATACATATATGGAGATTCAAGTAGAATCTTCCCAAGGAAGCTATAATTTTGGTGGTAACAACCCAAAAGTGTATTTTACACAGTGTGGGTCTTAAAACGGGGTGTTTATATAACTGATTTATTCAATTACTAAGGTGATGAATCGAGGGTTAAAACAAAAATAGATTTAGTTTGGAAACATAAAACTCGATTAAACACTATTAATTATTGTATTTAAATTTAACTTTTTTAATATTCTTCATGATTAAAATTTTTCCACTGTGATTCCCATACGTCGAACACCTATAATGGGTAGGTTGGATGATCTATATCTCTATTTTGTTTCTTATAAAAAATAGTATTGGAGTATGGTATTTTTTGTACATCAAATTTTCTAATGATGTAATGCATATGAAGAGGAAAAGAAAACTATAGTGTTAAGAAGGATGATTGGGATGACTTTGATTGAAGAAGACGATGAAGGCGGCTCAAATTAGCTTGTAGGAGAAGATATTTGTAAAGTGAGGGGTTTTGTTGGTCGTGAGGAGAAATATGACTCAGGGGGGAGATCAAATGTCTAGGGTTTCAGGATTGAAAAGATCAGGATATAATCAATATTTTAAAACTAATCACAAATCAAAATGGAATGGTGATTTCCTGTCCCATATAATCCATTTAATGACATTCGTTTGGAAGAACAAAAAAATTGGTCCTTATACATGGGTCCACATAGTAGGACTCACTTAAACCTCACACGCACTGGGTTTCACCCTCTCAGATCTATACTACCTCTAAGAAAGTAACTTATAACCTCTTTCCTCCATGTTGAGTGTTGTTGGATGGACCTCTTCACAAGAAAAGCTTGCTCCACACTGTGGGTTTTAGGTCTGGCCAAAGACACTTGGCTTGGATGGCCTATATTTTTATGTGTTATAAAATTTCTAAAATGTAACTCTCATATAGAAATTAACATTAATATAAAATAAAATAAAATAATTAATTTATAATTACATTTTAACTATGACTTATAATATTTAAAAATATTGAATTATTCAAAGGCAATTTCAATAAAAAGGCAAATTTTAAAAATTATTAAGTGTTATTATCATTTTTTGTGAATTACACCATAAGTAACCCATTATAACTTCAATTTGATTATTTTTTAGTGACAATGTTCTGAATGACCATATTTTAATAAGGTTTTTAATATTATTAAAATAATATCATAACTTTAACAAAGCTAATAAATGTTTTATAAATGAAAATATCATGAAATTAGAAAGTAATGAGTTTATAAACGAGATTATATCAAAAAAATAAATAATTAAATTAATAACCACTACGACTTGTAAATCAAAGATGATATTAAGATGGGTAATTACTCTATATATAGTAATTTATTTATGTTAATAAGTAATAATGTAAAAAAAACTTACAACATTAAACCATGAGGTTTGGGAAAACTATGTTTAAGTGAAGAATTATATATTTAAGCATGTTTTAAGAAAATATATTTTATAGAATCATTATACTTTTATCTTAATTTATATGAAAAAATATAAAATAATTATCTAGTTTTATATTAATTTAAAAATTAGATTTCCATAATTATAAATAAATAAATAAATAACTATTTATTAAAAGAAAACTACCCCTCGAATTTAAGGTTTGTTATGGAGATGGTGGGTGAAATACAATTAGGTGTTCTAATTCAAAAACACTTACAACCCTAGGATGGGGAATATCATTAAGGATGCTCTTAATTGGAAAGTGGAATCACATACTATTTTGGAAGAAAATGAAGAGCGGAATATTATGTGACTATATGCTCAGTTTCATAAGGTCACTGAAGGGATATTTAGTTATGGTTCTAATTTATTTTTAGTTATCATCATTTCACTATAAGATTATACTATAGGATTCACAACCAAATGATGAGTTTAGAATAATTCTAGAAACCCTTTGTGTTGTAGAGAATGTTTTTTTGATGGTCTCTATATTTGATTATATTCTCAACTTTTTTGGATTGGTTTTTCATCCAAACATATAAGAGAAGAATGGTTTTATGTTATTTCCATAGTTCTTCATAGTTTATTAATCTAGGAACTAAAATCATGTATTATTTAGTGAGATGGTGATTCCAGGAATTGTGTTTGAAATACAACATTTCACGTTATATGCCCCACTATTACACGATCCAAGAGAATAAGGTAGGGAATATAAATCCTTTTGGTTTTGTATTTCCTATTATGGTGTTGGTTTTGAAATGGATTGAGATGTAAATGGAAATTATTATTGGAATACCATGGTCTATGTAAGGGAATAACTCTATCTATGTGGTGATTTATCAACTGAAGAAAGTGGATAATTTAATTCTAATCAGGGACACAACTTATGTTTATGACCTGGGTAAATGTATATTTAGGAAGTTGTGATGTTATGTGGGATTACCTCTTCCAATGGTTCAGATATAGTTCATAATTTTAACTCATGAATCTAATATATTACGTAGGAGGTGATGGAGACTCATGTCGTGTTTATTACATCGTGGCATTTATAGATAGAAAATCAGATGGAGTATTCTATTTAGATTCTATATGTTATGATCCTTGCCTATATATTAGAATTTTTTGGATCATGGGATATCCATCTTTTATTATTTTTGTTTTATTATTACAACATTTACGAGTCATCAATCAAAATGTTTCCTTTCATGGCCTTTTATGGTTTCCTATATAGATTTAATCTATGTTTAGAAGATGTGAGATTTTGGAAATAATCCATTCTTAGGATATGTTGAAAATGATTCTGAATATATGCCATCATATGATTATATATTATAGTAGGAAGAAATTATATTTTGAACAATTAAATCATCCATTTGATTTTTCCATTAGTCTATGGGGTTTCTTACAAGTTTCACTTCACTGAGTATCTATTAGCTTAAGAAATAAGGTAATTTGGTTCTAAGATATTATGGAACATTTTAGGTCATCAAGAGGCTCATAAAACATTCTTATCAGTTGTAATTACCGGTTATGTTGATGGTTGTTTCTAATATTTTCAATATATCCCATCTTGGGAAGTATTAAACTGATCTTTTTCATGTTATGATTTGGGGGAAATTGATTTGGAACCAAATTTTTCTATTATAGATCTTCCAGTAAAGATCATTAAATTTCAGGTGAATGTATTACAAGGGTTTTATATTCCATTTTTAAGATTTTAATGTAAAGAAAAATCTTATTCTCATGAGACTTGGGAGTAAGAAATGTTAGTGAGGGAGTAGTGGCCTTAAGTCTTTCCAGAGAACCAATATTCTGCATGACTTCAAAGGGATATAATGTCTTACGGTGGGGTGTTTTGAACTTCCTATGACATTATTTCATTTGTATCTTCCCTCTCATATTGTTTTAATTTTTTGGTCTTTTTTAATCCTTTTGAGGATGGGGAAACATTTTCGAGGAAAATGACATAAAGTTGGAGGATGAATTATTTTTAATTAGTAGTTTCCAAGAATAAATGTTTCAATATTTAAAAAGGTTTATCCTTGTGATTTTAGAATTTATAATAATGTTTGTTATTTTTTGGTAGTATCCAATCAATGAAATAAGAACTGGGTGTATACAAATCATAATGTTTTCCAATTAGATTTCATGAACTAGTTCATAGTTTGAAAATTTTACAATGCCTGAAATAGGTCCACATCATCAAGGGTTCTATTAGGTTATTTAATCCAAGGTGATGCTATTTTCATAATTTCATGTAAATCATGAAATTATCATTGTGAAATTGGTTTACATAAAGAATTTCATGGTACTAGTATTGTTTTCCATGCTACATGGTTGATTTTTCTCATTTGACATACAAGATTCTCTCTCGAGACCTAGGATCCCTCCTATATATTTTTTGGTTCCTTCTCTCATTTTGGGTTATTTCATGTGATGATTTATCTTTATGGAGGTAGTTTCACTTATACAAAGAATGTGAACCTTATTCTTCATTATTTCAATTAATCATGAAAATGTGGGTGTTCTATGATTTTGGATCTTTTAAACATGTGGTGAGATTATTCTTTATTCTTTATATATATATATATTGTATGATATTCTTCCAGTTGTAGAACCATTGTGTTTTTAATGTGGCATGCATGTTCGTTAAGGTATGAGTTATTTATCTTATAAAATAACTGTCTGATTTTTGAAATTGATTCTAAGATATGGGAATCAATTATAGGGCCTCAAATGTTGTCACTATGTTTCTTCCTTTTAGGGGATCCGATTTTGGGCATGTGTGACATGAGTTTAGGAAGAGAGTTCTATATCTATCCTATGTTGGATGAAAATTATATATCTAGATATTATAAACTATTCATAAAAAATTTGGGATTATGTGAATTCTGAGTGTGGAAATAGTTTTTTGGTTAATGATTGGTTTTAAGATTTTTTTAGTAAAAGAAGTGTTGTTAAATCATTGATAAATGGATTTATGAAATGGATTTTTAATAATATTTTTGACGAAATGATTTTTAAAATGTTTCAAATTGGAATACATTGTTAGTTATGTTGAATGTTCAGTAATATGCCTCATCATTCGATACTATTAGGCGGGGGTCACTCAAAGGGTGTTCCTTTATTTCATATTTCTTTTGTTCTGGTAATTTTTGGAAATTTGGGGGGGGGGGGGTACACCCATTGGGATATACCCTGATATATATAGTTTATTTATATTTCTAGATACTTGATGCACATGATTTTCTTTGTAGTTCATGAGAGTTCTAGTTAGCATGACCTATAGTGATTTTGGGCATGTCGTTACTTGTGATTTTATTGTTATTATTTTGGATTTGATATGATATATGATACATGATTTAAATTTTGTGATATGTGTGATAATCCTTGAACCAATTTAACCTAGATTATTTGAAAATTTATTACATAGAATATATGAAATAATTTTACCTATATTATTTAAAACTAAAGATAAGAGGGATTTTTTTATAATTATTTTGATATAAAATATTATTTAAATAATTATCATGCTTTTTTCCCCTTAAATACGAGAATACCAAATTTTTATATGAATACATGTTATAGAAGAATTGGGTGGGATCCTATTGAACCTTTTTAGATCACACTCTCTACACCCCTTCAGTGGTGTATAGAAGTTGTTATGCCTTTATATGTAAGGAATGAAAAGGCATTATAGTGAGGAAACAAGATTTATGTTAGCTAATTTTGGGGTTGCTTGTAGTGATATAGTGGAATCTACCAACACTATCACATGAAGCTTTAAATTTCTAATTTACTTGTACTTTTATTTAGGACCTATACTTTGGTTTTATCTTACTAGATTATTTGTAACAACTCCATTTTCATCTTTAGTTATGTCATATTCTTATTCTTTATTTGTGTTTTGATATTTATATCAAATATATAAATATTTTCGATGTTTAATATTTATGGTTGGGTGACATCATTATCTCTTATTATTATTTAATATTTAGGTTCTAGTATCCATCTTGTAGGGATCATGAATGCCCTTTGGGTTTGTTGCGGACTGGGTCAATTTCCAATTTTGATGGTTTTCCAATTCTCTAAATGATAATACACATATTGGAAATCCATATGATAATTGTTTTAATTATTATGTGATATTCAATTTTGAAAATATGTGTCCAAATATAAGTATTATGGTTGAAAATCATCATGATCAAAGTAAGAAATGTTTATCAACACCATTTACTATTACTATGGATGATATTTCTCGATGAGATGAAGTGATAACAGATATATTAATTGAAAACTCACATTATGATAATGTAATGTCTGATTCTGGATTTTCACAATAATTTATTTCTTAAAAATTGCCAATTAAGTTTGAAATAAAAACTGGTGAAATATATATAAAATGTTGGATTAAACTCCAACAGTGTGTATAAAAGAAATAAATATTTATATGAATATTCTAATAATTACCAATGAAATGGTTTTTCTACAAAATGTTATTGTCATAAAAATTATAGTGTTTAATTTTAGTTTTAACCATTTATTGATAATCTATTAATCATATTATTATTGATTACAATGATAAAGAAGTTATTTTCGACTTTTAGAATTATTTTTACTTAGTATATAAGAGTGTATTTATTCTTATGGTAACATATCCACCAAGTCATAAATTGATTAATGATGGAAGTGAATGTTATCTTTCTCATATCATAAATATCAAGAAAATATTTCCAATTAGTGATTCTGTTATGTTAATGGAATATATAGATATGTTTCAAGATGATTTTCCTAGTAATATTCTTAATTTAGAGGATGAATTAAATTTTGACATAGTTCTTGATGCTAATCCACATTCCAGAAACCCTAATAATAATAATAATATATATATTTATAATATATTATAATTGAGAAAATAGTTCCATGAGATTCTTGGTAATGGTTTGGTTTTTCTTATCATGACACCTTGGGGTTCCATATTTTTGTTTATTAAAAATTAGGATTCTTTTATGTGGATTTTTATTGATTAATAAACACTAAATAACATCATTATTATAAAAAAGTGTCATTTGCCACATATTTTGGACCATTTTATCATTTCTAGTGAGATTAAAATCTTTCAATGATTGACTTTAGGTTTGGATGTCATTTGAATAATGTAACAAAATAAGACATTCTAAAGATGATATACCTAATTAGGTGTTAATAATATTATTTGTGGTTATGGACACTAGGTTGATAAATGAACCTACTCCCATTATAGATCATATTAATATATTATTCCATTAGTAACAAGATAAATTTATTGCAGTTTCTATTAATTATATTCTGTTATTTTCTAAATACTGGGAGTATTACTTGAGTTATATATGGATTACTTAACTAGACTTAAAAAATATGTAGTAATAAGGTTCTAGTAAATGTGAATATTGGTTATAATATATTTCATTCAATGGATATATTGATACTA
This sequence comes from Viscum album, assembly GCA_963277665.1. NCBI lineage: Eukaryota > Viridiplantae > Streptophyta > Magnoliopsida > Santalales > Viscaceae > Viscum > Viscum album. The sequence goes on from OY728136.1 coordinate 769,648,607, forward strand.
AATATGAAATAATAGTTTTTCATGCTGAAAATATTGTTTTTGAAGAATGGCCAAGTCCCACTTATCACTCTAACATTTGATGGTTTCTTGGAAAACCTAGTTTTTACAAATGTTTTGTTGAAAATATTTATATAATTTGATGAATATATTTATGAATTAAGTTTATGATTCTTTTATGATAGAATATTAGACCCATCATCAAGAAATGAACACTATTTATTTATAATGATTATTTATTGAAGATCCATGGTTATGTTTTTGTATAAGATGATCATGTTATTTAAAATTCATCACATTCATTCAAAAAACATTGAATAGAATTGTCTAGTCCTTGACCTCAATATTAAAACAATATTTTTGGTTTTATCTTTTATAGGAAGATTCTATATAGAAACAAAGGTTTCATATACATAGATCATAAAAATACTATAATATATATTCACTTAAAAAGTTTAAAAAAATGAGGTGAAGAATATGGATGAAACTAATAAATGATTAGGATTATAAGATTCAATATCATATATTTAATGAAAAAAGGTTTTATATTCCTTGAGTCTAATGTATAATATATTATTTATAATTCTATGAATGGATCATGATTCAAAAATTATGAGGGGTGGATAATTTTTCCTAGTTGCATCAATAAGTGTGATGGGTTTATTAGTCATCGATTTGAATTCAAAAGAGGTGTCTAGTTGAGGGAAGTGTGTAGAAACTGTACGTGTACTTCGGTGGGGAAAATTTTGGGGTATCTCGGTGTCATATGGATTTAGGGATTGATAGTCTTTGCATGTTGCAAGGATAAAGCGGTGACAATAGGGGGGCCTTGTTTTATATAAATATTCATTGTGGTCAATCTTGGTGGTAAGAGGATATCAATAAGGGGAATACATTTTCTATTTTAGGGATGATGTGGTAGAGAATAAAATTAATATTGATGGATTATTCAAATGATTTGGATGTGCCTTAGGGTTGAGATCTTTCCCAATGGTCATGGTTCCTTTTGGATCATTTTAACCCACACATAAGGTCTTTCTGGGCCATGTAAATTGTAAAGGCCCAACCCTTCCCAGAGTCAGTGCCTTATTACATTACATTAGTATTCTTACAAGAAATTATTATCTTGAAGGAATGAATAATTTAGTATATTTTGAAACAAGATAAATATACATGTTTGAACATTACAACATGAAATGAATAACAACTTATAAGTTCTGTTGGGAACATCTACCACTCTAAGACTATCCCTAAATGTCAACTATAATAAACCTCTTCATGTCCTAGGAAAAATGAAACATAAGAAGGGGTGATATTAGATGCTCATTAAGGGTAAACATTGTAGATGAATATAATATAACAGTTAGGCATGTTGATTAATTGAAAACACATGCCTTTAAAAATAAACATGAACATAATATGGCTGGATTATGAGTTGAGTAAATATTTCCATAATAAAAAATAATAATGGTTATTCTACTAGTCAAATAACCTCATAAACTATGAATTTATAGCTTCATAATGGGGGAAATTAATATTCCAGACATTCTGGAACATAACATCAGTACCTTAGAGAAGACATCTAAAAATGATTAAGGCCTAGGCCAAAACCATATATAAAAATGGGCAAGGCCTCAACCAAGTCCATATCTATTAGTCTCGTGAGACCTATCGATGCCTCAAGGGGATATATCGGGCCCCACCCATAACATAATAAGTCCAATGCATTAATCATGTTAATTTGGATAAACATAAACATCATATACACATGATATGTAAATAACATACCCCAATCTATAACATAATCACTAACCATTCTGATTAGTAAGATGAATAGTATCAAAATAGCACATCCATAGTCAAATTGATCAAAAAACATTCAATATAATATGGAATATGATATCATAAAATACTATTCCCAATAATACATAATAATCCATAGGATTTTTGAAATAGATGAAGATATTCTTATAAAATCATTGATTCATTCTTGAGATAAGCACTCTTTTACTTTGAAAAGAGGAGTTTTTTTGGAAAAGTGTTTCTATAAAACTAGATATGTTGTAAGATAGTATTTTAATAATAAAATGATCAATTTTTATAAAATAACGGTTTCTAAAAATATATTATCGAGTTCCCTTAGAAATAGTTAGGAATTTGAGAAATTCTATTGATTCAGGCTTATGTTTTGGGAATAATTTTTGAAAGATCCTTTTAAACCATATAATTCCCCACTAATGAAGGTAGGATTTGTAATATTTGGTGTCCTGGAACCAAATTTTTTCACATTGATTAAATTAATATTTAATATATTTAAATATTAAACATTTTATTACATATTTTTCATTGTTCGACATGACTATAGTGTAATAATGTCCTGATGTATTTGTCGCATTGACAAAGTCATAGAAGTTATCCATTAGGATGAGAACCTTGAAGTTATATGAAAATATTCTTAAATATAGTTATATGGTTAGATGACATACTATAATGGGACAGATAGTATATAGACCGTCAGGTGCGAGTGCTCTTAAAAAGATGACACTTCTTCTCATGAATTTTGTACATGGTAATCTCCAAGATGGGAGATTATGAGAACAGACTCGTGAGTAGGAATTCCACATGTTCTGACATCATTAGATATTCATATCTAAAATCTTGTGTAATGATTATTAGACTTTAGTATTATCATTAATAGTTGTCAGGACTCACACACTTTGATTTTATGACAAAAATCGTCACGCAGACTGTTGGCAGGAAGTAGGGTACATTGGGTGCATCATGAGTGACATGCTATTAATGGATAAGTTGAGTAAGAATTTTTCCCTTACATTCATAGAATTTGATATCTTGGCCCTTTGATTGAAAAATAACTATCCCATGATATTCCATGGCTGTGGTGTAATGATGTGTTTATTTCAGGTAGTCATAAAATGACATATCAAGCACAAAGGTTGATGATACTATCATGAAACCTGCTTGATGAGGATGTAGTTTTTGTGAATTTATGTTCTTTCTCTTGGATTTCATGACCTATTTCTAGATATTACTCTTGGACTTTAGTCAAGCTTACCAAATTTCAATGAGTGATAATCCTATAGGGTCACACACTAAGTGTTTTTGTTGGTCTCAGTTAAATTCTATTTGAACTTAATTAATGAAATAAATATTATTCACAAGATAGTGGAATAATTTTATTCATGTTAAAATAATTGCATAAATTAAATAAATATCTATTCATTGGATTGTGGGTAAAATATAAATATTTATTTTATTGAAAATATAATAAATATTTATTTAATAGTTTGTAAATAAAATATTTATTTAAATGAATAGATTTTTTATTTGTTTATTCGGTTGTTCAATAAATGGAAGTAGATTTCGAGTAGACCAAGTCAAGTCTAGTAGTAATATAATTATTTTAAAGATGGTAAATAATTATTTAACTAGCTGGCACAAGTTAAAATAATAATAACACTTTTATTATTTTTGTGATGTAAAATTTTATTTATAATTCAGTTTTGTGCAAGATGGTGCACCATAAATTATGATGTGGTTTTATTATTAGAAGCATGAGTTTTATCTTAGGTTATGAATGTATTTAATTGATGTTACACAATTCAATATTGTTACCAAATCCCCATGTCGATAAATAGACATATATGTCTATTGTTCCATGTACCAAACTGCATGCCCGGTAAATTGAGAATTATTGAGATAAATGATTTCTATCCCGAATCCTATTCCTACCCCTCTCAATAATGAGAGAATTTTTTCAAGATTGAAGAAAAAGTGATCATGAATTACCAACACAAGACACTAACTTCACCATGCTAGAAATGAGAGAATGAGTGGTGTCAATCGGATTCCATCAGAGCACCTGTGGATCACTACTATAGGGATTCTTTTCGGATCCTCACAATCACAACGAGACAATCCGAAAGGGTCATTTCGGAAGATCAACATCATTAAAAAATAAAGTACCAAAGATCCAGGTATTCTCTACTCTATGAAATTAATTAAATTAATTATAAACATGATTTAAAATATCCTCTCTAATGGTTTTGGGCCTCTTCCTTCTTTATCTAAATATTTGATTCTATTCTTTGGATACTAGCATTCATTGTCATATTAGTACCTGACTAATCATTGATCATGGTAAAAATTAATGTTGGGTGTTGGCCCAACCACGCTTCCACTATGACCAGAAGCTATAAGTGGAATCAGAGCGGTTACATCATAGTTTATAATTATTTAAATAATTCAATGATGATTTACAGTTTAATAATTTAGTTTTCCAATTCAAGGTTAATTATTGTTGTAATCTGATTTTGAGATCTGTTCTCCCTCTTTTCATTTATCATAAATTTTATAGAAATTAATGATTTTTTATTTAAAATTAAAATGGATAAATCATTAGGAAGTGCCAATGATTCTTCCCAGGTGACAAGAAAGTACACAGCCTGTGTTCGGAATTACACGTCATGTTTTCTTCCACACACACAGTGTGATACAGACTACACATTTGGTAGTTGTGTTCACTGCATTGGGAGTCATTCAACAGTTACTCAAGCCGTCTGCATTTATTTCATGAGGTGTAGTTAATTGTACACTGCGTATTTATAGGGACAGATAGGCACATGCTTACCGTATTACACTCCGTGTTTCCGACTGCACATGGAGTGTAGTCCCTTCACGTTAAGGGGCCAAACCTTATATCCTATACATCGCTAAGCGGACTGATAAACATGTAACTAGGAGACAACATGGAATGTATCCCACTATAAACGATGCGTACTCTAAAATTTCGAAAGGATTATTCACACGCTGAGTCCCTAGGCACATACTTCAGGACAGATGGTGAAGGTAGTACACTCCGTGTAGTTGGAACTACACAACATGTACTTTACCAGATTACACAAAGTTAAAAATTTAATGTTTGTGTAATGTTCATAACTACACAAGATGTATAAATCGTATTACAAGTTTTTACTATATTCATTGAAACATCATGTATGCCATATGTCATAAGAGTAAGACAATATGATAATATAATACATGTTGGGTAGATTCGAACAAGTATTCACCAGGACACATCCAAGGTGCATTTATGTAAAATGATGTTAATCTCAAGGAAATTCAGGAAAAATATTAAGATAACATTATTGATTAATTAAATATAACAATTAATCAATTCAAGATCAATTTATCATAATAAGAACGATGGAATAATTGAATACTAGTTTTATGAAATGCCTAACTTGTTGCATGTATGTGGGTGATCAGGAGCTAGACCAATACCTTTGTATGTGATTGATTTAATTTTAATTTATTTATTAAATTAATTGTTGGAATGCAATCCATCTATCCTCTTTAATATGTAGGGCCTACATGCCCATGATTTCATTTATGTAATCCCCCATTTTATCCCTCACCTGCGTGTGAGTTTAAAATTATATATAATGGATGGAACTCCCAAGCTTGTGGAGGTGGTTCAAGCTAGAGCCAAGACGAAACCAATCCCTAGAGATACAGAGGTGGACATGTGAACATTCGTAAACAAAAACCCAAAATGTTTAAGGTATCTCTCCTCTAGTTCAGGGTTAATTTATCAACCTCTAGATAAAATAACAATTAAAAAATCTCATGATCATGCCCTTTTCTTTATTTTATTTCTATCAGTTGCATGGTTTATCATTATGTATGTGTTGTCACGATCACATAATTAATGAATTAAACAAGCATCAAAGATGGAACTAAAATAAACTAGGCTTATTCATAAATATTATCAATACATGGTTAATAACCTAAGTGAGTTCCACTTTATATTAACTAGTATGTGATAATGATAATAATCAATTCATGCATAAGAGATAAAAATACCTCAAATAAAAAATTATGTCATACCAAGCCTTATGTTACTTGATTAAGGGAAAAACTCAATAAAACTATGAGTTTGACCAACCCTTGTTGGTATTCTTACGCTTATACAGGAAAACCTTATGAATGTTTTTGGTTTGACTTAACCATATTACATCAAGAGAAGTATCCCTTTCTAGATTTGGTGTATTATTGGAGTCAAGAGTTGAGGAAATCCAAAGTTAGCATTTCAGGATTGAGGAGTCCACTCAATAGATCATGTATATGCAAGCCCATAGTTGGAAAAGACCTTCCAACCTAAATACCTTGAAATAGCTTGACCAACCCTTTTTGGGGTTATACGATGGGGAATATGGATCCTTTCCACTAGAATGTCATGGAAACTGGACATTCTGAGTTCAACGGTGAGGTCCATTAGGAATTGATAAAATAGTCTGAGACTTGATAAAATTAATTTATTATTTCTCATAAAATGTAATCAAGAAAGTAATAATAATCTTCTATTTTTATTTTAGAATAAAAATTAAAAGTTCTTCAATCACACTATCCCAACGATCAATTATGGATAAATACAACATCCTCATAATCAATAACTTCATGGAATAGTTTAGACACCTTGGGTTATCCTACTCAATAAAAAAAATTCATACATGTTGGAGTCAGTGTCACCTGATCCGCCTAACTAAGAGGCTAGTGATGAAGATTTTCTAGTCTATGAGAAACATATGAATGATGCAGTCGACATTCATTGTTTGATGCTATCATCAATGTCTAGTTATCTCATTAAGTCTCATGAAAACATGGATGCTTATAGAATACTCGAGCACCTTCCTGGTCTTTACTAGGAGAGAGAAATACATGAAAGGTTTGAGATCTCCCAATCACTCTTTGAGAGTAAACTTGGAGAGCGTTCCCCAACTGGGCCTCATGTAGTCAAGATCATTGGCTACATTGAGTTCTTGGAGGTTATAGGGTTTAAATTCCCCAAATAACTCATCACCGATCTCATTCTCATATCACTCCCTCATAGATTCTCTAGCTTTATTGTTAATTTCAATATGAACAACATTGATAAGTCTCTATCTGATCTTCTTATCCTCATTCTATAAGTGGAAAATGATATGAAGCACAATAATCCTTCTATCCTTATGGTGAATAATAATAAATGGAAGGAAAATATATTTAATCCCAAGTATTCTTCATGATATTTCAAGAAAAGGAATATCAAAAGGGAAGAAAGGGAACATGAGGTTGTTCATTTCGTATGTGGCAGGAAGGGCCACTAGAAGAAAAACTACACCTAGCCTAAGAATTAATGGGAATATTAAAGTGTGTTTGTTATCAAATAAAATCTATTTGTTTCTAAAAAATGGGTATTAGATACAAATTTTACTACTCACATATATATCAAAATACATGAACCAATTAGATTCAAGAAGATTGACCGAGGGGAGGTAGATCTAGGAGTATCCAACAGAGCTATACTTACTGCTGTAGCTATCAGGGACTACCACCTCATGTTTCATACTAGGAGGATCTTGGTATTAAAGGGTTGTTATTATGTTCTATACGTTACTAATAAAATTATTTATATATCTATATTAGCTACATATGGATTTGTTTTCAATTTTGGAAATTAATGATTCCTCTTTTACAAAGATATCATTTGTTTTGGTAGGGAACATTTATACCATATGCTTTATGTGTTGGATTACACAAACTAGGTAATGGATATCGATAGAAAATATATTTCACATGAATCATACCGAACCCAACATTGGCATCACCAACTAGGTCATGTAAATGAGAAACTCTAGACAAAGTTACATCATGATGGATGTTTAGATTCTTTCGAACTAAAACCACTTGGTGTATGTCATGCATCTTTACAAGGAAAAATGACCAAATCCCCATTTAGTGGGAAAGGTGAAAGGGCTAAAGAGCTTATTGAATTGGTTCATACCGATGTCTTTGGACCATATCTAGTTGAATAAAGGGGAGGGTTGTCATACTTCATAACATTTTCAGATGATTTTAGTAGATATGGATTTATCTAATTAATGAGGTATAAGTCATATTGTTTTGATATGTTTAAATAATACAATAATGAATTTGAGAACCAACTTAGTATAAAGATTAAGAAACTCTACTCAGATCGAATTGGAGAATATATTAATTAAGACTTTATTGATTACTTACGGTAGTTTGGGATCCTATCCTAACTCACTCCTCCTTAAACACCCTAGTGGAATGATGTAATAAAAAGGAGGAAACACACCTTGTTGGACATGGTGAGATCAATGATGAGTCATGCGAGTTTTCCATTGTCATTTTTGGGATATTCGTTACAAATAGTGGCGTACATACTAAACCAAGTACCAAATAAATCGATAAATAGTATTCAATAATAGTTTTGGAGTGATACAAATACATGTTATCGAATTTTCATGTGTGGGGAAGTGATGCATTTGTTAAGGACTCTTTAGGTAATAAACTTAAACCCTAAGGAATAATGTATACCTTTATAGGATACCATAATGAAACAACGGGATATTACCTATTCAAACCTCAGAAAAAAAGGTTATTATGGTAGGATATTCCATATTCCTTGAGAAAGAGCACATCTCCAAAAAATATAGTGGGTGGGAGATAGAATTTGATGAAGTCAAGGCTCAAGGTACACAAGAGTTGGTACATGAACAGATTCCACAAATCCCCATTGAAGAATGAACTGTTCTAGAGACCTAAGAACAACGTAGGTGTACAAGAGAGGTTAGAGAACTGAAACGGTACAGATTTGTAGTTACTGAGGATGGTGACTCATTTTTAGTTGATAATAACGATCCTATAACCTACAAGGAAGCAGTAAGGGGAATAGACATTGTCAATTGGAAAGAAGTCGAAAATTATGAAATGGATTCCAGGTACCAAAACCAAGTTTGGATTTTGGTAGATCCTTCAGTTGATGTAAATCATATTGGTTGAAAATGGGTATTCAAGAGGAAACTAGAAATTGAAGGATAAGTAAGTACCCCTAAGGCATGGATGGTTTCAAAAGGGTTCAAGCAGCATCAAGGTATTAACTATGATGAATCCTTTTCACCAGTTTCAATGCTAAAATCCATCATAATTCTATTGGCCATTAATGCTTACCATGACTATGAGATGTGGAAAATGGATGTCAAAATAGCCTTCCTCAAAAGGAACCTTCTCGAATATGTCTACATTAACCAACATGTAGGATTTATGACTCCAAAGGATGCCAATATGGTATACATGTTGTAGAAATCCATTTATGGATTAAATAATTCTTCCAGGTCATGGAACATTTGTTTTGATGAATCCATAATGGAATTTGGTTTTATTAAGAATGAATGTGAGGCTTTTGTCTATAAATGGTTTAGTGGTAGTGATGTCATTTTCCTACTAGTATATGTTGATGAAATATTACTTATTGGAAATAAAATACCAGTCTTATAGTCTGTTAAGGCATGTTTGAATCAATGCTTCTCCATGAAAGACTTGGGTGATGCAACATATATTCTTGGGATCAAGATCCATCATGATATATCCAAGAGATTTATATGCCTAAGTCAAAGTAAATACATTGATAAGAAACAAAAGAAATTCTGTATGGAAAAATCCAAGAGGGGATTATTTCCAACATCACATGGAATTCATTTTCCAAGAAAATGTGTCCTTAGACACATGAGGGAAAAAAGATAATGACAAGGACTCCATACACATTAGAAATTGGGTCAGTCATGTATTCCATGTTATATACTAGTTCAGATGTTGCCTACGCATTGAGTGAAGTATGAAGATATCAAAATGACCTAGGTGACCACCATTGGATCGAAATCAAGACTATCCTAAAGTATCTGAGGTGTACCAAGGATATGTTCCTGGTTTATGGAGGAGATGAGGAACTAGTCATTATAGGATATGCAGATGACCATTTTCATACTGATCAAGATTAAATGAAGTCACAAATAGGATACATCATCACTTTGAAAGGATGTATAGTGAGTTAGAAGAGCTCAAAGCAGTGTGTGGTCGTATATTCTATAGAAAATTCTGAGTATATCACAACTTATAAGGTATCTAAAGAAGCAGTTTGGATGTGAAGCTTCATCCAAGAGCTAGATGTGATACCTAACAGTAAGGATCCCATCACACTGTAATGTGATAATACTGCAGTGGGGGATCTCGCAAAAGAGACGAGGTCACATCAACGAACAAAATAGATACTTTTGAAGTATCATCTCTTGAGAGATTTTTCTCAGAGATGTAAAGTTGCAGTGTGTAGTATTTCAATGAAAGACAACATGAAGGACCCCTTGACTAAATACTTTACCCAGTAGAAACATGATCATCATGTGAGGTCTAGCAGACTAAATTTTGTAGGAAGTTGGCTCTAGTCCAAGTGGGAGTTTGTACGAGTTGGTGTCCTAGAACCGTATTTTTGTACATTTATTACAATATTATTTAAAATATATAAATATTAAACACCTTATTACATATTGTTCATTGTTTTTAATGACTATAGTGTAATAATGTTATGGAGTATTTGTTTCATTGACAAGGTCATAGTTGTTCCCCGTTATGATGATAACATTGAAGTGCTATAACAATATTCTAAATATAGTTATTTTGTTGGATGAAATACTATATTGTGATACATAGTATAAAGACCGTCATGTGTGAGTAATTGTAAGTAGATGAGACTTATTCTCAGGAAGTTCTCACTTGGTAATATTCAAGATGGGAGATTAGGAGAACATACCCTCCAGTAGGAATTCCACATGTTTTGGTGTCATCAGATATTTCTATTTATGAGTGTTTGTAATAATTCTTAGACTTTAATATTATCATTAATATGTGTCCTGAATTGCACACTTTGATTTTATAATGAAAACCATCATGTAGATAGTTGGTGGGAATTATGGTACATTGGGTGTGTCATGAGTGAAATTTTTTTAATGGATAAGTCGAGGAATAATTTTTCCCTTCCATTTATGGAAGTTGATATATCAACCCTTTTATTGAAATAGAACCGTCACACGAAATTCAATGTCCATGGTGTAATGATGATTTTATTTCAGGTAGTAAAAGAATGATATATCAAGAACAAAATTTGATGACACTATCATGAAACCTTCTTGATGAGATATTGAGACAATGGGATTATATTATATAGTGAGCATTCATATGTGGATATTTTTGTTGCAAATTTAAGTTCATTATTTTGGGAGTCGTGATCTTTTAGTAGATAGTTCTATTGGAATTTAGGCAAGACCACCTAATTGTAATGAGAAAGAATCCCATATGGTCACACACTAAGTGTTTCTGGTGGTCTCAGTTAAATTCCATTTCAATTTAAATGATGGAATAAATATTATTCTCAATACAGGGGAATAATTTTATTCAAGTTAAAATGATTTCATAAATTAAATAAATATTTATTCATCGGATTATGGGTAAAATATATTTATTTATTTTATTGAACATTTAATAAATATTTGTTTAGTAGTTTTTCAATAAAATATTTATTTAAAAGAATAAATTATTTATTTATTTATTTGGGTGTTCAGTAAATGGAAGTGAAGTTTGAGTGGACCAAGGCCAGTCCAATAGTAAAACAATTATTTATAAGATGGAAAATAATTATTTAACTTGTTAGCACAAGCTAAAATAATAATAACACTTATATTATTTTGTGATGTGTAATTTAATTTATAATTCTATTTTGTGCAAGCTGGTGCACCATAAATAATGACACGATATTATTATTAAAATCATGGTATTACTCTAAGGTTATGAATGTATTTAATTGTTGTTACACAATTACATATTATAACTGAAGCCCCATGTTGATAAATATACACATGTGTCTATTGTTCAATGTACCAAACAACACACTCATGGAATTGAGAATTTTTGAGATAAATAATTTCCCTCTTGAATCCTCTTCCATACCCTCTTAAGAATGAGAGATGTTCTTCAAGACCAAAGTAGAAGCGATCAAGAACGATTGACAAAAGACACTTACTTCACCATGCTAGCACTAGGAGAATGAGTGGTGTCAATTAGAGGCCATTAGAGAACATGAGGATCACCACTATAAAGACTCTTGTTTGCATCATTGAAAGCACAATGAGACAATCCAAATGGGTCATTCCAGATGACCAACATCATTAATGAAGAAAGTAATGAAGATCCATGTATTATTTTCTTTATGTAATTATTTTAATTAATTATAAACATGATGTGAAAGATCCTCTCTAAAGGTTTCAGGCCTCTTCATTTTATCTAAATCATAGATTCTATTCTATGGATACCATATTTCATCGTCGTATTGATCCTATAATAATCATTGATCATGCTAAAAATTAAAGTTTGGAACCAGCCCAACCGTAATTTTAATACACCCAGAACCTACAGAATTCTGGTTGGTACACATATATAGAACATTCACACATAATTTATGTAGAGTAAATATTAATGAATATGAGTCTAATTGAAGTTAGTATATAATAAAGGTAACCCGAATGAAAATGGACGTTCAGATGGAAAACCCTTACCTTAAGTCTGAAGGTGTTCATCAATAGATCTTAATGATCTGAATAATCAAATTTAGGTTCATAAATTTATGATTCCAGAACTTCCACTACATGTAATTTATTTATTATAACCTTATAAGTTTCATTCATGTCCTCTTTATTGGGTTAAGAGATTCAATTTCATTGTTTGGGATCATTTTCTTCCACGGTTTTCATGATCGGTTTACTTGTATTCAGGTATGGATAAATATGTAGAATGTGAATGGTTTCCCAGAAGATAAGTTGTATTTTAGTAGTGAACAAACGAAATATTAAATGGTTAAAAGATTATTTTTCTTAATGGTATTGAAGTTGAATCATTATATAAAACTTTTATGATAATTTTTTAGGTTAATTGGTGGTTTTTTGATCACAATGAACTTGTTTTGATTTATAAATGAATATCATGTGTAAAAAGGATTCTAGAAAATTAAATAAGTTATAATACATATATTATAGTCTGGTTAAGCCATAAAAATGGTTTCATGACTATAATTGAAGATGGTAATCGAAATTGAAAACCTTTCGTCCTTGAATGTGATAAATTAACACATCTCAGATGGTGTTTTCATTTCTAGTATAAAAAAAATGGAAAAGAGAGATGATAAATAATTATTCCTTTATCATAAAAAAATTCTAGTACATGTAAGGTAATGGAGTCATCACAACATTTGGATGAATTGAGGTGAGGAAAGACAAATAAAATAAAACAACTTGAAATAAAAGAAATGAAAAGATAAATTTACCTCTTGAAGAAATATTCCTTGAGAGCCTATTTTGGAGAGTGGTATTGGTCTTTTTATGAGACCAAGGACTACTAGACATGGGGCAGAAGCTTTGGAGGATATTTGAGAAGAATTTAGACACGGCACAAGGCTTGAGAAGAGTGAAGATAGGAGGAAGTGATGGGGTTTTTTTATAGTGGAGGATAAGAGGGGTTTCCCATTACAATACTCAATACTTTATTATTTTTTCAAATACAACCAATAGTATTGATTCTTGTGACCAAGAATATTAATATGTTCATGTGTGTTTAAACCAAGTGCTCTTACATTATCCACGATTATAGGAATATTGAATTTAATATATAAGGTTTGTATATGGTAAATTAACATATTTTACTATTTATTAAAAATTTGAGTATTTCATAAAAATATCTAAAATTAAATATAACCATTTTTCGACAAGTAGAATTCAAAAATTAGATACTTTTTTTGAAAATAATTTTCTAATTATTATTAATTTAATTTTTAAATAAAATCATATTTTATTTGAAAAATATCAATTTTAAAACTATAATTCGTTTTATATCATCCTGAAAAATTAATCAAGATCTCATTATATTATATCCTAAAGACAATAAAATAATAATATGATTTACTATTCATAGGGTTATGTTACTATTCACCAAAAATAAATTTGTCTTATCAGGCTCTAAAAATAAAACTGAACCCAACCGTGTATGTAATTTTTTCAAAATTCAAATCACAGAGGTAGAGAAATTATGTTTATGGGATAGGTTATAGAAAAGTGGTATTTTTTAAAGACACAGTGTTTCATGAATTCAATATTAAATTTATTTGAAAAATATTGGGGTGTTACATTATCCCCTCATTACAAAAATTACATCCTCAATTTTACCAGAATGTAACCTCTCAAAATGAATTAGGTAGTTCCTCATCATAAGCTCCTTAAGATCCCTTGTTTCATCTTTAATTTTATTATTTTTTCAATGTATATTTTATAGTAGATTTGTATGATTCCTCAACACTTGTTCTATAGTGTCCAGAATAAGGATAGGCTCTTCATAGTAAGATTAGTCAAGTTCCAATTCTATACATTTAGAAGTGAGGACATGCATTGGGTCAGGCATGTACATTCTTAGTAATGAGTCATGGAACATATTGTGTACATTAGACATGCTAGGTGGCATAACCAAATGATATGAAATAGCTCCAATTCCATCCAGAATTGAAAAGGGGACTATGTACCTAGGGCTCAGTTTCCTTTTCTTCCAAAATCTTATACCACCCTTCCATGGACATACATCTAAGAAAATATGATCTCCCACTTGAAAATCCAAATCCTTCCATTGATTATAAACATATATTTTTATCATATTTGCACTACTTTTATATGGCCTTGAATAGCCTTTACCTTTATCTTTATTTCCTCTATAAGCTGTGGGCCCACAGGCTTCCTTTCCCCAACTACATCCAAAAAAGTTGGTGTACGATATCTCTTTTCATACAATGCTTTATATGGTTACATTTGAATACTATAATGCATACTATTACTATATAAAAAAATACACTAAAGGTAAATATTCATCCCACATACCTTGAAATTCAATTAAACATGATCTCAACATGTCCTCTAAGGTTTGGATTGTCCTTTCTGATTATCCATCAGTTTGTGGGTGACAAGATGTTCTCAATTGAAGCCCAGTATCTAAATCTTTCTGAAGATGTTTCCATAATTTTGATGTAAATCATGGATCATGATCAGAAATAATTGAGATAGTTCTCCATGATGTCTCATAACATCATTGATATAGAGTCATTCTAGGTTCTCCAATGGAAAATTCTCTATTATAGTGATGAAATCTGTAGATTTTGTAGGTCGGTTAACAATTACCCATATAAAATCAATATTTCTAAGAGTTTTAGGTAATATAATAAAAAAATTAATCTTTATGCCATCCCATTTCCATGTAGGAATAGTTATAGGTTTCATGACTCCTCTAGGATGTTTTTTTCTTCATTCATTGTTCGATAGACTAAACATATTGATACATAATCCGCAATTCCCCTCTTCATGTTATTCCACCAAAACCATTTTTCCAATCTCTATACATTTTAGTGATACCGGGGTGTATATAGAAATTTGAGCTATGATAATCATCCAATGAATCCCTTTTCAACTTAGGTATAAAGGGAAAACATAGTCTCTTCCCAAATTTCATAATTCCATCTTTGTACATGAAGTCATCCAACTTCCCATCTTTCACAACATTAATTTTCTTTTAAAGATTCTCATCGTCAGACTGTGAAGATTTAATTCTTTCCAATAAATATGTTTGGGAAAGAATTTGAAAAAGTATTTATGTTTCAACTTCTTTGATAATTCCCATATCCATCCTCACTTTATCCATGCATGACAGATCCTTTTCAATCCTCATTTTGTTGGGAACTCCATGATCCTTCCTTCTCAATGCATCATCTACGTTATCTTCCATTATTAGGTGGTAATGTATGGAGAAATCATAATCCTTAAGTAGTTAGAGACATATCTTTTGCCTCATGTTGAGTTCTTTCTATGAGAAGAAATATTTAAATCTCTTATGATCTGTATATATCTCACATCTTTCACTATAGTAATAATGTCTCTATTTATTTAGAGAAAATAATAAAAATTCTTAATCAAGATAATGAGTAGGATAGTTTTGTTCATGAATTTTTAACTACCTTGAGTTATATTCAATAACTCTATAATTCTTTACAAAGTCACAACCAAGTCCTTTATATGATGCATCACTATATATCACAAACCCATTATTCTGTGATGGTAGATTCAAGATCAGAGTATTCACTAATCTCCCCTTCAATTCCTCAAAAAATTCCTCACATTCTTTAATCCATACAAAATTAACCTTTTTACATGTAATATTGGTCATTGGGTTGGATAAATGGGAAAATTTATAAACAAAATACCAATAATAACCTTCTAAACTAATAGAAATGTGTACCACGATTATGTTCATTGAAGTACTCCATTCTTGCACTACCTTTTTCTTCGTTGGATCAACAAATATTCTATCCTTAGAGACAATGTGGCCAAGAAAGTAACATAATTTATGCAAAAATTCACACTTTCTAAACATCCCATATAATTCACTTATTCTAAGAGTCTTCATAATTGTGCGCAAGTGATTTTCATGATCTTAATAGATTTTGGAGTATACTATGATATCATTCCTAAATACCACCACAAAATCATCAAGATACTCCTTGAAAACTCTATTCATTAGATTCATAAAAATAGAGGGTGAATTGTTCATTCCAAAAGGCATTACTGAAACTCGTAATTCCCACACCTAGTTCAAAATTTATTCTCTAGAATATCTTCCTTCCTCACATGAAATTGAAGATATCCATATCGAAGATCAATCATTGAAAAATATTGGGCTCCATGAAGTTGATCAAATAAATCATCATTGTGAGAAAGGGGATACTTTTTATTAATTGTTATATCATTCATCTCTTTGTATTCAATGCAAAATCTCCTATATCCATCTTTCTTCTTAATGAAAAGAATATGGGATCCTTATGAAGAAACACTAGGGAGAATAAATCCTTTATCACTCAATTACTTTAGTTTTTTCTTCAGTTCCACTAATTCCAAAGTGTCTATTCTATAAGGGGTCTTTGATATGGGCCTTGGACCAGGAATTAATTTAATGGAAAACTCAATTTCCCACTCTGGATGATGTTTAGGTAAATCCTATGGAAACACAACAACATATTCTTGAATAATTGGTACATCCTATATTTGAACATCCCTTTCCTAACCCATAGTTATTATATTCCACTCCTCCCCAAAAATTGAATTTAGTAGAGCTATTTGGGTTGATCTAGATGATTATCATATAGTGATGTTTCTGCTCTAAAGATATGGGATTCCACATTGTCCTAAGAAATTGTAACCTCATTCTTCTTGCACTACACATTCACATCACGGTTCGAAATCCAATCCATATCGAAGATTATATCGAAGTAAATCATGTGTATGATAAAAAAATTAATAAATAAAGCATATTTATATGCCATAATGGGGACTTCATGACACAATATTGTTGCAATGATGCTTTCCTTAAGAGTTTTTATTGGAAACTACACTATTAAATCAAATTGGAAATATCTGATTTTCTTGGAAAACTGAGAAGCTATGAAAGAATGAGATGGTCCAGAATAAAATAATTCATGGATAAGTTTGAGGAAATGATTAAAGTACCTACCACCACATCACTAAGAACTTCAATATCAGCGGTTGTGATTGTATAAGCTTGTCCCTACTCCCTTTCCATTTTTTGAGTCACATTTCCTTGATGCTTTGGATAAAAATTAGCATAGTCTTCCATCTCCCTACAATTATTGAATTGAAAATTAATAAATTATTTGTTACCTTTGAAAACACCAGCATTATGGCCTTTTTTACACACTTTTAGAACACCCCTTTTACTTTTAAGCAGGCTCCAGGGTGTTTCCATCCACAATATTCATAAAGGAGGGGGAAGTCAACTCTTACCTTATTACCCGTTTCCTTATTTCTTTTTATAGAGTTTTCCGCAACCCTATTCTTCTCTTAGGATCCTTAAAAGTCATAAAATTTGGAGAACTCATTTTCTGTCTTGATAGCACATGAGACTGTATATTCATATGATGAGAATGTTTGGCAGATCAGCACCCATCAGAAGAATGGATTTAGGCCATAAAAGAATAAATCAATCCTGATATTTGGATGATGTATATAGTCCACAATATGCCTTGAAAACCCTGTGAATTTAGCTTCATACTTTGTAACATTTTGATCTTATTTTTTCATTATATTTAGAAATATCCTTTCCATATATACTTTCTATTCATGAGGAATGTATTTATCTATGAAAATGTCTTCAAACTCACTCCATTCTATGTTTTCTATCTCTTCCTCCTCCTTTGTGTTTTGAATTAGTGACCACCATTGATTATCATCTCCCGACAGATGATAAACTTCCTTGACAACATTCTCCCTATCATTACTTCCCAATGTGATAAATATCTTATCTATGGAACTTATCCACTGCTCTCCTACAAATGGGTTTTTAGTCCCATTAAATGATGGAGGATATTGTCACATAAAGTGATCTAACGTAGCTCCTCCACATTGTGCATCCAGATTCTCCATATGGGTAAGGTTATTGTTCATAACCAAAGTAAGTTGTCCCAATATAGTTATAAGTTTCTCTCCACCAGTCGAAGCTCCAAATCCAAGATCATTATATTGCACAAGAGGAAAATCCCTACATGGGATACGCACGTTCGTGTGTTTTCCATTCCTTCCATTAGGCTCCGTTTCTAAATAATGGAATACACTAGATTAGGTTATAAATCATAATATACTATCTCAACTTAGAAAAAATACATAACATAAATTGAAATTACATGCATGGATAATCCCATAATCATAATCGTGGTTTCTTTGAAAAAAAAATTACATTTAAATCCTTCATTACTGCTTATAAGGAAAATATTAATTATCCTTAGAATATTTCCTCAGAGTGTCAAAATAGGTGTATAATAAGACCATTGTCAAGTACCATGATACCCTAGGTCAAGCCCAAAATTCCTTGTCAGATTTTTCACTCTTAGGTACATCTGTTGTATAACCACATCCACTTTTTGTATCCAGACAGAGATGTATTTTCTAGAAAGATCCACATAATATGTTCCTTTACAAAATTCCCGGATGTTCGTGTATGTTAATCCTCAAAGAATATCTTAGGGGTTTCTTCCTTGATCTAAATTTCTAAATCTAGTTTCCTAGTTTTTCACTAAACTTCCTCTAATACCATCTATAAAGACCCAAACCTAGTTTCCTAGAGTCGGTACATTATTAAATTAGATTTTAATGATTACAAGAAAGTGATATTTTGAAGAAATTAATAGTTTTTTATATTTGGAAACAAGATACATACATATGTTAAACATTATAACATTAAATGAAAAAAACATATATGTTCCGTTTCAAACATCCACCACTCTAAGATAATCCCTAAAATTCAATCATAATATCCCACTTCATGTCCTAGATAAAATGAAACATAATAAGGGGTGATCTTAGATTCTCAATTAGGGTAAAAATTATAGAGTAAGAAAACATAAATGTTAGTCATGGTGAATAATTTAAAGCACTTGCCTTTAAAAATAATCATGAATATAATATGGGAGGAATATATGAGCTGAGTAAATATTTCCATAATAAAACAAAATAATTATTATTATACTAGTCGAATAACCTAATGAACTATGAATTTATAGCTTTATAATGTTGTAAATGCATATACTAGTTATTCTATAATACCCCATCAAGGCCTCAACCAAGACATCTAAAAATGATTAAGGGCTCAACTAAAACCATATCTAAAAATGGGAAAGTCCTCAGCCAAGTCCATATCTATTTGTCTCATGAGATCTATTAATTAATAGAGGGTATATAGCGGTCCCTTATCATCAAATAATAATTACAATTCATTATTCATATGAATGTGGATAAACATAGACAATATATACACATGAGATGCAAATAACTTCCCACAATGTGTAACATTATCACTAACCGTTCTGAGTAGTAAGATAAATGGTATCCAAATAGAACATACACAGTAAAATTGATCATAAACCATTCAATATAATATTGAATATGATATCATAATATATTTGTTCAAATAATACATAATAATAAATAGTATGTTTGTAACAGATGAAGATACTCTTATAAAATCATCGAGTAATTCATGAGATAAATACTCATTTACTTTGAAAAGAAGAGTTCTTTTGGAAAAGTTTTTTTATAAAAAAATATAAAGTAAAATAGTATTTTTATAATAAAATGAGTTATTTTAGAAATATAATGGTTACTAAGAAAATATTATAGAGTGCCCTTGAAAATAAGTGAGAATTTTAGAAATTCCCCTGAGTCAAGCTTGTATTTCAGGATGAATTTTTGAAAGATCCTTTTAAAAGAGATAATTCACCATAAATAAATGTTGGATTCTGGTTGGTACAAATATATAGAAAATTTATACCTAATTTATTAGGAGTAAATATTAAATAATAATAATTTAATTTATGTGAGTAGATAATAAAAGTAACCTGAATGAAAATAAAGGTTCAGGTGGAAATCCCTTACCTTAAGTCCGAAGGTGTTCCTCACATGATCTTAACAACCTAAATAATAAAATTTAGGTTCATAAATTCATGATTCCATAACCTCATCTACATGTAAATTATTATTACAACATTATTATTTTCATTCATGTCCTTTTTATGGGTTAAGAGATTCAATTTCATTGTTTGGGATCATTTTCTTCCTTGGGTTTCACGATCAGGTTACCTATATTCATGTATAGATAAACATGTAGAAGTAGAATAGTTGTACATAATAGAAGTTGTATGTTATTAGTGAATCAACATAATATTACATGGTTATAAAATTAATTTGGATAATGTGAGTGAAGATGAATCATTATATAAAAGTTTAATGACAATTATTTGGGTTAATTGGTGGTTTTTTTATCACAATGAACTCATTTTGATTTATAAATTAATATCACGTGTAAAAAAGGATTAAAAAACATTAAATAAGTTATAATAAATATATTATAGACTTTTTCAACCATAATAATGGTTTAATGACCAGAATTGAAGATGATAAAAGAAATTGAAAACCCATCGTCCTTGAATATGATAAATTAGGACATCTCAAATGGTGTTTTCATTTGTAGTATAAAATAAATGAAAAGGAGAGATGATGAATAATTATTACATTATCATAAAAAAATTATAGTATATGTATGTTACTAGGTTAATCATAAAATTTTTATTAAAGGAGGTGATAAAAGAAAAATAAAATAAAGGAACTTGAAAAAAAATAAATTAAAAGAGGAATTCACCTCTTAAAGAAATATTCCTTGAGAGCCTCTTTAGGGGATAGGATTTGGTATTTTTATGAGACCAATGGCTTCTAGACGTGGGTGAGGATATTGGGAGGATATTTGAGAGAAAATTTAGACAATGCACAAGTATTTATAGGAGTTAAGAGAAGACAGTATGTTTGTGTGTCTGAGGGGGGGGGGGGGGGTTATAGTGGAGGGGAGGAGGGTTCTCCTATTATTTTACTCATTATTTTATTATTTTTCCAAATAAAACCAGTAGTATTGATTCTTGTGACCAATAATAGTAATATGTTCATGTGAGTTCGAACCAAGTGTGCTTACATCAACTATGATGTTACGAATAGTGAATTTAACTGATAATGTATATGTACAGTAAATTATCGTATTTTACTATTTATCAAAAATTTGAGTATTTCAAAAAAAACCGAAAAATTTCCACTAAAAATTTTTTATGGTTAGAATTCAAAAATTAACTTCATTTTTTGAAAATAATTTTCTATATATTATTAATTTAATTTTTAAATAAAATCATATTTTATTCAAAAAATAACAATTTTAAAACTATAATTCAAATTATACCACCTTGAAAAATAAATCAAGCTCTAATTATATTATAAACTTATGAAATTAAAATAATAATTTGATTTACTATTCATAAGAATCATATTACTATTCATATTCTTATTCATAATAGTATGTTACTATTCACCAAAAATTAAGTCTGTCTTATAAGACTCTAAATATCTTATTGAATGCAACTGTGTGTGTTAATTTTTCAAAATTAAAATCACATAGGTAGAAAAATTATGTTTAATAGAATGGTTATAACAAAGTGTTGTTGTGTAGAGAATTAGTGTTTAATGAATTCAATATTAAAATTATTTTCAAAATCATGGGGTGTAACATAAAAGGGATTCCTCTACACATAAAAAAGAGAGGAATTTTCTTTTCTTTATTAAAGATAAAGGGATTCCCCCTTACGTGATCATATTAATTAGTGAAAAAAGGTTTCATATGATTTGGATTTATACTATGTGTATAGATTTATTTTTTGTTTAAAATTGAATTTTTGAGTGAACCACATAGCTCTCTATATTTTGTTCATCTTAGTAGGATTAAGATGTATAATGACCATCCAAAATATTATTCTTCTATAGGAAGGTTGAAAGATATTATTCATTTCACTATGAAATGGTTGACTTGTAAATAATTTAATTCTAAAAAAATTACTATAGGGAAAATTTCAATGATTTAAAGGTCCTTAATTTAAATAAGAGAATATACCTAGGGACATCATCAAGGGTTACCATAGACATCTCGAGGTAAAAAAGTGGTAGGGGTTACTGTTCAATGTTTGACTATATTTGTGCATTTAAATTCTATTTGACATAATATCAAATTGGATCATAATTTTATCTTCAATTTTAATGATACTGTGACATTACATATATTCCCTCTCACTATTGTGTCTGATCATGTTTTAATATTTAAAACCTCTTTTGGAACTACTTAAAAATTAAATATATTTTGTGTTATGTCTTAGTAAAAAATTACACATTTAATATGATAGATATTTAAAGAATAAAATACAATCTTTAGGGGATATGATATAGGATTCCTTAGATGATTATCTATGATTTTGGGATAAATATTTTTCAATAGTATAATTGTCTTATAATAACTCTTTTCATTCATGTTTAAAGTGTTAATATCTAAGTAATATTATAGAATATGATTTCAGAATCATGCATATTGGGATGATGTGGGAGAGAAAAATTTATTGGAAAACAAATTGGTATAAGAGATGATCAAAAAATTTAAAATCATTTAGTGATATATAAGGATAACTCATAGTAGGTTGGTGATTTATGAGGATAACGAGAGGAAATATCATTATATTTTTACTGGAGACCACGTTTTTTATAAAAACACATTGGAAAGGTGTAATTAATTTTATTAAAAAGGGAAAAATATGTTTATTAAAAGATTATTTATTTTTAAGATTGTTTAATTAGATACATATAGAGTAGCCTTATAGTAATGTTTTTATCATGTACATGAAAAGATTATTGTTACAGTGCTAATGAAATATTTAACTAATGAATACAAAGTTTTTATCCATGAATTAGATCAATAAGAGGAGAATTTTTATTATGAGAAATAGTTATTATAGATTCTTGAACACAAGGATTGGTTTTTATGGAATAATGTGGCTCATAAGGATAATGTTTTTTATAAGAATCAAATCAATGAAGAAGCCACATGGGAATCTAAAATGGCTATGAGGGAAAAATATACCCACTAGTTTATTAATGAATAAAATTATGAAGTCACAAATTCATTATGGGGAAATAATATAACAACCCTTGTGATGTTAATAATGAATCATTTTCATGTCATATTAATTTTAATAAATGTATTTTTTGGATTCATATTCATTATAATAATTTTGTATTATTTTTTAATAAAAAATATCTTATTTGAATTAAGATGTTTTACTTGACTTATATAGTTATAGTTAATGTTAAATTTTAAAATTTCATAATATTAATTTCATTAAAATGAAATTATCTTTTTAATTCATCATTATAAAATAATCATAAAGTGATTTTTTGGTATTTTTCAAAAGTAGCCATTTTTTTGGTGAGTAGTGAAAATTTCCATTTTTACAAACACTGTATCTTTTTTGACATCATCATAGAAATATAATTGAATTAAATTTTGTAAAACAATTTTAATAGAATTATTATATATTTATGTATTAAAATAGGTCGTTTAAAAAAATATATTCTATTTTGAAATAGTATTTCACTCTTTTTCAAACCAAAGTGATATTTTATTCTAATAAAAGGGTCAATTATTTATCCTTTCACTAAATTTTTGTAATTAAAATGTTATAATTGGTTTTAGAATAATTTTAGAGTCACATTTCTCTAGTTTTTAGTCATAAAGTAATAAATACTATATGAATAAATAATATACATGCTTTTTTTTAAAATTCATTTTTATACTTAGAAGGCATTTTCTATAAAATTTTTTGATGAGTTTTTAATATTTATAAAAAATATATAATTTATTTTTTTTAAAATTGATTATATTAAATTTATTTTGAAATTTTTAATCATAAAGATAAAGTTATATTATAAGGACTATTTTATTAGTAATAAAATTATGCTACCATGGTAAAAGTTTTTTTATACAATAATGTCAAAATGAGTTAAAAAGTGTTAATATATAATGATAAGGGGAGACATTTCTCAAAATCCTACCACTAATTTTGTTGAATAAGTTGTTTTTAAACAATTTTGTTGAATATAAAAAAAATCATTCCTTGATTCCATTTTACCTTGATGAAGAAATTTTTATTATTTTAAAGTTAAGAGTATTTACAATAGTGCCACTCCTCTCATCTATAAATAGATCCCATCACCCACTCTATTAACATTAAGTTTCTTATCTCAACCCAATTCTACAAAAATACCATAAAAACAACATTATCCAAGTATTAAAGGATATTTTATTCCAAAAATAGAAATATAATATTCCATACTATGTTTTTTAATGGAAGATATACTAAGATGATGTATTTGTTATAAAAAAGTTATCTCATATTTATTTATTACATAAAAAATCCGAAAAATATCTATAAACATCTCAATATAATGAAATAAGTATAATTATTATATTTAAATGTTTTCAAGTTTATGTAATAACCATTTTTATATAATTTTTACCATTTTAAAAATGAATATGTTGTCTATGTGTATGTGTAGACTACCGTCTCCAAGAATGATGTATGTCATTTCCCAAAAACACCACACATGGGAGGTAATAATGTTTTATTTAATAAATAATTATGAAATTAAATGAATAATTATAGTTCTATTGAGATAAGAAATTATCTACCAAATTTATTTTTAATCAATTCGAATGGAAATAACTTTTTCATGTATACATGTGGACTACCACCTCCATAAAAGATTTGATCCTTTTTTCATCACTATGTTACTTGGTATTTTAGGAAAGAATATTTAAAGATTTTATATGATTTTTTGTATCATTTAGAATCTATAATATTTATGAAACCATTTTATGGACCCTTTTACCCTAGTCATCATGTTGAATTTTTTTTGGACTGAACAATGTCAATAAGTGAGACATGAATTTAATCAATTAGAGGAAAAAATAAAAAAGGTAATAAATTAAATAATAGTATTATTAATAAATTCATAAACATGAAAAATGTTTTCAAGAAGGTATATAATGAATATATTTTTATTATTTTTGGATGTTAATGACATACTTGGTGGTTCAGAACTCAAGGTATGTTATTAGTATTTTAAACAAAGCCTTAAATTATTCAATTATTTTTTATACTATTTCACATATTTAAAAATATCTATAAATTTAATTTTATAAATTAAATATATATAATTATATGTTTTATTACTGTCATTCTATATTATCCCTGACATTCTTTACAAAAAAATTATTATAATTTTTCAGATGGGTCACATTGAACTCCCTTTATAAATGTATGGAAATAATGTTTTTAAATATTTATCAAAGGATAATTCTTTATTATGAAACATAAAATTTATGTATCAATGGTTTTATAAAGTAATTTCAACTCACTTTTTTTCTAAATTTTTTATGTTAATGATTTATTAATTACATGGATATTTCCTTTTATTTTTATGGGATATCTATAGGTTCATATTCTTATTAATTAAAAAAATTCTTTTTTGTCTTATAAGGAATGTGACAGAAACATTGGTTTTTATTCAGGTTATCATTATTGGAAATTATATATGATAATTGGTGTCTCTAATATATCCCCCAAGATATTTTGTAATCATGATATGGTTAGGTGGATATAAGTTACTCTAATTAATGTTATGTAAATATATTTTTAAGTCCATTAATATCCCTTAATCAGATTTATTTTCTCATCCTATCATTTTTTTAATAATTATACAGTACATAAGACTATTTAAGAACTCTATAAATGTCAATTTTTTATATCAAATATTAACCATTACAATGAAATTTCACCATGAATGAAACAATATATTCTATTTAAGAACATTTTTCTGTGAAAAAATGTACACAGTTTAATGTGTCATGTAACATCATTTTAATAATTTATACATTCTTTTAATAATAAAGTGACAGATTTGTATGGATCATAGGTATTTTCAAGAGTTATTTTAGTTCTATGTAGAACCTAGGTTGGGTGAAAGCTGTCAGATACATTCACACTGTGAATATTATTCACAACATTAATATGTAGATAGGTAGATGTTATGATTTTCGATTAGAGAATTAATTTAATAAAATATGTGAACTGAATTCACAAAATTATTTCATCTATTGGGTTTTTAACCAAATGGTATGACTTTTTAGAAGTACATGGATTATAGAAGTTTCACGATGTTAATTCAGGTTTCATAATGTGAATCCCTTCCACCCAATGATTTTTTCACACTACACTACTAAAATTTATTTGACTAGGATTTCTCTTCACTTAGTCAAACCTTAGGCCACTCAAGGGAATTTTTGGTGGATTATTCCCCTTTTGTATCACATATATAGGAACCTTGATATCCAATACTGTTAGTTTCATTTCATTCGGTAAGCGGTCTATTCTATCTTATGGTTCTTTATTCCCCTTTGATTTTTGGCAGTTGTGCTAGGATGAATTTGTGGGATTTGTGATCATGTGATGATACTTATTATATTACTTCTAGATCCATTGTTTATTTTCATTCCACTTCTTATGAAATTGGTGCATTGAACTCATTTTGGGTGGGGGTACGACCCAAGTTTTAGTTAAGTGATTCCATTTCCTGCCTATATTTGATAAACTATAATTGAAATTATTATATGAAATATTTTATTAAATAATTACTATGAAAGAAAAATATTTTTATTTATATAACCAAATATGATTCTATTATAAATATTTGCCACTAATTTGTTAATAATATTTCATTATTATCATTACTTCGGTTGTTGACTAAATTGTTTTTTCATTCATGTTTTGTCCTGGAAGTTCTGGTTCATGTGTTGGGTTATATATAAAACATATACAAAATGATATTAATTTTATAAATATCATATTTACTTATTATATACTTTTTATGAATAATTACAGATGTTTTTTCATCTAAAATGAATCACATCACTTCCTATAGATGGTTGGTAGTATATACGCATGAGCAATGATATAATTCCCTTACTAAGTGTATGGATAATTAAGGAGGTGATATATTAATATTATAGAACCAATATCATATCATTTATATAAAAAATATTCATTATATTTATATTTAATAATTTCTATGTAAATCATATGTGAAAAAAGAATCACATCTCTTCACGAGTCAATACTCCGCCGTACAAACAAGAGACACTATAAAATTTTGGACAGAATGAAAGGTATAATGGTATATGTTTTATTATTATTCTATAATTATAATAATATCATAAATAATATATAAATTTTATCAATAAATCATTATATTCATCCTTAAAATGTGGTGATGGAAGGGGAATTACATCCGTTGGTGAGACGATAGTCCACCGTACACACAATCGATGGTTTCATTTCCCATTTGATGGAAGAGTATATGGATATTGGTTATGATATTAACATAAAAATATCAATATATGGGATATAATTATTTCATTTTTTTATAATTATTAAATAATATTTTATTTAGGTGGAATATGTAATAATATGAAAATGATAGTTTAAGAATGTTACATCTTATTTGGTGAAATTCTATTTTTATGCACCAAAATCCATCATAATATGGATTTTACATCAATAAAAGGCCTATAGTATATTGGGAGAGAAGTTAGAGAGTGTTTTTATTAGGTTAATAATGATATAAATGGCGGTGTAAGTGTAAATAGGGGAGGATAGAGGGGGTATTTTATAAGTGGGGGAGAGGACACACATGGAATTTTTTAAAAGAATCAATTACACCCACATTTTTAACATGTCACAAGAATCCAAAATTGGAAATTAATTACACTTAGAGGTTATAATTTCTAAATTTGGCTATAAATTGGGTATTTCACATGTTTTGAGTTCATTTTTAACCCTTATCTTCTTAGTTTACCCCTGGTAAATCAGTTTTTAGCTTAACAACATATACTAATTTTTAGTAGTTCTAATATTCACAATGGTCAAAAATTAATGTCACATAATTATATAATATAATTTTTCTTAATTCCAAATATGTAATCCAATTTTACAATTCAATTCATAGAATTCATTGAACCCAATTTAAAATTACACTCACACAGGTGATGAAAAAGATGGGTTTCAAAGAGAAAATTCTCATAACTATAGAAGAATTTAATATAAAAATTAAATATAAAGTTTTTACAATGACATAAACTAGTAGAAGTGTAATATAATTTAACTAATTATACTTGAAAATAAATTTAAAAATTTAATTTATCATCTTGAATATTTTAAAATAATATGTTTTTTCTATAACAATCTTTATTTTTTACTATTCATTAAAATTTAAAACATCTCATAAAAATCCAAAGTATTCACCATAATATATTTATGATATTAATACAAAAAAAATTAAGTTAATTTTATCAATTATATTAAAATTGTTAAAAATTAATATTAAATTCTGTTCACAAAGCATGACTAAACCATCCTCTGAAAGAATCAGAAAACATTTCTTTTCCTTCAAAATGATGATTGATTTATTTATAATCAATAAATATCCACAATTATAATTATTTAGTAATTACTATTCATACTATCTATTTTAATGTCTACGTTATATTGGTATACTATATTAAGGTTCATTTAGACACGGGGTTGTGTATTCCTCAAACTATCGAAGAGATTAAACTTAATGAAATATATTTTTTGTGTTTTTTAAGATTGATGTTGCATGTATCATATGATATCGAATAGAATGTTATTCTATTCTAATTTTTTGGTTTTAAAAACATGAATTAATTTTACATTTTATTTTCTCCATTGATAAATTTTCATCTACATGGGAAAGGGAATGATAGTCATATAGAAGTCAGTGGTTCTTTCTCTTTCATTGGCCAAATGGATATACATGAGGAATGAGATCCTAGAATAGAGAATATTTTTGTATTCCATCTAGCATCAGTTATTATATTCCAAAACCTAGCTGAACATAATGTTATTGATGATGATTTTGGTTCATTTCACCGTACAGATGAAGGAACATTATAGATGTGGCATACTATAGTTTTAAGGACATCCTTTTGAGAAAGTTATCTCTCTACTCTTTATCATAGACTAATATTACATTATGGATAACATATGTCATTTTGGAAACATATTATATTCTTCTACATGGTGAGATAATATTAGTGATACCACATTTATAGTAATCCATTCTTCACAAAATTTAGGCACGAACAGTGTTCAGTGGAGCTTAATATCCATTGGGGATCTTATTTTGATCAAAATTATCCATCACCCCTCCACTATAGATATTATTAGTTTCAAACTAAAAAAATTCTATAGGTTACCATGATCTAGGAAGATCACTAGAATATTCTTTTAGTATGGTAGACCCCATTTAATATTGGTATTCCCAATTTTCTCTTTTTTGAACTATTTCTGAAGCCCCACCACAATATTTTTATTTTATGGATTCTACTAAACCACCTAATAATTCACTGGTCTGCTCCAATCAAGTCTATGTTTTTTAATCTTTCCATAACGTTAATATGATAGAACATCAATATATTATTCTCTTATATTCTAACTTATGTTTTCTTGAAACTCCCCTAGTAGTGTTTTTACATCACTCTTGAGTTTTTTATCCCTCATATCAAGGTTAAATTAGAGAGTATTCTTCATGATTAATAGTCATCACATGTGGTTTCTGAATTTCACCACACAATCCCATAGGCATACCAAATGTTTTGTGTATATTTCTACTGATCTTTCTTATCTCCTCCAATAAGTTTTCTCCAATAGACAAGGCCTAGTTTCCGATGGTTTATTCATTATAGTTTCTTATTGAAAACCTAGAGATATAGTCATTTGGTGTAAAAATATTCGATTAGGTGGTGATGGTGTATTAACTAAGATTTGTCCCCTTCCTTTTTCCCTATATTTTGAACATATCCAGTGGTCCTAAAGGCTACAATATATTATCATTCTCGACTCCTCCTCAACTATATTTTGGATGTTTTTCCCCTTGTTAGAGAAGAATGAAAACTATTCCCTCTTGCCAATAACATACCAGTAGACTAGAATCCCATATATATGATCTATGAAACTAGTATCACTAGGGAAAAATATTTGACTATGACGGTCATTTATCCCTCAAATAGAGGTTTTAAACATAATTACAAAGAAATAACTGTCATTCTATTTGACTTGAAGTTCCACATGTGGGATTACATGAACGAAATTCTCAAAGAATGAACATGCCTATAAATTTTAGAAAATCAATTTATATGTGACCCAATTGAATGCATTTCCATAAAAAATATGATAAATGTCAAAAAAAAATTATCATAGTTATTCTCTCCATTATTTATGCTATATATGACATTAATAAAAGTGATTATCTCTTGATATCCTTATAATATTTTATCCTTGGGTATAATTTCAAGTTTATTAGAGGAAACATTATAATTAATATTAATTATGAATATAATAATGGTGGGAACAACCATTCAAGTAAATCCATGCATGCTATTAAATCCTTCTTATTGGAAAAAATGTGATGGACCAAAAATATCGAGGTGATAAAATAACCTGGTTAAACAACAAAAAAGGAAATAGAATTTACCTAATCCTTTGGATTTGTTTAGACCAAACCCTTAGGTTTTCACTATTTTCTATATGGTTTTGGATTCTCAAATGTATTTCTCTATCCCCTATGAATCCATTCAACTTGTCATGATTATTCACTTCAAGGATATATAGTAGAGTTTTTATTTCTCAAAAATATGGACCCAGGATCAAGGTTCATTTTTAGTAGTGAGTGCCTCTGTGTCTTATCACATGAAAGAGAATTCATTGGTACCACTACAAAATATATTGATTATGATAAAATGAAATCTACTGAAACGAGATACAAGGTGTCCCATCTTTTAGTCAGGTCTGAAAGATATGAACATTTAAATCAATCTGCATGAATAAGTGATAAAATAGAGGTATAATAATTGATATTATCTTATCCTAGAAAATAGAAAATTATTTTATAAGTATGGGTTTTAAATAAAGAGAGGCCAATTAGCAAGAAATATAGTGTACTATGCCTTAATGAGGGTGTTAAAAGCACTGGTTACGTCCCTAATAGTATAAAAATAATTAAAATTTTTGGTAAAAAATATCACATTTCATGGATAAAGGTTTTACACTAGTAATTTTGATATATTTAGTCCCCTTTCTATTGATTGTTTATCCTCATTACTCTCATTATTATGGTTATAATATTTTGATTGTTACATTAGGGT
Organism: Viscum album; assembly: GCA_963277665.1. Lineage (NCBI taxonomy): Eukaryota > Viridiplantae > Streptophyta > Magnoliopsida > Santalales > Viscaceae > Viscum > Viscum album. The sequence continues at coordinate 769,680,299 of OY728136.1, forward strand.
AGTTATTCCTTGATAATTTTTCATATATATTATTATATCAACTCCAAGATATCAAAACGGAATAATAGAATCCATATCTAGAAAATATATAACCAAGTGGGAATAAAAAATAGTAATCTAGATAGTTCTTTTTTTAGATGGATTCTATGTTATTTTTTAAGGCTCTTCATTTTTGATTATAAAAAAAATCATCACTGATGTACATGATTATTTCAAGGTGGCACTCTTCCTATGGCCAAGTGAAACAACACATTTTCTTATTCCCAATTATTAAAATATATGTTTATTCAACCAATATAGACTCATAACTCAATGTAATATATCATAAAAAGTTCCTTCCATGATATTAGATGATAACATCACAGCAATACATAAAAACATTTCCTCCCAATAAAATATATATTTTAATAATAGAAGAAATATCAACTGCACGATCAATTTTTCCCATGCGATATTGATAGATCTTGTTTACAAATCAATTTAATACAAAATAATTGTGAATCAATGTAATGAAAAATATTATAATATGATGAATAAGAACGTAAATTTGATAGTCATAAAGAGATACATTTTCTATGAATGTGTATGTAGACTATTTATCTATAGTTAATCTTCTATATGGTTTTCTATCAAACTTATGGGTAAGAATTTTGGTTTTCTCAATTCAAAATGTTTCCTCTAGAATGGGTACCCCATATCACATAGTCTCTTTATCCTCACTTTATACGTACATAGATGAAACCATTGCGAGGATACTATGAATGGGTTAGTACATGCTTTAAAATAATGATTCAGATTCTCAGGTACCCTGCTTCTCCTTTTTTGAATGATATTATTTTCTTCTAATATAGAATAATATAACCCATTAAATAGTTTAAATTCATTTTGAAAACATACCTTATATAGGGTGTATATTAACTAATACCTACTAAAAGTAATGTCTCTATTTTGAGTGAATTCTCCAACTCACAATATCATTGTGAATTTTATTGGATTATATATAATTATTTAACCCATGATATATCATGGAACTCTACTATGTAAAGAATAATTCACATTGACCATATAAATGTTTTGGTCAAAATATTAGTGGAGACATTGTTGATGATAAGACTCACATCATATATTTTAAATTTGAGATCCATATAATTCCTTGTATATTATCATATAGGAAAGAATATGTTCTATCTGTTACCTAGGATACCGAATCTATCATTAGTTTTTTTAAATGTATTAGATTTAAATTTAATTAGGATTCATACATAGAAATAATATTTTGTTTCAAAAATTTAGTTGTAGATTATAAGAATTTATAATAATAGTTTTATTTAAAACTATGACATGGACTATTGAATGTAGAGTATGAAACTAAATATGGCATGGGATAGCCATATTTAATAGTTAATCTTTAATTTTTTAATGGTATAGATTGAAAAATGAATGCGATGAATTTAAATAGGGTTTCATTCAATGTCCTTATTATAGATAAGTATATAAGATATTGTTTGGATCTTCTTTGAGAAATTATAGTGTATCCTTAGTAACGTTGACATATCTTTCTTATATGATAATTGGTCCAGAGAGTCCCAATATTTCCTAGAGTTCCCTAACCATTAAATGAGATTCCACGTTGCTACAGATCTCCCTATTTATTCCTAAAATATTAAGTAAAATTATTTATATTCTCATTTAGATATTATCAAGATGGACAATGAACTAGAGTGATTTGTATTTACCTCTGAAAGTATCATTCAGTTTTGTGGCTCTATATAGATCAATTTCCTCCATTAGAAATCCATCCTAAACCAATACACTAAATTATTATAGAATATATTCATACACAACTATTATAGTATTTTTTTATATTGAGTTTAATATAGATCTATAACCATAGATAAAATTAATCATCAAAAAGTTTTTTAGTTGGTGTTAATGTGTTAACACTATATATAAAAAAGGTGGATACTGAATAGAATATTTTCATGAAAGGGTAATTAGTGTGTTATATATAAAACTACCATATACCATATTTGGGTATCCTATTTTACCATTTCTCTTTTGATAAATTAAATTATTCATGGTTCAAATGTATGTATTATTGTTTATAGGAAAATGAATTTTTAAATAGGATATAAAGTTTTTTTCAAAAACACATAATATTTTAAGGTAAACAATGACTTACCCAATAATTTATATAAAGGAAAAAAATTATTCTACTTTCTAAATAACATGGTATCTTCATATAATTTTCATATATAACTATTCTAATTAAGAACTTTCCACCATGTGTTTTAACATATCCTATTTGTATGAATTTAAATGGGTTGAAAAATTGGGTGAAATGAATTATTCCATGTGTTAGTATCTGACTCAATAACGATAGAACATGTGATAATTAGACCATGATGGGAGGAGGTATAATTAATAATATCAAGGAATTAATTTTTTTTGAATTGTAGTTATCTTGATAGAGATGGAAACTCAATTATTATTGATGATCAAGAAATGTATATCAGTCATATTTAATACATAATTTAAAATATCACATTTATTTTATAGAATATGATTTAGACCTTGTAGTAATTTTTTTGAATGGATGATCTATAGTTCACTAACCTAACATATACATCATCAAATATCAAAATAATTACATTGATCATGATATGGTGATTCATTGTACTTAGTGGGAATTTAAAATTTCAATACACATTAGGTCCTGAAAAAATGATCCAAATTAATTTTATCTAATAATTAATAGGAATGTAACTATCCTTCAAGATTGAAGGAAAATTTTACCTATGGATTTCACAGGGCCCCTCCAATTTCGATGCTTTTAACTCACAATTGGTGAGTTCAAAATTTTTAAAAAATATCTATATTTTTTTTATACCTCTTGTTTTTTGGTTTCAAAGGTTGTCAAGTAGAGATATTATAGTTCATTTATTTACTTATATTTTCACATAGTATTTTTGTAGATTATTTATGACTGAGAAATTTAACATCTGAATGATTTATTTTAGTTTTATAGTAATTAAAAATATGTCATTTTTTAATTTTCATTGTGGGTATGTCATTCATTGATTGTTTAATGAGTCCCACAATGCTATTCATTAGCCCTTGGAAACCAAGGAGGGATATTGGTGTAGTGAAGTCATAATTTTGGACATTTTCCAGGTATCTAAAACCATATTATTACAATAAAACCCACTCCTCTCCTAGTTATATCCAATCATTTTATATTGAAAACAATGCACAAAATTATCTATATACTCACTAGTTTTATTTAGTTTTAATATGGGTATACACAACCTATTTTATTATTTATAGTGGGATTTATCCCTTTAATATATAATGAATTCAATTTTTTATATTAAAATGAATTTATAATTTTTTTTATATATATTAGAAAAATAATTGACATAATTAATTAATTTTAATGAATAACTAATATCCTTAATAATCACACTTCTATATAACAAAACATATCTATATATTAAATGTTCTTGGTTGGATATGTTTAATATCCACTATTATTCACCAAAGTACTTCTAAGGTAAACTATGTGAAAACTAATCAAGGAATCAATTCATCAAAATACTAGTAATGTAACAATCCCAACTCTAGAAACCCATATGCTGTGTTTTCTAAAAAAAATTATACAAGATATAGGAGGAAATGTTTGAAAGGATCTACCAATTTAATAGTATTGGGATACTATTACATAAAAAACTACCATGTTTCCTTGAAATAATAAGACACAACACAAATTTTTTTTGAGAACATTCTAACTTCAGTTTGAATTCATTCAAATATCCATTATTTGTACCCTGAGGAAAAGAAAAAAAAAGTGTTTTCTCATATTTCCTATATGGGGTTGAGAACAATGGAATCTACCCTGATTAAAAAAGGAATAAACAATATGGAAGGGTCAATAATAAGTATATACACAATTTAATTAATAACATTAGTATAAAATTCATCCCTAGATATCAACAATCTAATAATCTCATGGAAAAAATATCAAATTTGTCATTGAAGTAAGAAATAACGTCAAACATATTAATTATACAATAAGGACTTTGATAAGATTCATTCAATAGAAATATAGGAAATAAAACAATTAAAAATATTACTTAAGGAATATAAAAAATTTAACCCCCATGATTTTAGATCATGAGTACTATGGATTATGATACACACACCACTGATCTTATAAAATACAAAAAAATACAGTTAAAATATTATTATCTGAATATCTCTAGTATTTTATAGTCATTTAATTAGAGGGAATAAACCAAAATGGATGATATATGAAATATATTTATAAGATTTTTTCTTATTACAAATGTACAAATAAATTTATATGAAATAAGAACTCAAAATTGAATAACTTATAAGATTAAAGGAGATATTCTATAGAAAAATGATTTTTTTGTGAGATATTATTTATTATAAATAAATTATGAAAATCACTAGATACTAAATTTAATAAAATTTATAGATTTTATATTAAATAAATTAAATTTACATTAATTTAATATAGGTTACTAGGTGAGGAATTATTATAAATTCATTTTAAAAATATAAAACACATTTTCAACAAAAATGGATTAATATTGTTTGAAATTATGGGTTAACACTTACAACTATATCACAGATTCATTAATTTCATTAGATACCTATAATTTATCGAGGACCATCATAACATGAAATTTAGGTCAATTTTGTATCCATTGTCTTGCTGTTATAAACTTAATATTATTTTATGTAAACAGTAAATACAAATTGTCACTCTATCTCACTTATTATATTATAGTGATATAGATATAAATAAAATAAATATATACACCAGTGTTGTTTATAATTGTTTTTATTAATAATATTTATTTATCATATAAATTTTAATTTTTATCAATGGAATAATTACATTGAATGTTTACATAAGGCTGATAATGTGCTCATACAAGCAGTAGAAAATTGAATTAAATTATTTTAAAAACAATTAAGGTAATAAATTTAATATGAAGTATGAAATACAATAAAAAATATTTTTATTTATAATTTTTAATTATATTTTAATGTTTTTATATTCTAATTATATTTTCTTATTGATGTCCTTAATGTAAAAATGTTTGAATAGTCCCAAAAATTACTTTAAGTGATATTTTTATATTTAAAGATAATTTATAAATCATAATAAAATCTTTAAAAAAATTATCATAACTCAATTGGATGGTAACTTTTAAATTATATCATAAATTTTACATGAATGTGCCACATGGAATTTTTAAAATTACTTTCACAATTCTTAGAGATTGAAAATTTTGTTACCCGAGTTATGGTTCAACTTGTTATCAAGGGGGTTAAACTAAGAGATAATGTAAAAAATGAAATATAAACATCTACACATATTATTTTTGGAATTTATTTCCTCTTTATAGTCGTTATATTATATTATATGGAAATTTTTATCCTTTTATCACGAGTTGGACACATATTACATACAAATATTTATTTAATTTACAAGATTACCACCAAACTCACTTTTCAAAGAATATTCCACCTAATATTTTCTCCACACTTAATGAAACACTTAGTGTAACACTCCAAGATTTTATGGTATTCCATTTTTTAAGTAAATATAATATTTTTTATAACATATTTTCCATACAACACTTATTTTAAAAGCACAACAAAATATTTTTATTTGATAGTTATAACCTAGCCATTAAAATGGAAGTAATGAATAGTGTTAAACATATTATAAAATATTTAATTTTCAAACTCACTTTAAATTTATTAATTAGATATTTTTGGATATACACTTAATCTTTAGTAAAGTAATTTTATTCTTCAAAAATAAATTTTCATTAAAAATGGGTTTACATACAATTTATGAGTAAATACTATAATTTATTTCATGATGTCATAGGGAATATATTTAACAAAATTAATTTCATTTTTGTATTTAGAATTAGAAAATTAACTTAGGAATAATTTTTTTAAATTATCTAAAATGATTAATTTTTTAGTTAATATGGAAAAATAATAATTTTAATAAAACACTCATTTTATTTATATTAAATAAGAATATTATTATCTGAAATTTATTTTGATGAAATTTAAGTAATATTTAGTTATATATAATCTAATGAATTATATTGAAACAATATTTATACATTATTTTTGTAAAAGTACATTTTTCAGATTAAAAACACATTTTTCTGAAAAACAATGTTTTTCATTGAATTTTTTAGTTTAATATTATATTTAATTCTAAAGAATTAATTTATATTAATTTTAAAAATATATTTAATATTTAGAATCAAGAGGTTGAAATTATTTAATAATTTCATTTTCATTTTTAGGCATAAAAAATTTATCAAGTTAAAAAAAAGTTATACTATAGTATAGGTATAATAATGTGGTAGGTTAAGGTTAAAAGATAAATACTTAAAATACCAAAAATATCAACATTAAATGGGTGGTAGATGTTTTGAAAACCATAGACAATATTTACAACATTATTTATAAGTCAAATTGAATGAAATTTAATCCACCCAAAGGATGTCATCTTTAAATTAAAAAAACAATTATTTAATCACTTAAAACCACCCCTCCTAATTCATAAATAACCCCATTCCATCATCACATATCCAACCAAATAGATTGAAGAAAAACTACTTTTTTTAAAAAAAACATCATTATCTATTTTTTGGAGGCCCTGGTATTTCAAAATGACTAACCCTAGTTTCCCTAAGAGGAGATCCAAAGGTGGACTCTTAAATAAAAGGTAATCATCTTTACTAAGTCTTTCAATTTTTTTTTCTTATACAAACTCATAATTTTTTGTACTAATTATGAAGTAATAAATATAGTATCATAAATGTAATAATTTGTTATTTTATATATAGGACAAATAATTTTCATCTATTCTCTATCCTATGGAAATCAAAAACCTCACTCATCCATACGTACAACTTACAGTCTCCACATAGAGGTATACTACATTTTTCATCACCACGTTACATGGATGGTTATAAACATGTAAGTAATGGATATATATGATAATTATTACATTTTATTAATTAAAAAAAATAATATAACATCTAATTTCATACCCAAACATTTATAAATGATATCATCATTCGTTCGTAGGTACAACTTATCATCTCCACGAAGCGATGCGATTCATTTTCTATGTTCAACAATGAAGAATGGGTCTGAAAATGTTGTAATGAAAAAAATATGATTTTAATAACATTAATATAATTCTAGATATTATGTATCTATATCCAATGCAAGATAAACTAGACATTGAAGACAAAACATGCATTAGAAAACAAGGTAATTAACAACCAAAACCATGAATGTAATGAAACATTTTAACGAATAGGTGATAAGATATTATAAAAAGATCCTATAAGATGTTATAAATTTGAATATGGTTCTAGAATAAATTAATAACATGATTAAAAACATTATATATGTGTTTTGAAAATGATTAATGGAAGTAAAACTTTAGATAAGGGAATCATAACTCAATTTCCATTCATTGAGTTAAACATTTATGTCAGTAATTATGTCATGCTATAATTATGTGTGAAATTGATTCTTATTGCCTAATTTTGTATATTAACTTGTTTAATGTGGATTTACAAATAATTAACTTAATTTTACCTTTATATTAATGATCACTGGAATGTTATGATATTTTTAAGGGATTGTGTCTCAATTTTATTTCATTAAGGAACATTTTGTGGTTATACTCCTAAATTATTTTCTAAGCTATAAAAATTTCACCCACATGACATATTATATAATGGAACTATTTATTCATAGATATTTAATGGATTTTTAAATTTTATTTATTCATGGGGAATAAGGCTTGATTGATTGAAAAATGGTAAGGGATTTATTAACTAAATTACCAAAATTTTTGAAAACTTATACTTCATTGATTATGTCATGATAAGATTTTGTGTGAAATGACTTTTGATATATTATATATTATTTACAATTTTATTATATGGATTTATAGTTGATACCCCGAATAAATTAATTTTATTAATTATTATTTCAATGATTTGATTATTTTAAGGGACACTTTAACTTAGAAACCCTTGTATTAAATTTTTTAAATATTTATTTTCTAAAAATTATTCTTTTATGTTCATGTTTTTAGAAGTATTTCTATAAATATATTTATATAAAAATTAATATATTAAAATTTTAATTATATAATTTCACCCAATTTTTTTCCAAAGGAATATTTTAAAGGATTTATGTAAGAGACATTCTCTTAAAAAACCTCTCTGATTGTTTAATTTTGAATTTTTTTACAAAGGTCAAAATGATTGTTTTTTATATTTAAATATTGAATGGAATTTTCATCCATCATGATGCCTCAATGATTATATGGCTACATTATATGTTTAAAATTTTATTTTCAATGAAACTATTTTCACATTTAAGTGCACAACTTTTAAAACATATGTTTTTTCAAAATGAAAATGTTATTTTCCTCAAGAATGTTTTTAATTATATTTTCTTCTATAGAAAACCCTCTTTACCTTATTCTGAATATTTTTTTATTTAAACTAATTTTTAAAAGAAAAGGGTATTTCAATATATTAAAGTTTTTTTCATATGGGTTTAAAATATTTTTTCAAAAGGTTTTATGATGAAACAGTGTAACCATAAAGTGTTTTATTCATGATATGGTACATAAGCATTATTTGAAAATGTGTGAGCTCGATACAGATTATATGAAGGATTATGCCCCATAATAGCTCACGAGTTATCCCAATACAACGTATATATATTTTTGATCCCCATTATAGCTCATGATAAGCTCGAATCAACTTATATTAAGGGTTTATACCCATTATCACTCATGAAAAATGGGTGAGAATTATATGAAATATAAAAGGGTTGAGCGCCATTATAGCTCAAAGGTTAGATCAATATATCTTATGCAAAGGGTTGAGACCCATTATAGTTTATGAAATATTGTTGAGCCTAATATAGCTTATCTGAATAGATGATCCCCATTATATCTCTTGAAATATTAATGAGCCAGATATTGCTTACACAATTTGTTTAGCCCCATTATATCTCACGGGTGAGACCGATATAGCTTATACAAAGGGTGAGCCCTATTATAGCCCAACAATGCATTGGGTAATCATTGTATTGGATATCATCTATAAAGTTATTCCAATTAATTTTTTTAAAGTGTTTTATCAAGATGATGATATATGTTACCAAAAAGGGGTTTTGATTGAATATTATGTTTTTAAGGCTTCCATTGAGAAAAAGTTTTTGTGTTTTTAAATAAGAAAATATTTTATTTAAAATTATTATATAAGAATGAAGATAAAGGAAAACATTAAATGATTTTCTAGATTTTCACTGGAATGATGGTTTTCTTACTTTTTAAATCCCTTTAGGATATTTTATACTCACCCCTTGTATTAAAATTTATTTCATAAGGTTTAAGGGAAATTAGGGATAAATATTAGGTAAATAATAAAATTGTAGTGATTTATCATGAAAATTAATGATGTTTTATTATAATGAACTTTTTTATAAACAAAAATGGATATTTTGAAAAGGTTTCCACTTTTAATTTATTGGTTTACTCTGTACGTGTTTGTTAAAATCTCTAAAAATCTAAATCTAAAAGACATTTTGGAATAAAATAAATATAATTCTAAATATTTTTCATGAGAATATGTAATTATTATGTTCATTTACATACATTCGGTATTTGAGCATGGTTTAGATAAAAATAATATATTACTATTTATCCTCCTCATAAGATGGTATATTATGATTTTATTAATATACTCACACTAACAATTTTTTTTCTTCTAAATTCCTAAAAATACGGGGAATATATTTCTATCTTTATTTGGGTTTTTTTCATTCCAGCTTAATCTACTACTTCATGAATAAAAAATTTATAATCATAATTTGAGGGAAAGAATGATATTGTGGTGGAAATGGATTAAAGGATGAAATTTTTATTTTAAGGTAATTATATTTTCTTTATATTTTTAGATAGTAAAATAATTCCTAAACTCTATGAAAAGGATCTTGATTTTTTTTCCTACTATTGCATTCACATCCAATGAATTAGATAGTCTTCTAGATCATAAAAGATTTTTGGTTTTCAATCCCTTAATATTTCATTTATCACTCAATTTTTTATGATAAATGAACTCAATAAATCCCTATAATTATTTATACTTTTATTAATGTCTATATCTTCACATTCAACTAATTTTTACATATATAGAAAATTAGTTAAGTTTTATTCCTTATAACTTTTGTAATTCCCTTTTTATCTAAGTAATATGATGTTATATTATACCTTTATTTTCTGTGGGTCTATAAAAATAACATTTTCAACCTTCCAACCATTGATTACATAGATAATTTTTAAATTTTAAGGAATTAGTTTATTAAATATGTGAATATAATAGCTTATGATTTTATAGTATGTATTTTTTAAAATAAATTTAATATCTTTGATAGCTTATGTTTCACGTAACACCTAGATTAAATGAAAAATAAAATATTATAATTTTATCACCGTAAACAAATCCATAAAATGGTGTGAATGAATAATATTAACCACAATATGAAATTTATTATTCTCCAAATCATTTTTAATGTATGAATTAATTATTTTCGAATAAGTACTTAATATTTAGTGAAGTTATTTTATTCTTTAAAAATATGTCTTCTTAAAAAAAAGTTTTCTTGCTTTTTATAAATGAATATTATAGATAATTTCTTAATGTCTTTGAGAATATATTTTAAAAAAACTAATTTAATTTTTGGTTTTAGAATATAGGAATTATCTTAGGCTGATTATTTGATAATTCTATGAAAAAAAATTATTAATGAATTGTAAAAAACATAGATTTTTATAAAACATTCAATTTATGTATATTAAAAAAACTTTATGATTTTAAATTTACATCAATGTAAGTTAATTAGTATTTTGTTCTATATCATCTAATTAATTAAATTTGAATATTATTTATACCTTATTTTGGTATAAGTATATTTTTGTGCTTCAAGGTACATTTTTCTGAAAAAGTTCTTTCCATTTTATTTTCCAATATAATTTTAAATATAATTCTAAAAAATAAATGTTATGAAATTTTAAAAATTATTTCATATTTCGAATCAAGTGTTAAGAATAATTAATACTCTCATTTTTTAATATATTCATAAATAAATTTACTATAGTAAAAAAATATTTCATATAGTATATGTAAAATAATATAGTAGGTTAAAGTGAAAATGTAAATGCTTAATATTACTAAAAACTAAAACATAAAATTGGCCGTAATTTTTTTTCGAGACCCTAGTATTTAAAACATTAATTACAAACCAAATTACTTTTAATTAATTCCTCCCAAAAGTGGTCATATTTAAATAAAAAAATAATCATTATTTAATCACATAAGACGGACCCTCCTAAAGTATAAATACCCTCATTCACTCCATAATTCGCCACACCATCTTCCTAGAAAAAAACTAGACATTTCTCTTTTAAAATCCTCATCTATGTTATAGAGGTCCTGGTATTCAAAAAAGACCATCCCTGGTGTCCCTAAGAGGAGATCTAAAATATGATTCTTTTTGTCACAAACCGTCCTCAGGGCCTGTGCTGTGACTACCCCAAGCCCGCCTTCCATAGGCCAGAAACTGGCGACTAACACCATAGGTGTAAATCCCTATCCTAGGAAGGCATTTACATTATAAATTTTAAACACACAGAACAAAGTACACAACTAGAAGTAAGACACTAAGTAAAACTATATACAAAATATGTGTTGGAAAGAAAAAGGGGCCGGAAATACAAGCCCAACAGTAAAGTACAAGGAAAGGACAAACATGTACAACTAAAAAGGAAAATATCTGGAAGGTGTCTAGAAGCTCTTGGATCGTCCACCATGGATCATACCTGAAGGGTAGGTACATATAACCTCCTCAATTCTCCACGTCTTTCCGTCTCCTTTGCGTACTATCTCATCATGAGGTCCACCTCTGGGTACCATCCAGTCCTCGTACACTCTGCCTCGGTCAGTTCTTTCCATTGTCTATATCCAAAACAATGAGGTATGGGCATAGCCCATGTAGGGGTGAATTTAAATATACTCAGCAGGTACCCCAAGACCCTCAAGGTCTCACAAAATACCACAAAGATAAACTACAAGTACAAAACAATATATAACCATTACCTAGGTATATGTCCATAAATACATCTAAGTTATCTAGTAACCCATCTCAATCATGAGGAAAACACAAAAGTCCTGACTCAACTCAAACCAGGATTTTCATTATCGAAACCACGACTGACGGAGAACTCCTCCTCTATTTTAGATTCTTGAATAATGAGATCGACCACTTAGAGGAATAATTTTATAGGATTGAAATTGTACAATCAAAAAATTTAAGGACATGAACTAGTGTTAGAGAATAATTGAATGTAAATAATACAAAAAATATTGATCTTGAAGAAATATTCTCCATTTTTAGAAATGATTATCTTAAATAAATTAATAAAGAAATTTTAGGCTAATGAAAGGATTAATGAGAAGTTCTATACACTTACTAAAAACTATAATAAATACATTGATGTTAAAATACTAAAATTTATATCAAATCAATTATGATAATGAATTTTAAAAAATATTTACAGGAGAAATGGATGATTTAGGATGTTTCCATGAATCATATCGAAGTGATCATAATTGAATATAAATGTACAATAAAGTTAAACACCTTTAATAAATAATTTATAGTTCATAATATCATTGTTTTAAATGTAAAATCTATTTATGATGACTATTAAAAACAAGTTTAAAGGATATTTTATAACTCACATTATTCCAAGAATCTTTAATATAAAAAAATTTCATTATAAAGTTGAACAAGTATCTTGATATCATCCAATGATAAATATTTATTATCTCCAATGGAAAAAATAAATATCAAAATTAGAAAATTTAAATTGTACTAATTTTTTTTCTATATACAGAGCATGTAGTAATTATAAATATGTAAAAATCTGGACAAAAAAAGAGATAAATCCACAACGAAAACTAAATGAACACAATAAATTAATTAAACCAAAATAAATAAAAACATTGGGAAACAAACATAGACACCATAACATAATCAATTAAGAAGACAACATAGATAAAATCTATCCCAGAATGTCCTCTACCATGACTGAATAAAATCCCCAAGATAATTGGGTGATTCCACCATGCAACACTATAATCTCTAAAGAAAACCCTAACCGAATAAAAAAATATAAAGAACCAATAAACAGATCATGGGTGGTGTGCATAGGGTGATACTAACCTCAAATAACTAATGGAATATAAAAAAACTACACCTAAAATTATGGTCTAGTTGATGGAGGAAGGGAGAGGGTTATTGATGGAGAAACCACAGATGGCCTCTCGGAATCAGGGGTTCAAGGGGAATGGAGCACCAATAATATCAAGCGTTGACAAGGGGGAAAGGAACAGAGTGGTCGGAAAGGGGGGGAACTATAATGAAAAGGGACTGGTAGGTGCTCTTGGGAGAACGAGTGATTGTGGTAAAAGGGGGGATTATGGGAGAAAGTTTATTTTTCTAATAAATGGTAAAAATTTAGAGGTAGTTTTTAAAAAACTGATTTTAAACAATGAATTTGGTGTAGTGATGGGTGAGCCCAATATAGATTATGTGAAGGGTTGAGCCCCATTATAGCTCACGAGTGAGACTGATATAACTAATATGAATGGTGAGCCCCATAATAGCTCGACAATGCATTGGGTAATAATTATATTTAAATTTATCCATATTGTTATTTTAATTAAAAGGATTCTGAAAGGGTTTTAGGAATATGATGCTCAAATTTACCCGAAAGGGTTTTTGATTTCTTACTATGTTTTTTAGTCTTCCTCTAAGGTAAATGTGTGTGTTTTTATGAGAAAATGTTTTATTTTATATTCTCAAAGAATATTGAATATAAAATAAAACATTATATGAGTTTCATTTTTTCACTACACTAACCATTTTCTTTATTTTTATATTTCTTAATGAGATTTTTGGGCTCATCCCATGTTTTAAAATGTATTTCATCGGTTTTAATGAAGAGTTGGGATAAAGATAAGTTCAATAAGAAAATTGTTAATATTTATCATATAAATAAATCAGGTTTTATTTTAAATACATTTATTTTATATAGAAAAAGGATACTGTGTGGAGGTTTCATGTTGTAATTCATGAAATTACTATATTAGATTTTTCCGTAATTCTCTACAACTATAAACCTAAAACATCATTGGGAATGAAAATAATACAATTATAGTCTAATTCCAATAAAATATGTAATGATTAAGGCTTGTTTCTTTAACTTATCTTGAGAATTCCAAAACAATATAACTTCTCAACTTTCTTTTTCTCACCCTAGAGGTTTTGGTCTTCTGAAAATATAGCTTCAAGAAGGATTATTGTGTATGATAAAGGTGGTTACTGGAAGAAGTGGTATATTTTCTAACTAGTACTTTTGAAGTTACTTTCTTCATAAACCTCATCTAAATCATAAATAACCATAATAAAATAACTACATTACAATATTTACCCCAATAATATGTTATTTGTTTATTGGTACATTTTTTTATCTCATTTTGATCATATGAAAAACAAAAACATTTACATACTATGCATGTGTAAAACCACATCCGTAAAGCAATGTGTGTCATTTTTCCTAACAAACTATCTTTTTCTGTTATAATGATAAAATTACTATATATATATATATATGATATTTATGATACAATAATGATTCTACCAATATATTATATCACCTAACTTTTACCTTATCTTGGAAAATGTTAACTTTGTTCATGTGTATACTTGGAATACCACATCCAAGAGGTGATGTGGTTTATTTTTCTTTTACCTCATTGCATGATTTATATTATAATTCTATATAATGATAAAAAATATATATTTAAGAAATAATTAACACTCTCTAGATGAATTATCCATTATCAAACAACATTAAACATGACCAATATAATTATAAATTTTTATAAAATTAACTGAACTACATAAGATGGACAATTAATGAATGAAATATTAAATTAATGTGTGCAAAAATATTTTAAAAGAAGAATAATAAATTAAATTTAAATGAAAAATATTCTTATGAATGTATTTATTAAATTTTAGTTGATTATTAAGGAGGATATAATGTGATTGACTAAATAGGATTCCAAGCTATGTTCTTTGGATGTCAATTCCAATCTGTTGCACTATATGTTGTATTATATTGATAATTCATTTTATATGGTTTATATAATATAAATTTTATATTATATAATAAATTCCACTTTATTATTTTTATTTGAAGTGTGAATTTAGTTTCTGTCTTTTAGGGGATTTTAATTCAAATATTATTAAATCCACAATGGTTAATTTTATAATATTAATTTTATTTTTAATTGTTAATATTTTAATTTACATTGAGGTAATTACATTCCATTTAATTCATAAACCCCATAAATTTTATTATAAAATAATTATTCTGAGGGATTCCACATTTTCCTTCCATCTTTTCATTTCTTTAGTAATTAAGTAATGAAAGAATGTTTTTAATTATGACTAATTTTGTTTCCTTTTTGGGTCAAGAATATTTTTCATTCTCATTGATATGTTCTAAAATACTTAAAGAATTTAATTTTATAATCTCTATGAATTATATAAATTTATCTTCAAACATATTTGAATTTTTTTATTGTTTTTATCAATTAATAATTTTTATTATTTATGAATGTGTTTTTATATAATTTTTTGAAAAAATTAAAAGAGATTTTATTTTTAACACATACCATCAAAACAACATTTCATGAATTTATATATGCTAATAAATATTTATAATCCTTCATTTGTTTCAATGGTTTTCAAGGAAAATCATAATTTCATTATTCTGGAAGTTTTATCTCTTTTATTAAAATAAATCCATTATTTTCTAAAATATATAAAATAATATTAGAAATGATTTATAACATTATTATTAAAACAAATTTAAAAATTATTTAGAGAATGTTCTATTTAATGTTCCACTTCAATTATCCACTATGACTCTCAAAATATTTTTTTTGACACAAAACCTTCCTTTGAAAGGGATTGATGGTTTTATATACTCTATATTTATATATACAATGTACATTATTTTTTTCCATTTGGTTTTCTATGATTTAGTTTTATAATACTCTTATTATTCATTGGAATTATTTTTCTCTTTTATAACATCATTTCTAAAATCATGTATGTATTCAGTATCATTTCTATTACATTTATATTTTCATAACTATATATCATTTCAATATATGGGATTATATGAAATATTATTATTAAGAATGTTTTTTCATTAACTTGGTATATATTGTTTTTATATGTTATTGATTCAATATATATATTTATCGATTGATAAGGCACATTGATTAGGTATTATATTATTGTTTTAATTAATGTGGAATGAATTGGACATATGTAAGGGGAAGGTGGTGATCAATTATAGGCATCCCCTCAATGTAATGACTAGACTCATGACACAAACTACTATCCAAATTATTTTGGTATTTGGTGCGCACTAACCCATTCATTAAATGACTTTTCGTAAATAATTGATTGTAATGTTCATGATGTCTTGTCATGAAGACTTTATGGAAAGATCTTGAAATGTGATTTTTTTCGTTTCCTTTGTTAAAAGATCAATTATTATTATACATGAAAATTTTCATTTTCAATAAATATATTTTAAACCTCATCATATTGGTTAAATGATCCATGAATTAAATATTTATTCTGACATAATGTCTATAACTTATGCATTAAGGAGAGAAATCATTTTATACATTTCATTATTTATAGTCTGATCTCCCCAATTATTCTATTTTTCTTCCCTGTGATATAAATATGGAATATATGAATGATTTTCATGGATGAAAGAAATTTTATTCATTATATTTTGTTTTTGGGTTTCTTGTGGAAGTAAAATATGTATGTAATTTTAGAATACTCTTCAAATAGTCAATTCCAAATATTGATATTCCTTTTATCATATAAAAATGTAATAAATTAAATTTTTTCTTTTAGGTTTCTGCAGTTGGTAACAAAGAAATATTTATATGACCCTTGGGAACTTTATTATAGAAAACAATTATCATACATATTTAGATAAAACCCTAGACTATTTAATAATATTTATCAATATTCATGTTATAGATCAATATAATTACTTTTATAAGATAATTATATATGTTCTATTTTCATGATATGTATCCTAGAATAATAAATGGAAATAATGTTAACACTCATAGTAATTTTAGTTATTTCCATAATGAGAAGGAAAATATAGTGATTGATATAACAAATAAAATCACATCAATATTGAGAAAACTAGCCCTATTTATATCAAATAACATTTCTCATATTGAGTAATATATTGTTACATATAATGATACACCTATGATGTATTACATTATGTTGTATAAGCCTCTACTTTTTTAGGGAACTACTAATACATTGGTATCTAAGAAATGGATCATGACCCTTGAAATGATATTTATAACATTGATATATAATGATAAGAAAAGTGATATTCATGTAGTATATTTTTTTTAAAGAAATGAGGATCAATTGGTGCCATTAATTTTTAATACAAAGGTGGAGGAGGTGATATAGGGAATGGAATGAAAAATCATTAATTTATAATTCTTTGAGGAGAAAATTTATTGACAAGAAAAATTTTGTTTGCAAATGAAATTGAATACTTTATGATTGAAGGATGTCATATTTATTGATGAGTATTATGGAAACTACTCAAGATTGGCAGGTGTGGTATGAACTATATAATAATCCAAAATGTATGGTTAAATAATTATTTAATTGACTTATGTTAATCCTCTGATGGGTATCGTTATTACAAAAAAAATATTATATAATTATTTAATATAAATTTAAATTATGATAGAAAATTAATTCTTCTAGTTGTATATATTCAGATGTAATCATGAGAAAAATGGCAACTAAGAATGAAGTAAAAAATTAGTAAAGGAGAATAAGGTAAGGATGAAACAAAAAAATGTGAAATTATGGAAATAAAAACCATGGTAAATGTAAAATGAGATTAGTCGTTTGTCCCATGTGTGTATACCAGGTCTATCAATATCATGAATGTAACATAAATAAGAAAATTAGTGATATTTAGAGCTCCAAATTTAATTATATGTGAGGTTATTCAAACTAATTCCTCAAGAACCAAGGATTTAGTTCATAGTTTAATTTGGATTTTTATCTATATTAAATTAGTGTATTATAATAGAAAATGATATCATGATAATCCCCATTGAATCATTCATGGGACTCCAAGAGGAATGAACTTATATATAAAATTTTTAATGTTTGAATATTATCTTCAAAATAATTCTTTCATTTTAAATATTTCCTCTATGTATGGAATATTTGTTGTTGTTTATAATACAAGGGAGAACCTAAAAATAATATACAACTTTTATGGTTAGTGGGTATTTTATTATAACTGTAATTATAATAAATTGGGATGAATATATGTGTATAATGTATTCAATTTTTTTTTCAGCACACTCCAATGAGTTTTAGGGGTTATTGATTAATGATTATCCATGGATGTTATTATTGGGTTTTTATAGATTATTCATTCGTTTTATGGTTTATATTATATAATATTATTTATTTTCATACACAAAAGATATTTTATATTATAATTTTTTTAGAAACTAGAGTAAACAAAAGTTATAAATTTATTAATAATAGTTGAAGAATATCCCTTAATTAATTTCATGAACCATTAAAAGTATATTTTTATATTTTAGGCAGGAAAAATTCATCTTGTTCAATCATCATTTAGAATATGAAATGAATTCGAAGTAGAAAACTAAAATATGACAATCGATGAATGAAATAATTTAAGTGTATTATCTTATAATATTTAATGAAATTGATGATAAATATACCAAGTTTTTTTGGAATGTATCACATAATAGTGAACCTCTAGAAACTCATTCACTAGAATAAGTATTATAATATAATACCTGATGTTTGGGAAAATTTATTAATGAAATAATTAATTCACTAGTTCTAAAAAAATATAAAATGTAAGGTCACAATTTCCATATGAAAGGAACAATATAAAACCCTACTAATTTAGAATATGAATACTATATCTATGATACACCCAACACCAAACATAAAAATATTAAAAAAAATTAAAATATTAATATTTATATATGACCATTATATCCTAGAAATTTAATTGGCTAGTGAGAATTAGAGTAACTGAATTATAAAATATATGTACAAAATAATTCCAAAATAAAAAATTATAGAATAAGTTATAGGAAATAAGAACTGAATTTTCAATAAGGTCATATAATATTAAAGGATATATTTTTTTTGAAATTTAATTTATATAAAAAATTATTAAAAAATTTAATTTATATACTATAGATTAAAGATTTTAAAAAACATTATAGATAATATATTTTATAAAATAAATTAATAATAATATATTTATGGTTACTAAATAATTAGTGTGTGTGAATTCATTTTACACTCCAAAAATATATTTCTCACAAAAATGTATTAATCATGGTTGAAATTATGGGATAAGGATTCAAAATTGGTCAAGAAATTGACTTAGTATCACTGGATCTCAATATGTCTACAATAATCATTACAATAAAATTGAAATTTTTTGAAAATTTTACCAATTTCATGTTATTATGACTTTCAAATTATTTTAAGTACAGATTAATTATAAATTTTCACTTTTTTTGACATATTTTGTCCTTATTATATGAATATAGATAAAAAATATTTATAAATGAATCATTATAATAAAATTAATAAAAAATAAACAATATTTATGAAGGTATTTTTTTTATTTATTGTATAATTACCTTGACTTTTTATGCAATACAGATACAATACATGTTAATTTAGTAGAAAAATAAATTAATTGAATTTAAAAGCATTAAAAAATATTTTTTGGGAGCATTATAATATATCTATAATTAAATAGATAATAATAAATGTAATTTTTTTTCGAAAGTATGTATTTTTGAATGATATTTTTATTTTGGAAACATTAAAGTCTTATTATATGAAGAGTACTAAAAAATTAGAGTAAATGATAATTAATGTTTTAACCTGATTTTTATATCATTGAAAATCATAATATTCAATAATAAATCAATTTAATGGGATTTTTTCATAGATATAGTTAATTTTCCATGTATTTTCAACTTTTATTTTCTAAAATTACTTTCCTGACTCATACATATTGAAAAGTTTATTTCCATGGATAAGTATATGTCGGTTAACTGTGGTGCAAAGGTAAGTCATAAGTTTTAGAGTTCCACTTATACAAGTATAAATATTATTAGATGAATTATTTAAATATTATGCACTTTATAATGGTTGTTATGAAACATTGGATAAATTTTGAATAAATTAGACATGTATTATAAATTAATAATTAATGTATTTATAAAATATTATCCCACCCCACTTAAAAAGGGGAACCTCCTCTCCTCTCTTATCCACAATTATTGATCCAAAAATCATAATGAATATTTGACCAAAATAATTCCCAATGTAATTTTGTAAATATATATGTTCAATACTACTTAGAAATTGACTTCAAGAAGGCTTAATCTGTATGCCAATGGAGTCTATCAAAATAATTGGTTTATAATCTTATCAGGATTTTCATGTTCCTTTCTTCTTAGATATCCTTAAAATATAAAATAGAAATAATGACATAATTATATTATTATATTTATAGTAATGAATATTTTTTATTTTAATTTTATATTCATTTTCTATATAATTTCTATCTCAGGGAAAAGGAAATCTTTTTTCAAGTGTACTTTGGAACTACCTTCTCAATGAAGATTTGTGAATAATTTTTTATTTCCAGATCACATGAATGATTAAAATGATGTAATTAATGAATATATATGATATTGAATACATAATTATAATTATGTGAATATAATATATAAACTACCTTCTTACCCTACCATCTAATGAAAAATTATATCATCATTTGTGTGTAAGTGTGGATTACCACATCTACAAAGAGATGTGATTCATTTGTATAAAAAATACTTTCATGGAAGGATATAGAATTATAAATAAGTAATAAAAATGAAATTAATTAAATTATTAAAAAAATTAATTCAATAAATATTTCATAACACCTTTAAAAAGGGCCAATATACTAAATAAATTTTGGAGAAATATATAGAATAACCATTAGTGTTTAGCATATGTAAATTTTTTTCAATGAATTTAAGTAAAATGATTATAGAATGACCATGAAAATTTAATATATAATAACAGGGATCTAAATAAATAATTTACATAATTTAAATTTGTTATTCATTTGGACATACCACATCATACCATATAGAAATCCAAGGTATGTGTCTTTCTCCTCAATTCCACCCTAATAAGCCATATTTTATTTTACCCACCAGATATATATTATATTGAGTACATAAAACTCAATTGAAAGATTATATTATTAACTATTATTTATTAATGATAATTATTGTTTTAAAAAAGCTTTTACCTCTTGATGGGTTTTTATTCAAATGTTATTAAAGACATAAGGGTTTATTTTACAATCTGACCCTTATATAGGATTGTTCATGTTTAAATTTATATTGGGATAATTGTATGTTATTTTTAATTAAAACACATATATTTTATTATCCTATTGTTATTTTTGGGGTTTTGATTTTTTTCCTTGAACATTTACACCCTTTAGAAATCAAATACAGAAATAATGTTTTTATGAAAGACCGAATTTATTTCTTTTATTGGGTTAGAAATATTTTTCTTCCATTTAAATATTTTAATTGAAAGTTATTTTGTAAAAAAAATAAACTATATATCGTAATAATTTAAATGTTATATAACGTAATCTTTTAAATTTTTATATTATGTTGTTTTATACTTCTTCAAAAATGTGAATGGAATGTTCATTTTGACATATGCAGTTTTAAATAGAATTTTCCATCACTATTAATATTATTCTTTATATAAATTCTATTTCTAGTTTCGAGAGTTCATCAAAGAAATTAGTTTGTTCATTATTTTTTGGATTTTTTTATCATTTATAGATAAATAGTGTAATTAATGTCTAAAATGTTGGAAAGAAATTTTAGAAATGATCTATAACATATTTTTTACAACAATGTTATAGATTTGTAAAATAATTTCAATTATATTATATGACTTACATCTTTTTCTATAATTCTAAAAATTATTTCCTTAACATAAAAAAATTCATTTATAATTAATTGATAGTATTAAAATATCATCACTTATTTATGGACTATACATTATTCTATGATTATTCACATTCACGTGACCATGTTTTATATCATTCGCTTGTATTCATTGAAAATTAATTTTTCATCACGTATATATTTTTTGTATTATGGATGTTTTATAAATAATTTCTACTAATTAGATATTGACTTAATTAAATAAGGATATTTATTAATTAATATGGTATATTGATATGGTGTTATATTTTTGACTCAGTATACAAATTTTAGAAAAGGGAATTCCTGAGAGTGGAATTTTCGAACCCTTTACACTTGAGAACCCCATCCCCAGGAAGAGATCATCCAACGATACCCCAGCCGGGAAGGATCCGTTTCCAGCCAAGATGACATTGCGTCCCATGGGGTAACACCTCGATTAGTGATGGTTCTTCACAGCAATCCGTCAGCCAGGTGAAGTGCACTCATTCTGCCCACCTGATGAGACACCAGGTTACCTAGTAAGACGAGTGGTACATGGGAGGTGGAAATTCATCCAAGAGCAGGCTCCCAGGAATCGAACCCCAGACCTCACCGAACACTGTTGCTATGGCGCTCGACCTTGCACCACTATGCCACCACCAAAGCGACACCTCAATATATGATAAATTCATTGGACATATAGATGTGATGGGCGATGATAGGTTATAGATATCCCATATCAGTATGGACAGGTCTCATGAGGGAAGTTATTGGCCAATTTAGTTAGGAAATTTATGTATTATAATATATATATGTATTCATAAAAATATAATTAAAATGGAATCAAGGGTAAGGTTTATGAAATAATGGCATGATACCTTGAAGACATTATCATGAGGACTTATATTATGTATATCCATCATTAAAATTATAGTTATTATTATCCATATAGTTTTTTAATTTTCAATGTTTATATTTTGATGATATAGTTATTGATTAAATGTAACATGTGTTGATTATTTACTCTTCCATATTTTTTATTCCTTAAATATTAAAAATATAATCAATTTTTATCTTTCCCATGGTGAGAATCTGATATCCCCATATATATTTTTTTCATTCCTCAAGTTATGAAGACAAAATATTTGAATTATTTTAAAAAATGTAAAAATGTTTTTAGTTTCATTTTTTATCTTCCAATGTAATATAGAAGTCATTTTTGTATTTAATGTCCCAACACTTTTAAATTTTTTTATACATTATGATTTACTTCTCTGTATCTTATACACATATAATAATGTAAACACCAGATCATGGTCCCTGGAGTCAGGGTTAATTCAAGCATGATTGTTTCATATACTTATTTATACATTGAGTGTATATATAATAATATTCCACATACATCACATTCACTTGTACAATATAGTTCTCCAATAATAAACTATCAATATAATGCCAAGAAAATAGTCATTATAAATCAAAACTATATGTGTGGAAACATGTATACTTAATATAATTTTTACTAAGTAAATGGTATAACATTATTATTATGTTTCCTTTATGTAATAAAATTTATATAAAATTTAAATATTTATGAATATATTTACCTAATAAATATATTAATGATACTAATGAACATGGACATGACTAATAAATATATTGTCAAAATAATGAAGGGCAATGATAAAGAAAAAAACTACAAGGAACTGATAATATTCCTCATGAAGAAGGTAGAAAATATAAATTAAAAAGGGATGAAATAAGACCATTAATTATTAAAAAATGATGGTTTTTAAGTAATTGTAATTATTTTTAAAATTAATGAAGAAATTTAAAAAAACCTTAAAAATAACATTATTACTAGTTCTGTAAAATTATCATAAAAAGGAAGTTTAAAACAACTTAAAAAAACTATTTTCAAAACATTTCAACATAAAATTTAAAAAATTATTTTCCGAATATTATATAAAAATGAAAACATGAAAATAAATAATTCTTTTCTAAAAAAAGGTATAGTGGATGATAAAAATGTAATTAAATAACATGAAACACTTATTTCAATGATATTGAATTTTTTAAATTATTTATTACTTTTAAAATTGAAATATTTTATGAATGATAGTTGTGTTACTTTAATTGGGAAACCAATTAAACTTTTAAAATAATATTTATAAAGATTATTTTTATGACATTTCTAAATTATGGTCACGTGGTAAATGTTAAAAAACATTTTTTTTCAAACATCTGTATAGGGAGTAAAAACTGACGTACATGAAAAATGATGAAAATATTCAGTGTAAAAATTTGAATAATAGGTAATAGTTAACATAAATAAACATTTAAAAACATTTAGGGATATAAATAAATTCATGATGAAAAATCTTTTTTTTTGGCCTTGAAATAAAGTTACTTCTGACTAAAATTATGAAATATTGTCAGTTATTATTATATGAAACCTTAAGATATATATCAACACCAAAGAGAGTATAAATTAAAATAATAATTTTAAAATAAACAAAAAATTCCTAGAATAGAAAAATAAAAGGATTTTTTGAATGAAATAACAAACAATTCCTACAATGTGAATTGAGAAATACATAATCTTGATAAAATTGAGATTTTAAATTAAAACATTACATTGGATTCTTGCTGGTTCAGAAGAAATAAAAAATTCTATATATTAAAATTATATTTATTACGCATATTTAATATATCTATTTTTATAACATTTTTTGTTTATATTATCAATTCATAACTTATTTTACACATTCACTCGTATTTCTTTTTTAAAATCCATTATATTAGTGTTAATTATTTTGCTTATTTTTTTAGGTTGTTCTGATCATTGCACCTTTTTAAAGTTTTACATGCCTAAAGAATTTTAATAATGTAATATATTTCATATTTATTCATTAGATACACTATTAGAAATATCTAGGAAAAGAGGACAAGAAAAATGAAATCCATTATTCATGTAGGAGGATGTTTTCATGTATGGGTGACTGATGTATTCAATTTTCAATGGACATATAATAGAATAGTAAATAAAATTTATATTTATATAATCATAACTATTTCATAGATACCATATATATTCATTTAATCTATATTCACAACCATCTATGTAGTCGAATAATGAAAAATTAAATAGGTCCTTCATGGATGCGGTAGTCTGCACGTATTCACGATTAACATTTTTACTTTCCAATAGATGAGAGGGTGGTAGGTGACTT
This sequence comes from Viscum album, assembly GCA_963277665.1. Taxonomy (NCBI): domain Eukaryota; kingdom Viridiplantae; phylum Streptophyta; class Magnoliopsida; order Santalales; family Viscaceae; genus Viscum; species Viscum album. The sequence continues at coordinate 769,705,920 of OY728136.1, forward strand.
TTATTCCATCAAAAAAATAATTTTTTAGAAAAAAAATGACACTAAGTTCATTATTTTATGATAGTTATATAATAATTTAATATTTTTTTAAAATAATCCTTAAATTAAATAATTTTGATAATTACATCTTTCTTGGATATCCCCATTTGGATCAAACATTATGACTTCTTACATTGGTCTCTTGATAGGAACAAAAAATACAAGATGTTAAGTAAACATTTGGGGATGGATATCTATAGGAAATTATTAAGATATTCTTGTCAAGGGTTTTGAAAAAGTTATGAGAGTATAGTTTCTTTTATATGAGGTCAGAGTTTCACTATTTTAAAAATGTTAATATTTAAAATAAGATAATGTTACATTCATTAGAGTATAAAAAATAGGGAAAAACCTAATATAGGTTATGGTTTGGTATAAATATCCAATCTGATTTATACAATTCTTAGTTTTATTTTATGTGACGCCTCTTTGTTGAACCCCCTCATTAAACCATTATACCCATACTTTGGTGAATGTCTATTCGATGGTAACTATTAGTTATTTCTAAATATTGAAGTGAATTTATTACATAATTTGACTATGATGATTCCAAATATATAATTAAATTTATACAATGAAATATAAATATAGGAGTTGAAATTAATTTATTATATAATTATAAAAAAACAAAAGTAAAAACATTCTTTGAAAAAAATTATTTTTAAGCATACAAAAGTTTTCACACCAAAATCAAGTATATAATTGTTTTTAATTGAAATATTTGCATTATTATGTAAAAAAATAAATTTATTTGACCTTAAAAACATGAAAAAAATTTAATGGGACATTAGGATTACTTTTTTAAAGGAAAATAAGAGAAACTAGTTTTTATTAGATTAAAAACATTACCTTTATTCTAGATATCCATAATAGGTTTCTAAATTAAATAATTTTTTTAAAATTATTTACCATAATTATTAAATATAATTTTTATCTATCAAAAATATTTCATATTTATTCTAGTCAATATTATTTCATAATTATGCAATAAAAGTGACTTTATTTTTAAAAATTTTATTTTAAAATGTTCACCTAGAAAAAATTAATCTAAAAAATCCCAAAAAACAACACTATTCAAATATCAACCACATTTAAAAATTAATATATGTTATAAAAATTTAAATAAATAAAATTTATAAATTATTTAGACATTCATGATAAATTTACATAATAACAATATAATGTGAATTTGGTAATAGTTTGAGGATTTAGTATTTACCATCCATAGTATAATCTCAAATATTAAATTATTCCACCAAATATAAATTTATCAAAAAAACATTCTGTCATAACCCACCTTCTTCAATATGATGGAAGAGATGGAAAAGTTATTGGGCATTCCTTCTTTAAGATGAAGGAGAGATGATAACGCCTGAGTCCTGTCTTCAGTAGGCCTTTGGGTGGAAACTAGCACCATGGGTAAGTAAATATTCACACAATATAAGAGGAGTTAACATTTTTGAATGAAAATTGGATCAGGAGATAAGATGGTAAATCCCAAGAAACTCTAAAAATTTTATAATAAAAGAAACTAAAGACTACCCCATAAATGGTTAAACAAAAGTACCACAAAGTACAAAAAAATCCACATCCTAGTACCGAAAACAAGTCTGAGAAGAAACACAACAAATATCTCAACACCCGAGCTAGTAAGGTCCACCAATGTCTTCAAAGTCCTCATGGAACCTGAAAATAGTTTCATATATGTAGGGTGATCATACAAGTATACTCAGTAATAAAATCATAATTCACTCATGCACAAGTGGGGGAACAAACTAATTAACCTATGAGAAAACATCAAAAGATCAAAATCACCTAAAAAGGTATAATATCCACCCCAACATTACTAAAGAACACTCACCAAATAACCCATGTCAAGTAATGTAACGTATAAGAACATCGATTATTGGGTATCCCTCACAACTTCCCACTCATTAAATGCTCATAACCAATGGAAAACATCATGGAACTACCACTCTTCATCAAGCCCACTCTCACAACCTTACTCCAAACATTTAGGCCACAAACCACAACACGTCCTACCCACAGACACATGGGCCATAACCACAACATGTCTCCCCCAAAAACACATAGGAATCAACCCAAAGATATCTAGGAAACAAACCACCTCTCACACAACAAGTACTATAGACCTAGTAACAAAACCCAATCTATTACAACATGCTCAAGTAGTCTTGGGTGATAAATTCCTAGAAGAGGGATAAGGGGAGCCAATAACCATCCATCCATCCTCCCCCAGGATATTCGAAAAAACACCCTTCCACATAATAATTGGTTCTGCAACACGTAGTTAAAAACACAGGTGGGGTGTATATAGAAATCCCAATGAACTACCAGTTTATAGATATAGGAAAATCACCACTCAACCCAAACTATGGGTTTCCAAAAAAACAACCATCCCACACAAAACACTTCCCATGCTGCTACCCCAACATGCAGAGACACACAATAGCCACAAAAAAAACATAAACCCACCCATTTTCATTCAACCACATATCACTTTCTATTAATAATTTCACTTAATTTCATTCCAAAACTACCTGAGAAACTACCAACCACATCTATACCTGACACATTCAGCATCAATTGTAGCACAGAAGCAGATTTTATTCCCACTGAACAACACTATTCAACAACCAAAACACAACCCAAGAATAGTCCCCCTACTATATAAGTTCATCCATTCCACAATCATTTAATCTCTCAATGTAAGATCCCATAACACCTCTTATACCACCCGATACACAAATACCATAACAACCACCACCAAAATATTAGCCCCACTGCATGAACATACCACACCCTACTCATAGAGCCAACTCTTCTGTCCACCCCTACACCCACAACCATGCTACTAAAAACTTCACTATACAACACACACAAGGAACAAAAACCAAAAAACAAAAAATTAAATAGCTACACCATCAAACCAAGTTTATTTAGATTTAAAAAACAATGTTCTTTAATTTTCACCTTCATTATTCAGGGTGATCACAAAGTAAGTTTGATCCTAGGGAATCCTTTTCAATTAACTACGTGTATGTGATTAATGAATTGATATTTTCAGATTATTAATAAACTACCATGGTGAAAAAACAAATAACACCAATGAAAATTATTTTCAAAAGGAATACATCCTTAATAAACCATAATAAGAACCAAATATAATAGGTAAAACCAGAAATCAACAACATTTTCTTCCCTGCCAATCATTTTTTACAAAAGTAAAAAGCAAAACATATCGTAACCCCTTTAATAAGTGGTTCTAACTATGATCAGGAGGTCACATGAGTATACCCACCCCAAATATTTCAAAAATAAAGGAGAGAATAAGGAAATCCCTACCTAGAAAAACAAGTAACCAAAACTCATCCTTGCACCAAAATAAGGGGTTTGTGCAAACAGAAGACTCCATGGAAAACCAAATAGGGTGGGCTATAATACAGGCGCAAGAAATTTCTAGGGTGGGATACTCTTGGTGAACCAAGAGGGAACATAAGGTTTCAAGGAAGAAACGCTCTTGATAGATACTAAAATATGGTAGAAAATTTCAAAGTATATAAAATTAGAGTTGTGGACATGATCACATGTCTGGGAAGTTTCAAAGATCTCTACACATTAGAAAAAATTAAGATATAATTATCTGCCACATAGAGAGCGTAAAAAGCTCGAGAAATGGTAAAATATTGATACATTATCATTTAATGATGAAAAACACATAACAAGGGAGAAACTATAAAACTCAATAAAATTGGGAATTACCCATCGTTGGGTGAGTCACCAGTGATGATTCACTGTTTGGAGAGACATTGTTTGATGATACACCATTCGGTGAGCCAGGGTTCGAGTGTGCCACGAATCTAGTGAGCCACCATTCTGATGAGACACCATTCTGGTGATCCAGCATTCTAGTGAGCCATAGTTCGGTGACCTATCATTCGGTGAGTCACTATTATAGTGATCTATCATTGGGTGAGTCACTATTTGGAGAGCTACTGTTTCCATGACTTACTGACAGAAAACATGATTTTTGGAAAACTCCTGAAATAAGAAACTGTGACCTCTAAGAATATTACAAGCATTGGATTTTGAAAAATTAACAGACTAGAGTGGTCTGGGACATTACATTATATACCTCTAAAACTATTCTCACCCTAAAGAATATAAAACAAAAACAAAAGAAATAGGGGTCTGAACAATCACACATAAGATACCTCTTAAGGATAAAAAACCTTGTGTTGTTCTAAAGATGAAGTGAATTATAAAAACCCAAGAATACCTCCCTGACATCTCATTCTCTAAGTCCCTAGCTGATAGTCAGAAGCCTCTGGTATTTAGGGAAATGTGCTTGAGACCATGTGACCAATCTGGTACTGGGCACCTTTGGGTGGCACCCGAAACCGAGATGTTAAAGTCTATTTTCATTAAATACATTCCTTTGGATTATTCAGATATTTTTTTATAAAGTTAATGGAAAAATTTTAATCTCTAAAAATAACTAGATTATTAAAAATACTTGTGTTTCATGAGACATAAATAAAAAAATATCATCCTCAGAAACCTAAAAAAAATTGTATTATAACAGGAAACCATTACCGCTATGTTATCTTGTATGTTAGAATCCCCATGACAGAAATAACATAAACAGAAACGTTAAATGAATTGATCAAGAAGGTATTTTTTATATAACATATAAATGGGATAATATATATTCCACATGAATGTAATAATTCTTGAATATTTCATATGTTTCATGGAAATAAAAGTGAAATGAGAAAACCCATACATGAACTTCATATTTACTTGAATATTATATATCACCATATATAATAAATATAAATTTATTATAAATATATATAAATATATATATATATAGTTATATTATTATATATGATCCTCTTATAATATTTCAATGACCATTTATTAAAAATATCTATTTAAAAATATTTTCTTTTCCTATTTACTATATAATTTTCATAAGAATTTTGGTGCAGTTGTTTTGATCCTCGTACGTGATCTTGGATCCATATTATACAGAATTTTTAATAATGATATAATTATAATAAATATTCATTACATTTATTTTTCAATCATTCATAAAATAAAAAGGTAGAAATAGTAATTACATTATTCATAGAAACGGTAGGTCGAACGTACACATTAACATTATTTTTAATTTTCTAATGATGGATATAAAGAAATATAAAAAATAATTACAATTAAAAAATAAATTTTACATCACTTATATCATTTATATTCATTAAAACTACCCATATTAGAATCTATTAAAAAGGAAACGAAAAAAATACATAACTTGTTGGAGGTGGTAGTCCACATGTATGCAGACGTAAAGTTTTCAATTTCCAAAATATTGGAATGTAATAATGTAGATATGATATAATATTTATAGAGGAATAATTATTTCAAAAATATCATATATAGACATTAAAATCATAATAATAACCATACATGATTATGATGATGGAAAATAAAGTTTATCACTATGTGGAACAAGTGAGAATTTCACTTCCAATTTGATGGAAATGAGGGTGGATATTGGTGGTCCCATAATCATAAAAACATTTCAGTGTATTCTAAATAAAAAATTTATTTTTTAATTATGAATAACATATATTTATAAGAGGTAGAAGAAGAATAAAATTTAAAGACAATATACCAGATGATTATGACTCCTTGGGTTTCCCTTCTTTATATATAATTTTATTAACTATTTGAATAATATTTAAATATACTTAAACCTACACATCATGTATTAGGAAGTTTAAAAGATAATTTTTTTGGTATTTTTTATGATAGAAGGCACAAAGTGCTGTAAATATAAGAAATGATGGGTGTCCTTATATAAGTGATAGTGCGGACACACATGGAATTATATTAATAGATGGAAATATAATAATTTCATTATAAAATATAATGTTTCTAAATGGACATGGGCTCAAAAATATGTCAGGACGTTATTGAAATCCCATACACCAATAAAAGTTTTATAGGTTCATGTGTTGTTTTAAACTTTATATTTTGGATTAACCCCTTAGCTGACCAATTTTAACCTCAACTGCAGTAATGAATTTTCCATTCATAAATGGTTATAATTTTATTTTTAATGTAAAAAATTACTCATTAATTATTAGTATATGAGATTATTGACTGTATCATATTCATATTTTCATCTTGTAATATTTTTATGGCTTTAAATAATTTTAAATTATAATTTTATCATAAAATACTCTTACTCTCTTGTGAAGAACTATTCAAATAATTTAAAGTTGAAAAAAAATTAAAAGGAATAAAATTAGATTATAAACCTTAAAAACATCCCAATTTTTTATATTAATATAATAATTATTATTAACATTATAATTCATCCAAATTAATTTTCTTTTAATATTTTTAGTTTTATTTATTTTATTTTTATATTAATTGAATAAATACAGAGTCAATGTTGCATGTGGATTTAATGTATTTATTGGATGAATAAAAATTTAAAATAAATATATATGATTAAAAAAATAATTCATATTTAATGTAAACAATTATAACTTAAGTTATCCACATTTTATCCTGCTGTAATAATTATAGAGATATTTAAGTCCATTTGGTGATATTTTTATTTTTTATTTTGCTGTATTAATATAAAGTTGGTAATAAAGTAAATATGGAACCAAGAATCCATATATTCAGGAAATGGATTTAAATTTCTAGACTCAAATTATACAATAGGGAATCTTCTGTTGTTTGAGAAATTGTAAAGCCTCATCCAAACATTTTAACCCTATTTTACCGGATTTATGATTATCATAGTGTCAAATATTTACCCAGGTTACAATTCATAATAAAAAAATAAAATGTGACAACATTATAATTTTCAAAGTCTTGATTTGAAAAATTGATTATATTTTTTAATATATATATTCAATATTTTTCAACAAATAATTTAAAAGAGAACCCTAAAACATAAAAAAAACTTTTTTCATGAATATTTTTTTAGGTATAATTTTTTTAATGAAATTTAGTCATAAAATACACAAAGTAACTTAATTTATTTCATAATAATATAATATAAATAGTTTTATGTTTATCTAATTTTAAATAAACTTCATAAATTCTTGAAATAAAAATACATTTTTCAATAAAAACTAGTATTTTCACAATTCACTAGAAAATACATATTTTTTGAAAAATCACTAAAAATGACTCAAATATTATTTTGATATGAAATCATAGAAAATTAAATATGTTTTCAGAATTTTTTTATAAAACATATAGAAAAAAATTATAATATTTTATAAAATATAATAAAAAAATGGATTCAAACTAATTTTTGAGGAATGTAATGACTTTCATAAAAAAATATTTTCTTATTTTATAAAAATTTATAAATAAATTTTTATTTACTAGGACCATTATATATTTATTTTATAATATATTTATTCATATTTATACATTTTAATTTATCATCTCAGTTATAAAATTTACATTAAAATAATAATATATCATGGTTTTATTATGCCTAGTGTTACTTTTTTCTAATCTACCGAACAATGTATTTTTTAAAATTTCGGGGAATTACATTATCCAAACCTTAAAAGATATCTCCCTGGAAATTTTATCTTGGTCACAAATATCCAATAAATTACAATACCATTGTTGATACCCACATTGTACAATGGGATAATAATACATCCCCTAAAATGGGAAAGTGAGAAAGATAAATTTTACCTTAATTAACACATAATCATGTTCCATGATAGGGTGAAATTTGTTGGGAAGTTAAATTATATACAATGAGGAGAAAATTTATTCCCAAGGACTAATATATAATGATATATTACATGTTCGTGAGAATTTTAACAACCAAAAAACCATAAATCTATGATCACTGAAGAGACCATCAATTCATCAGAATTGAAGGTAGAATTATAATATTTTTATGTCATGATCCTTTATCTAATGATGATGAGTTATTTTACTATAAAAATAACATATATGATTAAATAGAATTATTTTCTTTCTTTTTATGTTAGAAGAAAAATTCTATCCTTTGGCTATGCTTTGATCACTTGCACTTCTATCTCATCTCTTTTTCTAAATAATTGGATATTCAAGATGAATTTCTAATTTATGAAGGAAAAAAATAACTTTTAATTATTAAAATGTTAAATAAGTCATTCATTAATCATAAAAAAATTGATAACCAAAATGGTTTATAAATGTTATCCAATATTGATAAATATAATTAATTGATTTTTAGAACGGCAAAATGACACCTAATGTTTGAATTAATACATTCCTTAAATAGTTTCCATTATAGATCCACTAAAATATATCTAAAAAAAATTGAATCGCAAAGATTTTAATGATTTTATCTCATATCCTTAAATGATAAACTTAAAAATTATCTTGAAATAATTATAATAAACCATAATGTCTTATACCAAAATGATTATACCCAAATTATTTCCCAAAATAAAGTCATAATAAAATCATATACACTTCCAAAAGATAATTCATTCTTTACCTATAAATAAGATCCCATCTAAGACAAATATAATTCCATTGGATTTTGGGGTTCATCCATAAACTAATTGAAAATAATTGGTTTATTTACAATATAAAACGTGATTTAGTTATTCTATAAATTTATATGAAATCTATGTAGAAGTTTATAATTAATGCCCGTAATATCATCAAATTTAACTTACGATTGAACAAAAATATATTCATAGGGATCATTCAAATAAGAATCAACATGAAATCCATAGTTCTAGAGTGTATAATATATTTTCCATTTATCATGATTTAGTTTAGTTCTTGTGACATCATAAAATATCACTTTTTTTTACTTTATTGGTTTTTGAGGATCATTATCCCCATTATCCCAATGATTAGTGAATTTATTTGAATAATTCACAAAATAATTCAATAAATAACACTAAAATATGGGTGGTGTAATATTTTTAACAATATATCTATTTATTTCATTTATTTTCCCATTTTAATTACTTTAACAGCCTTTTTATCAATGGCATTAACACCAACACTTGAAACATATTCTTATTCCTTTATGGAATTCACCTAAGTTGTCCATCCAAAATTTCTTCCAAGTAAGACAATAAATATTTTTCTTCCCTCCATGGAAATAAAAATGAAATAAATATGAAGAAATATAATCCTTTTCATGTCACAAAAACGGTTTGGGTTTCAATCTCTCATTTAAAGTTTGATTATGCATTAAACGAATATGTCACTGCATCCAAAGTCACCTATGTATAATGTATTTAGAAGATATTTTTTTATAAGAATAATGAATCAATCTATATTTCTTTATGATAAAATGATTATTCTAGAATAATACCTTTCATGTCTTGTACAATTTTACTTATAGATACCAATGGATTCATATTCCATCGGCATAAATGTAGTTTATTACTTCTCTATTTGTTTAATTTAATATGATAGTGGAACATATTGAAAAATATCCACTTAAACTCATCCCATTAAAGGTATTAAATTTCATAATATTTAATTATATAAGATTCCACCATTAATCTGATTCTCCTTACAAATGTTAAATGAAAATTTAAATTTTTCATGGTATGAGAATTAATAAATGGAAAATATTTTTTCCACCAAATTGATAAATGTCTAAGTTTCAAGTGAATAATATGTCAAATATAAGGATAGTGTGAGTTTTCTCATAAATGATTCAATGGAATTTTTATCCTTCCATGGTGAATTGTTAATTTCCACATTACCCATATTACTAATTATATCTTGAGATAATTGGGTCGATAGATATTAAAAAAATCATCCCATCTCTCAAGACATTTGGTTTCTCATGAGGATATTAATTTAATTGGTCCTCCCAATTTATGTCAATGCGATTAATTTAGGTTCCAATATTTATAAATATAAAAAAACTATAGTGTGAGAAACTATATTCATAATGAGTATTCACATAAATAAGAAAACTCATTCCTCAAATGTCTGAATAATGAAACCTTATTTTCAATCTATGACAACTTATCATTAAACTAATAAATAATTGTTTATAAGAATTTCAAATTTTTTATAATGGATTATAAGTAATACTTGGTTTAACACAAGTATATACCCTTAGACTCTTATATCAGGTGTGTAGTAAGAGAACACGGATCAGCTACCCAGATGATAATGAAGATTTACTCAACCAACACATTTCGTTGTTATTAACCTATGATTAATCCGTACCAATACCATGTCCAATTTTAGTATATAGATAGTTATTTTTTCTATAAATACAACATAATATCTATCTTACCAAAAAAAATCATATTTTAACTTATAAATTGTTCTATATAAATTTATTTAACCATTTTTTCCAAAAATAATTTCCAATGATGTAAGAAACATTTCCCATTTTACCAAATATAGAAACCCATGATTTTCATACGTAGATATTTATTATTAATAGATGAATATAGAATTTTTTTACGAATACACAACTAAGGACTATAAAGGTTTAGTGTTTTTAGATACTATACATAAATATATATTATTTATTAAAAGTTATTCAAAATCTCTAATAAATAGCACCCCACATAGTATGCATCTTAGATAAATCCTATCAAAACAATTTCTTCATAATTTGGTGAGAGGAATCATAAGAATGGTTTAGCTCATATTCTTAGTGATAAAAAATAATATAGATATCAATTATCACATAAACATAACATGATAATAAGGGTATAGTAATGTGATATTAACATTTGAAAATATACACCACATATCATAGATAAAAATTATATGTCATTTCATAAAGCATGGAAGTTCATAAGGCAATAATAATGAAGAAATCAAAGAATATGATCCTTCAGGGAACATAATAGACAAATAAATTTATATAAAAATAAACCTATATCTTTTCAAAAATGTATAAATTGAAATATGTTCCCTAATTAAGCTATTAAAATAAAATCAGTCCCTCAAATAAACATAAGGAAATGAAACTAGGACCACAAAAAATGATATGTGCATGATTTCTATGTCAATAAATAAACTTATGGACATGAATCCCAGGTACACACATAATATTATAGACCAGAATCTAGGTCCACACACAAAATGTGAACATTTAACATTTTCACACAAAACAAAATTAAATCATGATTTATCAAACTTTAACCAATTAATTGGAGTGCTATATAATTCATGGAAAACCATTCATATAATAAAAATAAAACATATTTTATCCATAATATAAAAAAAATTAATCATATCTTAAATAAAGGGTTTCTTAAACATTTTATCATTTCATAATAGTGTTACCTATGGAATGGAAATGAGATTCATAACATAATTTACCTCTGGGATAGAAATAAGCTTCATAGAATCAACCATAAATAAAAAAACCATAATCCACATATATAATAAATTTGGATTATATCATTTTATTATATCCCTAGTAAATAATATATAACATACATATATTTTATCTGATATGAAAATGATTACAAAATATAAGATTGAATATTTCTTATGGAAAATTACCTTTTTGTTTTGAAATAACAACTTTAAAATATAAAAATTTCCAAAATATTACATAAAGAATATTATTTGAAAAGGTAAATTTAAAAATACAATTTGTTATTTAAATAATTGATTGGTCAATATGATAGGAAATAATTTTCAAGAAATGTATGTTAGAAAAATTATTCCTTTCACATTTTGGGTAAAAAGTCTAAAGTTCCTCATTTTTAAAAAATAGGATTCCATTTAAACCATTTTATAAATATGAAATCCTAATAGAAAATGCTATTAAAAAATCATATGATAATTTAAAAATAGTCATCTATTTGTTTTAAAAATATTTTTTTTAAGGAAAAGGATTTTTGACCAAACTAATAAATAATGATGGTTCTCCTTAAAAATATTCTTTATAACTCTTCAGTTAGTAAATTGAAGAAAATGTAATATATTTTTTAATATATATAAATATCTATATAATTATAAAATTAATTAGTTTCATTAGATATAGATCATCAAATTTCATCATCATAAATTGAGTCTTACAAAATCATGATTAGTGATGAGATTGTAATATAAAACCCTTAACACAATGGTATCTTTTGAATCATAATACACATGAAAGACAAATAAATAAATTTAAACATTAAATAAAATTAAATAACTAGATTCATTATATAAAATATAAAAGGGACAATTTATACCTCATTTGAAATAAATAGGTGTGGAATATGCCTTATGTCTCACAGAAACAAAAGTAAGAAAAGAAAAGGATTTCCTTGAGTGGAACATGAATTTAAAGATATATATACTCATATATAATAAATATAAATTTATTATACTTCTATAAAATAAAATTTTATATACTTAAAATATCCAATATGACCATCTTATAAAATTTCCACATTAATTTATTAATAATTCATTAATAAAATCATAATTTCTTATTGTTAACTGTTTTATTTTTCATAAGAATTTCGGTTTTGTAGTTTCAGTCCATGTACATGATCATGGTTCCATCATATACAGAATATTAATATTGAAATAAATATCATATATATTCATTATATTTATATTTTTATTATCCAAAAATGATTGAGATAGACATATTATTTATAGTGCTCTTAGAGATGGTAGGTCCTACGTAGACATGAAAACTGTTTTCATTTTATGATCATTGGAAGAAAATAAAGGTATGTAATAATTCATCATTGAAAAATATTATTAATTTTTATATATATAATATATTTATTAAATATATAATTATTACTATTTATGTAAAACAACAATGAAAAAATCAAATCGATTTGTGGAGTTGGTAGTCCATACGTACTCATGAGCGATGTTATCGTATTCCATCTGATTTCGAGGTAAGAAGGTATTTATAGAAATATAATTTCATAAAAAAATCAATTCATAAATATCTTTTATATGTATTAAACTCTTACAAATTAAAATTTATGAGGTTTGGGATCGAAAATGGATTATATCTCTATGTATAGGCGGTGGACCAAAAGTACGCATGAGTAATACATTCACATCCCGTTTGAATAAATATATGTTGGATAATGGTGGTTCAATATTCATAATAAATTTTGAGTATATTTATGATACATTTGATATTATTTCATGACATACAACATAGATTTATAGGAAGTATAAGAATAATTAAATTTAAATTGGTTGGGAATGATAACAAAATCTCTTTCGGTTGGCCTCCATTAGGTCATTTGATATGGACACTAAAAATGTTATTTTAAATATAAATCACCTTTAATTCAAGAATTATTAGGTTTTGAAGATTACTGAGTAGAATATGGTCTATCTAGAATTTCCAAATTGGCATAATGATGTTAAAGGAGGGGTTTCGTTTTATAAGTTGTGGAGAGGACATGTGTATAATTTCATTAAATGATTAAAATATAATAAAACCATTCTCTGTAAAAAATTATCCAAATAGACATAAATTCAACAATAACGTACAATTTTTTTAATATCATCAAACTATAAAAATGTATTTATTTCATGTGTTGTTCTAAATATTACCATTTAGTTGAACCCTTTAGTTATCAAATCTTACCAATAACCACTGTAATACCATGTTCAATATTAAAGGGTTATAATTTTTTATATAAGTTTTTAATTAACTCATGAAAGGACATAGACAAAAATATTAGACTATATATTTTTTTACATGTCATATTGCATTATTTTTATAATTTATAAGTAATTTAACTAAATATTTTATTATAAGTAATTATTAATTCAATTTTTCAAAATATACATTTAATTTTACATTGAAAACAAAATTACATTAATTTAATTTAAATATAAAACTTTCCCAAATCCCTAAGACGTATGATTCATCTAAGAAAATAATGCTATACAATAATTAATAAAATTTTTATTTAATTTAATTGTTTTTAAAAATTTATTTTATTTTTATATTAATTTTATATATATTATGTTGGAGTTATGTATACATTTCGAGAAATTATTGAATAAATTAAAAATAAAAAAATTATAGGATTAAATATTAATTTAAATTCTAAATAAAAATCTAGAACAAAATATACACTATTTTTCTCGTTATAAATTTTTTTTACTGAATTTAAAGTCAAGAGAGTGACATTTTTTATTTAATCATTTATTACATTAATATAAACATGGTAATTTAAGAAATACCAAACCAAGTGGTCATATATTTAAAAAATGGATGGAAATATCTGAACATGAGTCATTAAAAATAATAATGTAATGTTTTATATAAATTTTATATTTTTATCTGAATGGTTTTACAAATTTGTATGTGTTTTATGGTCATAGAGGTGGAAAATATATACCAAGGTAACTATTCTTAATTAATAAAAATAAAAGAGACCTACATAGAAAAATCAGACCATAAAATTCTAAATATAAAATCCATTTTTATTACTATAATTATATAATTAGAGGAAATTAATGTATGAGAGAACAAAAAAATCAATGAAAACAATAGTTCTTCATAAATTTTCATGTGTATTAAATAAAGTTTTTATATTAAATTCAAATATAAAATTGATTTCATAGAACTTAATTAAATTATTAAAAACATAATATAACCAATGTTACATATAAAAAACATTAAATCAAAATGTAATTTTTTAATACATGAACGAAAAATAATTTCTTGAATAAAAATTAATATTTTTCACTATCCACAATAAAATATATATATATTCTAAAAAATACCAAAAATTTATCCTATGATAATTTTTATATATTAATTTCAAAAATTAGGTTCATTTTATAAAATTTATTATCTGATAGTAATATAAAATAAATATAATATTTGATAAAAAAAATTAATATAGAACATTTTTAAGAAAACATATATTCTAAGAATAAAATGACTTTATAAAAAATTGATTACTTATTTCCTAGAAGTTTTTCCATAAATTTTTATTATATATGACCTTTATATACTTTTAATTATATTTTTAATCTTATTAATTATCTAAAATTTAATGGAAATATTATAACTATAATATTTTACTAATAATATTTTGTGGTTCATTTAATATCAGTGTAAAATGTTTTATAAGCTATAAAATATAGTGTTATTTTAAAATATTTGGGAGTTATATTAACTCATTAAACATTTATTTGTGAATGAAAAATATTTTTTAATATTAAACCATATAAATTATTTATCCTATAAATTTTAGAGATGTTATTTGATATATATATTTTTATTTACTAGAGGTTTTATTATTCATAAATTTTCACAATAATAATTATTTTTTCGCTCATTCTAGTTTAGTTTTATTTGTGTAAAAAGAAGTGAAAAATAGAATTAATTTCCAAAAAAAAGTATATTAAAATATTAGGGTGTTATCGAGAATTATTCCCATATCACACAACTCATAAAATAGTTTATTCATCTTTATCATTTATGTTGAGGCCATACTCTAGGGAGTCCTAGTTATAGTTCTGGTGTCATTGACGAGTTTAATTGAAAACTCAAATTCATGCTCAAGTGGAAGAATATGTAATTTTTTAAGAAATACATCAATTTAGTCTTAAAATGTAGTTTTATCCTATATTCATAGGTTTATGTTCACATCCACATATTTTTTATGGTCATCTTATCTATGAATTTCATTATGGTGATCCATTATAGGTTGATCCAAACTTAAATCAAATATTGAAGGGTCCCTTATAGAGAAAATGAATTATATTCCAACTTCAGAAAATGTAATTTCTTTCTCTTAGTAATAATGTATTTCAGTATATATTGAAGGCCAATACATACCCATAAATATGTCAAAGTCAACCATATATATGATGATCAATTTCTAGTGTAGTGTATTTCTATGGATCATAGTGGGAACTAATAGACATATTATTATTAGAACAATATTAACACTTTGCTCTTTATTGAAATATCTTTTAATAAGATCATATTAGTTGTTTTAGTGTTCTTATAAAATAAGCATGATATAATATAATGTGAATATCTAGAATAAAATAATTAATTAGCCAGCCTTTAGTTTATGATAAATAAACCTACAATCAGATATTTAAAAACTTCAACATAAACCATATGTAACAACATAAATTTGAAAATTCCCCCATATCTTCCTGTAAGGTAGTTTCCATTGATTCATAGGGAATTGGTTTCAATAATTATCTATATCGTTATTGTTTAAGCACTGGATATTATCAAGTTCATTATTTCTCTTACATTCATGATCCATATGTCCTTTATCTATATGCTTGTAACTGAATCCCATTCATATTAGAAAAATTCCATGTTGTTTCGTTCCATAATAAACACATGCTTGATTCCCAACCTTCCCTTCTATTCTTTGCACCATTTTATCCTTGATGATCATTTATCCTCTCCAACTCTGGATTTTCATTGAAAATATAGGTTCTATAGAACTATTTGTTTTTTATGATTTAAAATGATATTATAACATGTAATACTGAATATATTTTAAAAACTATTTCCATTTATAGGCCTACCTTATGTCCATTAATATTATGATCAATAATAACTTTTATATTACATTTTTAGTCAGAAAAATTATAGCATAATATTGTAATGGTAGCCTAATAATCAGTAACGCTTTTCTCTTCTTTCTTAATAACATTAAAAAATTTCATTTACACATCAAATCATTACTATTGAGGACTATATTTCCAAAACAATATCATCACAAAAGTATTCCTTTCCAATATCTATAAATCTTCATCCTCTTTAGTATTTTGAATCATTGATCATATTTCATTAAACTCATGTTTTATGATATATAATTCTGTAAACATTTTTTACATCTCATTATATCCCAAATATATGCATTTCATTTTTAGGAACCAAATTCATTAAAATTATATAAATTGATTAGATAATATATTCAATATTTGAGGATTCTTCCAAATGAATAAGTACAGCATTGTTTAACAATGATTTTAAGGAATATCTTACTCCATATGGGTAATGTTGTTGAAAACAACCATAGATTTTTATCTTCTTATTATTGTAATCTATTTATATACAACACCAACCATATTTTCCTTCTTAGTAAGGAAATTTCCTTTATTCATTATGGGTGTTGATACAATTCCCTTTCATTCTAAAATGATTTATCATAATAAAATGTAAAAATGATACTTATATATTAACATTATGATAATTTATCCACAATATAAATATTTCCAATTATGATAAATATAGTTTAATATTTTTATGTTTTTATTCTATTTTTATGTAAGATATGTTCTTAGTAAATATAGTTCCCAATGTTCCTAATAAAATTTCTATAATACAAACTATATTGAAAAAACTCCAAATAAATAGATATTTTTATTACTTAATTGATTTGGTATTTGATATCAGCGATCACATCCGAAAGGGTAAAATACTTCTATAGTCTGTGTATACAAGATAAGTATATAAACACCATATTATATTTGATGGAAAAAGAATAAAAAAGTAATGCGAACATTATTATTCATCATTGAAATCATTCAATGATCAAATTTTGATACCAAAGTTAACTGATAAAAAAAAATTCTAATCAAATGACCAAGAAGTTGTTTATTTCATTGAAAAAAATCAGGAATAAATCAGTCATAAACAATATAGTAAATTGAATAATCAATATATATGTTATTTAATAGAAAAAATGAGCATGAGATTAATCAGTGGATAATAAAAATGTATTAATCAATGGTAAAAAAATAATTTTTTCTCTATTATGGAATAGATCATTACTTAAATATTAAAAATACCATTCAAGGTATTGGTTAATACACTTTCAATAAATATTCAGTAAGTACACCAATTGAACAAATAAATCGTTATGAAACAAACCTGATTATCTCATTAGTCCTAAAATTGAATCTAGAGAACTTATAATTCCATGAAACACTAATCGTATACACATTTCTAATACATATTTCATAAATTTATGGATCAATATAATATATAAAAAACATACCTTATTAATAAATTATATATATATTTAAACTAGTATAAGAAATTTCAAATTAACAATGAAAATGTAAGAATTTTCCTACTAAGACACCATCTTGTAATATCAAAAGTATCAATGGAATATTCTTATGAAAATATGAAAATGAATATATTGTTCATGAGATAATAGAAAATGGAATTAAAGGTGAACAATAATGTGAAAAGAATGATTGGGACTTACTGAAAATAATTACAAGTAATTGGGAATATTTATTATGAGCTTAATGGGTTATACACTATAAAATTATAAGGGATGAAATAAGAATAGAAATTCATCATAAATGAGGGGTTATATGTAGTGGAAGGTTATTTTATATTTGGAGAGGAAAATGGTATTTAACCTTCATAATGATATTTTGAAAATATTTTGTATCATTAATTTGAAAAATAACTTGTAAACTACATAAAATAAACATTTAAACGGTGGCAAAGATACCTTTAAATGATTATTTGAAAACTTATTTAAAATAATTGAATATTTTAAATAATAAATATTTATGTATTAAACTTAATTTTGGAAGATAAAAATATAAATATATAAAATGATAACCATTTTCTATATCATTGGAAAAAATGATATATCTTAATTTTGGTAATTATTATAAATAGTAATTCATAAAATGATGAGATTGTGATTTTTCATTAATTCCTATGTAAAATTTTAATGAATTCATGATAATGAATCAGGGATATTCCAAATATAAATTTTAGTCACAAGGTAGACATTTAAAAAAAATTATTTTCATAAATGTGTAAAGGTATTAAAAAATGAATGATACCAAAACCACTAAATAAATTCTATTAAATAATTTTTAGTAAACATTAAATGATAACATAAAATAAAAAAAATTATAGGGGTTTTTATATTATCATTTTCTAATAAGAATGACGAACATGGAAATAGAAGAAAAAAACACCCAACCAAAAAGAAAAAATAAGGTGGGATTTTTATATAAACAACCATTCAGGGAATTTGGGTACCAATGAAAATAAAAATTTTAATTAATACTTGGAATCCCAAAATATAATCATATTATAAGATAATATATATTGATAAGGATATAAATAATATACCATTATTCTAATTAAAATTCAAATAAAATTGTTCTTGGGAAAATTAGGATTTTAAAATAAACACTTGACTTGGATTATCACTTAGTTTAATGAATTTTTAAATCAATTATAATTAATTTATATTTATTAGTAATATATTTTAAATACATATCATTATTTTTTTTATAATTCATTCATAATTTTATCCCATTTATCAAAAAAAAACTAAAATATATTCTTTTGGTTTCAACACTTTTATTTTTTATTTTTTTGATTTGGTGTTATTGGTCATTGAACCACAGTTACGATAAATTCAAACAAAAATGTTAATGATGTATTATATTTCATATTTAAAAGTTATAAAAAATAGAACCATCCCTATAGGGGGTTATGAAAAATGAAATATTTTATTAATGGAGGTTGTAATCTACACTTACTCGTACGTGACGATTTCATTTTTCCAATGGATCAAAGAAAAATGGTAAATAATAAAATAAATTTATATAAACAGATTTATGAAATAGATCATTACTTTATTCATATAATCAATATTTATAACCATCCATGTGATATGGTAATGGTGGGAGTCTACACATATACATGATAGACGTTTCTATTTTCCAACTAATGGAATAGTGGTAGATAATTGTTCTTTAAACAACATAATAACATATTATTAAACCGACCATATTCAATTATTTTTTTTAGGTTTCTTATAGATAATTCAGAATATATTTAAGAATAATTTAACTTAATAGAACTCAATTAAGACATTTAACTCTTCCTTATAAATCTTCTTTGGATCACACAATATACCTTGTTATATTGTTTTTTAGAACACAAGAATATCTAATATGTTAGTAATATTATCAAGAAGGATGTTTTTTTAGATATCACATGATATAATATGATCAATAAATATTTATGTGTGAATATAAAATAGGTTCTATTATATGTTATAGGATTGGAACTTTTGTAAATACATTAAACACTAAATAAATATAAATCCATTTTCATTGGAAATATTTACTGAATGGACATATATTATAAAACAACATAATAGATGATATAAAACCACTCATTTAATTAATTTTATAATTTATTTAGTAATATTTGATGTTAAATCTCTTATAGAACCAACTGTTAAACTTGTTTCCCATAATGTGGTGAAAAAAATTTACTATGGTAAATATTCATTGTGTATAAAAATTAAACAAATCGTGATAATTATTTTTAATATGGTGATTTAAAATATGTAATACATATACAAGATTTAATTTTTATATATTGAAAAAATTACTTTAAAATACTTATATGAATAATTTAATGGGTTAGATCTGTGTCGTCTGACCATTTGCAAGTTTTCGATGGTCATTATTCTTGAAGGAAGCTTGAAGTATCCTTGGAGGAGTTTAGATGCAAAAAGATGGTATCTAGAAGAATATACAACATGTAAGTGTTTCTCATTGTATATTAAATGTGCACAACTTATTGTGTATGGTTCAAGGAAGGTTTTATGAGGTGTAATATTCCTGGTTAAAAAGTTTGAGATGATTTGTTTTTCAGTGAGATTTGAAACTCAACATTTACATGACATATAAGGGTTACATTCCATACAAATTCCATGGACAATGTGGAATATAAACAGTATGAGGCCTTTATTTTTAGAAAAACCCACAACCCTCCTCTTTAATTTGAGGTGATCAGTGGATCTCCCTTCTGGATCATGGGATTCCATCATGGGGATCAATCCTAAACTTATCGTCTTTGATTTATGGTGATCTAAGGTATGTTCTACCTGTTTTCTTATAGTGATTTAAGTGAATTCATGTTATTTCTTCTTTCCATGTTATGGTAGATCATCTAATATGTTTCTAATAAGCATTTATATATATATGTTGGGGTGTTTATGATGCAACATCCCTGGAGGGTTGTAGTTCCTATGAAAGTTGTCATCAGTATCTATAACATTGTTATGTTCTAGTGTGAATAGCATTGAAACCTTTTAGGAAGGGGATTTTATTACACTCTATTATATATGTGAAATGATAAATTTATCATGATTTTCTCTTTGGATAGAAATGGAATTAACCAAATAATATTGAACCAGAATAAATAAATTCATTGTGATCACATGATGATGATGTTGTTTCTTTATACCATGATATTGTTTTGCCTCTGGATTTTCTAGATAGTGTGATATCTATGTTATAATTTGTTATTCTACTCTTATTCTTGGATTATAATATTTAAATTGATAAAGAACATAATTCTATAATTAATTGGATTATCAAATTAAATAATATCCATGTTTGTAATCTAGTGGTTGTAGTAATTGTATGATAATAAAATTGATGAAATGTGAATGTGTAATTGAAAATAATATTCCACATGGTTAATGTAACTGATAAATAATGTGAATATTTTGTTTATTCTTGTTAATAATAATAAAAGGGAATGTTTATTGATAGTGGTTCTACTCAAAGTTTGTTGAATCTAGTTTAATGTTAGGAGCTGGTTTAGATTTATCGAGCCTGTAATATCTTGTTACATTAGGTTTCATGTAGTTTTAATGTGTGAATAATAAATTAATTAATTCAATATAGAATAAAAACCAGTTTTTTGAAAAAGATAATTTCTATGGATTGAGTTTCCCTTATGCTTGAGAAGGTCAAGTGCCTTGATTTTGGGTCATAAGAGCTCATTTTTGTATGAAGGATGAATGCCTTGTTGTTGGGCCTATATTACACTATTGTATATGATTATTTTTCTTGACTTATTTGTGATGTGAATTCTACATAGGCCTTATGATGTGAGCCTGGTAAGGATTATATTGTTATAGATGATGTGATATTGGATGTGAAGCCCCAGATGATGTTACAGAAGTTGATTCTTATGATGGAGATATGAATTGGTATATGCATATGGGTGTTGTGCATGGAACTGAAGGTGGTGGTATAGGTTAAATCTGGGATTGCCCGTTGATATTATACTGAGATATGGGATTATCTATTTTGAATTTGTTTATTGGATAATGGCCTGATTTCTTGTTTTATCTACATTTGATTCTCTTCATCTTGAGGAAGTTGGGGGTTCTTGGTTGCTTGTTTCATCATGGTGGTAGCTTAGGATGGTTTTCCTAGAGTACCTAGATTTTAGAATGATGAGAATATTGAATAAATAGTTACTAACCCTAGGTGTTTGTTTTAATGGAATGATAATTCTTAAAATATTTTAATCTTGTCAAACCATGGAATCGTTTTGGATTATGGCTAGAGGGAATGGATTTTACCTTAATGATTAGGATAATTTAATGTAATGTTAAATATTTTTAATGGTTTATTAATTTTAAAATAATTAATTAATGGAGAGAAATAATAAAAAGGTAAATAGTAATTCATGTATGTATTTAATTACTTGTGTTCTTATAGGATATTTGGTATTAAAATTTATATCCGGGAGTCCAAGAAATAATATCTGTAGTTGATTCTAAGACATGTTTATGCTCATACTATGGTTTTGAGCTATATTATATTGTGTATATTTTGTTATATCATAATGTACCCCAAAAATTTTGTTTAGGGTGATTGACACATAGAGGACTTGGGGAGGGTGTTTTTTTCAACATCCCATTTGGAGAATGGATGGTTGACTACCCCCACAAGCCACTCTCTCTTTACATGGTAGGTACTTATGATGGTATGTACAATAGTTAGTTTTCCTATATATGTGTATATAGGGTTATTATTCCTTGTGGTTATTTCACCCAAATGTATTACAATATACAGTATCCAAAGGATTATTATAGGTCTGATATGTATAAGATTTGACTGCTGGAGGTACTTAATCCATGTATGGGATTTAATGGGTTAAGGTAAAATACATGATGTATGATACATGTCATTTAGGATATGGTGGATTACTAAAAATAAGTTTGTAATATATATATATATATTAATGAAAATGTATTATATGATGATTTGATACATTATGTTCATGTTTTGATACCTTTCCCATGTGTCTTCACGTTGTATTACTTTTGGAGAGAGATGGATCCAGATGTGTGGCACTAGGGAGGTACAGAAAACTAGTGGGGTAGTGGGAGTACTGTATCCTTGATGTTTCATTAATATATTATATGCTCTCTTTTATGTGATAATTGGTGAGAGTAATCCAAGGTGTGGATGGGAACATATTATTCTTGTTTAGTTGATGAGATAGTTCCACTGTTGTTCACTGTGATTTAGCATGCAAAGATTTCGTGAGGATTCTAATGAGTGTACTATTATTCTCACCCTGTATATATATATAATATATTTTTCAGTTCATCTAGAGTATGTTTATTATTGGGATAGATATTACTAGATCACCGTTTTTTAGGATCTGTTTGTGCTTTGTGGTCACTTCTATATTTATGTTTTTGGTACATGTAGTTTCTATTTTGTCTTCTCAATACTATATGATATCTCATGTTGTAACATGGGTTTCCTTTATATATACATGTCTAAGAAGGTGTTTTTTGTCATATTTGTATCATATCTACCTTTAGGATGTATCTATTAGAGGGAAATGGCTCCCATATGGATGTTCATTATACCAACATTGCTAGTCTCCATCTTGGGGTATACTAGAGGTGGGACTTAGGTAGTCACTATCTCTCTACCATCATTGCAATATCATTGTGCGGAGGGGGTCATAAAAAAGTTGTATTATAGGATCATTATGATGGATACCATGGATTTTAGAGTTAGGAATAGGTGGGGGTTTCATGGGTTGGAAGGGAAGTGGTGTCAGCTAAGTATAGTAAGCAATGTAAACATGGGACACTAGATGAGACACGGGTATTTAGGGCCTCATGTGATATGATGCCTAGAACATAATGTTTTCTAAGCCTACTAAATGTAGGGATACTTATTATGGTGTAGATATCTAGTAAAGGATCATGAATGAATCTTACATGGGTCTGTGTTTGTAATGGGTATACCTTTGGATAGGTCAAAACCTTAAACAAGATAATTAATAATTAATTAATGTTAAATATAAAATAATCTTGGTTTGGGAGATCTTTTTTTTTCTTTTTTTAGCTATGGATCTATGTCAACATCCTAATTAGGTTCATGCCGAAGATATTCAGTAGAATGTGACAAAAAATCACTACAGTTTAGAGGATAATGACACAGAAACATGGAGTTGGACACTACGGGAGTTTTAGAGCTATAGTCTATAGAAGTATGAGGGATCTATTTTAGACGAGGTCACAAAATCTTATTTTAATTAGGTTTAGATAGATTTTATTTTGATTCATTCTCAAAAGATACACTGGGTTTAGTTGGGTTTTATGATGCTATGGGGAGCATAAAGGATGTGGGGGTTCTTGTTCCATAGGCGTCTCATAGAGTTATTTTTCTCATATGAGATTTTCAAAGACCAGTTCTGAATAGAGTTTCTTTCTCTAATCATGGAGGTGGACAATATATCAGATATAATTACCATTCAGTAGGGTATTTATAGTGAGAATGTGTTTAGGATCCATTTCAAGACCCTTCTGTGATATGTTTCAGACATATTAATAGATGAGGAAGCCAAGTTGATGTATTTTTTAGTAGGATTTACATCCAAATAACTAGTTCTAGGTCACCCCTATTATACTAAATAAATATATTGTGTGATGGGCATGGGTATTGAGCCCTCTCTCAATATGTTCGTACCTCTCAGTGGTATGCTTTGGGAAGATGAAACTTCTGAGGATCCATCTGCTCCCTCTGTGAAGAATGATGTGTATCCTCATGATCAGGTTGCTAAAGGGAAAGCTAAGGGGAAGGGTAAGGCACCTAAATCGAACTCCATGAAGACATAAGGGCCTCAAACTAGAGGCAAGTATTCTCTTTTTAAATAAAGATACTCATTTGGAACTTCCATGGGCTTTTGAATCCTCCCATGGTCAAAGCCCTTTGGTACTTTCTTATGACCAACAAGCCTCTTGTTTTTGGTATTGCCGAGCCAAGGATGAAGATTTAAAGATGGAAAGCTTTTAAATGGTCTTCAATTGGATACTCTCTAGTCCCACAACTTGTAAATGATAGGGGGGCCTAAGATCTATGGGTTTTGAATCATGAGAGTGTTATTTTTCAATGCTCTATTTCTCATCAGTAGGGCATTACAGTTGAGTTGGTTATGCAAGGGGTTGCTCTCGCTATGTCCTTTGTCTATGCCTCTAACTCATAAGTCAAAAGAAGAGAGTTATGGTAGGAATTAATTGGTTTTTCTGAGAAATTTCTCATATCTGGATAGTGTTGGGTGATTTCAAGGTGGTTTTTAAGCCGGAGGAGAAAACTGGTGAGGGTTTTAATAAGTTGGATGCTTCTGATTTTGCATCCTGCATTGACCAGTGCATGCTGGTTGAAGAGCCTGCTGTGGGTGGTGACTATACATGGAGCAGATACACCATCAATGGAAACAAATCTAGTGAACTTGATCGATGTTTGGTCCGTATTTATGAGGGGTATGATCCGTTGTGAATATCTAGCCTCATTATACCACAATATCACTCGGATCATAGTCCTATTCTGATTGACATATGTGCTGGAAATTTGAGGTATTCTCCTCTACCATTCTGATTTAATAATGCATGGATGGTTGTTCCCGGATGAAGAGAGGTGGTGATTGATTCTTGGAAGGATTCCTTACATGGAAGATCCCTATTTATCCTGGACAGCAAGCTTAATGTTGTCAAGAAAATGGTTAGAAAATGGGGTAAGTCTTCTTTCTCTGGTCTGGAAAATGATATTAAGGAGTCTGAGCAGGCATTACTCCAATGCCAAAATGATGATCATTAGTAGAATGTCCCCTCTGGGGATGAGATTCAGGATCATTCTAGGATTGATGATCTGTTGAACCTTTAATAGAAGATTGTTAAAATCCATTATAATTTGAGATGGTTACAATAGGGGGATAAAAATTCCAAGTTCTTTTAATGTATTCATAGACAAAGACAGATTCATACAGGTATAACATCACTTGAAGTTGATGGAGTTTTTTAAAATTCTGAGATTGAAATATCAGATGCTGCTGTTAATTACTCGGAGGGCCTCTATGTAGGTGATAATGAGGATCTTTCTCACAAATTACTTGATAATATTTCTCCAACAATTAATTATTAGTAGAACAAGATGCTGATTGCGGTCCCCCTTTAGTGTAAAATCAAGGCTGCCCTCTTCTCCCTTAATATTGATTGTGTGGTAGGTCTAGATGGATTCACCAATAAGTTTTTTATGTTCAATTGGGATATTGTTCGGCAAGATGCCATTGGTGCTGTCAGAGATTTCTTCATTAACGCTTCAATGCCGCACGGTGTGAATGCCTGCTTTGTTGCCTTATTACCAAAGAAGGATAATGCTATGAATATCAAGGACTTTAGACCAGTTTCCATTGGGAACACCATTCCCAAAATTATTAGCAAAATCATTGCATCTATATTGGGGGATATTGCCAGGAGGGTTATTACTTAAAATCAATTTGGTTTTGTCCCAGGAAGAAGTATTCAAAACTGTCTTTTTACTACTTTTGAATGTGTTAACATCATGAGGAAGAGGGCCAAGTATGGGTGTTTTGATCTTAAGCAGTATATTTTGAAAGCCTTTGATACTATCAAATGGGACTTCAATTTCTCTATATTTAAGAAACATGGCAGATCCAATTCTTTCATCAAGCTTGTAAATTCTATTTTCAGGAGTGATCGTATTTCTGTCCTTATTAATGGATCCCCAAGGGGGTATTTTCTGTGCTCTAGGGGTATGAGGCAAGGTGATCCACTCTCTGGGTTGATTTTTGTGATGGATGAAGATTACCTGAGTGTTGTTATTAATGATTTGGTGCGGGCTGGTCTTTATAAGAATTTGAATGCTGGAAGGAATATCTTCTCTCCATCACACCTCTTCTATGCTGATGATATCCTCATGTTGGGACAAGATGATAGAGGCACTGTTTCTTCTGTTCAAAAGATTTTTATTCACTATGAAGAGGTCTCGGGTCAAGTGATAAGCTAGAATAAGTCATTTGTGTTTTTTTTTGGAATGGTATGCCTCTTCATAAGAAAAATAAAATTGCCAGAATTCTCGGAGTCAAAAAATTAACTTTTCCTTTCACATATCTGGGAGTACCCTTATTTATGGGTAGGGTGAAAATAATCCATCTTGATAACATATCATCTAAAATTATTTCTCATCTTTCCATATGAAAAGGGAAGAATATGTATTTGGCTGGGAGGGTCTGTCTCGTTAATTCAGTTATTAAATAAATGTTTTTCTATGCTTTCTCCATTTATAGATGGGCTAGAACCCTCATTAAAGAGTTACAGGTGCTAATCATAAATTTTATATGGAAAAGATACATCTATGAGAATAAGTTGATTATTGTGTCTTGGAAATAATGTACAAAACCCATTGATATGTGAGGCTTGGGAATCAAGGACCATCAGGTTTTTAATGATGCTTTGTTGTGTAAATTCACTCGGAATCTTTTGAGTTCTGATGATATGTCTTTATAATTTCTCTATCATAGATTCCTTTACAAAATTCAATGTGGTTATTCACTGTATGTCTTATCATCCACTTGGTCTGCTATCAAGAATGCATATCGTCATATTATGACCTACTCACAATGGTTGGATTTCAAACAATCAAATTTGAATGTTTGGTCTAGCTCGTGACTTGGTAAACCTTTAAATGTTGTGATAAATGTTCCCCTTTCCATGTAGCAGCTTTATGTTTCTGATGCACTTAATTTGGATTATTTCAATGGATTTCTCCCTATGAATATAAAACCGAAAATTCAGCGATATGTTTTTATTGATAATGACACTCTAATTTGGACACCTAGCTCCACTGGCAGCTTCTATTCAAGGGAGTTCTACATGAATTTATGTGATGGATTTTCTAGAAATCCTACTTGGATGAAAGTTTTTAGCAATGATTTTATTTCCCCCTCATGTTACATGCTGTTATAGAGGATGTGTAAGGGACAATTGCCTACACGGGCACTTCTGCAGAAATCGGGAATTAACCTTGCTTCTGTTTCCTATCATTGCATGCAGGAGGAAGAATCTGTTAATTACACATTCATCTCTTGTAGTTTTTCATGCAAGTTTTGGTTACATCTTCAAGATGTGTTCGACATTCATAAGGACATGAGCGGCTATGAGTCTCTTCTCAAATCTGTACAGCGTTCTCAGTTTAGTGAGCAAGCTGGTGCTATGCCTCTAACTGCCACTGATAGTACATTATTGGTTTTAAGGAAGGTGTGAAATGGTGCTACTTTTGAAGGCCATCACCCCTCTTTTCATATTGGAATGCGTTATATTTATCGGGCTGTTTTGACAGCATCCAAGCTGAATCGGGGTACAATAAAAAATGAGAGGTCTGAACTGCTTTTTATGAAAGCCTTTGGTTTTACTGGGCGTGATAGGAAACATCTTGTCCTAAATTCATTCCAATGGATCCCACCAATTCCAAGCTGGCCGAAGGTGAATGTGGATGGGGCAGCATCAAGTGCTCTTGGTCCCTCAGGTTGTTGTATTGTCTTCCACACTTCCTGAGGCTTTGTTAAGGGATGCTTATTTCATTACATTGGTCAAGGTACAACAATTGAGGCTGAGTTATGGGCTATGGTTAAAGCGACCAGGTATTCCACTCATTATGGATGACGACATATTTGGGTTGAATTTGACTCCACCACTGTAGTGCACATCCTCATGTCTCGATCTAGATCTGTTCCATGGAAAATGATCTCTTTCTGTATTGAATTCCTTCAGATGATTGAGAAAATTCATCTTGAGGCCACTCATGTCTTTAGAGAGGCCAATCAGGTTGCAGATGCTCTGTCAAAGAGGGCTGTTTTGGAGGCCTCCCCGGGATGGTCTTTTGTTACTCTTTATTTTTTCTATTATCTTATTGATTTGGATGTGCATGGTGTTTCTTACTCCATTCTTTGTAAACCCCCTGATCTTCCACACTCTTTAGTTTTCTAATAATTTTTTTAGGGTCGGGCTTGCTCTGATCCTGAACCTATTTGCAGTATATTGAGGTGATGAGAAGATATGATTTTATAGATAAGACGTTGTCCAGAACTATTTCACCGTGAGAGGAGAGCCATCATGATTATTCATGAATTAGATATATATTCCAAGGTTCCCAGTTTTCAAGAAATATGAGCTTTTTATCCCAAAAGGGTAGGTTTCAACCATCAACATCTTGTTGCATTGGGTTTAGTGGATCTCAGACATATTCCAATGTATCAGATGCATTTTTTTCTTATGGAGGTCAAGGTCATCAGTGGTGAGAGTGTTTGAATTTTTTGAGGAGTTAGTGTGTGCAAGGTTTTGTGGTTCATGTTTTACCATTAATTTAGTTTCAAACAAAGAATTGGTATAAGGGTTCTCTAGTTTGGTATTAATAGAGAAGAGGTGGGGCATGGATATTACGTCCCTACGATGATCCTCATCCTTATAGAGAATAGTAACACTATTTAGGTGGATATTTGTAGGTTCAAGGAGTTCGTGGGACAGGTCATGGTAATCTTAGTTCTTTAAAATTTCTAGCACCATGTGTTCCATAAGTCATTCTAGGTACCTTTTTTATATTTTCTTCATGGCTGTATTTTATGTTTGATTCAGGAGTTACACACTCCTTTACATCAACTACCATTTTTTTTTCTTTGTGAGTTGCGGTTTATATGATTCTAGTAACTTTTGTATTGAAGAATCTATTTTTAGTTTTAGATTACTTTTATGGAGTATATTAAGACTATGAGTTAATGTTGTGGGAGTTCCACTCTTAGGAAAATTTCAAATGTTAATAGATACAATCATATGACATCATCATTAATATGGATTTGATTTATTCGGTGCATGTAATTGTGGATTTCATAAGGAGGTAGGTTGTGTTTTATTCATTTTGATGGATAGATAGTGGTATTTTTTGTCAGGTGAGGCCTAAGATGGATTAGAGGATAGTTCTTTTCATGTGTTAATTAATAGATGAGTTGATGTTGATCTTATTGTAGGTTTAGTAGTTAGTGTTACCTTTGGTTGTGGAAGAATACCGTGATTTTATTCTTGAGGAAGTTGTAGTGTTACACCCTCGATTAGAGATTAAATATGGGATCATGATAAATCTAGAAGAGACTATTATCTCGATGTCTTCATATAGGATGGATCC
This sequence comes from Viscum album, assembly GCA_963277665.1. Classification (NCBI taxonomy): domain Eukaryota; kingdom Viridiplantae; phylum Streptophyta; class Magnoliopsida; order Santalales; family Viscaceae; genus Viscum; species Viscum album. Next base: position 769,736,295 of record OY728136.1, read on the forward strand.
TTTGGAGCTACATGGGATACAGGTATAGCTCGATGATCTATCTGAGTGAGGTTTTCTTAAGAGTGTGTCACCTTGAATTGGACTAGTTTTGTTCATAAATAAGTCTAATGGAATTTTGTGTCTTCTTTTATTATCATCGATTGGATGGAGTGATATTGTAGAACCACTATTCTCATATGTGTATGGATGATTTATTCGATTAGCTGAAAGAATCATGTCAGTTCTGAAATATTGATTCGCAGTCATGATATTATCTGATGAGGGTGAAGGATAACTATATTCTAAAGACTGTATTATATTGAAATTATAGGAATTATGATTTTTTTGTGATGTTATTTAGTGATTCTAATGCTCTATTTGGGATCATGGGATTTATAAATATTGTATTTAAAGAGTTCCTAGATAATGTCAGGGTGGTTTTCATTGATGAAATACTACATTAATTTGTGTCTAAGGAGGTTCATGTACAATATCACCTAGTGGGATTAGAAGTTTATAATCATGAGAATATATTATGGAAGATTACAAATTTTTATTTCTGGGCTCATGAAGTTCGTTTCTAGGGGAATGTGGCATAATAGTATGGATTAGTTTTAGATCCTTTGAAAACATAGGTAGTTGTGTCTTTGGAATCTCCCATGATAGTGGAAAATGTGTAGAGTTTTCTTTACCATTAAGGCTATTACAGATGAGTAATAACATATTTATATTAGTTTTTTACTCTTTTTATATTAATAAACTAGAAGGAGTATGAGTTATTTTGAAATATCCAGTTTTAGGATGCTTTTGAGTACATTAAGGAGAAGTCGTTCGGTGCCTCTTTCCTTTATTTTCCAAAATAGGGAGTTTAATTTGAGGTTATCTATGATGATTTTCATCTTTTCATGGGATTAATTCTAGTACAGTGGAGATCAATTGTTTCTTATGGCTATTCTCAATTACATCCCCTTAATTATAACTATTCCACACATTATCTTCAGTTGGGTGCAGTTGTATTTTCATTAAATTTATAGCGACATTGCCTCATTAGTGAGTGTTTTTTGATTTTTACTGACCATAAGAGCTTGAGATATGTATTCACTTAGTGTAACTTCAATATGTGTATGTGTTTGTGGAGTGAATACTTCTAGGATTATGACTATACAGTTTTATATACCCTAGTAAAAAAATTTGGGGTTGATTCGTAGAGCATTAATTCATGTAGTGATATTGGGTGTGAATCTAGGGTTTCTGTGAGATTGATTAAATAACTCTCTATGATACATCTATATATGGCAGAGGTTGGAGGTTTATGTTTTATTTTCAAGATAAAATTTTAGTCTTCTTTGGTGAAGTAGGTGGAGGAGTATCAACTAGGGGATTATGAGGTGTAGATCTGGAGATACCAATTTGTTTTAGGTGATGATCATGATGGTTGGTCTAAGGATGGGTAAGATTAGATGTTTTTATATGTAATTATTTACATTCATTAGGTGATATTTGATATGGTTCTTTAGAAGTTCCATATTTCACCATTATCAATTCATCCTAGTGTGACCAATATGTAATAATCATTGAGAGGTCATTTTTGATGGCCTGAGATGAAGTATGTAGTTGAATTATTTGTTTCCTTATGTTTATCCTTCTAAAAGGTGATGTTCATGAACAATGTTCCTGGTGATTTTCTCTAGCCATTAGATATTCCATATAAGAAGGGTAGGATATATAATTGGACATTGTTACTAGTTTACCTAGAGATTAGGACGGTTTTGATTCTGTATGGTTTATTATTGATAGTTTGATGACATCAACCCCCATTATATAGATTAGGGAGTGAAGATCAGTGTAGTTTTTGTTGAGACAGTATTTGGAGGATGTGGTGCGACTCCATAGTGTCTAAAGGCTGATAATCTGTGATGAAGATACACATTTTTCTCCAAGGTTTATATAGGTATCCAATAAAATTTTGGTTCTTAGTTATATCTCAGTACTTCTTTTCAAATGAAAATAGATAGCCATACAGAGTGTACCATACATACTCTTCATGACATGTTTCACTCTTGTATCCTTGATTTTAATGGTTCATGGATGTGGAACATTATATAGTTTGAGTTTTATTATAATAATAGTTTCCACTCCATAATTTTTAAGGATCCATTTCACTCAGTGTATGACTGGCCTTTCTATTTTCTATTATGATAGACTGGTTTTGGATAGGTAGAAATTCCCAGGCAAGAACTGGTAAAAATTACGATAAATATGGTACCTGTAATTCTTGAGAGGATAAAGGTAGCACAATATCATTATAAATCCTATTCTGATCACATTAGGAGGCCTAGGTAGTTTCACATTGGAGACAATGTGTTCCTGAAGATGAATATTCATCATGGTAAGTGATATTTTGGTCATGGGTGTGAGATTACTCATTGGTTTATTGGATCCTTCGAGGTGTTGGATTATATTGGAGTTGTGGAATATAAGATTGCACTTCCCTTGGAAATAATCTCGATGCATTATGATTTTCTCATTTCATTTATTGGTCATTATATTCATGAGAAATCCCATTTTATTGATTGGGGAGTGATTAATGTTGATGATGATGTGACCTTCGAGGAGTGGCTAGTGTAGATATAGGACCCCCAGAAAAATGTTTTTTTAGTGTGATATTCCCTTGGTTTGTGTCTTTTGGTGGCAAGATGGTGTAGAATAGAGTACTTGGGTATGTGATTAAAAGATGTGCACTGAGTACCCCAAGCTATTTTTTGTTTATATTTTCTCATATATCATTGATCACTTTGTGGATTTTCACGGTTATGGATATGAGATATTTTCCTCTTATCACTTGTTTTGGAATTACTCTCCTTTGACTGTTATCTCCCATAATAGATTATTTAAGAGCTGGTTTTCCCCTACCTTTTCAATATTTTCTTTAGAGTGATGTGGTTGATCTCTTGTTATGAAGAGACCTCTAAGAGATATGTCACGAGGTGATTGTTTGGATGACCTCTTTTTGTTTTCTATAGGGGATTGGTTTTGGGTTCTGGAGGATGATAAATTTATGATAGGTTTATGATGTATGAGACTAGATCCGTATAGTGTAACCCTTTGTGAGTTTATAAGGATCCTGGTGCGCTGAGGAATATTGGAGTGAGTTTGGAGGAGGTTGGCTACTAAAATCTAGAAGGTGGGAGAAAACAAGATGGGTAAGTGTTTCACAAAATTTGATCAATTTTCATATCTTTTTAAGGATGGTTCATATATTTCATTAGGATGTGTCATAATTTGGGGTAAAAAGGTTTGAGTAAACACATATTTCAATGAGATCTAACACCCGACATTCACATGACGTGCAAAGGTTACATGGCCTGTAAATGACCTATGTTTAACTGATTATAAATATAATTAGGCCTCAGGTTTTTTCAAAACCTACAACCCTTCCCTCAAATTTTAGGCAATCAGTTGTTCTCCCTTCTGGATCATGGGATTCCATCGATGGGGATTGTTATTTGGATTCTTTTATTTTATTAGTGGTTATCTAAGACATGATTTACCACTTTTCTTATGGACCTTTAATTAGATTCCCTCAATTTATTATTCCTATACATTAGTGGAACATATCCCATGTTTCAAGTGGGTTATATTGGTTGTTTTTTGGTGAAATTGTGTTGTGGCATCATTGGAGGGATGAAAATCTTACAGGAGAGATGATCATGATCCATATCGTTAGCCCTTTATTATGAGAAAAATATTGACTCCATGGAGATAGAGGATTCATTGAATCTATTTTATATATGTTCAATAATAAATTGATTATTCTTTTTCCCTTTGTATTTAAGTGTACTTTACATAATAATACTGTACTAGACTATTGAAATTGGTTATGATCACATGTTGATGATGTTTTTTCTTTATACCATGATAGTGGTCTTCCTCTTGATTCTATAGATATTGTGATATCTATAATATTATGTATCAGTATGTTATTATTCATGGAGTATCATGTTGAAATTTTTAAATAACATAATTTCATAATTAATTGGAAATTAATTTGATTAAATATTTAAAAAATATACATGTTTTTAATCCAGTGGTTGTAGTAATTTTATGCTAATCGAATTGAAGAAATGCACATGTATAATTGAAAACAATATTCTATTTTATTAATGGAACTAAAAATTAATTCTAAACATGATTATGCTTATAAATAATAATAAAAGATAATTTTCCTTGTGAATGGTACTTCTCAAAGTTTATTGAAGCTAGTTTAATTATAAGAGAATGTTTACCTTTAGATATCTTGTGATAGATTGACGCCCCTGTTTTCCCATAGTTCAAACCTATGAATAAATAATCTATTAACTTTATATGGAATAATAACTAGTTTTTTGATAATGATAACTATAGGGACTATGTTTCTCATCAACTTCAGAATGTTTAGTGTCTTGATTTTGGATATGTGGGATCTCATTTATGTGTAAAAGTTGGATTCCTTATTTTAGGGTCCATATTCCACAATTGGTTGTGCTTTTTTTCTCTTATTTTTTATTTTCTTTGGATACATGACTTATTACATGATCATGGTATAGATGGTGTGATATGGGGAAAGGATGCCCATATGGTGTGGTAGCAGTTGATTTATGTAATAAAGAGGTGAATATGCATATGCATGAGGATGTTGGTGATGGAACTTGAGGGGATAGAATGTTTTAAATATGGGTTTACCCATTGATGAAATTCTCATATATGGGATTATTTCTATTTAATTTTGTATTTGTTGATGAATGGGTTTCTTCTTTTTATCTGCATTCCTTTTTTGATTTCTTAATACAGCTGGAGGTGCTTGGTTTCATGCTTCCTCATGGTGGTAGCTTAGGATGATTTTCCTAGTGTACCTAGATTATGGAGTGATGATAAAAATTAATAATTAATTATTAACATGTGAGGTTGGTTTTTATGGAATGAAAATTATAATAAGATGTTAATCTTGTTGAACCATGTACTTATTTTGGATTACACTTGAAGGGAATAAACTTTTCTCAGATGTATGATTCTCAACATCGTGGAGGTATTTCCTTGTATAAATTTTTGTTTTAATTCATTTTTTTAATGAAATGTTTCTCCTAAGTGTGAGGGAACTCAATTGTGTACCGTGGGTTTGGGACATGAATGGATGGAAATCCACACTAACCTGTGCAAGGCACATGGTTGGCATATGGTAAAGAAATTTTTTAGCCTTCCCAGGGAAACTCTGCTACCTAGGATAGTGGCATATCACATAGTTGGAGCATGGTTTTTCAACCCATGTGAAATTATCAGGAAACCATATTACACAAATACCCTTTTATAGTGACTTGTGTACGGGTTTCCCATAATTCAGAAATGCGTGTGGGTAAACTATGTGGCAAGTGATATTGGAAAAAAAATACAAAATTTGAATTCTGAGATTTTACGTTCCCATTTATTTTCCTTCCCTTTCCTCATCCCTCTAACTCTAGTGATTAAATACAATCCCAAAAACTTCCCAAGGATGGTTTTTTCTTGATTATAGGCTATTTTTATTGTCTTTGGTGGCATATCAATGATCTGGGTAAGTCTAATCCTATTATCTCTTCTCTTTTCCTGATTAGGGTTTGTATCTTGGGAGATATTGTTTTGAATCCCTAAACCCCTCTTTTTTCTAGTGGAATCTAGGTTATGTCTTTTAATTATGTTTGGATCAAGATCTAAGGAAATTATTAAGATTTTTTTGTCAATATATTCAAGTTAGGTGTTCTAAAAGTTATATCGCATTGTTTTCATATAGATACGTGCATGTGACTTTTTTCATGTATTCCTATTGTTGTGTTCTTAGTACCATTAGTGAGGTTTTTTAAACTGAACAGTTAATTGAGGATTTGAACCCGTAAATATTTTTATGGGATTAATTGAGGATTACTTAACCTAATTAGGGCTACCCATGGGGTGTGCTGACCGTCCCCTGACCATGTTTAATAGAAACATTAGGGGTGAAATGGACTTGCAAATATGTTGAACCCATGTAAAACAGGTAAATTGGTCAATGTGATTATAAATTAAGGGAAAATGGATAACTATATATATATGTGTGTAAAATAGATAATGTATTTTCTTGGCTTGGCCTCTAAATGGGTTAAATGGGATTAATGAGATTGTGTCAAAAGAATCGTGTCTTGTAATTGAATTTCATATGTAGATTAATCATTAGAAATGATGAATGTGTAATGTGAATTTACATAGTGGAACAATTTTATGTTCTATATGGGTTAGTCTTGGGTAATTAGTGAGTATGCTTAGTGAGTTAGGTAAAGGAAATGGGAATTGTGCTAAATAGCTATGTGATAATAATGCTAAATCTATTAATGGATTGTGGAAAAATATAAATTCCAATTATGGTTTTCATGGATTGTGATATTTCTATTGATATTGGTTATTGTTGGTTGTAATATAGTAAGTGTGAGTGATTGGATATATATATATAATCATGAGCACATGGATTCATATAGTGGGTTATTCACATGAGATTCTACACCCATGGGTTGAGTTAGATTGAGGATCTAAACACCACACCAAAATGTAAGGATTTGGGAAGGGGACAAAGTTATATTCCCCTAATGGTTACATTTGTTGAGACCACTTGAATCGAGGATTCAAGGTGGGTTTTTTGTATTTGTGATGATGTGTTTATCTCTAGGGTGATAGGGAACAATACTTATTTCCCTTATTCATTGATATTGATGAATATCTATTATCCATTAAACACAATAAGAAAGTGAATTAAGTAATAAAGATGATATTTGTAATGAAATTGGGAATAATTCATGGAATGTCTTAAGTGAACATTGTTAACTATTTTCACCCAAACTCTATTTTTTTCCATTTATTAGCACTTACATGCACTATTTATCTAGACTGGATATTTTTTAGACACCGTTAGTTATTTCCTACTTAGATTTACCGACACCCTATTCTGGCTCCCATCGGGTACCCGTGTGGACTTCATGATTGCGGGTCAGGATAGGGACAAGGGCCTAGTGCTAGAGAGTTATGTTGGGATTGGGATATAAATGGATGAGGTTCTAGACTTAGAGTCAGAACCATTTTAGGGATTCCTTTGTTTTCTTTATTTTGGGTTTTCTTCAGTTGTGACACTAAGAGAATGACATGACATAGTTATTTTAGTTTTTGGTTGTACCATATTTTGGGAGATGTTTCTTATGTATGTTACTTGGGTATTGCTTATTGTCTCTATTGTTTACATTATTATCTGATGGGGATTAATCATTTAATGAAGGTATATTTTCCCAATGTGGCTATTACGACCCTCACCACTAGTTTTCTACCTAGGTCATATTGTGAGGCACACTTAAGGTCATGTGGTGACTTGGATTGGATCACCAATTCAGTGACTCTTATGTTGGGGATGTTCCAAAATCATATCAAAGGGGTTTATTTCTATGAAATTACTATTTAAGATGGTAGACATGATAAAAGAATGTGTTAGGACTTGGAAATGATCTTCTTCTTGGGAGTATCTAACCCAAGTATGTGGAAAAACCTAAGTCACCCGGGGAGGGAATTGTTGTTCTGGATATGCAATGTTATAATTGGTGATATTTCACCAGTGGGTGATGCACATGTTGTGTGTTGTGAATATTTTATGATATTTTTATTAGGGAAAAATGGAATATTTTTGTTCATAGATGCATCATTATAATAACCTATGTATATATGAGTCATGCATCATGGAAGGAAAGCACAGGATGAGTCTATGAGATATAAAAGGTGAAGTGAATTTAATTTTTTTATGAAATTAAAATACAGTGCCTAATAAAATAGTTGTAAATGGGAAAAAGTGAAAGAGTGTAAATAAAGGGTTAAATAAGTTTTTTTAATGTAGGTGTAAATGAGTTAAAATGTGGTTGTAACAAGTTAAAAAAAATAGAATTGTTCTAATGAGGAAGGATTAATGTTGTGAGTGTAAAAAGGGTTTTAAACATGGTTCCTAGTGAAGGGTTATGGTGATGTGAATTAGTTTACCCCATGTTGACCATGACTCGCAGTTCGTATGGTAGGGGGTAGTGTTCTATGTGTGATGGTATATTTTGGTATGGTGTATACGAATGAGTTGTTTATGGATAGAATATAGCCTTATTTTTACAAACTATGGAATCTTTGGGTTAGGTATTCTAAATATTGTGTTTGGAATTGTAGAGAAATTCCACCACGTACAAGTGTCTTGGTTGGGAAAATAGATAATTTTGTGGATAATTATACTCCATTAGTTGATAAATAGAATGTGGTGATCCAGGATAATGGAGAAGATAAAGTCCAAGATAATCGTTCTCACTTCATGAAATGATGGAATGAGACTCTGGGCAGGTTTTGTTGAGCATGTTTGAGCTGGCCAGTGAATTTCAGCTACAAAACCCTCAAAAATTTATCGTAGAGGGTGTACTAGAGGAAAATGAGTTTTGGATAGAGTCCATACATTCTATTATTGATCATCAAAAGAATCCTTCCAAAAATAGAGTCATGTTGTAGGCCTGTATATTGAGAGCTCTGGAAAAGAATTGGTGGGATATCATGGTGTGGACAAAACAGGCCAGAGGAATGTTAGGGAAATATTTTTAGGATAAGTTTCTAGAGAATTTATATCCATAGACCATGAGGTAAGAGATAGTTGTGTATTTTTTAATTTGACGGAAGGATAAATTTTGGTGGTGGATTATGTTAGTCATTTCAATAATTTGTGACTCTTCCTTCTGACATTGGAAGGAGATGGAAAAGCTTTGGAGAATCATTTCTAGGATGGGATGAGGCACAATATTAGGTCTCATTTGAACATATTCCACCTAAAAATATTTTTAAGAGGTAGTGTAATAGTCCCTTATCTCATAAGGGAATGTGAGCGGGGATTTAGGTAGTGGACGTGTGGTACCAGTTTGATGGGAGAGTGGTGTAGATTCCATGAGCAAGAAGCATCATTTGGGGAGCTTCAATCAGGGTTTTAGTGCACAGAGTAGTTAAGAAAAGGGTAGCCTCTTTGGGTGGAGATCAAGTGTTCTTTTATTAGTGTGGAATGTCAGAAAACATGTGTGGTATGTGTCCCTGACCACCACTTGAGTGTCAGTTGTGTGGTAAAGTGGGGAGTGTGCAGTTATTTGGTAGGAGTCCTCACCATCTAGGAATAAATGGAGGCTTGAGGCATATGTCGAATGTGGGAATGGGGTTGGTTACCCCATATCAGGTAGGAATTTGTAGCTCAACTTTTTGTAATAGTCAAAAAGGTGGATATGGTACTCTGGGGTATGATCGTCCATTCTCATTGGACAATTCGCCGTTAGGGGCTCATGCCAGAGCTCGGGGCAGAGGTACAGGTCAGTTTCACGTAGGTCAGACTACCCATAGTGGTGGGAAAGCTGGACTATCAACTATTCTAGGTACAATCCATATAGGTTCCACAATTTCTTGTGATTTATTTGATATGGGTCCCACACACTCTTTTATCCCTCCATAGTTTGTAGTTGTGTTGGGCCTAGACATTGAACATGTGTGTGGGGTAATGAAAATTGATACTCTATTTTGGGTGTGAAATTAGGATATCAGACAATGTATGGATTGTTATTTTCAGATTGGTGGCACCATTTTTTGTGGGACTTGTTTTTCCTCAAGATGTCATTTTTTGACCAGATTTTTGATATGGATTGGATGGTGTTGTACTAGGACCATATAAACTATTACTGTCAACTAGTAATGTCCACTTCTCTTGAGGGGGACACTTATGTATATGGTTAATAGGATGTTTGAGAATGTTATGTTGGGCTATTTTTATAGGAGTCAGGGGAACTCACAACCCAAGTAGAATACCATATTATTGACAATTGATTAGTAGAATAACATGTATTTCCCACTATGGTGGATTTATTTTAGGATTCATTTCATGTTTATTTATTGGGGCTTCCACCCAAGAGGGATATTGAGTTTACGATATATTTTATTTCAGGAGTGGAGCCAGTTTCTATTCCACAAAATAGAATAGAACTAGTAAAACTACATAAACAATAATCTCAAATGGAGGAGTTGAAGAATAAAGGGTCCATCTATCCTATTACATCACCATGGGGGTCCCTCGTGTTGCTTCTTAATAAGGATGATGGGTCATTGAGGCTATGTATTCATTACATGAAGATGAATCATATGATAGTTATGAATAGATACTATATTCCTTATATTTAAAATCTGTTTGACTATGTGAGAAGTTCATCGAGGTTTTCTATGATCGATTTGAGATCAGGGTATCACCGGCATAGGGTGAGGCCTTCTGATATAACATAAAATACCTTTAAGAGCATGTATGTGTTTTATGATTTTTTGGTGTTTCCATTTGGGATGAACAATGCACCGACAATGTTCATGAACCTAATTAATTGAATCCTTCACCCATATCTGGATGAGTTAAGAGTATTTTGATGACATCTTGGTGTACTCAAGAACTCATGGAAATCATTCCATACATATTGACTTTGTCTTGGGTATACTAAGAGATAATAGGTTTTATACCAAGCTATAAAAATGTAATTTTTTTATTTATAAAGAGCATTTACTAGGCCACATCATCTTAGAGGCAGGTGTCTTAGTGGATTTGGAGAAAGTGCAGGCTATTATGTATTGGGAGTAGTCCAAGAATGCCTCTGACATTTAGATATTTCTGAGATTGACTATTTATTATTGAATATTCATAAAATATTTAACCCATTTGAAAGAACCACTTTCAGGCCTAACCATGAAGGGAGTTATGCTTGAATTTTATGAGGAATAAGACAATTATTTTCAAGAGTTGTAGAATCAGTTGAAGACTACACCAATCCCAATATTAATTGAGTCAGGTAAGAAGTACACCATTTTCTTTGATGTCTCTAGTGTTAGGATGGGAGTAGGGCTGACGTAGGAGGATCAGGTTGTTGTGTATGGATCATAGAATTTGATTCCTCATGAAATAAATTACCCTACTCATGATATTTATTTGGTCGTTGTGGTTTTTCCCTTAAATTGTTAGATGAATTACTTTCAGTTTATGGTTTTTACCATTCCTAAAATTCTTAAGTATATCTTATATCAGTGTAATTTATATTTGCGTTAATGAATATGGGTTGAATACATGCAGTATTTAGACTTTGAATTGGTTGACACACTAAGAAATGGGAATAATGTTTCAGATGATCTAATTCAAAAGACTCAGAATCAGGTGGTTCTATAATCCAACTCTTAGTAAAGAATGATGACCTTGTTCACTGAGATTCACTTGTAGGTGTAGTATGCGAATTTATAGATAACCCTTGCATCCATGCCAATTGATTCTATGCTTTTGAGTCAGGTCAAGGAGATTCAGCTAGAGGATCCACTGTGTTTGTCTATGAAGGAATTTTTTAAATGTGGGGAGTCACATTCTGGTTGGGATATTAGTGATGATGGGATTGCTTATGTTTGTGACCTTATTGTGGGGATTCTAGGTGTATGATAAGAGTTTATGTTTTTGTCTCACACATCTAAATGGTAAATGCATCATGGTTTGAGTAAAAGTTATCACGGTCTTCATGGGTAGTATTGGTGGTTGAAAATAATGGAAGAGGTTGCGGGTTTTGTAGAAGGATTACTTACATATCAATAGGTGAAGGTTGAGAATTAGGGATCAAGTGGGTTGTTATAGACATTTACCATTCTGTAATGAAAGTGGGATGATGTAACGATGGATGTTTTAGTGGGAATTCCTAATATGACTTAGAAGAATGATGAAATGAAGGTTGTTTTGGATTGTTTGACTCAAGTGTTTCATTTTGTTCCAATCCAAGAGACATTAATTGTTGATGAGGTTGGAAAGTTTTATGTTTGGGAGATAGTGTGGTTGAATTGCATACAAATAACTATAGTTTCGCACTTTAAAATTCATGTAACATCATGCTTCTATCATGGATTTCATAGGGCTCTAGGTACCTAAGTGTTCTTGAGTATGGATTTCCACCTGTAGATGGATGATATACCAGAGTGTACAGTTCGGGTTCTAGAGGACATGTTGAGGTCTTGTGTCCAAGATTTTGGTGGTCCATGGGAGAAACACTTTTATCTTGTTTATTTTACCTTATATAATAGTTTTTAGGATATGATTCAAATTGGACCACTTGAGTAACTCTATGGGATACTACGTAGATCTCTATTATGTTGGTTAGAAATGGGAGAGTCCGATATTTTGGGACCCAGTCTTGTAAAGGAGATATCAAAAAATGTACAATAGATTTATAAAAGCATGAAAACAACTTTGAGTTGGTAGAGTTAATATAAATAATCACATCATAAACCTCTTCAGTTTATGATGGTTAATAGTGTTTTTCTTTGGGTGTTTCCATGGTTGGGTCCTCGTCAAATTCTGAAGCATGATATGTTGGTACCTAGGTATGTGGGGTCATTTGAGCTTGTAGAAAGGATCAAACCAGTGGATTTTTTATTGGATCATCCATATAGGTATAGTGGAATACACAATTTTTTTTCATGTATTGCATCTTTAGAAGTATCACCCTGATTCATCTCATATGAGAAACATTGAGGATGTAGATCTTGAGGCAGATGTGTACTTCAAGGAGGATCTGGTTGGTATTGTGGATCATAGTGAGAAAGTATTATGAGGAAAGACGGTTCCCTTGGTTTGAGTTTTATAGAAACATTGAAAAGGTCATTAAGAAAATTGGGAGTGGGAAATATATATGTGGTCCTAGTGGCCCAGTCTCTTTTCTTCAGTGACTTAATAATTCTTAGGAAGAGTGGCTTGAGGATGATCTATTAAAATTTGGGGAGGTTGTAAGGTCCCAGACTTTTTTGAGGAATGTTCCAACTTAAATTTTGGTTTCTATCCATTTTTTGGTTAATTAAATGTTTCTTAGGGGTATGAGGGGCCTTAGCCGTGTCTGGGTGTTTGTGACATTAAATTAATGAAAACCAGACCAACATGTACAAGAAGCATAGTTGGTGCACAGTTTAGAAAATTGTACGACCATCCAAGAAAAAACCTACTACCTTAGATAATAGAATATCACATGGTTAGAGCATGGTTTTTCCAAACATTTAAACTTATTAGGAAACCGTATGACCCCACTCCCCTTATAAACTGGCTTGTGCATGGTTTAAGCATGGTTTTTCAAACTGTGTGGGTAAACAGTGAAACCTAGTAAAGATGGAAAAAATTACAAAATTTACATTATGAGATTATAAGTTCCCACTCACTTTTCATCCCCTTCATCATCCCTCTAAACCTATTGATTAAATCCAAACCTCGAACCTTCCCAATGAGGGTTATCTCCCAATTTTATGTTACTTGTAGAACTGTTGGTTGTGAATAGAAGATTTAGGTCAGTCTAATCCTCTCATATCTTCTCATTTTATGATTAGGGTTTGTATCTTGGGGGATCTTCTTCAAAATCCCTAAAAACCACTTTTCTAGTGAAATATTTCTTAAGGTTTCAAAAAAGGTTTGTATCATGATATAATGATATGACTACGAGTAGATTTGCCAATGGATTCAAGGTAGGTGGTCTACAAGTTATACTTATGGTTTTTATATAGATATGTGTATATGAAATTGTATTCATGTATTCCTCTTATTGTATTCTTGGTACCATTAGTGAGGTTTTTTAAAATGAACACTTAATTGAGGACTTGAACCCCTATCAATACTTTTGGAATGTGTTGTGGATAACTTTACCTAATTAGGGCCACCCATGGGGTGTGCTGACCCTCCCCAGAACATGGTTAATGGAAACATTAGGGGTGAAATGGACTTTTGAATAGGTCGAACCCATGTCGAACATGTAAATTGGTTAATGTGATAATTAGATAATAGAAAAATATATAATTGTGTCAAGATATGGACAATGGATAAGGTATCTTTTTTCATGGTATGTAAATGGGTTTAATGGGATTAATTATTATGTGCCAAATGATACATGACTTTTACTTGAAATGCATATGTGGACTATACATGGGAAATAAAGAATGTGTCAAGTAAATTAAAATAGGGTAATGATTTTATGTGTAAAATGGGTTAGTATTGGGGAACTAGTGAATATAATTAGTGATTTGGGCATATTAAATGTGAATTAGGCTAAATTAATTTGTGATGATAATAGTAAATGTGTTAATTTATTGTGGAAAAATATTAATTCTCATTGTGTTAGTCATGGATTGTGATATTTCTATTGATATTGGTTATGGTTTGTTGTGATATGGAATGTGTGGGATGATTGGATATATATATACATATAATCATGTGAACATGGCTTCATAGATTGGGGTATTGACATGGGGTTCTATGCACACGGGTCAAGTTAGATAAGGTCTCTAAAAAACACCCCAAAATGAATTTATTAGTTAAGGGGATAGAGTTATATTCCCCTATTTTTTTCATTCAATGAGACCACCTAGACTGAGGCTTCAAGGTGAGTGTTTTTTATTTTTGATGATGTGCTTATCCCAATAGAGATAGGAAACATGACTTATTCTCTATATGAATCGAGATCAAAGAATATTACTCAGACATTGATCACAAGATGAATGTGAATTAAGTAATAATCAGGGTATGAGTAATGAAATTAGGAATAATGCTCGAAATGTCTTAAAAGATCTTTGTAAAATAATTTCACCCAACTATATTTTATTTACTTATCATATACTAACACTTCCATGCACTATTTATCTTCACTGGATATTTTGTAAACACCGTTGGTGGTGGCCTACTGAGTTTCACTCACACCCTACTCAGTATGCCACTCAGTACTCAAGCAGACATCATGCTTGTAGTTTAGAAGAGAGGAAAGGTCCCAATGCTAGGGAGATGATTCAGGCTTGGGATATACATGTATGAGGTTCTAGTCATAGAGTCATGATATTTTTGGGGTTTCTACCATTTTTTTATTTTTGGGATTATAAAAAAGTAACACTTCTAAAATGAAATGGAATATTTATTTTAGTTTGTGGTTGACTCCAGTTTTAGGAGATGTTACTTATGCCTATTCCTTGGCTATTTCTTATTGATTCTACTGTTTATATTTTTTCAGATGCAGATTACTTTGGTAAAGCAGGTATATTATCCACATGTATATATTTTGACCCTCTCTACTAGTCTATAACCTCTAGAATTCGATGAGGCACACTTGAGGTCATGTGGTGACTTAGCCCAAAGCACCAGTTTAGTGGCTATTAAGTCGAGATGTTACATATGATGATTAATGTAATGTAATGTAATTTAATGTAATGTAATCTAATGTAATTTTATGTAATTTTATGTAATGTAATGTAATGTAATGTAACGTAATATAATGTAATGTAATGTAATGTGTTGTCATATAATTTAATGTAATCTGAAATAATGTTAATGGTTAATTAATATAAAATGAATTAATTAACTTAATTAAATTATAAAAAAGAAATAAGTAATTAATATAGATCTTTAAATTATAATTTTCTTATATGATATCTAGTCTTAATAGTGCCATTCTGGTGTCAGAGTGATGTTGGATAGAGTTGATTTTAAGACTATTTTAGGCCCATAGTGTGGTTGTGAGTTATATTATATCATGTATATTCTATTATTTCATATGCTTTCCCACCCATGTGATATCCAGTGGACTTTGGGATAGTGTTTTCCCAAATATCCTAGTGGGGTGATGGATGATGGACTACCCAATCTGGCCCCACTCACTTCTCATCGTAGTTACTTTTCATGGTATGCATGGAGGTTAATTTTACAACATATGTGTGTGGAGGTCAGTGATGGTTTTTCGTTATTTCACACACATATATTACCATATATAGTATCCAAAAGATTATTATAGGTATAACGTGAATAGGCTATGATGGATAGAGGTACTTACTTGGTGTATGGGTTGTAATGGCTTGAGGTATAATACCCAATGTACAATACATGTAATATGAGATATGGTGGATCCTTTAAACTACTAAGATACTATATATTTATATGTGATATGGTATTATGTGATGATGTGATGCATGAGTTTCATGTTGTGACGCCTTTACCAAGTATCCTTGGGGTGGCTTACTTTTGAAGATAGACATTTTAAGACATGTGAAATTAGGGAAAAGTAAAAAACTAGTGAGGAATTAGGAGAATGTTCCCAATTATTTTCGATTACAGTATTATATTCTCTCTAGTACGCGATACTGGGTAAGATTTATCAATGATGAGGCTGAAAAAATATTATAAATGTTAATGTGACGTGTTAGTTTCACTATTTTTCACTATTCTTTAGCATTTATCATTATATTTTAGATGAGAGGCTCTGTAGAGGATCCTAATGATTATATTGTTATTCTCACCCTATGAATATATACAAAAAAACTGTTCAGTCAGACCAGGTTGGTAATTGGGATGATTATTACTAGCTCGGGGTTTTTTAGTAGTTGTTTGGACTTTATGGGTATTGGAATATTTATGTTTTTTGTTACATTTATTTTCCAATTAATTTTATCATTATTGTATGGAACTGCTTGTTTACACTTGGTATTTCATTTTATATATTTCTGGGTAGGTGTTATTTGGATTGTCTTTCTTATTTGTCTCTTATGCATGTTTCTCTTAGAGGTTAACTCATCCTATATGAATATTTATCTTTGTGGGAAGGGGGTTGTGACATAAAATGTAATGAAAATTCTTTTTAGATAAAATTATTTTTAATCAAAAAATTGGATTTATATGAAAATCTTTCATAAAATTTATTATCTTGACACAAATGTTATTATTATTGAAATGAAGGATAATTATATGACATTAAAACCTTTTAAATGGATAATGGAACATTGTTATTACATTATTAAAATAATTGAACAAAAAAATACTATTTATGACAGTCAAAACATTATATAGACTCCAAATATAGAACATATATTTCTAAATATATCATAATAATTTTAAATGATTATTTTTAATTATTAAATAGGTATTTTGTGTATAAAAATATTTTGAAAAAAATTTCAAGTAATTATTATATCATAATTATCTCAAAAAGGTATAATATTTGTAAAAACAATATTTTTAATTAGATACATTAAATAAACTATTTATGAAAAATACTTCTACCTAAGATAATTTTAGAAATTATAAGTAAAAAAATAATAAAAAATTTTAAAATTTTAAAATTATATATTGTTTAGGTTTAACATTTATATATATTCATGAGACATTTATATTATTTAAATAAAATATACAGTAGGCTGTTGTCTGAGGATGTAGTGTTTACTAGATAGAATCAAATATAAGATATTAAAAGTGTTGGCTCAAATATGACTAAAATTTCAAATCCTCCTCATCATGTAGAGGAAAAAATGGTTTAACTTATAAATTGTTTTTTGTGTGGTTATGATGTTATTCATAGTGATAATGGATGGGTTTTATAGAAGAAGTTTTTATTTTCTTAGTCAGGAAATGAACTGTTCCTGGTATTATTGACATATTGTTGTCATATTATAATTTTTTATTGAATTGGTTCTCATCATGGTTTGAAATAATGGTTTTAATAGATTGGTGTTTGAGTTTCAATTGATCACCATGATAAATAAACAAAGATGTGGTTATTTCAATAGAAACATGTTATTATAATAGACCATTTACTATATTGTGGTGAATATATTTATTTTGTTGATTTTTTTACATGAAATAAGAATCCAACATTTTTTACTTTATCATCCATTTCAATGTTTTGAATAGTGATTTTATTTAACAAAATAATTGATGATTATTAAGTTTCTCAACGGATTTATATTTATGTGGGTTTCTAATCATTATTGGTCTACCTAAACCATGATGTCATTTAGTGAATGGTTCCAATTTCATGTCAGTCATAAATAAACTATAAATTTTAGAGTTAATTTTTTATCTTTTGTTGTTTATTTAAATTTTTTATAAAATTAGAAAAATTATGGATTCAATTTCATCATTTTAGGATTCACTAGATGATACATAGGTTCCTAATATCCTAGGATAAAATATTCACCATCCAATGTACTTTAATATATGTTATTTTATTTTTTTACATCCTATTATTATTTATTAATGATATGCGAGCAGTTGTTAAGGTGTTGTTATAATAACTTGAGTTTTTCCATTAAATACATATTTTTTTCTATTATTTTATCCATATGAAATCCCAAAAACAAAACTAATATATACAATTTTAAGTTCATTATATAATTGGTTGTTATAAATAGTGGTATAATAAATTTGAAACATATATAAATGAATATATATATATATATATATATGAAAAAAAATATTCCTTAAACATCAAACTCATATGGCATAGATAAGAAACTAATAAAATACACATTTATGAATTAAATTTATTTTATTAAAGGGATATTTTCTTTCAAGATTGATATATTTATGATTTTCATGAATTTTATAAGAATAATTAATATACCATAATATTGATTGTTTATAAAAAACAACTTCTCAAAATATTTTTTGATATTATTTTTTGGATAAATTTTTCCAAATTATGATTTGAATTTAAAAAAACAGCATTTTTGGATTTATCATATTGGTATTCTCTTAAGATAATATTTGGAATTTTTCTAAAATAAATGATTATTGGGTGAATAGTGTAAAAAAACGTTTTTGAAAACATCATGGAATTTGTAACATCACATGTACATAATCATAAAATAATTATTAGGAAACATTTTTAAGGAAAATTTGTTTTAATTTTAAGTAAAATTATATATTTCAAAATATAAGGTTTGAATTATAAACTAGTATTTATTATTTTAAGTCATAAGAAATATATTAATTTTTTTTCATTACATTATCTAATAATATTTTAAAATTAATTTTAATCTATTGAATTAAATGAATTAAAATTTTAATTTTTAATCATTGGGACAAAATTATACAATATGGGTCATTTTATTTTTAGTCATTCTTGTTAAGTAACCTCTGGTAAATATTTGATACCCTTGTACAATGATTATTTTATAATGAATAATAATTTTATAAATATTTTATATTTTTATTATTAATTATATAAATTTAAATTGAATAAAATACATATATAAAAAAATTAGTAATAATTTAATGGGAATTCAATTTTACATAAGACTAATAACACTTAAAATTAAAATTTCATTTTTATAAAAATATATATTTTTTCTACACATTTTACGTCATGATTTAATAGTTGGTATTGTCCTATTTATGAATTTAATTAGGTTAAATGAAAAAAATAAGATCAATCAAATTTATTATTGTTAATAAGGGTTTAAATATATTTTTAGTAACTAAATAATTGACTTGATTGATATTTAATTATGGGTAATAATTGTTTAAATATGAGTAATGTTTGGTGGATTAGATTTTCTTAAATTAACATGACATTTACACATTATAAAAAACATTTTTTATGTTATATAGTATTCAATACATGTAATACCCATCTTACCTCAAAAAAATCACCTATATTACAAAACCTTCCATTATTTACCCTTAATTACTATTCTTTTCCAAGGAAAAGTCCCACTTCCTCACTTATAAGGGATCACATCAACCCCTTAAGCAATCCATTAATATTAAAATATTTAATTGAATAACTACCCAAATTATATCTACATGAAGTAATTTACATTATATTTTGATCTTGGTCACCAGAAATGATCTTATTTCTTTCAAATCTAAGTCCTCCATCAAGAGGATGTTCAAGGTCTCAATATTGGTATCACTTTTTTCATAATGTTTCATTGTTATTATTTATTTTATAAACCAACCATAACCAAAATATAATAACAAATTAATAATAATTAGTCAGATTAAATGTTATCATAATACCATTACATCCATTATTTATTCTCTTTCATATACTTTGGAATATAAGATTCTTCGTTAGTTTGTGTGCTTAGATTACCACCTCCACTAAGCAAGGTTTTTTTTTCACCACCATCTCTCACGGAATGTCTAAATGATAGTATCAGTGAATAAATATAATTTATATAATTTATTTACAATTGTGAAAATATAATATACTATTCACCTTCACCCCTCTTATTCGTTGTTTAACTGAAACACTAATCATGTGTTGTATAGACTACCACCTCCACAATTTATCTTTATTTTTTCATTTTTCAGGTGGTTATTTATCCTTTATCAAAATATCATTAAATATAGTTCAATATAAAAAAGATATAATTATTATTCTATTATAATGATATTAATTCAAAATAAATAACTCTTTATCCAGACTCGCTAATCCAGTTAAAGCATGTTGAAAATTGGGTCAGTTTGACCACCAACTTTAATAATGATATAAATTATATCATGGATGATTATGAAAAATTAATTTATGTCATAATATGAAAGAAATATGTAATTAATTTATTTTTCTTGGATATATAAATTATATGAAATTAATAAACTCACTATTTATTAAAATTCCCTCCATTGGTTGAAAATCCCCAAAGAATGTTCGTTGTGAAATTCATCTTTGTGGATAAGGATTAGAGTACTAATGAAATGAAATTTTCACTACATAAATAAATATATTTTATCCATTAAAATAACATTAATGAACTATAAATGATGAAATTTGGAAGAATAATGGACATTGAATCCCCTCTTATGAAAGGACTACAAACAGTCAAAAAATGTAAACACTAAACGTGGGAAAATAAAAAAAACTAATATCCATTTAGATAATGATTATAATTGAAAGTTGAAATTTTTTATGGTATGAATATTTTTATAAAAGTTTATACTAATATAGTTATTTTTTTTATAGGCAGTAAGATCTCTTTCGACTATTTGTGGTAACAAGGTAAGGGTTTCTTTATCTCAAATTTCTATCCCTTGAGACATGTTTATATTTTATACCATGTTTTTTATGAATTTAATAATAAAACATTTTAATTTGGGATAATTATTTTATTATATTTCATCATTTCCATTTTTTCATGTCATTCTCTCTTGGGGGTTTGATTTAAAATATAAAAAAGTTATAATGTGTTTTCATCTCAGCTTCACTCTATTGAGAGATGTTCTATTTTTTCACTAATTTATTTTTTCAATATATTATATACATTACAAGAATTTATTTTTACATAATAAATGATTTAATGATTTTTATTTATTAAATAATATTATTTGCATTCTTACAATGTATTTTTACAAAAAACATTCTAAATTATTAAGGGGTTTTCATGAAACATTTCACTTTATTTGGTCATAATAACTCATCTTTTTATATTATATTTCATGACTAATATATTAAAAAAAATTTGAATTTATAATTTATATAAACCTAATTTAATAGGGAAATCATTTTTCACACGAAAATATTCTTCCCTAATTATTCAAATTCTCTATTAAAATGAATTTTTTGAATAATATTTTCCAGTAATTGAAATAGATTTTATCTTCATTGTCTGCATTTTTTAATTTCTTACAAAATTTTAATTTACCTAGAGGAAAATAAATATAATTTTATCTCCAATGATCCTTCTAATCCACTTAATATTTTTAAATGAAATGGTTTCCTTATCCTTTTTATACATTTGGGTTTCTCAATTGTTCAAATGGGTTTTCAATCCTTTCAAAATCAAAAGTTTATATCATATTCTTCTTATTTTATTTTGATAAGATTAATTTTATTTTCTAGATACCATTATTAATAATTATTTTTAATATTAAATGTTTTCAAAATATATAAACATCCCAAATTCATGAAAACATTAAATATTTTCAAGCCCTATTATTAAAAATTATACTAAAACATAAAATTTTCTATGTATATTCACTTTTCATTTTTGAATCCTCTATATCTTATAAAGTTCATTTAATTAGTAACTTTTTATGTCAGGGTTTCAAAAATTAATCTCTTTCTCTTCAAATAATATTTTTGAATTTAATTCTTACATCAATGTTATAAATAGTTTTGTGAAAATGTTTTTATTTTCAATTCTATTTACCATCCATTTTTTTCATTCATGAAGTGATTTTTAATCACAACCCATATGATGTTATGACATGATTCATTTTTGAAAATATTTATTCTTAATATCCTTTGACATTTTATGTGTATGTTATGATTTATTTTTTTAATTATTATGAAACTTATTATTTTTACATGGGTTTTTTAAGATATGTTGATGATTGGTTTTAATTTTAAAACACATGAATTTATAATGATTGTTGGGTTCCTGTATCACCCTCAAATACAAAAGTTTAAAAATATATCTCATAAGATTTAATAGTGTAAATCACGATTTAATCAACATAGATGTCGTAATGATGGGTTTTCTCACAGTTTAGTCAATGACATGATGAGTTTTATCACATGGGAATGTGAATAATAGGATTCCTTGATTTAGTTTTTTAATTATTATGGTTATTCCAAACATAAAATTCGATTATTTTTTACGTTTAATTTTATATTTTCATTTAATTTTGATGAAACATCATGTTTTCAAAATTACGACTTAATAATTACAAAATTCCACACTTTAATGTCATGCTCTCATATAATATGACTATTTTGATATGTTTTTATAGGTTATATATTTTATTCTTCCTTATTGATATGTCAATGATATTATGTTTCTTTATAAAAAAATTTTAATATCATCTATGGTCGTTTTACCTTTTATGATATTTATTCATTACTCTTGATTATATTCTTTTTATGATTTGTTTTACACTCACCGAGCATTTAAGATCACCACTATTTTACATTTCTAATCCCTATGTAACGAAGATTTTGTGTATCATGAAGAGGTACAAAAAAATAAAAATTATGAAGACATTTTCACAAGTTTTAAAAAATAATATATTTATATAGGTAGTCACCAAGACAATAATCATTTCATTCCTTGCATAATGTGACTATTTTTGAGATGTGTAATTTAATTTGTGATAATAATGTATCATTTATGTTAAATTTACCACAATTCAATATGTTTGGTTTTATAATAGGATTTATTTTATTGTGAATATTATTTTATTTATTTTGGTTATTATATTAGAGACCTTGGAAACCCCCTAAAGATGAGCCTTAGTATAGGTTGATATAAACTAATATGGAAAAATATATATAAGATATTATTCCCTTGTAATGAATCTTTCACTAGATTCTATTTATGTATGTGTATGTGAAACATTAGAACCAATGGATGATCACCTTGAAAATGGTTGGTTTAGAATTGACACGATCATTACCCAAATGGGCGATGAGTGGGCCTATGATTAGACACCAGGTTAGACAATCATGTAGTGATATTATTTAGATGATCACATGATCAATTGGATGCTTGATATAAGGTTAATTTACTAGTTATTTTGAGGTAATATGTTATGAAATTTGAGATAACCATATATAAAAAATACTAGGAAAAACTAAGATTGATATAGGTTGAACAAAAGGAACTAAAGGCCAACATGTAAATGTAAAATAATAATACTTTTACGGTTGAATTCATTTTATGATTTTGTCAAATAGCTCAAATGGTAAATTTTATACACTAATTTAAACAATTTTTATTTTATATAAGGATTGGAATAATAAGGAATAAGATAACCTCAGGTGTGGAGGAAAATGTGATGATTTCCTCAATGGTAAATCCATTCGAATTAGATATAGAATTAAAAATTTTGTTATTATACCAAACCATTTTTAATGAAGAATTATTAAAAATGTAACCATATTTGAAATACATAGTGAACCATATAAGTTACGGATGGAGGCACATGAAAATTCAGGAAATTAACATGATAAAAGAAAGGATATTCAACCACCTATATGCCAAAAATATGTGAATAATCATTTAATGAATTACCTCAAGTGAAATTAAAGATGAATTAATCATCCTAAATGTGGCCATAGAGCATTAAAATGTTGATATAAAATGATGAGTTCCATTAACATGAAGAAAATATTGAAGTCACCCTAGGGGAAAAATAATAATTCAATGTCATATCTGTAGAGAACTCATGAATTATAAATGTCAATGTACTAAACCATGTATTACTAAGGAATGAAAAAATACACACCCTCCTCACCCTAGAGATCAAGTATGAACTTATGAAATGAGTATTGATGAAGATGATAGTGGTAATTAGTTTTTCACTTACCCACCACCCTGAATTTGTGGATGTTTTATAGTTATATCAACCCTATTAAATCAAGAATTATTTCAATGAACATTAAGAGATCACCTTTAGTAATTAGTATTTTATTGAAAAAATTTGGTCGTATTGTAATTCTATTTGTGAAAATAAAATCTATGAAAATTAAATTATTATTCTTGAAAAACATAAATAATAAAGTAATTGATTTATTTTTTGAAATTAAGTGACTGTATTCACATTGAATCCATATTTATTTCTAAATTTTTTAAAAATACATAATATATCAATTATTTCCATCTATTAGTGAAATTAAAACTGTGAATTATATAATAATATGAAATAATGCTTCACTTGGGACACAATACCTAGTTAAAAGATACAATACTATGAAATGTTTTAGGGAAATAACGTGGTTTATAGTATTCCCAATGATATTGACCATCATATCAATGGTAGGTAAATATTTTTCCCTACATTTAGATATTTCGTCATTTAAAAGATAATTAAAATTTGGGAATAAAATTTATTTAATTGGGTAAATTTTAATGACCTTGGTTTTGTATCATTAAATAAATACATTTGTAAAGACCCGGAAATTTCAAGGAAATTTTTTTCTTAATTTTCTTTGGAATTTTACAAGAATGTAGTTTCTGACGCTGCCTGATTCCGAGGCCCGGTGTGCCCGAAATCAATTTCCAAAGTTTAGATCAGGTACGTTCAGTGAAAGAATGAGCGGGAATTTCTAACTTTTGAACCGATACTCGGAATCAAATTATGAGGGCACCGATGGAACCGCAGTGCCGGTATTTTCTTAGGAACGCCTATCCCGGAGTTGCGTTTACACGAGGGAAGTTGTTAAAAAAATTGTAAAAGTTAAAATAAAAATTTAACTTCAATTTTTATTTTCCATAAGTGTTTTTATCCATTAGATGGAAGTTGGGTTACTACCCAACTTCCCTTTCGAGGTTAAGAGGGTGGTGGGGCCCACACGAACCCCACCCCTTCATATCCTCTAACCCCCTCAACTCACCATTAATGTTGTGAACTTAAGTTATAACTTATGACATTAATGTAGTCAGTTTAATGTGAGTTTTTTTTGAAATTCAAACTCTTGAATTTCAAAGGTTTTTGTTGTGTTAATAAATTAAGTGTGGGTTAATTTATTTTTGGTTAGTTTCTTTGTTTCTTGAGAGGTTTGGGAGAATCGTTGAGAAACATGAAGATCTTCTTCGTCTTTGAAGAAGAACGTGAAGAACGGTTCTTCTCCGACGAAGAACATCGACCCCACGACCTAGAAGACTCGGCATCCCGGATTCTTCCAACTTCATCTTCCTCCACGACAAGGGTGAAGTCGCCGACCATGGTGATCATCTCCAATGACAATGTACCTCCCTTCATCGTCATAGAAACAAGTTAGGAGACGTCGTTTTCTCCTCGGACGCACCCCGACATCCACGGAATCTACGTCCAACTCCGCGACTCCATTCTCCGTGATACCCGACGTGCGACGTCAAATATCAAGGTTGGGGATTATTTTATTTTCTTATTTCCATTAATAATTGTAGTTATCAATTGTCATGGATTTTTCGACTAGATGACATCGATTAACGAGAGGGGGGTCGGACCGCACAAACACAGTCGAACCCCCCTCCTATGTTTATGTTTGTTTCCTTGCGGGTGGAACGGGATGGCGTGGTGTCGTCACAACACGCGGGAATCAAATGGCAAGTATTGCGCGGCGCCATCGCGCCGTGTCGTGGAAAGAAACTCAAGAACGCGACGCCATCGCGCCGCGTCGAAGAAAACCAAAGACGCCGCGGCCGGAGCAGGGCCGCGGTGGAGGGGCGCAGTGCCGTCGCACTGCGCCGGACGACAACGGTCGCGGCCGGTTCCAGACCGCAGCAGAGCAAGGTGACCGGTGGCCGGACCGGGCCGCCGGCGTCGGAGCCGGAAGGGGACCGGCCATTTCCGATCCCGTTGAGTAGGAACAGGCCAGCAAGGTCGGGCCGGCCGGAAGGGGAGGAACCGGGGAAATTAAATTTCCCCGGCTGGATTCAAGCGGCCCCAAATTTAAGGGGCCGTCGTTTCATAAAGGAGGGGAAATGCCCCTCCCTTGGCTCACGCGTGGCACAAAGTCTGCGCTGGCCGCACAGGCTGGCCGCTGCGCCGCCGGCCGGGCCAGGCCGGGTTGTCGGTCTGGGTCACCGACAGGTCCGGGTCGACCCGGTTCGGCCGACCCCGGGGGGGTCGGGCCGGGTCGGCCCGGGCCCAGACCCCCGTTTTCGGACCACATTCGGTCAAAAGCCCTTAACTTTAGATACGGGCCTCCAAACGTCTCTCCGTCAACGGAAACACGATCCTTGGATCGAGATGGTCATTTCGGTATATCGCACTCAAGGTTTCGGATTACTTTGGGTTCGGCCGGGTTGGTTGGGATACGGAACCAACCAGGCCCTCGGAGCGGAAAGACTTATATATT
The DNA here is from genome assembly GCA_963277665.1 of Viscum album. Classification (NCBI taxonomy): domain Eukaryota; kingdom Viridiplantae; phylum Streptophyta; class Magnoliopsida; order Santalales; family Viscaceae; genus Viscum; species Viscum album. The sequence goes on from OY728136.1 coordinate 769,762,937, forward strand.
AAGCTCTGGACGTCTAATTGACGTGCCGTCGAATTTTATGGATTTCTCTAAGTGAGAGGGATCCTTTCGCTTACTCCGCTTGAGGATTGGATGTCGTCGGAGTGCGGTCGGGATGGTTCGCTCATGAAATCAACCGGGCGCTTGGAACGAAAAATCCAATAACTTCCAGACCGGGCGTCCGATTGACGCGCCGTCTGTTGCGTTGTGTTCCTGTTGACGATACAGATCTTTTGGCATCCTCCACCCGAGTTTTGGATGCAGTTGGGTTATAGCCTGGTTGGATTGTACCCGAAATCCAATCGGGCCCCTAGAACGGAAAAAATGATATCTTTAAGACAGGACGTCCGTTTGACGAACCGTCAGTGGAATTGTTGATCTCGTCGAGAAACGGTCCCTATGAGTATACCCTATGGGAGTTCGGGGTATAGTTGAAATATGGTCGGGTTGGTTCGTTTACGAAACCAACCGGGGCCCTAGGACGAAAAGGCTAATAACTCACAGACCAGGTGTCCGATTGATGTGTCGTCTGTTGCGTTGACACCCCTATGACGAGGCGGTCCTTTGCGAAACTTCTTCTTGGGACTTTGAGATACTTGGAGTATCAACTTGTAGCTCGTGGAGCAGACCCTCCCGGAGACGAGCGTACGGAGTACGGAGACCGTGTAGCCGGTAAAGACCTGAAAACTGCTTGTCTGATTCGATTCGGAGTGACTTATGTAGCCCAGTGGGGAGAACTACTTTGTGAGGTGGCAGACCCATAGCGGAGGAGAACTACTATGTGAGGTGGAAGACCTGCGGTACTCGACAGGAGGAGTACCTCTGTAGGCTATGAGTGGGGAGCACTACTGTGTTTGGGTGGCAGACCCCGGCGGGAAGCACTACTATGTGAGGTGGCAGGCCCGCGGTACTCGACAGGAGGAGTACCTCAGCAGTCTTAGGTTAGTGAGCAGTAGCTTGGAGTCATGACAGGACAACTGTACACTCCAGAGACTGAGCTCTTCAGCAGTTATGGTTTCAATAATTAAAATACTGGTTTGAGCTGAGTCTATGATCTTTGTGTTTCCTCATGATTGAGATGGGTTACTTGATAACTTAGGTATATTTATGGGCATATACCTGGGTAATGGTTATCTGTTGATTTCATAATCCTTGTGTTTCCTCATGATTGAGATGGGTTACTTGATAACTTAGGTATATGTATGGGTATATACCTATGTAGAGGTTATCTGTTGAGATCTTATTTGTGGTTATCCTTGTTGGTTTAGTGAGACCTTGAGGGTCTCGGGGTCCCTACTGAGTATCGTTATACTCACCCCTTACACGGGCTATGCCCGCACCTCGTTGTGTTGGTTGCAGACGACGGGCAGTGCTGATGGAGGCCAAGTGTTCGAGGACTGGACGGTACCGGGAGGTGGACTACACGACGAGTCAGTACCCGGAGGTGGACTACACGACGAGTTAGTACCCGGAGGTGGACTACACGACAAGTCAGTATCTGGAGGTGGACTTCACAGTGAGACGAAACTCGAAGGAGGTTGACGGGTGAGAGCATTGTGGAGGCTATCTATACCTACCCTTCAGGTAGGATCCGTGGTGGACGATCTAGGAGCTGCGGCATCTTTACCTACCCTTCAGGTAGGATCTGAGGAGGACAATCCAGGAGCCGCTTTCGTTCTTCCAGCTATTGTATTTTCCTGTTGTACTTTGTTTAGTTGTAGTTGTACTTTCATTTGGGTTTGTATTTTGGCCCATTTACCTTTCAGCACTTCTCTTTGTACTTAGTGTTTTACTTCCGCTTGTACTCTGTGGTGTTTTGTTACTTTTATAAAGGCAATACCTTCCCAGTTATCGGAATTTACGCCTTTGGTGCTAGTCGCCAGCCCCTGTCCTATGGAAGGCGAGCTTGGGGTAGTCATGGCACGGCTCCCAAGGATGGGTCGTGACAAATTGGTATCAGAGGAGTTCAGTTCTACCACAGAACTCAGGACTCTAATCTTTCTCCATGTGAAGCAATAGTGTTAAGGGTGCCGAGTGTGGTCTTCATTTCAGGGAGTCCAGTGTTGGTGCGGTGGCCGACGTATCCGTACACCAGGACCCTGACTACTGATTTCCGAATTTGTACACGAAAACACGGATTGAGTGTGTGTTTCCAAAGTATTAAAGTCATCTCAAACCAGGTCAGCTCACCAGGTATAAATTTTGACCCTGACGCATCTGTTCAAGATGTCTCCACACAGACAGTCAGTTGGAGTTCCGAGAGAGTACTCGATGACGGCTCACCGAGCGACGAGGCTCTGGTGCAGGGCCCTTTTTACTATGTTGGCTCCCTCAGGTGGTGTACCAGCCGCACCACCACCTGTTGGGCAGTAGATGCCAACAGCTATACTAGAAAACCATGCACGCTGGCAGAGCACGTTGCAGGAGTTCCAGCAGCAGCGGCCTCTGAGGTTACAAGGCGAGATAGATTCCCAGATAGCAGAGTAGTGGATGGAGGCGATTGCTTGGGTTTTCCACCTAGCTGAGACATCATTAGAGTGGATGGTGGACTTAACCACTAGTTTTTTCTAGTGAATGACCATGAGGATGGTCCGCATTGTGATGAGGCTTCGGTACGTGGACCGATTTCTGAGATAGTACCTTTGGGTAGTTTGTCAGCTATACATCACTACCTGTTGGTTAGCAGTTACAACTGGCGGTACCGGTAGGTGACACATGTAAGCTTACTGCCTTACATGTGTTCTAACATCAGATACCATCAAGTTCCGAGGCGAACCTGACTCACAGGCGGCTGAGGACTAGCTTGAGGGGGTGGCAGAGAGTTTTCTAGAGCTTATACAGTTTCGGAGGGACGACGTGTTGATAGCTGAGAATTCATCGAGGCATACCGAACATACCGGGTACTCTATGGATGTGTTTCGATCAGTACAATAGAGGTCGGACCTCTGATCATGGTATGTTTAAGGGCTTCCGTGTCAGCACCTTTTCTTTATGCATTCCTACTTAGGCTAGGGTGATAGAAGGAACATTTTTGGTTGAGAATTCTTTGCTGAACAAATACAGCCAGAGAATGATAGATGTCTGGAAAGTAGGAAATTGGCACCAGTCTCGGGGACTTGGGCGTGTAAAATGTTTCAAGAAGAGGAAATGTTAAGGAAAGATGAATCTGCAGAGCAGCAGACATGGAGGCAGAGCTAGGAGAGCAGGTTGTGGTGGTGTACATTTCAACATGTTACCATCACCCGCCTTTGTAGTCCCCACTAGACTCAGGGAGTTGGAGAGCAGGGGAAGAGATTAGATGCTTGCAGTAATGGAGTTCGGCCAAAAAGGGCTCTAAGGATGATTCGAAGTGCGGACTTTGTCTTCTACTAGCTGTCGTAGCCACAGACATCGATACAAATCATCCCTTCCTTCCATGAATCTATTCCCAGACCTAGAGTTTCCAGTTAAGACATTGACTTGACCCTCACGTCTGGAGATGCCTTTGGGAGGAGACTCGATAGTCACACTTAAGCCGACAGTGTGATCTGACCCTTGAGGCGAGAGTCTCGGTTGGGACCTCTTGGTGGCAGCGTCGAGGCCTTATGACGTTAGTTTGAGTATGGATTTGGAAATCAATGTTCATACTCAAATTGACTGTATTAGGAAAGCGTCGGGATGGGTTTTCCTTGGTCGGAAAAAAGGAATCCTTGGGCAGCACAAGTTAAACTCATGCACGGGAGGGTGAGACCGATCACTCTTGAGTCGGCCAACCTTACCCTCGTGGCAGCAGTCGTTTGAGTTCCTGTTCTAACAGGAATTGGAAACCTCTGGAGTTCGAGGATGACGATCGCATCCTTATATGGGTCTCACCTCGATGAGGTTTACGGAGATGTGGCCAAGGCGGCAAGTTATCTCCGAGGTTCAATGCACCTTTCTAGGTCCTCAGCTGAGTAGGCGAGGTGGTTTACCGCTTGATCCATCCACCTAAGTTGCACTTGGTGCACGACGTGTTCCACGTATCTCAACTAGGGAGATACGTGATTGATCCTTCACACATCATCGACCTCAGGGAGTTGGATGTCGATGACAGGGAATCATGCATGGATGTTCCATTGGGGATTGAGGATCGACAGGAGCAGGTCCTACGAGGACGGTCGATTCCTCTTGTGCGTTTTCGTAGGCAGCACGGAAACCTCTAGGTGAGCACATGGGAGCGGGAGGCTCAAGATGCGTGCTCTGTACTGCTTTTGTGACCCTGGTTTGTGTTGAAGCTTTACAGGGACGTAAATCCCTGAGGTGGGAGTAATGTAAAGACCCGGAAATTTCAAGGAAATTTTTTTCTTAATTTTCATTGGAATTTTACAAGAACGGAGTTTCTGACGGTGCCTGATTCCGAGTCCCGGTGTTCCCAGAATCAATTTCTAAAGTTTACCTCGGGTACGTTCAGTGAACGAACGAGCGGGAATTTCTAACTTTTGAACCGATACTCAGAATCAAATTCGGAGGGCACCGATGGAACCGCAGCACCGGTATTTGTTTAGAAATGCCTATCCTAGAGTTGCGTTTACACGAGGGAAGTTGTTAAAAAAATTGTGAAAGTTAAAATAAAAATTTAACTTCAATTCTTATTTTACTTAAGTGTTTTTATCCATTGGATGGAAGTTGGGTAGCTACCCAACTTACCTTGGGAGGTTAAGAGGGTGGTGGAGCCCACACAAACCCCACCCCTTCATATCCTATAACCCCCTCAACTCACCATTAATGTTGTGAACTTAAGTTATAACTTATGACATTAATGTAGTCAGTTTAATGTGAGTTTTTTTTTAAATTCAAACTCTTTAATTTCAAAGGTTTATGTTGTTTTAATAAATTAAGTGTGGCCTTAATTTATTTTTGGTTAGTTTCTTTGTTTCTTGAGAGGTTTGGGAGAATCGTTGAGAAACATGAAGATCTTCTTCGTCTTCGACGAAGAACGTGAAGAACGGTTCTTCTCCGACGAAGAACATCGACCCCACGACCTAGAAGACTTGGCATCCCAGATTCATCCAACTTCATCTTCCTCCATGACAAGGGTGAAGTCACCGACCATGGTGATCATCGCCAACGACAATGTACCTCCATTCTTCATCATAGCAACAAGTGAGGAGACGTCGTTTTTTCCTCGGACGCACCCTGGCGTCCACGGAATCTATGTTCGATGCCTGCGACGCCATTCTCCGTGATACCCGACGTGCGACGTCAAATATCAAGGTTGGGGATTATTTTATTTACTTATTTCCATTCATAATTGTAGTTATCGATTGTCAGGGATTTTTCGACTAGATGACATCGATTAACGAGAGGGGGGCCAGACCGCACAAACACGGCCGAACCCCCCCTCCTATGTTCATGTTTGTTTACATGCGAATGGAACAGGATGGCTTGGTGTTGTCGCACCATGCGGGAATCACACGGCAAGTATTGCGCGGCGCCGTCGCGTCACACCGTGGAAAGAAATTCAAGAACGCGACGCCGTCGCGCCGCGTCGAAGAAAACCGAATACGTCACAGCCGGAACGAGTCCGCGGCGGAGGGGCGCGGTGCCGTCACACTGCGCCGAACAACAACGGTCACAGCCGATTCCGGACCGTGGTAGAGCAAGGTGGCTGGCGGATGGACCGGGCCGCCGGCGTTGGAGCCGGAAGGGGACCGGCCATTTCCGGTCCCGTTGAGTAGGAACCGGCCGGCCAGGTCGGGCCGGCTGGAAGGGGAGGAACCGGGGAAATTAAATTTCCCCGACTGGATTCAAGGGGTCCCAAATTTAAGGGGCTGTCGTTTCATAAAGGAGGGGCAACGCCCCTCCCTTGGCTCACGCGTGGCACAAAGGCCGCGCTGGCTGCTGCGCTGGCCGCGCAGGCTGGCCGCCGTGCTGGCCGCGCCGCCACGCCGCCGGCCGGGTCGGGGCTCCGAGCCGGGCCGGGTTGTCGGTCTGGGTCGCCGAACGGGCCGGGTCGACCCGGTTCGGCCGAGCCAGGGGGGGTCGGGTCGGGTCGGCCCGGGCCCAGACCCCCGTTTTCGGACCACTTTCGGTCATAAGCCCGTAACTTGAGCTACGGGCCTCCAAACGACACGCCGTCAGCGGAAACATGATCCTTGGATCGAGACGGTCGTTTCGATATATCGCACTCAAGGTTTCGGATTACTTTGGGTTCGGCAGGGTTGGATCGGATACGAAACCAACCGGGCCCTCGCAGCGGAAACTCTTATATCTTATGCTCCGGACATCCGATTGACGTGCCGTCGACTTTGATGGATTCCTCTAAGTGAGAGGGATCTTTTGGCTTACTCCTCTTGAGGTTTGGATGCCGTCGGAGTGCGGTTGGGTTGGTTCGCTCACGAAACCAACCGGGCCCCTGGAACGAAAAAGCCAATAACTTCCAGACCGGGCGTCCGATTGACGCGCCGTCTGTTGCGCTGCGTTCCTGTTGACGATACAGAACTTTTGGCATCCTCCGCCCGAGCTTTGGATTCAGTTGGGTTATAGCCAGGTTGGATTGTACCTGAAATCCAACCGGGCCCCTAGAACGGAAAAAGATGATATCTTTCAGACAGGTCGTCCGTTTGACGAACCGTCAGTGGCATTGTTGATCTTGTTGAGAAACGGTACCTATGAGTATGCCCTATGGGAGTTCGGGGTACAGTTGAGATATGGCCAGGTTGGTTCGCTTATGAAACCAACCGGTCCCCTGGGACGAAAAGGCTAATAACTCACAGACAAGGCGTCCGATGGATGCACCGTCTATTCCGTTGAGACCCCTATGACGAGGCGTTCCTTTGAGATACTTCTTCATGGGAATTTGAGATACTTGGAGTATCGACTTGTAGCTCGTGGAGAGGACCCTCCTGGAGACGATTGTACAGAGTACGGAGACTGTGTAGTCGGCAGAGACCTGAAGACTACTTGTCCGATTCGATTCAGAGTGACTTACGTAGCCCAGTGGGGAGCACTACTTTGTGAGGTGGCAGACCCACAGTAGAGGAGCACTACTATGTGAGGTGGCAGACCTGAGGTACTCAACAGGAGGAGTACCTCTGTAGGCTATGAGGGGGGAGCACTACTGTGTTTGGGTGGCAGACCCCGGCGGGAAGCACTACTGTGTGAGATGGCAGGCCCGCGGTACTCGACAGGAGGAGTACCTCAGCAGTCTTAGGTTAGTGAGCAGTACCTCGGAGTCATGACAGGACCACTGTACACTCCAGAGACGGAGCTCTTCAGCAGTTATGGTTTCGATAATGAAAATCCTGGTTTGAGCTGAGTCTATGATCTTTGTGTTTCCTCATGATTGAGATGGGTTACTTGATAACTTAGGTATATGTATGGGCATATACCTGGGTAGTAGTTATCTGTTGATTTCATAATCCTTGTGTTTCCTCATGATTGAGATGGGTTACTTGATAACTTAGGTGTATGTATGGGTATATACCTATGTAGAGGTTGTCTGTTGAGATCTTCTTTGTGGTTATCCTTGTTGGTTTAGTGAGACCTGGAGGGTCTCGGGGTCCCTACTGAGTATCATTATACTCACCCCTGCATGGGCTATGCCCGCACCTCGTTGTGTTGGTTGCAGACGACGGGCAGTGCTGACGGAGGCCGAGTGTTCGAGGACTGGACGGTACCGGGAGGTGGACTACACGACGAGTCAGCACCCAGAGGTGGACTACACGACAAGTCAGTACCCGGAGGTGGACTACACGACGAGTCAGTATCTGGAGGCGGACTTCATAGTGAGACAACACTCGGAGGAGGTTGACGGGTGAGAGCGTTGTGGAGGCTATCTGTAGCTACCCTTCAGGTTGGATCCGTGGTGGACGATCTAGGAGCTGCGCCATCTGTACCTACCCTTTAGGTAGGATTCGAGGAGGATGATCCAGGAGCCGCTTTCGTTTTCCAGCTATTGTATTTTCCTATTGTACTTTGTTCAGTGGTAGTTGTACTTTCATTTGGGTTTGTATTTTGGCCGATTTACCTTTCAGCACTTCTCTTTGTACTTAGTGTTTTACTTCCGCCTGTACTCTGTGGTGTTTGGTTACTTTTATAAAGGCAATTCCTTCCCAGTTATCGGAATTTATGCCTTTGGTGATAGTCGCCAGCCCCAGGCCTATGGAAGGCGGGCTTGGGGTAGTCCCGACATGGTTCCCAAGGACGGGTCGTGACAACATTTTTCTTTGGTTTTATCTACATGCACCACCAAAAACGAATCCAATATAGACTATCATAAGGTAGAAGTATAATTTGTATTATAAACTACTGTATCATAATTATTATGTATATATATAATCATAATTCAAACAAATAAAATTTACCATGAATATTTTACTCAATTAGAACAACTAAGAAACCGAAAAATAATTTTTATACTTAAAATGTTTTTCATAAAATGGGTATTTTTTAAATGTTTTATTTATTTGTGATTATCACTGATTTTAGAGGAATTTTTCATATACCAAAAATGATTTTGATAAAAAAATCATCATATTATTTTATTTTATTTTAACATAAATTTTTATAGATTTAAAATGTGTATTTGAAAAAATTTAAATCATATTTTTATTTATCATGGAAATATTATCATAATGTGAATTTGGTATTTTTCTAAAATAATTTATTTTTATGGGAATAGTTATTTTTTTTAAAATATGAAGTTCCTTTACTAAAATCTCTTGGCTATAAAAATAAGCTAAAACCTTAGGAAACAATTTTTATGACAAAATATATCACATTTATGAAAGCATTATATATTTTAAAATATCATTTTTGAATACCAATCTATCTTTTAAAATTTTAATACAAAAGAAATATTCTATCAATTTTTTATTTAAATTCATTAAAAATTATTATTTTAAAATTAGATTTATAAATTGAATAAATGAATGGGATTTAAAATTTATAATTTGTGAGTCAATATTTTCTGATAAGGTACGCATAATTTTTAATAATGAGGATTAGGTTACAATGTGTACACATTAGTTAACCTTGTAAAATGATTATTTTTCAAAGAATAATACATTTATGTATATTGTGTATGTTTAATATTAAAGGAATGAAGTTTTAAAAAACTATATAACATAATGATTAAAAATATATTCAACATAATTAACAATCATTTATTGTCTAATCAATATTAAGAAATAATAAGACCACTTAATAATTAAAACAACATTTTTCTAAAAAAGATATCTTTTAAACATAATATATGTTCTATTTTAAAATTTAATTTTATCTTAATTATAAATTTAATTTGGGTAAATAGATCCAAAATTTGGATTTATCATGTCAATATTTGGTAAAAAGGTATTACATATATTATTAGTAATAAAATAATTGACATTTATTTATATTTAATTAATATTAATACATGTTTAAATAATTAATCTAATATGGCCAAAATTTTCGGAAATTTACTTGGGATTTAGACTATATAAAAAACGTTTTTAGGTTTTAATTTCATATCTACATGTCTTACAAACCTACCGTATTTTAACTCAACCAATATTCACTCATCTTCCTTCTTACAGTTTATATGCCATTCATTTTCAATGAAAATGTCCGTCTTCTTAAATTCTAGAGGGGGATCACCTACACCCATTCAATAATCCACCAATATTATGAAATTATATTGAAAACTAGAATAAATTTCATCTCCTTGAATTCCATTACATGCTCTAATTCCCCTATTCAAAACAAATTATACTAAGTTGTTCTAATATATATCATTCATCAAGAGAACTTTTAAGGTCTCAAAGTAAGTATAACATCTTTTATAAAATATATTTCCTATTATTTAATTTCTAAACCAAGCATATATTATGAATTTTCCCATTGATGATTGAGCTATGAGTACCAAAATCCCACCTTCAATAGTATAGGGGATGGTTACCCACAACGAGTAGGTATATCACACACATGGGAGGCCTTAGCCCAATGTTCTGGTACACAATCACACATATCCAAGTCTATATAGTACTAGAATGTCAATCAATCAATATCCATGCTTGCATAAACATAAAATCCAAATATTATAGTATGAAACCAAGGTACTATAAAGAATGTTAAAAATAAAGTCTCGAAAAAAGAATGTAAACAAATTCCAACCTATGAAGTAAGAGAGGAGTATTATAAATGAAACCATCAAATCACACCTCAGTCTGTATGTATCACTAGGCTTCACCTGGTCTTTGTTAATCTAGTAATCTATAAAATATATAGTCATATTTATAAGACATGAAACGTGTAGGAAAAGCTCATGTGGGGGGGGGGGTATAACAATACCCAGTAGGACACGCTAAAATCACTTAACATATTGCCTCAAGAATAATAGTTAGTGCGTCAATGGGATATATGGTTATATATATAACTAGAACATCATGATACAATAAAAGTAGACTCAATGTCCCAACGTAATATCATAATCATAATTCTATACTAGGATTCCATCTCGAATGTTCCATATAACAAATGTCTAGGAGAATACACTCCATGTGTCAGATATAGTTGATGTTGTCCATATAAGATGCTAGGATCCTAGATTGTTTCCATAAGAAGTACATGCTAAAATTATAAAGAGATCAATACAGATATGGGGATCACACCCATGTCTATGTGGTATACTAACAACCTAATCTATATTAACCCACTATGTTTGTGATTTATTCCCATGTATTGTTAGTCATGCTGATCCCAAGAACCCCACATAGGGAAAATGATAATAATAGAGGACTATACTCTAGGCCTCATGTATAGATCCCAAAAACACTCTATAAGACTGAATTTCCTCAGAGGGTATCCCCATCCTATAAATATTACATTTTATTATAACAACCCTTAGCGATGTGATCAAGGGAATGTACACTAACAAAACTTGTCCAAGAGGAAGGGTACAGGGTCTCCAATAATTCTTTTAGAAGTTAAATGACCCGTACTATTAGTACACAATGTTTCACCTTGATTCCATTTTCTACGTGTGTATTATGGATCGTTCCCATGTACAAGTCTGAGTACAAGGTGTGTTCCCACTACACATAGCACGTGGGGCTACAAGATTTATTTTGTGTGCACCTTATGTACATGCTGAGTTGCATGAAAGGGTATATATGGTGTGTAGTAATCGCCACACGAACTGTCACACCACCCAACCGATTCGACACGTAACTCCTATACAATCCTATATGTTTAGATAAAGACCACCCAAGGTGTTGTTGGGAGCATAGGGATTGTGATATTTAACTATCCATGGAAACCCTAGCTTCCACACTGATGAAAATACACAATGTTTTTTTGTTAAAGTGAATACATGATATATCATATTTTTCCAGAAATACAAATCTCTTCATGTGAATATTCCCTCACCTATTATTCTCATGGATCTACCTCCAAACTCACTAAAGAACATGTATATTGATCTTTGTGAGTCCATTATCACCATCAACCAAATTTCATAAAATTTTTCCACTTTGGAAATGACCATTGGTCGCATCTCGCTGATTCTATATGACCTCAATGAAATAAGGGTCTCCAAATCCATACCTGATCAATCATCCATCATATTCGTGCCTCAAAAATGAAACCTTCATTGAATCTGTACACACATTATCGATTCATTTAATCTAACTACTGTTATGCCATAATTAAATAGTGAGTATTTATCAAAGTGAAAGAGTAAGAATTTTTTCATGATGAGCATGAAAAGAACAGGGGAAGAAATAAAGAAGTCACAAATATATTCATGTGGATTTTTCCTCACTTATGATTTTCATGGTTTTACCTCCAAACTCACTGTAGAACATGAATATTTATATTTGTGAGTCTATCATCATCGTCAACAAAATTTCAAAAAAAATATTCCACTTGAGAAATAACCATTTTCTCATCTTGTTGATTCTTTATGTCCCACTCAAACCTGGGTATCCAAATCCATCCGTGATCAATAATCCTTCATAGTTATGACCTGAAAATGAAAGGTTGATTGAATCCATACACACATTTTCGATTCATTTAATCTAAGGACTTTTATGCAACAATGAAATAGTGATTATTCATTAGAGTGAAAGGCAAAGAAATTTCTTATGATGAGCATGGAATGAGTGGTGGAAAAAATACAAGAGTCACAAACATGTGGAAGTAACCTCATCCAATATTCTTTTTGGCCTCAATTTTTTGATTTTAAAATAATTAATGAAGAGATATAATATAATCAAAAATTTAAATCACCAATCCCAGATAAATCTAACACATAACTACAACACGATTGATCCATGAATAAATCGATTAGTTTATTTATTCAAATTTATATTAGGAAAATTAAAATGGGTACAATTACATAAAAAAAATTCTTACATAGAGATGGATCGCTCACTAATGAAGAAAAAATATATGTCATTATAATTATTGATATCCTTGATTTCTGATGGTGAAATAATCCTTGATCTCGATCTGATATGAGTTTTTAATCCATTAATGATATTCTCCAACATCCCTCTAGATCTCTATGTTTATGAAGGAAGCCATAAGTTATCCTCATAACCATATATTTACTGATGAAAATTAGGTCAGTATGTTAACATAAAAAAATATTTATTTATTTTATTATTTAGTCTTTTGAGAGATTTTAACCAAACATCTGATGCTGACAAATATTATGTTGTGCCTGTGGTAAATACACCCCTCTAATCTCAACAAAATCCTTATATATTTTTTTATTTGACACTCAGTTTAATAGTTATTCCACTTTTTCATGAAAACTATGCATGTTTGATATTAAATATATTTAATATATTTCCAAAATTATTTATGGGATCATCGGGACTAAGAATCTTATGCCTTCTCCGTGTCTCACTCTAAAAATACTCCATATAATATTCTAAAGTAATACATGTAAAAAATTAGAGTCATTAAATTATCCCAACCATATCGATTTTTGTCTCAAAAAGAGAAGAAAATGACTAAAAAATAGATGTTGGTCCTTAGCATGCATCTAGGTCTCCCACTCACAGGTACTATTTTAAATATTCTCATTCTACCACCAAACAGTCACTAAAGGAATCAATTTCCCATAGAGGATTCTGACCTATCAATCATCAATCTCAGTTAGGTTTTTAAAAAATGTGGCTCCATCGTTGATGTCCATCTCACCCCATTTGATAGTATGTGATTTTTCGTGCACATACCTCCTTAGCTACAACATAGGAAATACATATTTTAAATGATCTAATTATGGTAGTTGAGATAAGAAATAATCCCACCAACAATCTTAATGTAGTATCTATAATGGGACAATAAATCTCTAAGATATCTACCCACAAAACCAAAAAACTGAAATCCGTGTCAATTTGATAGACATAGGAACACATGGTATACCTACAAAAACTCTAAAGGACTAAATCATCAGTCTTTATAAGACTCCATATAGCTCTAAGTAGTCCTCATTAGATTCTGAATTATCTATACAGTCTCTATCATGGCTCACACCATCTTAGGTCCTATAAGCGGTGACACTCCTGGGTTAGTCCAGCATAGTGGTGACCTGTAGGGTATCCCATACAAGGAATCGAATGGTAAAATACAAATGGTTAAATGGTATTTATTATTTTAAAATAACTCCTCTAATTATACATAATATTCCCAAATATGGCTATAGTCTACCCTGAAATATTGTAGCATTTCCTCCAAGACATGAATGATCTATTTAGTGTGGATGTCAGTCTAGGGGAAAATAGTTCTTCTAAAATCAAATTAAGTCCCAAAAGATTCCTACAATACCTTCCAAAACTGATATGTGAAGTGATTAACATGGTTAGAAACAAGCATTAAGGGAACTCAATGGATTCTAACTTTATATTTCATGTATAAGCATCTCATTCTATCTGTTGAACTCTACTATTGAAAATCTAGGAAGTGGGATGACTTGGGGAGTTGGTCTATGATCACCCAAATGGAATTGTGTCATCAATAATTCCATGGAATCCCATTTATTAATTCCATAGATATTCCATCCCATTTAAACTATGTAACCTCAAGGGTTTGATAAAAATTTTCTTGATCCTATCACTCAGCATTCACTTTCAGATAAGTAAGAAATCAAGAGACAAACTCTAAAAAGAACATAATCATCTCAAACCACCAGAATACCACTAATAGAATAGGTACATCTCCAACTTTCCTAAATGCACCACTGAGGGTTATGTATGAAACTACCTTATAACCTCATCTCTTAGTGAAACCGGTACCATCACCCTTCCTCTAAAAAAGACAATATGATCCCTGCCATAAAAAAATCCGAAGTATGTTAATTTGATATATGAGTATTTAGGGTATCATAGTTGGTATTACTGAGCTATTCCACCCTATCTCACAATAAAATTGGAGGGTTAAAAACAATCATCTATAGGTATTACTCTCAGTCCGCATCCATAATGGATATCTTTAACAAGTCCAACTTCTCTAATACCACATTGAGTAGCTTGGAATAATGTATACTACTGAGAGCATCTGCTACCTTGTTCACCTTCCTAAGAGAATAGTCAATCTTGAAATCATACTCCCAGAAGAACTCTAGTCCTTATATCATTATCATTCTATGATATTTATAAGAGAATATAAACATGAGAATGTAATAGTTAGAATAGATGATAAATAAATCACTCATAAGGTAGTGTTGAAACTTCTTTAGTGGGAAGATAGAAGATGATATTTCAAGATCATGGGTCGCATTGTTCTAATCATGTCATCTAAATTGTCATGAAATATAAGAAATCATCAAATTCCTATACCTCATAACATATCCTTGAATTTTCCCTAAAGAAATAACACAACATACTCGACACCCTCCTTTAGAAATCTCAACATGGGTGCACCCATCAATATATGCCCCAACTCCAAAAAATATTTTTGGATCCACTCTATCCAAATGAAAGGTTGTCCCTCTTGGGTTAAAGTTGTCATGGTATATGATATCCTATAGAAATCAGGTATAAATATTTTACAATATGTTTCCATCGCAAGGAAACTCCACACCTCCATCACACACTTGGGTAACTCCCAAGATTACACTTCCTTGAACTACACAAGGTCCAATGCTACACTGTCTGCTGAGATAACATGTCTCACTATATAGACCTCTTGAATCTAGAATTTGAACTTACTGAGATTCCAAAAAATATAGTGATCTTGGATTATTTCCATGAATATCCAAATATTTCGTGTGTTTTTTTATTGGATGCTGAGTACATTAGGATATTGTCAATGAAGGATACAACAATCCAGTTTAAGAATGGCTGAAGAATCTAGTGAATGAGTCCCATTAATACTACTGGGGTATCCCTAATATATAATGGAATCACCATGTATACATGGTGAATGTAACAACATGAAAAAAAATCATTGGTATATCCTCATCTTGTACTCACATCTAGTGATAACATGATTTAAGTTTAATATTAGCGAACCATCATGCCCCTATCAAATGATAAAAGATGTCATCAATACATGGTAATGGATAATTTTTCATTAAGGTAACGTTTTTTAGGAAAAGGTAATCCAAAAACAACCTCTTTCTCATGTCCATATTCTTATAGAACAACACTGGGACTTGCTTGGGTGAAACACTGGTCATAATATAGCTCTTCCTCTACAAGTCCTCTAATTAGACCCTCATATCGTATAGCTCTATGTGAACTAGATGACATAATGGCATGAATATCATGGTTTTCCTAAGTTGTAGATCAATGAATAAGTATATCTCTTGGTGGGGAGGTAAACTTGGAACGTGATCAAGAAATATTTCCACAAACATTGTCATAACAGGAGGAAAATATAATCTCATATCAAATGATACAAGATCCATTAACACTAACTGGTGATAAAAAAGATACATCCTCCAATGTATGAGTCCATCCTTCTCTACCTGGGTTTCTATTTCACCCATAATGGAATAAATCATCCCATTAATAAGGACATGCAATATCCTCTACATAAAATAGTCCATCTCAAAATGAAAAATAGATAACTAGTTCATACCGAAGATGGATTAATAAGGACTCCTCACTACTAAAAAGAGGTCCCAATAGAGACTCTAGCATCCAAGAGTCAAATCACAACCTCAGTAGAAGTGTGTGATTGTTGAGTCACCACTATTAGGAGTCTCTGAGTGCAAGGGTTAGGCCAAGATCTCAAATAGAATATCAAAGTCTCTAACCAAATTAGTTTCAAGAAATAAATGGGTCTCACTCATGTCTATCAATACTATTTATAAATTATATAGGACACATATTTTACATTGTATCCTCCCTATAGCCTCTAGTTTGTAATCCTTGACTGCATGAAGATTCCCTTACCCCTAAGCCCCAACACCATAATCTAGGATCAAACCACTTGGGGGTGGTTCTGGTAATAATTCCAAACATCTTTCCCATTTATCTGATCTCCCATATCCTCTTTTTAAATTCTCTTCCTAGACTATTACCCTATTCCTACAACTACCTATGCCTTGGAAGTCCATTCCCAGTCTTTATATAAACTACACTCTACATCAGGAAATCTCTTGCAAGATGACCTGACCATCATAAGAGTATACCCCCTCACTCTAAGATAACTAGATATACCATGTGATCCTTGAGCTGTAGATCCTATGTCCTGGGACCACCTATTAAATTGAATCATATATCAAGTTCCATATGAATGTATTCATCACACTACCTATGATGTCTCTAATCCTGTATTTCCATTGAATTTACCAACTATATATGTCTACTCAACTAGAAAACTCACAAAAACCAAAGTATGATCCAGAAGATCATCATAGGTAGAAATGTATAGAAGCATCAGGTTGGATCTGATGTCTTTGTGTAGTACTCACTCAATGGTTTGAAACTGATAGAACTAATCAAGTATCATATCAATCAAATACCAAGCTAGGATGATCAATTTCAAATAAAACTCGACCATAATCATACTACAATGCGTATGCTGCAGAAGATTCTAAATTCTCACATCCATTAACATAGATATATAAAATTCCTATATGAAAAGTCACTCAAACTATGGATAGGAATGAGACCCGTCATAAAAAAATTCACTAAGACCCACCATCATATGTAGATTCATAGTGATGGCTCACTGACAAGACCACTATATTGGCTGCAGGTGTCCTGATGAGATGAATAACTCATATCACTACATCAATCCAGTACTCTTCCACCTAGGGGTCTACATCACCTTAGAAAATAAGGGGTCACTATCACTGAAACTCATGAGGTGCACTCATCGTGCACACCTCATCTGTTGGTACATCCATTACTATATTGTACATGATAGGTGGTGGTAGTATTAGTGAACCACCTAGAGGTAACACCTTCTGAATATGTCCCTATAGTGAAACCTCATCTCTTAGGGGATCATCCTCATGATCCTACTACTGAATCACATATAGAAAAAAATGTGGAGGAATCATATGATAGACATGATATACCACAATTAATGACTTTATTTGGATGGATGACTCAATAAGGACATGGAAACCACTACCCATTCCTATACGATATATGTACCAATGTTTTTCCTTCTACCATTTTCTATATGTAATATGTTTACATGAAGGTTTTCAATGCTTTGGTGAATGGATATGTTGGATTCCTCAGTAATTCTAAAGTCCTTGACCACAAATCCAAATGTGAAACACATAACATTTCTTCCACTAAACCAAAAAAATCTCATAGACTCTAATTATAAGGTATAATAGACTCCTCCGATACTACTCTATCATGAACCAACCTAATAGGGCCCATTCAATGACTACCCAAATACCACCTTCAATAGGATAGGGGCTAAAAACCAGCACTGAGTAGGCATATCATAGACATGGGAGGCCTTATCATAATGTACTCGTAAACACACACACATATCTATGACCATATAGTGATGAAATGTAAAAAAACCAAAAACCATGCAAGAATATATATAAAATACCACCATATAAGTAAAAAAATCAGTGTATTGGAATGTAAAGCCCAAATATAAGCTCACCACAATAAACATAAAACAAGTCCAACCTATGAATTATGAGAGGATGAACATCAATGAAACCACCAGAACACGCCTTGATCTGTCTACATGACTTAGCTACACCTAGCCCCAATCCCTCTAGGACTCCATAAAAAGGCCATTCATCTACATAAGAAATGAAATATTCCGTAAAATATCATGTAGGTGTGATTATACCTATACCTAATAGGACTATGCTAAATCACTAAGCATATTGAATAAAAAATAATATTCAACTCATATCATGGATATTTCAATAAAATATATAACAAGAACATCTTGATATACTCATAATAAATACATAGTCTCAAAGTAAGATCACTTCCATAATGTCAACCTAGTATTACTTCTCAAAGGTTCCATATAACACTCATCAAGGTAAACACATTCTGTGAGTTAGATATCATTGATGGAATACATCTAAGATGTTTTTCTTGTAAGGTATCTTCACAAGAAGGTCACACTGTAAGTCTGAAGCCATAGATACACAGATGGGGATAAAACATAGGTCTATGGGGTATAAAAAATCCAATCTAGATCAACTTTATATGTATAGGATCAATATCCATGTAGTGTTTTTCATGGCGATTCCAAGAACTCCACCTAGTGAAAATGACTATGATAGAGAATATCACTTAAGTCCCCAAAAAAGAAATCCAACAATTCTATACAGGACTAAAGATGCTCAGAGGGGATCACCATGCTATGAAATTAACAAGATTCTATTACTAATATAAGGAAAGGGATCAATGGAATGTACATTCATTAAAAATAAACAAGATAAATAGAAAAGGGTATATATTCCTTTGTTGAGAAGGTACACATCATGTATTATGAGAACACATTATGTCTCCAAGGAACTAGGTTCTACCCATGTATTAATACATACTCACATGTCTATGTCTAATTTTATGGTGTGTTCCCACTAGAAACAGTGTGTGTGGCCACACAATATCCTAGACATGTACTCCCTATACACACTGATATTCCTTATAGGGTGTGCATAGTGTGTGGAATGGATCACATGGAGCATAACACAATTTGGAAACCTATATGTGTACCTCCACTACACATTGATCTAGTCATCTAGGAACCACAAATTGTGAGTTTATTAACACTCTATAGAAACCTAATTTACCACTCTTATGAAAATACAAATCATGTGTTCTCAAATTATAAGCCATGTATATCATATTATTTCAAAAATATATATCTATTCACATGGATTATACCACTCCTTTAATTTTCATGGATCTGCAATCAACCTTTCTAAAAACATGGATCTAGATCTCTGTGAGTCTGTCTTCATCTTCATCCAAATTATTCCCAATTCTACCACATAGGAATTGAATACTATTGTGTATCATCACTATAGTACTCCCCCACTTGAACTTGGGTATCAAAATCCATACACAATCAATCATACATTATAGTAATTCCCCTTAAACATAACCTCGACTAAATACATACTTATTTTTATCAATTTTATGTTCTAATAAAAGATCTCACAATAATTGAATACATTTTTTTCAAAACTGGAGGCCAAAGTAATTTGTCATGATTAAAATGAAAAGAATGGGGGAAGAAATGAACTAGTCACAATCATGAGGAACATACATTGAGAAATGTTTTATTTAGAATTATTAATGAATAAATATAATATATTCAATAATTAAAATCCACAATCTCATATAAATCAAAAATGTAATCGCAATACTTTCGATCTGAAAATCAATCTATTAGTTGATTGATTTTCACTCATCATAGGAAAAATAAAGTGGTGATAAATCTACATAGAAAAACTTCATACCTTGCAATGAACTGATCACTAATAAATAATAATTCTTTTTTCATTTTCATTGGCAAGATCCCCAAATTCTTATGGAATAATGATCCATGATCTCGATATGATCTAATGTCATCTATCAAAAATTATCTCCTCTAACAGTAATCTAGATCTCTTGGGTTATGTGTCTAACCATGAGATGTCTTTATAGACATATAATTTTTTATTAATAATAGGTCGATACATCAACATAATAAACTATATTTATTTATTTATTTTATTATTACACATTCGATGACTTCTAACCAAACATTAAATAGAAACAAATATTTTGTCACACCTAGTGTGAACCCCATGTTCTGACTTCAACAACAGCCCCCGATTTCAAATATGACCATCCATTTATGTGTTATTTCACATTTTATAAAAAATGATTACATTTATTATTAAATTTATTTAATATTTTTCAAAAATTATTTCTAGCCTCATCGGGCCTCAAAATCTAATGATGTCTCAGTGCCATCCTCCAAAAATAAACAATATAATATTCTAAAGATATACATGAAAAAATTAGAGTCTTTAAAGAATATCCAGAGTGTACTAATTACTTCATCACCATTTGTTTTTTTAAATTTCATTATAATAATGATACGAAACCTATTTATTGTCTTCCATCTACTAAGTAGAATGATAATCGTCATTGGTGCATGTGTGTGGATTACGACATCCACAAAGTCATGATTTCTATTTTTTACCACCGAGCATGGATGATCTTAATTATGGAATTTGTGAAATAATTTTATTCATATAATTTAGTTAAGATTATTAAAGGATAATTTAATATCAAAATTCATCCCCATATTTCATTGATAATATAAATTATAATCATGCATTGCATGTACTTCCACCTCCACAAAGAATTATGTTTTTCCATTTTTCTTCTATATTTTCATTATTTATACCAAAATATTAAAATATGTTTAAATAATATAAAAATATAAAATTTATTTCATCATGATACCATTATAATAATATATTTTCAAGATATACAATTCTATAATCATACTCACTAATCGAGTTAATGAATGTTCATGCTTGGGTTAGTTTGGCCACCTTCTATAATAATGCTATTAAATTATACATGGAAGAATATGATTTTGGATGTGAGTTGACTAAAAAATTCATTAATTTATTAATTAATTTTATGTTAAGAAACAAACACATTTTTCTACTAATGAATTTATATTAAGTTAATTTCATGTTAATTAAATTTTGAATAATTATCTCTATTATGAATTAAATTTTGAATTTAATCAGGTGGATGTTTATTTGATTTATTTAGTATTCTAGTAATTTCAATGGACACTGGAAGAAATATTTTTACACTAAATTTTATAAGGAATGAGTATTATTGAAATAGTATTTATACCCTACATTTTTTGGGGAATGTATCATATTTGAATACTACATTTAGGTGGGGAAATTTTTTTTGTACCCCACATTTATATTAAATGTATTGATCATCAACCCTACTTTTGGAATCAACCCTAAATTATGGTACAAAAACCTAATGTTTAGAAGTCATCCATACAATTTCAACCAAACTTTTAGAGGTACTCTACTCATAGTAACCATATGTTTGACATAGTAATCTATGTAGTTTAAAATTTCAGTTATTTTTCATTATTTCTACAATGGTATCACCGAAAGTAATATCTCATTTAAATAGTTATAATAAAATTTCATATATATTTTATCCAATTGATTAAAAGTTTCCAATTTCATAGGGATATTATAATTTTCTCTATTCATTCAACATCAAATTAGAATCATTATTAATGGTTTTATTATAACGCATTTTGAGATATTTATATATCTATTTAAAATGAATCTAATCAAGTGTCTCATTGAATACTGAGAGTTTCTTATTCAAAAAACACACATGTAATATTTTAATGAAATTTAAAATTTAATATAGTGCCATTATCTATGGTTTTTAATGAACAATAATTTGGATTCATAAATTTTTTCAAAATTTTTAGATTAATGGTAATATTGTTTCTTCTATATTCATTTTCAATCATTTTCTATAGTTTTTTGACAAAAATACCAAAGATACACTTTGAAGATAGAATTTATTATCATATACTATTTTTTTACTCTACTATACTAAGAAAGTGTAATCTTACATGACCTTAAATAATATTTTTCTTATGTGGTTTTCATTATTAGAGATCATACACATATTTTAGTTTCTAATAAAACTATGAAAATAATATGTTATTCAATTTATACGTACATATTTTTATATTAAAGTGTTGACAAGTTGTACTCATTCATAGTGGAGTTTCAGATTTTCATATTAAGTTATAGATATTTTAGTTCCCAATAAAACTATTATAAGGCCCTATAAAATCCTTATTATAAAGTGTTAACTGCTTTTACTATGTTATAGTGGTTCCCAAAAAAAGGACCTAGAAGTAAAAATCACCAAGTACATGAAAATAACATTAGGGGACTATGATGCAAGATTTTTTACCTTAATCCAATATATGTTGATGTGGTATATTCTTTGATATGATTATTTCCTACTTATCACATTTTATTAAATAAGGAGTAAAGGATCTATTAATTTCAAGAGATACATTCTGAGTTTTAAAATATTTTTTTGATGGACACAATTCACCCCTATTATTTCTTTCCTGTAGTCGTTCTAACAAAAAATAGTATTAAATGAAGGGATCTCTAGGATATATTTTTCTTTTCTGTAAATCAAGGAGATTTCTACTATTTATATTCCATACCAATAATTGGAATCAAAGGTTTGGATATGCTTTTGTATTTATATTTATAAAAATCCTTTAATATTTTTCTGTTTTTATTCAATGAATATATTTTTATCAAGAAACCTCAAAATAGATGTATTTATTTTGACTGAAATAAATCACTATTGAAGATCTTAGAGAAGGTTTGTTGATTATCCATGCACCATATATTAACAGTGATAATTAAAGATATTGGAAAGAACACATTATTATTTAGTTGAAAAATCCTGGAATAAATGTTTATTTTAATGCGGTTAAACTCTATTAAATTCTTATGGATGATAAAAAAAGTGTAATGATTCACAATATAAGGATTATGATCCTAACACAAAACCAATGAATGTTATTTTCTATGGATTTGGACTCGAGTAATTAAACCAAGTTTCTCATTGTTCTTCTACATATGAGATGTGGAAAAATATAATTGTTTCATATGAAGGTATATAATATGTTAGATAACATAGTTATAATAAATATGTGATAAAATTTTATCTATTCAGAATATAATAAAATAGAATCATCACTTAAATGAATGAAAGTTTGATATAAACTATCAATAAAGTAGATTTCTTAGGAACCCCAATATCAGAACCATATTTAGAAATAAAGATACTTAGGGATATAAATTCTAAGAGGAATGGAATATAATATTTTATTTGTAAATCCACACCATATTATTTTTTTAAGATTAATGAACTAGTTATTACCTTAATAATGTATGAAGTTAATATGAAATCAGAATATAGGAAACATATTTCTATCAAAACGGAAGAAGCTACACTAGAAATTTAAATATAACAATGTTTTAATTCAAGTTATTCAGGTTCAAGAGAAGAGATATTAGATATTTCTAAAACCTTTGGAATTGTATATAATAAAATAAACGAGAAATTAAAATGGAATGAATATAACATAAAATATGAATGAAATAACAGATATCAGAATATTTCTAAATTTTTTGTGTCTAATATTCAATTAAAATACAATTAAGAATGAATATGTAAAAATGTTATTAAGGATATATAGAGTTATTATTATTATTAATGTGATTATTCCACATCAAACAATGATATTAAGGATGAAAAATAAATGTTAAATCTATGTATATAGCTCCTACTAATGAGGTAAAATCTTGTTTCTCTCAAAGTTATAATTATAAAAAGCATTATTATGATGAACTAAATAAATATTGATTCATTTATCAATGTAAAATATATTTCTTAATTAAAATTCATAGAAAAATTTGAAAATATCATGATGATATTTATATTTATAAAGATAATCTTACAACATTGATTCTAGATCCGAGATCTAATAATTATAACATTCTTATACTTTGTGTAAAAATTAAATTAGTGAACTTTATGATGAATTTAATAATTTTAAATAATCATATAAAATTCATACTAATAGAGAGAAATATTTTAATAAAATTATCTATAAAAGTAAAATTTATAACTGGAAATCTTGTATTGGTTGTAATGAAGAAAAAGTATAAATTGTATAGGAAATATTTTGGTCTCTATCCAATATGAAAATTTATATCTACTATTATTTTTTTTATTTTTATACAAATCTACATTTTTTAATTATTTTTATTTTATATATCCTTAATTATATGTTTTTATGTATATTCATTATTAAAAATATTATTTTAAATATCTTTGTAGAAAATAAACTCAAAAAAATAGATTTGTTTATGTAAATATCTAGTTGCTAACTATGCTAGACTGAAAATAATATGTTTACCAAAATTCACCTATGTTTGATATTTTGTAGATATAATCCATTAAACATCATTATTATTTTTATGAGAAAATTTTTAAAAAATAAAGATTATTTTTTATTTTTTATCAACTCTAATGTAGTTCATTATCATAAATGGAAGGTCTATAATAATGATATTTAAAAATATATAACGTATCTCAATTCGTTTATAAATGTGTTAAGTACTTCATAAAGTGGGAGAAAAATATATGAAGTGTGTTATATTTTTCTCAATACTTTTTTAATCTGTATTCTTAAACTATTATTCATTTTCTATTATTATTTTATGCGATGACTAGTTTCAACGAACAGCATACATACTCGTTAAAGTATTAATAATATTTATAAGTATGATTTATTTTATTCTTAAAAATATATTATTATTTCATTTTAAATAATATTTTATATGTTATTATAATGAATTTTCTAAATGAATTTATAATTAAGGGGGATTTTAGTATTTCATGTTATTAAAATTATATAAAATATGTTTGATTTATTCATTTTAGTGTGTTTTGTTATTATTACATAGTCTCTATTACACAAAAAATTCATATCAAATGTGAAATATGGAATTATTATCCTATTTTTAGTTTGATTATAAGAAATGTTTCCTAAAATATGTCATGATAAAAATTTTCTTATTCTTTTTCTTCTTTTTATTATTCTTTGAATCCTTAACTCTTATTATTTCTCAAACCCTTATAAAATCACTCAACCCTTGCATATTACATCCTTTACATGTCAAACTCAAAGAGATATGATGAATCTAGTTTAAGAGGAACAAAGAGACTAATGATCTATATCATAAAAATGAATATTCCTTAAATGTTAATCATTCATGATATGGATCATTAGACATGTCAGTGTGAAGTACAATCTGTTTCTTTGGTTATGGATTCCTTTGACAAATATTCTAATGAAGGTATATAAATTAATTGTATCAAATACATATAAGTTCAATATATTCAACTATTTAATAGCCAAATCTCCTCTATAAAGTCAAATAAAAAATAATCTGATGATTATGATCCATTCTACCAACATCATTCTTCTTTAAATATTATGGAGTTGGTATCTAAATTTTATACTTAAAAAGTATGTGTAGTGAATATTTTCCAATATATTAATGGATCTAGGAAATAATTTGATGACTTATAATACTCATCAATTTCAAAAACATAAATTTCATTTCTTCAAAGGAAGTATGAAAGTCTACAAAAAATATCAATTTAAAGGGATGATTTTGATGCATTTAATGTGCATATGGAATGACAAATAGAGAAGGTCAGACCAAAATATATCTCTAAATTCAAACATATGGAGATGAAATATTTTTAGTTAGTCATTTTTTCTCATATTTTTTAAAGGAATGAATATCTGAATACATTCAGTGAATAATATGACTGATGTATAGAGTTCTAGCTACTATGAGTAAAAGATTTTAGTTTACTGAGTGTGAAGATTCACCATTTAATATTTTAAAAATAATCATACATTTTCCTCTATCATAGCCTATCTAAAATAAATCCAAAAAAAATTGTTAAATCACGGTTTTTAATCATCAAAATGATCTATTGTTTGTATAATTCTTCATATATTTTTCCTTTCCCGATAAATTTTTTATATTATATTTAATTTTTTTTATGATATTAAAAAAATATAGATAAGTTTGGGTAAACACAAATATTTTATATGTTTTTATAGGATTAGTATATTTGAGAAAAATATATTTCCTTTATATCTCTATGTTATTGATTATTTAAAGTAGACCAATATTTTGGATTATGTTTATATTAGTTTTGAATATGGTATTTGTGATCATAAAAAAAGGTAATTGTTGAACATCTATTCCTTAAAAAATTTCATTAATTTATTATTGATTTATTCCTTAAGACACCTACATAAATGTTAATAAATAAGTTACATTAATTGAATTTGAGGTTAAAAAATATTTTAATAATTTTCATTAACCTGAAATCATTTTTTTTTTATTTTTTGGACATTTATTTGATTTCATAATTATTCTATTCATTTGAAAGGATTCTCAGAAACTATTTATACACTACATTTTTAGAGGAACATAGATTCGGGAAACACTCTTTATACCCTCTATTTTAAGAGGAATTTATGGTTTGTGAAACCTAGTATAATAAGGGAATAACAGTTTTGAACCCTATATTTACATTAGACATATTGAACATGAATCAAAATTTTTGGATTAACACTTATTTTATTAAATGGAGTATGATTCAATAGAAAAATATTGTGATGCCAAACATATATAGTCAAATAGACATTTTAAGATATCTTACTCAGAGGAACCATATGTTTGACTCAGTCAACTACAAAATTTTTAAATTTAAGATATTTTACTAGATTTTTGAAATTTTCATTCCAAAACTAGTATCTCTTTTAATAAAATTTAATAATGGATTCATATTCTTTTATTAAACAGATGAAATCATTCATATTTCATAAGGAAGTTAGAATATTGAATATGCATTACAATTCAAATTAAAATCATAAAGGACAGTTTTATTATCAAATTTTATTTGGAGATAATTATTTAAATAATAATTTTATATTCACAAAATGATAAAACAATATTTAACTCATTAATTAAGAAAACACTATTAATATGTTGAAAATCACTAAAAAATGTTCATTAACAATTTTTTATTTTATGACTAAGACAAAATTTAACATTATAGGAAAAATAAATAACATAAATTATTATAATTCATCCACTATAGTAATATTAATTATCTTTTTATGATGAACCTTGGTTTAATATTTATCATCGACACCACTCTTGAGAAAATACAACCAAACATCAATACTTTAATCACTCAAAGTGATAAAATAGAAAAAATATCTACTATACTAAAAGATAATTTTTTAAAAAATAAAATTATAAATATTACTAATTTTTAATATTTTTTTATAATATTATATTTATATAGTTATGATTGTTTAATTGGAGGTTAGATCACTTCTGACTAAGCTGGTAAACACAGAATGGGTTTCTTTGTCTCAAAAATGAATCCCTTGAGACATGTCTACAATATCCACCATGTTTTATTTTTGATGGTGTATATACTAAACCTTTAAAATTTTTGAATCATAATTTTATCACATTTCATATTTCTCAATGTTTGTTTTCATTTTCTTTGTCTATTGGGGTTTTGATTCAAAAGATACAATGGATAGAAGGGTTGTTCATCTCAACATCTCTCCATTGAGATTTGTTTTAATATTTTTCAAAATATCTTATTCATATGGTATATATACATCCTGAAAAATTTTACATAATAAATGATTTAATTCATTTTATTTACAAACCCTATTATTTTCAAGATTCCAATTTATTTTGATTAAAATTTTACTAAAGTTGTAAGGGGTTTTTCATTAATCAATTATATTATTTGGGTCATAATCACTCATATTTTTCTATTATCATTCATATTTAATCTATTGTAACCGATGACAATTTGATAATGTATTTACACCTTATTTTGTAAGTATATAATGTTTTACACCAATGCATTATTCCTTAATGAATCTAATGTTTCGTAAAAATGAATTTTTTCAAGAATAATTACCATTAATTATGAGGGATTTTTTTCAAAATCTATATTTTTTTACTATTGGAAAAAATTTATCCTCTTCCCTGTGTAACCTCGAAAAAATCTCTCATGATCCTTTTATTCCCATTATTTGATTATAATGTAATTTTTTTATTCTTTTAACAATGAGGTTTTCTAAAATGTTAAAAAGGTTTTTACAATCTTTCAAAAACAAATTATCATAAAATACAGATATAATTTTGTTAACTATTATTTATTTTTCAAGGATCCATTACTAATGATTAATTTTAAATGTATGTATTTTCAAAGAATTTCAACTTCCTTCATTTTTAGATATTTTTGTATTTTTAAGTTTATTATATTAAATATTATTTTAAATGTATTTGTTTTCATATAATATTCATTTCATCAGTTTGAAAAATTTATGTATATTCATAAAACTTTTATTAAGAAATTTATATATTAATTTTTTTAAATTATTTTCATTCCCTTAAAAAATATTTTTCTGAAAGAAATTTTTATATTGATGTTATAATGTTTTTGTAAATTTTTTTTGTTATCACTTTTATTGACCCACCATGGTTTTTCATTTTGGAATTCATGTTTTTATCACCCTCCATATGATGTTATGATATTATTCCTTAAATAAAAAAATATTTTTAATGACCTCTGATATTTTTTATTTATATTATGTGATTTTTTTGGAATATTTAGGAAATCCATTCATTCTCTATAGGTTATACATGATATAATGATTTTTTATTTTATATTTCATACATAATATGTGGATGATGTTGGGAGTAGATTTCTGTTAATATCCAATGAATTATGTTAATCTTATATCTCATGAAATAGTTATTCCAAGACATAATTAGTTTTTTTTCATAGGTTTAGGCATGATGGTTTTTCTCATATTACAAGAGTGGATATAATTATTTTGTTCACAGAGGTATAGGATTACTTGGTTTTATCATGTAGGTTTTCATATTCTTTTGGTTGTTCCAAATTTACACTTTTTTCCTCGTGTTATGTTCTATTTTTAAGATTTATTTCATTTCAATAGAATACATTGTTTCAAAAAATATTTCTTAATTTTATTTGTATTATTCACTTTTTTGTCAATATCTCATTTTATATGACTATTGGGAAATTTTTTTAGCCAGGTTAAATTAGGTTTACATTATTGATGAGATATTTCATGATCTTATATTACTCTATCATGTGTTATGATTATCATCTAATGTATTGTGATTTTTTTTATATTTATGTCTTTCTTATGTTTTCCTTTTTTTTACCATATGTTTTACCCATACCTAGTGTCTGATATCACTAAATAATTATGTTTACAATACATGGGTTATGGATATTTGAGGTATCTAGAAAAGGGACTATAAGAGAATGGTTTTAGAGAAATGTTCACAAGTGTTTTAAAATAAGTGGTTTTGGTTACCAGTCTCTAAGACACTAAATGTTTCAGTCTTTAGGGTTTGAAAAATATTGTGAGATATATTATTTGTGAAAATAATGGGATTATTGTTCCTTGTTATTTTTAGCATGGTTATCTATATTTTTTTGTATTAGAATTTATGTATTAATGATATATTATTGATTCCTTATCTTTTATTATAAACACACCTAGAGATTGATGTGTTGAATATAAATCATTAGAGGCACAATGATTGGAGCTTTGATTGAGGTAGGTGATTTAAAAATTGTATATTTAATTATAGTTTTAGGTATGGATTTATTATGGTTTGGATTCAGATGAATATATAATTAATCTTTTTTAATATATATAAATGAAAATCACATTTTAGGAGGCTCTGAGGTTATCGATGTGGATATATGATATTTTGATTACACATTTAACAATAATTTTTTATATTTTATTTTATTAAGTAGTTTTGGATTTGAGGAATTAGTAATGTTAATAATGGTGAAACACTATATTAAAATAAAAATGATCATAGTTTATTTATATGGTCAACATGGTCTTTATTGATGCCTGAAAGTGAAAACAAACATGATGCTGAAAATTTGAAGGAAAGAGATGATGGAGACCCATTTAGAGAGAAAATAAAGAAGAAATTCAAGAAATGAAAACCTTAACATACAGTTTACATGACACTCTTATATAGAAGTGGAAAGTTATTTTAGAGTTGGGCCTTTTTCTGGGTCATGAAAATATTATTTTGAAGTCACATGGATTCTATAACTATAATAAAATCATGAAAAATCAACATTATCCATTACCAGTGTAAAAAAAGAATTTATAATCCTTTATAAACATTAGAGAAAATTTAATATATGGGTTATCCTTTATGAGTGATATAGAAATTCCATGTCAAATGTATTCCTTTATCATGGCCTTTTCATAGCATGGATAAAGGTAACCCTTTATCAGTTATTTTTTTGTGTTGATAAAAGTGTCCTCTTAGAGTAAACCATAGATATAATCATAGAGTAATCCTTACACAACCTATCAACTAACACTTACATTATGGAAACATTTCCACTTTCTGTAAACTTTTAATTTCCATATATATATTCAACATTTTTTTTAAAATTATATATATATTTATAATTTCACATATATATATATATTTATATTATAAAATATATTAATGTGAAAATATTAAAAAAATTATATAAATACTGAAAATATAGTTTAAATTTAATGTTATATATTTAACTTCATAAATCATAATTTATAATACACACATAGTTATATTTGTTCATATATATATATATTTTAAGTGTGTGAATAAATATAATTTTTAATTATAATTATTTATCTATATTATAATTTATATAAATATGTAGTGTATATATATAAGAATATATAATATTAATTTTTTTACATATAAAATATATTTAAACATATATATCAAAATATATTTAAATATGGTTATAATTTTTATTTTCATAATTTAAAATTTTAAATATAAATTCAAATATATAAAAGTATGAGTTGGTTTTACCTATTATACACACACACATCCACACATGTACTTAGGTTCCTCACCCCACCCAAATATATGCAACTTCATGTCTTTAAATGTGTTTATAAAAAAAGGTTCAATTATATTTTTTAAATAATTATAAAATAAAAAATTCAATATGTTATTATAATTGTATATTTTTTATTAATATATATATATTTGTAATTATTTATAATATATTTTAAATACTCTTACATATACATAAAAAATCAATCAAATAATTAATTTCTACAATTTATGTTATATTTTTTAGAAATATTCATTCATTTAGATTAATAATAATATTTTAAAAGTTAATAATAAATTTTACATTTAGTTATTTATTAATTAATTTTTTTTTGATATTCAATCCATATAATTTATACATCTATATAGTAATTTAGTAATATATTGTTATATATATTAGTACTTAAAATTATTTTTTAATGTAATTATTAAAAAAATCATTTTAATTTTAAATTTTAAAAATCTATAATATATTTTAGAATAATTTTTAGAAAATATTACTATTTTGAAATTTATTATTCTTATTTATAAATTTATAAATAAGATGAATATATTTATTATTAATAATAATACACTATTATAATTACCTTATATAATATTAATACATTTATAGTAGTATTTATAGATTTATTAAAAA
Organism: Viscum album; assembly: GCA_963277665.1. Taxonomy (NCBI): domain Eukaryota; kingdom Viridiplantae; phylum Streptophyta; class Magnoliopsida; order Santalales; family Viscaceae; genus Viscum; species Viscum album. Next base: position 769,794,601 of record OY728136.1, read on the forward strand.
AATTATTATAAAATATATTCATATATTTATTATTTATACTCATTATATTTATGATTCATAATATTAATACATTTGTTATAATTTTATTGGAAATATTATAATATAAAATTTTAATAAATTTTTATTTACATAAAATTTTGGGGTTCTTCTAGGGGTGATTTTGCAGCATCAGATCTCTCCGTCAGTGTGATACAAATTTTGATATTGGGATTCTTGATTTTTAATGGAATTTTTTGGGTATAATGTTATTGATCCTGAGATTTTTATTTTTGGTCCATGATAGAATCTCATAGTTAGGTTGATGTTTTAAATATAGTTTGTGTATAAGAGAATAATAATGTTTCCCTAGGTATTTTTGTATTTTTTTGGTTTGGTGGGTGGTTCCTCTACCTCACAAATAGATAGGTCTCCTTAAAGGATCATTAGGAAGTGTGGAATTAGTAATTGTTCAACCTCTGAAGCTTCCATATCATTGTGTCATGGTCTTTATAATAATTCCAATATATGTTGAATTTCCATGTGGAAATGTATAAATTCATGGATGTTTATAGATATAGTTAACTGCTTTAAAATGTTTCTATATTGGTTAGAGGTTTTCCCATATTTTATTATCTTCTACGGATTTTAAGGGGAGATCCTGGAGTTATAGATCGATCAGTCTAGTTATAATAAATCTATGTATTTATTACTGGAATTTAAATTTTAATGATTAAAATAATACATACATGAAATCATTGGTCAAAATTCATGGTTCAATATGGTTTTATTGAACCCTAAAATTCTATATGAAATTTGATATTATATTTTAATTTCAATTAAAATGGGAAATGTTACTAAATATATTTTCATTATCTATTTTTAAGGGTTGCATTTGAAGTTAAAATAAGTTTCACTCTAATTCTATTTTTTTTCTGTACACCAGAATTTGATGATAGACTAAATATTGATTATAAAAGGGTTCCCCCTTTCTGTTCTTCTTTTTTTGTATTGGGCCTCTAAAGGCCAATAATAGGATTGATCATGTATACTAAAATTATAAAATGAGGGTCATGATTTGATCATAACTAAATAAAGGAGTGTAATCATAAAATGATGATATTTATCAAGCCTTTCATGACCAACAATAAGGTGAATTCAAAGGCACACAGAAGAAATCTCGTGCTCTTAGTGAAGGATCTTCTACGCCTATAATTTTAATAGGTAAAGTTGGTTGTATATAGGGTCCTATGGATATTGGGATTATTGTAAAATCATCCCAAGATAAATGGATTCCATTTATGGAAGCATTATACAAGTTTTTGAGAATGATTTTGATAGTGTGGAATCTTATGATAGCCATAACAAAAAATATTTTTCTACTTAGTAAAGTGTTAACTATGATATATGGTTGAAATATAAATTGGTTGTAGTCAAGAATCAGAATTGTAAAATTAAATTGTTTGATATATCTTATAATACAAGAATATATTCCTTCATACTTTTTCAAGATATAATAGGTTATTCTAGTTTATGGAATGAAAATTATGATGCTAAAGCTCCTCCAACTCAAGAAAATTATCCTTAAATTATTCCTAATTTTAATAAACCTTCATTGGGTTATTTTTATCAAAATATTCATAATAATAAATAAAAGAACTATTCTATTCCTGTTTTAGAATGTGGTGGGTAAAATAATGGTTTTAATAATGACTATACATATATTAATGTTTTGGTAATGATAGAGGGTGTTGTGATTAATCTATTTTGTAGTAAGAATGTTCCCCCTTATGATGAGTTAGGTTGGGTGTCTTATTTTAATTATCATCATACTATAACTACCAAGTGGAAGGTTGAATTATATGTCATCACTATGTGCAGTGGTGGTCCTACCTCTTTCAAAGATGCACTCCGATCTGGAAAAGGGAAGGCAGATGATTTCACCCCCTTTCCCTCAAAGTGAAGGCCGAGTAAGGACTATTCTAACACACCTCATACTGTGTCTACCCGATCTTCAAGGCTATTTGGAAAACTCAATACTGATATTCTTGAGATCTTCAATCAGGGTAACTCTCAATCAGAATGGGAAATTGTTGATGGCTCTAATTATGAGAATGACATGTCTTATTATGATTTGTAACATTATTCTTGATGGATGAGGGTGAGTACCTTTTTTTGACCCCACCCATCTTCTCTATACCTTTTATTTTATATTAATAAATGGTCACTATAAAAACCCAAAAAAATCATTAATGAAAATTAATCTTGGTCTATTTCAATTTCTTTTATGGTTATATAAAATGTATTCACTTATTTGGTTTTAGGTTTCTGTATTTTAAAATACTATTAAGAATTGTAACTGTTGCTAATGATCCGTTGAACAGTAATCACATTATTAGTATAAATATAGGGCTTTAACAAATGAAATTTACTTAGACAAAGGAAGTGATGGCCTCATACAGTATAATTTACCTATACAAAGCCTATTTTTTGGAGCTTGGATAGGAGGTGGCATCATTGGGCTTCTCTCTTGACCAACCCCAAGCCGAACTTGAACACATTAAGCTTGAGCAGAACTGACTACGGGAGAAGTGGAAGTTAATAGAGATTACCACCCAATCGATGTTATCCGAGCCCCCTAAGAGTCTATCACCATCCACATCTTACCATTAGGTATTATGAAGGTGTTATAAGGGGTTATGTAACAATACCCTAGCACTATGACTCTGTACATTATTTTTGTATAAAGAATGTGCATTCCTTTTATTATTATTACTTTGTAAATAGTTTTTTTTTTAAATAGTATTTTTAGTTAATATTCAACTAAGAAATCTATTTTGATGAATTAATCGATTTTTTAATTAAATAATATTTTAATAAATTATTATTATTATTATTAAATTAATTTTTATTAAATATAAATTATCATATAATTTCATGAATGCAATTGTAATATTCATTAATGTTTGAAAGCTGTTTATGTCAAAACTCATGAATTTTTAGTAAATGTAAGTTTGAATTTTAAAAGTAAAAATTCACATATTTATAAAATTATTTTGATAAAATGAATATTTTTTTGTAATCAGGATGTGAAAATTATTCAACGGTTAATTTTTCATAATTTTCTAAGACAAACGAATTTTTGGGTAAAAATTAAATACCGTTTAAATATATAATCTGTTTTATGACATCATAATGAACAAATAGTTATGTAATAAAATACTATAAACATTATGTTCGGTCAATATTTTTTTTGCCAATAAAATAAAGTAATTTTTGGTTTATTTGATTTATTTTAAAGTGTTTTAGTAAACCCTTCAAGGTTTATAATACATTTTTTCTTTTTAAATTGTTTTCCTTGAGAGTGTGACTCACCTGAACATAGGAAACCCTATTATTTTAAAAAATTTGGACATTGGACTTATAAAATATTTTTCCCACTCCCCATTGAAAAAAACCATGGGCAAAAACCATTGGGTTGTTTGTGGTTTTGATTAGTTTAATGTGTGGTGTCCCAAACCTAAATAATAAAGAATTCCCCCTCCCTTCCTATATAAACCCACCCAATCTCTTCCTTCCTCTTCACCCAATTCCGTTGGAGTTCATCCAACCTCTTCCCTTATCTCTCTATAATCGTCTCAAGGTGCTCCAATCTCCCAAGAAGCCTCCCTCAAGCCTCACTCAATCCTTTGGGATCACACTTCCAAGTAAGGGATTCCCACTTTCTTTATTTATGTCCATGTTTTCTTATATTGTTATGCCCTTTTATTTTTAATTATAAATTTTGGGGTATTATTTCAAACCTCCCCCATACATCCCTATTCCTTTTTTTAATAACGAGATATCCCCTTTCTATCTCATTAATGCCTTCAATGTATACCCATTACCTCTCTCCTCATTTACATTCAAGTAATATTTCTGTATCATTAATCTGAATTCTATTACAATTATTGGGACATATATCTATATGAACCCATTACATTTCATTTCATGTCCATGTGATTAGACACCCCTTTCTTTCTCATCAACCATTTTTATGAGTTCTTATGTCATGTCGTTATCCTACCAAAGTTGCACCGTGATTTTCCAAGCCAAAGTCATTGTATATTGAATACCATGCCCACTTATTTATCAATGGTATTCACATTTATACACATTTAATTATTGTTTAAAGAGTTTCATGTATTAATCCACACAAATTTATCATGGAATAAATGAGGATGTTTAATGAATCTAGGTTTTATGATCCATGTGGCACACTTATGCATGAAATGAAATGTTTAAGAAGGGTGCACCCTAGTAGCGCTCCAATGAATTGGGTATAGTATAGTATCATGATACGTCATCTGCAATGGTTGTTGACACATGATAATTAAAGTCCAATGAGGTTTTACTCATTATTCATGTTCAATGAGGGTTTACTCATGCTCCATGTGCAATGAGATTTGGCTCATGCTAATTCTATGTTAATTGTTGCTGCCACATTTCCATGTTATGATTATCAAGCTTTATCATGCCTTTATGTTCATGTTTCTCTTGTGATCCATTGATATGCCTATTTTCTATCATGTATTGTATTCCTCATGTTATTACATGTTTATTCTCTTATTGGGCTTTATAGATCACCCTTTTTTATACATGTCTGCAGGTTATCCCATGAAATGCTAAGTATGAGGGAATGTAGTGGTCATGTAAAGAAAGTTTTCAATACAAATGTTGTATTTCAGGTTTTAATTTTTTATGTAATGATCTATAACCCCAAAGACACTAGAACAATTTATCTTCTCTGTTGTATCAAGTGAATTTTATGTAATAAATCATGTCTAAGTGTGTCACAAAATGAAGGGTTGTTATATTCACGAGCTTAGCTTCTGACAATACTTGCTGGGTATATGTCATCACTATGAATGATTTAGGTTATGTTGCAATGACATGTTATGGTTCACTTGATGGTTAGTTTAATATGACTCCATAAATTGGTATAAATCACTTTGTTTTATGAATACCTTCTATATAACATGGAATGATAAAAATCTTATAGTTATGGAAAAACATACCAAATTTATTTTTTACAACATCTAGTCATTGATATTAAAAATCCCATGAATCCAAAATAGGAAGTAACAAGGGTAAAAGGATCGAGTATAATTCATCATCATTCTCAGTTCACCATAATTTTGGTAAATTAAAAATTATTATGAATCTTTCTACCTTCATTTATATTCCTTACTCTCTACATGTTCCTTATGATTGGGAGGGGACATTGGTTTCTGGGAAATTTTTAGTAAAACATTCCATATTTCCTTATATAGAAATAGTGACTTCCAACATTGATTATTTTTTCATGGTCGGGGATTATAATGAACAATAAAATCTTTGAAAATCCCTTAAAACATGGATAATTGGACGACATACATGTGGATGTTGGGGTTCGGGGGGTCAATCAAAATTTATTCCTTTAATTTCATGAGTAGTTTTATAAAACAAATTGTCCTATATTAAGTGCTCTTCCTTTTTTATGGTTTTGGTTCTACTTTCTTTTATATAATTTTTTGTTTCTTTGATACATATTCTATTGAAGGAGAGATCTAGATCACCACTCATTTTATTAAGAAGGGATAAATTTGTGTTATGATCCTATCTTTACATCAGGTTTTCTTTAATGTTTTCATTCATTTTACCATGGAAAATTGAGTCCCTTTCTATATTTTAGATCTTCTAATTAGGGTAGGAATGAAATGTATGAGTCCTATACTCTCCAATATTCTTTGGTTTTCATTATAATGGGGAATACACCACATATTTATTAAAAAAAACATTTAATCATATAATTGATAATAGTTTTTTTATTATTCATTAAATTAAAATAATAATTATTTAGTATTCATACAATTTATTATTCATAATGTTAGTGAATATATTAAAACATTAATTATTTATAATATTTAAAATTCACTATAATTGTTTTTATTAATTATATTTATACTTTTAATAAAATATTTATTTTTCATAAATTATATTCATATAGTATTAGTATTATTTATACATGTATTAATAAATTCATTATTCATAATTTTTATATATATTATCTTTCCATATATATTTATTATTATTAAAACATTTATAAATACTATTTTTATTTATTCATAACATTTAATGAATTAATAATATTAACTAGGTATATATATACACACGCCTTTGTTGTTCAAATATCTCATATCTAATTTGTTTTATATATATAGGCTCACGCATACACACAAAAATTCATACCCAAAATCACATTTCACCTTGTACATGTATAGTGTATATAAACATACATACACACATAGGCACAATGAAAAATACATTTATAATGTAAGTCTGGGTATATATATAACTAAAATATTATATGTATATATTATATTGCATGGAAATATTACTTAATTTAACATAAATTGAGATTGCCAAATTTTTGTATATATATTAGCATTTTATAAATATTATTAATAACATAATCATTTATATTTAATTATCCACAATATAATTAATTTATGAAACCCAAATTTAACTAATCCATTTTTTATAAACTAAAATACACACACATATATATGATCATGTGTTTTAATATTATTTTAAAAAAATCAAAATTTTTCTTTAAATTTTCATAATAAATGTAATTTAAAAATATAATATATTGATTAGTTATTTAAATAAAATTAATTGTAATATTGGTTTTTCCAATTTATAAAATTTATAAAATTTATATTTTAATTAAATAAAATGTATTTAATATTTAAAAATTCAACTATATATTTTATTAATTAAAACATAATCATTCATTTAAATAATAAATAATATTTTTAATGATACAGAAAAAGAAAATTAAATATATATAACAAATGTAAAAATTATATATATATATATATATATATATCATTATTAATTTTATGTTAATATATAGAATTCGTACTAATTTTTAATTTTTCTATATAAAATTATTATTATTATATATATATTTTTAAATTTAGTGATTTATATAGTATTTATTTAATCAGTTCTCATTTGAACAAATATATTAATCACCTCCCCACCTACACTCATACCAATAATGGTAGAAATAATGTGAATGAGTGACCCCTGATGTTGGCCTCTAATACCAGAAAATGGTGGATACCAGCATCGAGGGTATAAAACACATATATGGGAGGAATTTCCCTTATAAAAAAATATAAGGGAAAGAGATAAGGGGATGTAAACCTATCCATGCAAAATAATCACCATTCTAGATAGAAAATTCCACATCTCGAATGATACTAATATATAAAATACATCGTAATAATAATATATATGAAATTGTAAATCTAGACTCAAAACCATCCACCAACATAGTCCAAAGTACTTGAATAGAAGCTCCAAATTGTGGTGATGTATCATGAGAATGACTTAAAAACTGTGGTGGGGTGTGAACTTGAGAGAAAATAGTAAGACAATCATTCAAAATAAAACATACATTTGAATTTAATAATTATTAAATAGTAATTATAATTGAAAACTAATCAAGGAATAATCACAAACAAATGAAAAAAACAAGACCATTTATGAAACAAAATCCATAATTCCGTTTCTACATTACCCACATCCTCAATAATTACCACCATCATCACAAAAAAACCACAATTACAATTCCATCCCAATAACAGTTCCATCTCTATCCTTATCACCATCCTCTCATCTCCAAACTTTCTAGTTGATATCTAGATAAAATCAAACTATTACTGAGCTATTTAGAACTCCCCACACATATTTATGGTGGATGTGATAATGAAAACATATCAAGCACATACTAAAATCACATATCCACAAACCATATCATCCATTCAATAATAACAATAATTTTATAATATATACCATTCACGCACCTTGCATAATATATCACCAACACACAACTATTAATATAGTGTATCATAATCACGTAGAGAGTATATATCATACCCTATGCATTCAATAAAATTTATCACCCTCTTGATCATTTTATTATATCATAATAACTATCATCCTAACTCACATAGATCATATTCAAACCATATTTGTATTCACTATTAAGGAAAAAAATTCATTTATCTATTTCCCTTAAAAATTCATTTATTAATCAATAAACATATTATTACCACCATGATCAATTAAAATTTATATTATCTATGGTATATTAAAACCTACTATATTATACAATAAATTCATGTTGAATTTTTTCTATTCCAATTCGTTACTCATCAACCATTTCTTATTTCTTACACATCATTTTGTAATCCATTAATCATTTAAATTTACAAATACATATATATAGAAATATCTTACCCATTATAATTTATGTAAGTAAACCCATAAAAATATGTAACTTAAAATCCCCATTGAACATGTTACTAGTTTATCAGTATCTAGGAGGGTTCTTAACCGATAATAATAACCATCATTTACCCCCTTGTTTTTATCTAATTATTAGCTCATCATATATATCATTAATTTAAATTTCCATCTATTTTATCATTCATCATTTATATTGTTTTTTTATTATTTATTTTTTCTATAAACATGTAATAAATATTATGTATCACAATATTGCACTCCCATTCATTTTATGGTGAACCAGAAGAAATAATATAATCAAGAATCAATTATTTTCATCAATATGATTAAATTTTTTCCCAAAATATCCCATTTTCATTACCATATTTAAATTATTAGTCAATTGTGTTTATGAAAAGGTTATTTATAATAACTAAATTGTAACTAAATCACCTAGAGAAATTATTAATAATCCATGAATATCCAATACTATGATATGTAAAAAACACTTGTAATATCAATCTTAAAATACCATGTCGCACTTCTGAGTCTAGCATTCCATTATTAGTTTCATCCTCTTTTAATATGATTTAAAATATTATTTTCCCAATACATATAAACTAACAACACCCAATAAAAATGATGAATAAATATAAAAGGAGAAAAATATTTCATGTATGCATGGAATCTTAATAGGTTTATTCAACCACATTACTCATGATGATAGAAGACATGTCTAGAAATCACTTAAATTTATAAACCCAGATACCCCCCAAAATGAAGACAAATTTTGAACAAAAATTATTCTAAAATATTCTATATAAATCATCAAATAAAATGAGGAAACAATAACTAATGTTTACATAATATAAGAATCCACATAGTTTGAAAAAATTATCCTAAGAGAGGCCTTAAAATAAAAAAAGTATCAAAGTATGGAAACTGGGTCAAACAGGGTATATAGATAAACCACAATTCATTAGGAAAATATAATAGGCCAATTACCTAGAATAGACATACTTAGAAAATCCATAAGGGATTCAGTAAAGTGAGATACAAAATTCTAACATTAAAAATGTCAAACTCCCCCTATTTCTCTAATGACTATTCCTCCCATTTGACACAGGGTTGAAAACCATAACTTGAACCCCCACAATATAATAAAATTACCCTAGTTCTTTATACTCAGCACACTATGTCATATGGAATGGTGAGATATGGTATATTTTTCCGTCCCCCATCACATGAAATTCAACATCACTTAATCATCTACATAAACTCAACACCATTCTATTAAAAAAATTAAAAACATGATAATTCAATGGTATTTATTTCATACAAGTGATATATCAATTCCAAAAATCATCCAAAATATCTACATAAGTTTTTTTAATTTTTTTATACCATAGAAACAAGAGAACCTACCTTCACCTAGAATATAACATAACTTGTCTAAGGGTATTTTGTTTACCCTTGAAAGTGAATCACAAGTACTATGGCTGCCTAATGTTGGGAGTAGAAACCTACCTATGAGATGAAACAACATGATGTTAGAATTTTAATACCTACCTATGATGGGAGATTCACCCATATTCAAGGTACCATCAATAAAATAAAATTTACACTAACCCATATACTCAAAATCTGGATATGTGAGGATGACTTCAATGTTACATAATATGTGGTTACTACATAATGGCTAAAAATGACAATTTCACCACTATAAATTCAAAATATATCAAAAAAAATATTTTATTTTTAATATCCGAATAATTTCCAATTTTACAAAATCATTATACAAATCTAAATACTACTTTCATAATTTTAATAAACTTCCATAAAACAACATTTAAAAATCCAAGAAGACAAAAAACCTAATAATTGCAAGGTAAACACCACTAAACATCCCATCATCCCTGAATTATGATAGGAAATTTCATAAGGAAATTCAAAACAATTAGTTTATAAATATCTCAAACAATTCATGTCCTCATGACTTTATAATAAAACCTGATGAAAAAAAAATCGATTCCCGGATAGCGGAATACGAAACATGAACCATCACCTTAAAATCAACCTAAGGACTAGAATTCCATGGAATTTATCAGGAACTATATAAAAAATAACACAATATACCAATCATTCAGAGACACCTCTCAAAAGTATTGATTCACTTGAGAGACCATCTTCCAGATCCATGGAACAACTCTTCCAAAAATAAGAACACAAGGGAAGCTCAATGAACGTGGGAGATAACTCTTAAAAAATAATAATTCCACAGATAGAATATATCACCAACCACCAATTTCACATTGATATCAATTCAAAATAATTTCCACTCCATCATTATTCTATAATATTTCAAAATAAGGAAGCTAAAATGTTACACAAGATATCATTTAATTTACCAATATTTCAAAAATTATATATTTTTTAAAAAATAGTTTATGATACACTATAATGATTAAGTTGAAAGTGTAGTTTACACCCAAAAAATTTCAACATCTTCCTATTAGAGACTAAGAAGCATGTGGAATATTATGATAGTTCAATTATTATTTTCTATAGTATTACATTGGGAAAAAATATGCTCACCAGAAATAGGGAACCTCAATATCCTTAGTACTAGATCATCAAGTCATGCTATTTCTTTTAAAGATCACCTAAATTACTTCCATATAATATTTGGTTCATAACTTGGGTAATTGAACTCAACCCTCCCCACTTCTCGAGAGGGGCCTACACTAAATACCCACCTATAGATAAATGTTTCTCCAAGATCTATGCTCGATCTCTCACCCATTTCCAATGTATCGTCTACAAAGACAAGAAAAGTTACTGAATTTATGTCCTCAAATTGGACTCAAAATTATAAACCCATTCTTTAACATCATTTATAAATCATTTAATATTCCTTATAAAATACATTAAATTAAAACCATGGCTATACACACTCTTTTCCCTTACTGAATATCAAAAACCTCATTCGTACGATCAAACATCTACAAATTGGAAAAATAAATTACCAAATAATATTTTAAGAAATTTCAATCCATACAACTCTTATAGGAAACTTTTATTTCCATACCACCATAATTATACATGTTTATAAAATATCTTGTACACCAAAAGAACTAGGAGAATCCATAGATTCATTTCCAAAAAAAATGAAAACATTACTTCTGCAATCTAATCCTTGAAAATTGGGTTAAAGGATCCACTGGAGAATTTTGGTACTTATTTACACTAAAATTTCACCAAGAAAATCATCCCAGGAATCAACCATCTATTTTCCAAACCAAAAATAACAATGATGTTTCAACAACAGGTCCAAATATTAACTAAAAATAGTATTATAGAAACCATCACAAAAGACATCAAATTCATAGAAAACAATAATATTTACCGGGATAAATTAATCAACCCATCTACTACTATTCCCAACCAAATATAAAACTATTCCAACCACTATGTGACATATTACATAAATTTAATAATATTAAAATGAAACATATTCAAAATCAATCAGTTAAAAAATCAAAAATATGATATAAATTCAAAAGATAAACACAATTAAATAAATATAATAGCCTAGGATTTTTATACATAGATAATACATATTTATATACAAATATTACGTATTTTACAAAAACACATGCATGAGGATCATAAATTTATATTTCCTTTGGAAAAAACCTAAAAAACTGTTACATTATAGTCTCAAATCATCTCTAATACTGTTCCTTATAAATACAACTCTTCTTATAAATATAACACATAATACATATCATAATATCTTTTGTAAAATAAACATAATAATTAAAGATACTAAACGATGATTAAGGTTAAATAAGAGAAATAAATAAATATAACATGAGAATAAGAAAAGAAAATAATAACCTATATATAAAAAATAAAAATATTTAGTAATGGGATAATGATTTATAGTTCATAATCGATTAACAATAAGGAAATCAAAGAACATGATCCATGAGAGTGTGACAATAAAATAATACATGCAATTATCTCATACACATAAACATTAAAAAATATTCACTTAGTTATCAAGGATCATTTCGAAAACTGTATTACTGGAATGGAATAACACCCTAAGCTAACATAGTAGGAAAGGTTCACTCCCAAGACCATTATAGCTGGAAAGTTCCTGTATTGACTTGGGTTCACTCCCCATTCCATTCATTCATGTATCATGTGATATAAATAATTAACCATTATATTGGAGGTATATATTAGGACCACCCAAAACATAATAAAAATCATATGTATGTGTGCACAAAAATCATAAAAACTTCATCATATCATATCCCATGAAAAAAATGGGTCCTATGAAGATTTCATCATAACCTGTGGAAAAGAAACATGTTTCAGAATAAATTTATCATAGATTAACCCATGAAAAAATAGATTTCATAATCCATTAATCATTATATTTTATGACAACCCATGTAAATTTATTGTATTCCATAAATATATTTTTATAAAAAACATAAACCATTTAGTGGAATAATATGAATGGTTTTATTTGTTCATATCCCCAGTAAATAAAAAATAACATCAAAGGATTTCATCAGAGTGGGAAAACTATTTTCAAATATCTCCTACAATATTTCGTGAGGAAAATAAAAAGTCTACTTGAAAAAAAAAATTAAAACGTTAAACATTTTCAAAATTCATTTCTTTTAAAATAATCTATAAATATCATTCAAAAACAATTCTTGAGATAAATATCATATCCACTTGAAAAACACTTTTTAAAACATGAATCATTTTCCAAATAATTTTCATTAGAAATTATATTTAATGTTCATTTAAAAGCAACTCTTGAGGAAAATATACCTTCAACATGAAAAAAAAACATTTTAAAACATAAAATATTTTCAAAACCCTTTTCTTCAAAAATAATATTTAAATATAATTTAAAATAAAATCTTGGGGAAGAAAAATATTGTTTAAAATTTTAATTTTTAAAACTAAAATATTCATATAATATTTTGGAAATGATTTTAAATAAAACTAAATTAGAGAACATATAATGGAATCTTTAAAATATTTTTATGTCTAAAAGATATAAAATTACATACATGTCGTAGATGTTAATGTAAGGAGTTTTTTCACATTTTTGATTAATTCCAAACGAGAATTGTATAGAAATTGACATGAACTGTACTTTAAACATTTTTTGTAATAATTTAAAAAACTGTAAAAATATCATTAATCAATAATTTTTAGGATGGTAAATACATTTTTAAAAAAATATTAGAATCCATGGTTTGGGATGGAAATGATTTTCCAACTAAAGGGATAAATAATGTTGGTTTTCATAAAAATATTATTTTGATCTATTAAATCGTAAATAGAGGAAATTACTGGTGAAACATATAATCTCATTACATAATCACATGATATAAAATTCATGAGTTTATTTATAGACGTATTATAAGGACCCGACCTTAAACATTACTTATTATTGAATTAAAAGAATAATTGAAATAGAGGATCTTTTCAGGTTTAGAGTTTTAGAGAATTAGATCATAAATCATTCATTACATTCCACATTTAATGAAATTAGTTAAATAAAAGATAGTATTCATTTTTTCTTATCGATAGAAATATATTTAAAACAAAACATGGATTCTTTCATGACACTTACTTGACCTTATCATCACATAATGTACCTTTCCCTTGACCTATGAAAAACATTTCAAAAAACAAGGGATGAGCATAAAAAGCTCAATAAGGGATATAAAAGTACGAAATGAAAACAATAGTCCATGTATGGAATCATAATTTACTCATAAAACATAATCACTTTAAAATTCCTCTTCAAATCTTGAATAAATCATAGAAATCATAAGACATAAAGGTAACTTGAGGCATTCATAACATTCTTACGTAGGGAGTAACCCTCTTGGTTACGTTTAGAATACCCATTACAGTATACTCCCTAAATATCTTTGGAGAAACCTTAACGTTTAACTCCTTCACATTACCCAATGCATTGGAGAGTTATATCGGGCTCACCTGCCCTTAGTTTATCACAAAACCACCCTTCTTCATAACAATTCCCAAGAACCATAACATAATCGTATCACATAAAACATGCATAAAGGAAACATAACATTTCCACATTTCAATCACAAGATATCAATACAACACATTTATATAATAAAAACATTATGAAAATCATTTTCAATACCAAAATAAAAGAAAATTAAAACATGGTATTTATTTTCCATTAGAAAAAGGTTATGGCTTGTAGAGGAAGCCAAAACTCAAATAATGGTCATGGTGGAAGAGAAGTAATTATCACCGCATACGTACGACAAATAAAAACATTCCCTTTTGTCGTTTAGAGAACACTTCGTATAAAAAAGATTCCTTTTGAATAAACGTAGAAGTTAAAGGGGTTTATACACTGTATAAAATAAAGTTGTGTATAAAACAAAATATGCCTCAATTAAAGGAGATTGAGACGAAGTCCCTTACAAAAATGGTATCCTTGGATTAAGGATAAATCAATTACATAATTATGTGTGACAAATGAATACACCAAATATAAGTGGATATTAAGTGTAAAAGAACCAGAGTTCATTCACACATATTCATAGAACGACAAATTCATGGATTACAAGTTTATCCCAAAGAATCAAAATTGGGTTAAGAAGTTCCCTTGCAAAAATTTGACAGCCTAACAGCGTCACTTCAAACTTCAGAAAATGCGTTGATGAGAGATAAAAAGGGTATCTCATCACTTGGAAATAAAATTTACATCAATAAGGATATAGAAGAACATATCCCAACATTACAATATGTAAATTAAAAGACCCAACAAAATAAGCCTTTTAAAAAGAGGAGGGTGAAAAGTTCCCTTACCAACTTGGGTATCTTTCGAAACATACACCCCTTGAATGAAGGACAATACAACATTGATGTAAATAATCATAAATGAAAGTATATTATACAAAGAGTAGAATAATGGGAAGTACATATACCACTCAAAGGAAATGGTGGAAAATTTAGCATAAATATCACGGGAATAAAAGTGAGATGAAAAATCCCATATGAAAACTCGACAGCCTAACGGCGCCACATAAAACTTCCAAAAATTGATTTATGAGATCAAATAGGGTCTCTCATAATATTAACATAAAATGTACAGAATGTGGAATATAAAATAACATCCGACAACATAACAAAGAGGAGCTTAAATTAAGTTACATAAAAAAGAGTACTTAAAAAGAAAGAGAGAGGTAAGATCTCTTACGAAAATTCGGCAGCCTAACGGTGCCAATCAAAACGTCCAAAATGGATTGATGAGAGAAAATAGGGTCTCTCATCATATGAACATAAAAAATACAGTAATATTAATATAAAATAACATCCCAATCATATAAAATATGAGATTAAAATGAATGACATAAAAGAGTGTACTTAAAAAGAATGAGAGGGGTCGGTTCCCTTACGAAAATTCAGCCGCCTAACGACGCCACTTAAAAATTCTAAAAATGAATTGATGAGAGTAATAGGGGGTATCTCATCATACGAAAATACAAATTACTTTATGGTTAATATAAAATAACATCATCCAACATAACAACATGGAGCATAAATGAAATGACATAAAAGAGGGTACTTGAAAAGAAAGAGAGAGGTCAGATCCCTTACCTCAAGTCTGTCTTGTCTTGTTCGTTTATTTGTATTCCTGAATAATAAACTTTGGTCAATTTATAATTTCTTAAGGTCCTAATTTAAATACTAGTATTCAGTTAATATCACATATTACAATGTTATAATAATTGGTTAATAATGTGAGTTCATATCAGACGTTTTTCTCGATGTTTGGTACATGAGTCAAAAATGAACTTGTTTGAAAATGATTGTCCATGTAGTTATAAGTACATCATCTCCAGAATATCATTAATGATTTAAATATCATATATATCCTGTAAATATTCATTTTATACTATTCCATGACATTTGGAGATAAAATTAAATGAAATGCACCGTTCATGGAGACGGTAGGCCGTACGTACGCATGAACACTACATTCATTTCTTTGTCATATTAATGGAATTAAAAAACTAATTGAGAGACATATATATTATAATTCCAGTATAATATATATGTTTTATATGTCACATAAGTTCATTAATTTTATTTCTTTACACATTCCATTTATTTCATGAACGAGTCACATCACTTGAGGGGGCGGTAGTCCGCACTTCCTCATATGAAATTATCGCATTTGCACAACATGCAAAGAATAAAGGTATGATTTAAATATAAAATACATAATCATATATAAAACATAAATACCATATATATTATATATAAAATATAGTGACACCATAATGGCCACCTTTATAGGTGTTAAAAGAATATTGAACAAACATTGTTTCGTGGGGCAGTAATTCGCCATCCACAGAAACAGTATGTTCATTAACCATTAGACGGATTTGTGTGTAAGTGTAGTACTAATAATTCTTATAAAATCATCCTATTATATTTAAGATACTGGTTTTGTTACAAAATAAATGAATAAAAAGAGTTTAGGGGTTTGCAGATCAAAATAAAACAAAAGAACACAAGTGAAGACATTACCTTTAAATCGGGTAACTCCTCTTGGTTTGAACCCAAAAAGTTTCTTGAAGAGAATTCTGCCAAATGTTAGGCTTAAATGATGAATATAGGGATGTGGAGAGATTAAATGTTCCGGGGTTGGCCGAGCCAAAGGCTTGAGAGGTGTGGGTAAGGTGGTAGAGGTGGGGGCCTTTTATAAGAGAAGAAGAGGGGCACTCTTGGAAAGTTATAAAATATTACTTTATTATAAAATGATTTTCGGATTTTAAAGATTAAAAATGATATATTTAGAGGATAAGGTGATAAGGTTTTGAAATCCACACATCCAATAGGTTTTTGATAAGTTTAGGTCTTAGATTTTACATTATCATTTCATTTTATTTAAATCGTTAAATAATGAGGTAATCGCTGCATCATCATGGTGTCATAAATAATTTAATTTTTTAATGTCTAAAAATTATAAAAAAAATAAATATGTAGAAAATATTTTTATCTTTATAATGAATATTTATAGTAAAAAATATGACTTGTATAACCCCATTAAAAATTGTTTTAGTAAAACAACACATGTTTTTGACATTTTTATTTTTACATTAAATAAGAATTTTTTAATGTCATTTTCCTACCAAAGTGGATCCATGGGGTCCCCAAGTTTACCCATGGATTGTCTTAGACGACCATGAAACATCCAATAAGGGTAGTATATGTGTCAAGGTCATTTCATAATATTAAAAAATTATTTTTACCTTAAATTACACTAATTACCTCTAATCGCGATTAAAAACTTAAAAGTTGCTATTCACCAAAAAATTATTTTAATCCCATTGAACCACATTTTACTTATTAATGAAAACAATTTATGTCGGATTTTTGAAATTCAAATCATAGAAGTGGTAAAGTTTCATTTAAACGAAAAAATCAGTTTTTAAACTACCACTTAGTGGTTTTACTATTCATAAAAAATTGAAGTTTTTCAGAAAAATACCAAACATTTACACTAAGATATATTTGATATTATGAATTAAAAAATGATGTTTATTTTAAAAAACTCAAAACATATATGTTACATTAATTAATTTAATAATTAATTCCCGATGTCAGAACAAATAACGTGTTTTTATGGAACAATATATATCAAAAGATTGACACTAGTTTAAGTCCAATTTCAAAGTGAAATTAATTCCAATGACCACTATTGGATTAAATGGTAAAAATATATTCTAATTGAACTTTAAAACCATTTAAAAATATGATCTAATCATATAAATAAATTAGATTAAAAAGAGTTTTTGAATAAAAATACAACATTTTTCACTTATTCATTAAAAATGAACTTTATCGTAAAAATACCAAAAAATTACACAAAGTAAATTTTGATGTCCCTATTTTAAAGAAGAATTTTATTTTGTCAAATATGACACATAAAATTTTCAAAAAGTGGATGTAAAAGAGGTTCGTAATCAAAAGGCGGTTAATCGACCTTTTAAAAAAAATTAGAATGTTTACGCTTAAAATCGATTCATTCGGATTTTTAATACTCTAACATTTATTGTAAAAAGTAAAAATATTTTACAAACATATATAATCATTTTGTAGTTAGTTTTGTTCATTCCCGTCACTACAACGGCTCGGTGTTAACTACCATTTAAAATAAAATTATTTTATTATTAGAGTGCAACGTAAGATTTAAAAGGAACTCGTTGTTGTGTATTGGGTAAGCCATCGAGCATAGAGTTCCCTTTAAATTAATATTAAAATTTTATTCACAAATAGGGATAAATATAAAAATGTCATATTCTTTATTTACCTGGGGTGTTACATCCTCTCCCCCTTTTTAGAATTGCGTCCTTGAAATTTTAAAATTGGGCTCGAAAACTTCATTGAATGTCCTACATCAGAACATGACTCGGTAAAACAGTCAATTTAAAAGAAAGAAAGAGAAGTACAGAGGTCACTCGAGTTAACCCATACTAGGATTCCAAGTATGAAAATATGGATATGGAAGAAAAAACAAAGTGTCATGTTCTGTTGGAGAGTGATAGTAAACATGTCTAGGAGAATGTTAACCACAAGAAAATCAAAAACTTAGGATGGGTTAAACAGTATTCGATTCCCCAGTTAGAAATGTTAATAGACAACATTTTTGTTTTAAGTTAATTTTCATTGAGGAATTTATTTTTGATCTTAAGGAATCATACTTGTCATGTTGACTTTTAACTTTTACTAGATTTCTTACACAAACTCATACTTTCCCCAAATGATGAGTATTTAGGAAGACTTGTTCACATTAAGAGTACTATAATCAACTTCTTGAGAATCACCTAATCCAAAAAATAGAACTATATATTTCCCATGTCTTTAAACCCTTACCAAAACCAAAATTGTTAGAACAAGATCAGATAATCTAGAAAAGTATAACCCTTTATAAAAAGAAAATCTATTCTTAATCTCCAAAATTTGTCCAACAAAACCCAAAGTTCAACGAGGACCATTTGATAAACAATTTTTTCATAAAATTTTTCAATGTAAAAAAAAATAAGTTTGAAACCCAAATATTTGAAGGATTTAGTCACATAGTATTCCAAGGTAAAAATTAACACTTATCTCCAAATAACATCAGTTCCTCTAAAAGTCTCATATTGAAAAGTAATTAACCTAATCACATATCCTCCATGAAAGGTTAATAATATCCATAGATAACCCAAAATCAACTTACTCTTAATTCATAAAATCATCTAACTAAAAAGAATAAGTCATACTAACCAGGGACCTCATTTAGTCCAGTGGTAGGCGATAAATACTAGTTGCACTTTGGTTGTGGGTTCGATTCCCGCAGCTTTGTCCGACGCGACAGGTTGTCAAACGATATGTGTGTTGTCCTTTTTCCAAAACTATATAATTCTTAAAACATTCCCCAACAACGAGATAAAATCATCAAAAATAACCATAACATAATTTAACCTCAAGATTATCTTATGTCGTTCATATTCCAACATAATGTATAGTAACCCATAATTACCTCAAAAGTAAGGATCATATAAACCCTAATGGTTACCTTTATAATTATTACCTAAACTTCCATGAAGAGTTAGTTCTCTCATACATGATGAATTAGAGAACTCACCAAGGTTAAAGTGGTTGATCATGACTCTTAATGGATGGTTTAGAATAACCATGAGTTTTCTCGTTGAATCCCCCATTTCATCCAGTCTCTTAATCAGAGAACCACCATAGTTTCCTTCAAACCCATTTTCACTTTGGTGCCTGCTAGATCCATCCATTTACTAAAACCAAAAAGGTCAATGTGATTATATCAACAAAATCATCATGTACTAAAGAGGAAGATAAACACTAAGATATACTTATCCAAGTTATCTCAAACTCATTCCAACCTTCAAAATAACAATGACACTATCTAATATAATAACCATTGTGGTTATACAAAACTTGTCACTTATGTTTAAACAACACTCTAACATCTAAATTTATCTAAACCGACCTCTGATACCAACTATAAGGACCCGAACTTGAACATTACTTATTATTGAATTAAATGAATAATTCACATAGAGGATCTTTTCAAGTTTAGAGTTTTAGATAATTAGATCATAAATCATGCATTACATTCCACATTTAAAGAAAGTGGTTACATAAAAGATAGTATTCATTTTTCCCATCGATGGAAAAATATTTAAAACAAAACATAGATTATTTCATGACACTTCCTTGTCCCTATCATCACATCATTTACCTTTCCCTTGACCAGTGAAAAACATTTCAAAAAACATGGGATGAGCATAAAAAGCTCAATAAGGGATATATAAGTATGAAATGAAAACATTAGTCCATGTATGAAATCATACTTTACTCATAAAACATAATCACTTTAACATACCTCTTCAAATCAAGAATAAATCATAGAAATCATAAGACATAAAGGTAACTTGAGGCATTCATAACATTCATACATAGGGAGTAACCCTCTTGGTTACGTTTGGAATACCCATCACAGTATATTCCCTAAATATCTTCGGAGAAACCTTAACGTTTAACTCTGTCACGTTACCCAATGCATTGGAGAGCTATATCAGGCTAACCCACCCTAAGTTTATCACGGAACCACCCATCTTTATAACAATTCCCAAGAACCATAACATAATCGTATCATATAAAACATACATAAAGGAAACATAAAATTTCCACATTTCAATCACAAGATATCAATACAACACATTGATATAATAAAAACATTATGAAAACCATTTTAAATACCAAAATAAAAGAAAAGTAAAACATGGTAAGTCTTTTCCATTAAAAAAATTTTATGGCTTGTAGAGGAAGCCCAAACTCAAATAATGGTCATGGCGGCGAAGAAGTCGTTGTCGCCACATTTGTACGACAAATAAAAACATTCCCTTTTGTCTTTTAGCAAGTGATTATAATAAAAAAGATAACTTTTGAATAAACATATATGTCAAAGGGGTTTATACACCGTATAAAATAAAGTTGTGTACAAAACAAAAATATGCCTCAATGAAAGGAGATTGAGACGAAGTCCCTTACAAAGATGGTATCCTTGGATTAAGGATAAATCAATTACATAATTATGTGTGAAAAAATACATCAAATATAAGTGGATATTATGTGTAAAATAATCAAAGGTCATTCACACATATTCATATAAATACACATTCAAGGAGTACAAGTTTATCCCAAAGAATCAAAATTGGGTCAAGAAGTTCCCTTGCAAAAATTCCACAGCCTAACGGCCTCAATTCAAACTTCAGAAAATGAGTTGATGAGAGATAAAAAGTGTATCTCATCACTTAGAAATAAAATTTAAATAAATAAGGATATAGAAGAACATATCCTAACATTACAATATGTAAATGAAAAGACCCAACAAAATAATTCTTTTAAAAAGAGGAGGGTGAAAAGTTCCCTTACCAACATTGGTAACTTTCGAAACATACACCCCATGAAATAAGGACAATACAAAATTGATGTAAATACTCATAAACAAAATTATATTACAAAAATAGTAGAATAATGGGAAATACATATAACACTCAAAGGAAATGGTGGCAAATGTAGCCTAAATCTCACGGGAATAAAAGTGAGATGAAAAATCCCTTACGAAAACTCGGCAGCCTAACGACGCAACTTAAAACTTCCAAAAATGGATTGATGAGATAAAATAGGATCTCTCATCATATTAACATAAAATGTACATAAAGAGGAATATAAAATTACCTCCCCCAACATAACAAATAGGAGATTCATGTAAGTTACATAAAAAAGAGTACTTAAAAAGAAAGAGATAGGTAGGATCTCTTACAAAAATTCGGCAGCCTAACGGCGCCAATCAAAACTTCCAAAATGGATTGATGAGAGAAAATAAGGTCTCTCATAATATGAACATAAAAATTAATGTAAGATTATTATAAAATAACATCCAAATAATAAGAATGATTTTATTAAAAGGAATGACATAAAAGAGTGTACTTAAAAAGAAAGAGACGGTAAGTTCCCTTACGAAAATTCGGCAGCCTAACATCACCACTTAAAAATTAAAAAATGAATTGATGAGAGTAAGAGGGGGTATATAGTCATATTAAAATAAAAATTACAGTATGTTTAATATAAAATAACATCCTCCAACATAAGAACATGGAGGATAAATGAAATTCCATAAAAGAGGGTACTTGAAAAGAAAGAGAGAGGTCAGATCCCTTACCTCAAGACCAACTTGTCTTGTTCATTTCGTTATATTCCTGAATAATAAACTTTGGTAAATTTAAAATTTCTTAAGTTCCTACTTTAAAGATTATTATTCAGTTCATATCACATATTACAATGTTATAATAATTGGTTAATAATGTGAGTTCATATCAGAAGTTTTTGTCGATGTTTGGTACATGAGTCAAAAATGAACTTGTTTGAAAATGATTGTCCATGTAGTTATAAGTACATCATCTCCAGAATAGTATTAATGATTTAAATATAACATATATCCAGTAAATATTTATTTTATACTATTCCATGACATTTGGAGATAAAAAGAAATGAAATGCACAGTTCATGGAGATGGTAGGCCATACGTACGCATGAACGCTACTTTCATTTCTTTGTCATATTAATGGAATTAAAATAATAATTGAGAGATATATATATTATAATTCCAGTATAATATATATGTTATATAGGTCACATAAGTTCATTAATATCATTTCTTTAAACATTCCATGTATTGCATGAATGAGTCACATCACTTGAGGGGGCAGTAGTCCGCACTTCCTCATATGGAATTATCGCATTTGCACAACATGAAAAGAATAAAGGTATGATTTAAATATAAAATACAGAAGCATATATAAAACATAAATACCATATGTATTATATATAAAATATAGTGACATCATAATGGACACCTTTAATGGTGTTAAAAGAATATTGAACAATCATTGTTTCGTGAGGCAGTAATTCGCCATCCACAGAAACAGTATGTTCTTTAACCATTAGACGGATGTGTGTGTAAGTGTAGCACTAATACATATTATAAAAAAATCCTAGTATATTGAAGATACTAGTGTTGTTACAAAAGAAAGGCATAAAAAGAGTTTATGGGTTTGGAGAAGGAAAATAAAACAAAAGAACACAAGTGAAGACATTACCTTTAAATTAGGTAACTCCTCTTGGTTTGAAAAAAAAGGGTTTCTTGAAGAGTATTCTGACAAATTTGAGGCTTCAATGATGAAGATAGGGATGTGGAGAGATTAAATGGGCAGGGTTGGCTGAGCCAAAGGCTTGAGAGTTGTGGGTATGGTGGTAGAGGTGGGGGCCTTTTATAAGAGAAGAGGAGGGGCACTCTTGGAAAGTTATAAAATATTACTTTATAATAAAATGATTTTCTAATTTTAAAGGTCCCAAAAGGATATATTTCAAGGATAAGGTTATAAGGTTTCTAAATCCACCCATACAATATGTTTTTTACTAGTTTAGGTCTTAGAAGATACATTATCTTTTCATTTTATTTAAATCGTTAAATAATGAGGTAATCGATGCATCATCATGGTGTCATAAATAATTTAATTTATTTAATGTCTAAAAATTATAAAAAAAATATCAGGATGTAATAAATATTTTTATCTTTCTAATGAATATTTATAGTACAAAATATGACTTGTATATCCCCATGTAACAATTGTTTTAGTAAAACAACACATGTTTGTGACATTTTTATTTTAACATTAAATGAATGTTTTTAATGTCATTTTCCTACCAATGTTGCTACATGGGGTCCCCATGTTGACCCATGGATTTTATTGGTCGTCCATGACACATCTAATAAGGGTAGGACATGTGTCAAGTTCATTTCATAATATTAAAACATTATTTTTACCTTAAATTACACTAATTACCTCTAATCGCGATTAAAAACTTAAAAGTTGCTATTCACCAAAAAAATCATTTTAATCCCATTGAAGCACATTTTACTTCTTAATGAAAACAATGTATATCGGATTTTTGAAATTCAAATCACATAAGTGGTAAAGTTTCATTTAAACGAAAAAATCAGTTTTGAAACTACCACTTAGTGGTTTCACTATTAATCAAAAATTGAAGTTTTTCAGAAAAATACCAAAAATTCAACCTAAGATATATTTGATATTATGAATTCAAAAATGATGTCTATTTTAAAAAATTCAAAACATATAAGTTACATTAATTAATTTAATAATTAATTCCCACTGTCAGAACACATAGCATGTTTTTATGAAACAATATATATCAAAAGATTGACACTAGTTTAAGTCCAATTTCAAAGTGAAATTAATTCCAATGACCACTATTAGATTAATTGGTAAAAATATATTCTAATTGAAATTTAAAAAAAACTCAAGAGATTATATAATCATATTAATAAATTATATTAAAAAGTTGTTTTGAATAAATATACAACATTTTTCACTTATTTATTAAAAATGAGCTTTATCGTAAAAATTCAAAAAATTTACACAAAGTAAATTTTGATGTCCCAATTTTTAAGAAAAATTTTATTTTGCGAAATATAACACATAAAATTGTCAAAAAGTGGATTTAAAAGAGGATCATCATAAAAAGGTGGTTAATCGAACTTTTAAAGAATATTAGAATGTTTACACTTAAAATTAGATTCATTCACATTTTTAATCCTCTAACATTTATTGTAAAAAGTAAAAATATTTTAAAAAAATATATAATCATTTTGTAGTTAGTTTTTTTCATTCTCATAATTATAATGGCTAGGTGATAACTACCATTTAAAATAAAATTATTTTATTATTAGAGTGCAACGTAAGATTTCCAAATAACTCATTGTTGTGTATTGGGAAAGCCATCGAGCATAGAGTTCCCTTTAAATTAATATTAACATTTTATTCACAAATAGGGATAAATATAAAAATTTTATATTCTTTATTTACCTGGGGTGTTACATTTATCATGGATTTTAAAAGTAGAAACATAATTATAAATTATAACGATAAAAGATGAGAATGTAACATAAAATCTTTACCAAATTGGTAACTTTGTATTATAATCCCCATGATGGAATAACATTAAATGAAATATTATATAAATAAATTATTTATATTAAATTTCATTCTTTATGTATATACACCTAGAAAAATAATGCAGGTTCATTATGTAACATATAACTCTGGGAAGAAAAATTGAGTCAAAAATCCATTAACCCATTTGAATCTTTTTAATCATAAACCCCATAAAAGAGAGATCCTAAAATGGAGATATAAATAAGAATTATTTTCAGGTTAATAATAATAATATACATTAATTATAAGTATATACATCATACAAATGAATCATGTGGTAAATATGGCATTTGTTTCAATAAAAATAAATGTGGGATGAAAATCTCTTACCTTAAGTTTCAACTTATGTCGTACATGTTCAATATCTTGTATAATAAATATAATTTCATTATAAATATATTATTGAACCATACATATATATATATATATATATTATAGCATATATTAATTTTAATAACCATTTTATTACTCAGTTATTAAAAATTTCTTTATAAAGTCACGTTTTGGGTAATAACATCATTGATTTTCTAGTATGTTTTGATTATTTATTTATGGACCTCATAGTTTTATCAGGGTTATATAATATAAATAATATTAAAAATTATATATATTCATTATATATGTTTTTATTTTAATTCATATGATTTATAGAAATAAAATGAAATACACTGTTCATGGAGACTGCAGACTGCACACACACATGAATATTGTTAAAATTTTCTAAACGGATTTAATGAAATGATGGTAATTAATATATTAAAATTAAAGAATATTTTTTATTTAATATATATCAATTATTTTAGTTAAACCTATACTTAATACATTTCATTTAATTTGTGAATAAATAACATCATTTCATGAGGACGTAGTCCACGGTACACATGAGCAATGTTATCATATTCCCATGAATTAGAATGTATGAAGGTGTATTTGATTTAATAATTAAAAAATAATAATATAATAAATATCACACACACACACAGATATATATATAATATAATCCATCATTATATCTAGTTGTGAGAGGTGTGAAGGAAAAATGAATGGAATAGGTTCTTGAGGAAATAATCTGCGGTAGATAGAGATGATGATTTTATATCCCATTTAATGGTCAAGGAAATGGTTGTAGGAAATTGTATAAACATTTTAACACACATAAACACAAACATGTATATATATGGAAGATAATTATTTTATTATATCATCATGGACTACCAATAATTGAAGGATGTGGATGAACAAATAAAATAAAACTCTCGGTTCGGGGTGTTACCTCTTCTTTGGACAACTTCATTTGGTTTGAACCCAAAGGGTTATATGGTTGAATTTATGTGAAAAATAAGGATTTTAGGTTGAGATTATATAATTAATTAACATATTTTGGAAGTTATTGTTTGATCCATTGTTTTTTAAGTGTGAAAATGAGGGAAATGGGGGTTTTCTTTTATAAGTGAGGTGAGTTTCACCATTGTAATTTTTAAAAAAAACGTTTTACCCATGTTTTTCACATAATGAAAGGATAAATAATGGTCCATTATAGATCCTATAATATAAATGGTCTATATAGGGTAATAAAATTTGTTTTGGACTTTTATGGGGCCAATTTTTAACCCTAGTCTTTTTAGTCTAACCCTCAGGTAAATCCATTTTCACCTCAAGAGAGGTAAATAATGTTTACTATTTTTACTATTAACTTCGATCCAAATTTAAGTTCAATTTATAAGATAATATAAATTACTATGGTTCAAAATACACTATCCATTTTACAAAATTCTATCTACATATGAGGTAGAATATAATTTAATAATTAATCTTACATAAGCGATAAGAAATCCATATTTTAAAGACAAGTCGTTAAAAAGAATACATAGTTTTTAAATAAAAATTAAATATGAAAATTATTCCAATGAAATAAATTATATTAAATGACATTTAATTGGACTAATTTTACTTTTTACCTATTTCAAACTAAAATTAATCTTATAAATTCATTAAATAAAAATGTATTTTTCTAAAAAATCATTATTTTTCTCTATTCATTGAAAAATTAATCCTTTTAGAAAAATCTCAAAAAATAATAATAAGTTAATTTTTACATGGTCATTACAAAAATGAATTTTATTTTATCGTATTTATTTTATAAATTTATCACATACTACTGTTATTATTTTTCACAAAAAGGAAAAAAAATATTTTTTTGTGAAAATATTTTATTTTAAGCATATAAAGACTTTACAAAAAATTACGTAATTTATTTTTAATATGTTTAATTTATATAAAAAATAATATATAATATTTAAAAATTAGTTATTACTATAAATATCACTATGTTTTATGGGTGGGTTTGAATTTTCATGTATAAATAATTATATTAATAATATATTGTGGTTTTATAAAACTCAATGATGCAAGTAAGAAATATCTTGCTCCAACTGTATGACCTCTAAGTTTATTAAATGTGATTAATCTTGAATGTGATTTATTAATATGGAAACATGGAATAAATCATTGAATTTATATAGGTTTTGTGGATGCATGAACCGAAAGTTCACCTTCCAAATACTATCAATATTTTCAATGGGAGTGATACACCTGGGGCTTGATTTCCTTGTCATCCCAAATCTAATAACCATCTTCTACAGATAAATTACAAAAAACACATTATCACTAATGTCAAATTATATATCATTTCTATGATCATCAAAATATATTTTGTTTTAACTATTATCTACATGGATGTGTTTCTGAAATGCTCTAACCTTCTCTTCCGTTTCTTCATCTATCTCAAGTCCAGATAGATTTATTTCTCAAAATTCATTGTATAAGGTTAGTGCTCTACACTTATTCCCTAGAGGTATTCCTTAGGATCCATTTGAATTATTTAGTTTAAGATATTTTTTAATGAAAACTCATCGAGATAAAGGTGTCCAAACCACCTTTTAAATCTAGTAAAAAATATATCAATATATGCTCTAGTGTTTGGATTTTTATTTCATACTGATCATATACCATAGAATTATATGAAGTGATAAAACAATACTAATCTTTATATTAAGATATTACTATTGAATTTACTAAAACATTTAGGTAAACCATGTATCCAGATAGAAAAATGAATTTCATACTCCATGAAACCTTATAACATCCTTAATGTATATCCTGGGAGGCTGATACAAAGATAAATATTCTTTGATATTGATGAAGTGTTGTGAATTTTTAAGGTTAATGACTACAACCTATATAGAATTAATACTTTTATATGTATTTTGTATTCTAACACCATATTATATGGTGATGTATTACAATTTCAATTTTGGCATGGGTAATGAATGTAACATCCCTTTAGGCTTTTGTCTATCAACCTTAACTAGCTGACATACCAAGCATCAAGATAAAAACACTTCAATCTCCCTCTTCATTCAATCAAAAAACAAATACTATTTCTAATATGTATAAATACTCGTACGACCAAGATGAATAGAGAAGTACAAACTATGAGCTTTCTCTAAAAAGAATTCTTCAAATACGGTATGTATGGAACACAAATAAAGTTCTTGGATGGTATCATTACATCAGGATCAAGGTTAAACTCAGGAACACTTATAGACTTATCTGGTTACTCTAAACATTCCTTCCACAATACATAAATATTTAGATGAATAGAAGGTTGGACATTCAATTGTGAAAGATAATATTTCTCCCCATCTTTCAGGGCTCACAGATCCATCCTTTAAAAATAACGAAATATTAGATCTTTTTTGATACTTATCATGGATAATCAAGAATGATACTTTCAACTCAAAGAATCATCCACCATGTTAGTATTCATAAGGTGGTAATATTTTGGGAAGTCATATTCATTAATTGTCATGAACTATCTTCTCTGGAGTATATTCAACTCCTTTAGTTTATATATACACTTAAAATTTTGTTATTAGTATATACATCACATTTTTATTCAAAAATATATTTACTCAATATAATTAACACAAAAATTAAAAAAACTAACATCAAGCCATGATTTGGGTAAATTTTCTCATGAATCATCAATTTTCGAAAGGATTAATATATAAAAATTTAATTATATACAAGAAGACAATAAATTATCTTATTGGATGTATCACTAAATATTAAAAAACCTTCTCTACTATATAGTAATGTAAGAATAGATTCAATGACTGATCTTTATTTCAGTTCCGTTAAATTTTTCTCACATTCATCTTCCTAGAGGAACTTGACTCCCTTCTGAGTTCGCATGGTGAGTGGATTAGATATTTATGAGATATTCTACACAAACCATTGATAAAATCCAAATAAACCAATAAAATTATAGGTATCATTCATGGTAGTTGGTTTTTGAGAACATTCAACAGCTGTCATCTTTAATGGTTCTACCGATATAGTCTCTCATGAGATTTTATGACTCCAAAAATGAAATACAAAAGAATTATTATAGTATCTACTTCTATAAGGAATTTATATAATTTTAATTTGATATCCATGTTCTTCAATTATTTTAAATAGATAATAATATCATTTATAAATACTACAACAAACTGATTAAGGTAATCTCTAAATATCCTATTCATTAAATCCAAGAAGTTATAGGTGGAATTAGTAAGAGAAAATTGTATCAATAAATATTTATAGTTTCCATTCATTTTGTGAAATTATATCTGTGGTATATAATACTTTATGACCCTCAATTCAAGATATCTATTATGAAGGTCAATCTTGGAAAATTATTGAGCTCTGAAAAGTTAACAAATAGATCATCAATAAAGGGTAGATGTTACTTGTTCATTATAATGATCCTTTTTAGATCCCAATATTTAATGCATAGTCATATCGATCCATATTTAAAAAAATGGTGCAACCCAAGGTGACACACTTGGTTTAATAAATCCCCTCGAAAGGTTCTCCTAGTGTCACATTTTAAATTCCTATGACTCTATTGGGTCCATTCTATAGAGATAATTTGAAACTAGTGTAGAACTATGTAGGATTTCAACTGAAAACCCAGATTCGCATTTTAGTGGAAGTATAGAAAAATATTCAGGAATGAAATCAACAAAAAATCCACAAAATAAGAATATCCTTGATTGTTAGTTTCTTACCAACCATATAAGATAAACTTTCCTCTTGAATAAAAAAAAACCCATAAAATGGATCTAATTTACATTGGAAGTTCATTTTAATTATTTTTCTAAAAGGAAATCACAGTTTTGTTTGGAAAATAAATCTTGACTTCTCTTACTCAAAAATTTATGAGGTATTTTTGTATAGAGAGTCAATCAATGCCTAATATGATATCAAATTCATCAAGAGGAAGAATAATTTTCGTTTCATGAAACACATTCTCCAAAACATCAACCAAATAATAAGCACAGACTTGAGATATGATCATCATAGCATTAAGGTATTTCAATAATAATTATATATATAACAATTTGGGTGGAATATTGATACCCTTCTCAAGTTTTTTATATAAGAAAGAATGGGTAGAACCAGAGTCAAATAAGACATTAATAATCCAACAGTGGATAATATGTTTACATTTTACCATGTTTTTATTACACCCATCATCATAAATAGTGATCACATGATATTTCAATTTATCACTATCTTAAGATATTACTGGTTTCAATCAACATCATTAAACTTTGGATTCGTGCACTGGATAGGATAATACCCATACTACATTTATTTGAAATACTATTGTGTGGGTGGTGAATTTTTTTAGATTTACATCTATTTACAAAATTACATAACTTCATCCCATCACGTTAACATTCTATTTCCTGATGAACTCATTTTCCACACATAAATCTTTTACTAGTCCCTTTATGACATTTTCCTCCATGTTTCTTCCCACACATTTAAAATAAATACAATATCCTCTTATTATCCCTATGGTTATATATTTTATTTTGAATTACAGTTTTATCTTGTTATCAAAGTCATAAGATTTATATTAATCTCACACCACCATTTATTTACACCTATGAGCCCGTAAAGGGAGCCGCCTCACTAAGGTTTCCCCTAACATTGCCTCTCTTCCCACTATCTTGGGTCTGCTTTGGCTCCTCTCTTTGGTGATTCTTCTCAACAATCTCATGGTGTCAGCTCCTCTCTTAGTGGTGGCATCGATGTAACTTCACGGGATCAGACGCCTCAGTATTTACCACCGTTTTTTCTCATGTTATTTCTATTCCCCACCTTTTCTAGGTAGTGCTTCATTTGGAATCATGGTGATGCCAGTGGTCGAACACATAAATTTTCTTGCCTGAGGGTCGGCGCCATAGTTTCTATGTTGGATTTGAGTGTATGGGGTGATTGTTGTGGTCTCCATGAAATATTTTGATGGAGGTGATATTATTTGGATCTGGTTTGTTGTAAGGCCTCTTCCAGTATGTTCTAGCCTTCAGGAAGCCATCATTGTGATTATGGTTTTTTAATCCTTGATTTTTAGACCTCTTGATTTGGTTTTGGGTGTGGATAAACCCTACTTTGTTGATTCTTTCTTGTGGGATGGGGTATTTGGTTCAATTACAGATCTATGGTGTTTGGTTGGCTGAAAATCTGGTGATGGGTTTCGCTATTGGTTTGTTTTGAATTATTGATTTGGATTTGGATGTGTTTATCTTCATTTCAGTTGGTTTTGTCTGTAAAAATTTGTTCCTTGATGATGTTATGGAGTCGATAATGGTGATTTGCATGTGTCATGATGATGGTGTTTAAAATTTTCATATGTCCTCTTTGAATTTTGAAATGGGGGGTTTTAAATTTAATAATGGGCTGGTCAGTGGGAAAGTATTGGTTTTTGGTTTGTTTTGAATTTTTATTATGGATGATACAACCACTCTACATGGAAAAATCCACATGAGGATTTGGAGCAAGAAACTTCCACCAGAGAAACTCATTTGGATTTGGATGATGAGAAGGTATGGCTTTTACATTGGTACTAGGCTCGTGCAACTTTGCACGGGACAACTAGTCGAGCGGTCATGTGAAGGTGCAGGTCTGATATATTGATATAGCTACTGGTAAGGGGTAGTTCTTAGTAGTTTTTATGGGATTTATTCTTGTATGTTTTAATCATTTGAATTTTCCAGGTTCACACTTACACTTTAAAATTTTCATTTGAATATCCAAAAATCTTGATTTGGTCACACTACCATTTTCACCTTTATATCACATCGAAAAATCTATTCATAATTGCTAAAAACTCTTATGTATTGATCTCTTTGGAGACAAAGTTTTGAGCCACTAAATAGTTAATCAAAATTAATTTTGGTTGGATGATAATAACTGAAACGTACCTCTCATAAAATGTAAAATGTTCCCCATAAGTTCCAACATATTTTTAATCCTTTCTCTTTATATCAAGGAATCCATTCCTCATAATCATATGAATAATTTGAGGAATATACTTTATAAAAAATATGTTCTTGATATTTTCCCAATCCATGGAGTTAATTTCATAATATTAAATTTTATTAAATATGAGAGTACACCATTGATCCACTTCTCCAATAAGACGATAGATAGAAAATGTGACATTTTCATGTTCCCAACATTGGAAAATGGAAAATATATTTTTAGTGGTACTGGTTTATTTATTATAAAATAAAAGATAAATGCTTCTACTGAAGGAAGGTGGATGTTTTTTCATCTTTTACTCTACATAATATTTTTCCCTCTATTGATCATTTGCATTTTCTTCATGATTCATTTCTTGAGAATGTTGTGTGGGAATAGAAGTGATATTTTTTATTACAGCTCAAATATATTTTGGATAATCATGATTAAAATCATTTTATTATCCTTATCACTAAACATTAACATGGTTCCTTCGATCTTCATTCATTTAATAAAACACTAAATTAATAATAAAAGAGACAATAATCTTAGCGTGAAACCAAATTAGAATGAAAAATAACTTATTGGATGTCTAAATCAAGACACGTTAATTTAAATCAATGACACCTTAGGTTTATAAAAGTTAATTTATAGTCATCAAAAACTTAAATCAGT
Source organism: Viscum album (assembly GCA_963277665.1). NCBI lineage: Eukaryota > Viridiplantae > Streptophyta > Magnoliopsida > Santalales > Viscaceae > Viscum > Viscum album. The sequence goes on from OY728136.1 coordinate 769,828,131, forward strand.
CATGATGGTTCACAATGAGTTTGAATATTTCGAATGAAAATCCCTCAGGAGTGTTAAAATAGGTGTGTAATAAGGCTTGATGTCATCCACCAGGATCAAGTCCATATCAATGAACAATTTTGGAGTTATTAACTCTAGGTACCACCTTTCTAGATCCACATTCACATTTAGTATTCATATATGGGTTTATTTTCATGGAAACTAATATCTCTATCCTTCACCAAAATTTTAAGACATGTCCTCATAATTTGAATCATCCATAGACTTATACTCAGACATATCCTTAGGGACCCCACTAAATTTCTCTCTTCTTAATTACCAATGGTAAAATAATACTATAATTTGATGCCATACATAATGTTAAATAATTTTCAAATATATATTAGATCATTTCATATGAATATTAATTATATTACACAAACACATGTCTGGTGATCATAAAGGTATAGTGCCTTTGGAAACATGGAAGCATGAAAAAATGGTTCATAATAGTTATACATAATCTCACTCTTAGTTCCATATAAGTAGTACCCTTATTATACATATCACACATAATAAAAATCCTTATAACATGGGGCAATGAATAATAGGAATGGGTGAGCTTAGATGTTTAGTAAGGGTAAACAAGGTAAATTCCTAAACATAACACAAGAATAAGTGAATGATAATGAGATCATAAGATATGAAGACCATATGTTGTATCTGAAAGATTAAAATCTTGATTCCAAGAGTAAATATTTTTAGTTAATAAGACATGAATCATAAAAATATCAAAGTACATCAACCATGAGGGAATAACATTGATATAAGATGATAAATATTTTCATATATATAAAAATTGAAAATAATTTCCATATTAGTTAAGGAGGATTCCCAAATCTATATTCGTGGAATAGGTTCACTCCCCAATCGATCATAATATTCAATGATCACTCCCAATACCATCATAATAGACGTGGTATCTTACTAAACTGGGTTCACCTCATTCCAGTCATTTCTATCTCATGGGATATAAAAATTTACCAAATTCATTGGAAGGAGATATAAGTCACACCCATCACATAATAAAAATCATATGTACGCCTTCTATAAGATCATAAATCATTAATTATATTAGAACTCAGGATGATAAATAGATTTCATAACCATTTCATCGTAACATGTGGAAAATAAACAATTTTCATAATCCTTTCATTATAGTGTAACTTGTGTTAAAAAATGGGATTCATAATCCATTCATCATTTCATCATATCACATCCCATTTAAAATTAATGGGTTTCAATTACATAATTTCATTTTAATCATAAACAATTCAGATAATGAATAAGAATGGTTTCCTTGAATCATATCCCCATTAAAGCATACATAACATCAATGGATGACATATTAGATTGAAATTTATTTTGAATGATCACTTTAAACATTTATGGAGAAAAATATACTTTCCACTTGAATACTACTTTTCAAACAAAAAATAATTTTCATAATGTGACGACCCAAAACTCATTTCTCATGTAATAATAATATTACAGTTTATTTTTGGTTAATTTTTATGCCATCTGAACAAAAAATATGAAATAAACACAATGAATTTTTTTAATTAAACACTGAAGTGTTTATATTACAACAAGATCAAAGGGAAACCATACTAACCAAAAATACCTATTAAAGCCCTATCAGTGCCCCGAGAAGGACAACTAACACAACAACTTGACCCAGTAGGTAGTGAATATCCTTCGGTTTAGTCATAATGAAAAAATTATAGCTATAATCATGGTAGCTATACTGAGAATCAGTGGGATAATAAGCACCATCTTCGTCAATCCATCTTGATTTTGGAAACACTATAATGCATGGTTTTATAAGGGTCTCAATTCAACCGTTTCTCTTATGAGATCGTTTAGTTCTAACGGTTATAATTGTAGTTGTTGGTCTTTCAGGTGGATTCAATTAAACTATCTAAGTATAATTTGGTCTAAATTTAGTATTAAAAAGTATTAAAGTTATGTACTGAAATTATAATTTTGAGTTACACTTAATGTGATTTTAAAATGAGGTTAGGATTTCAAACACCTTTCAAATATTTCAAATGACTTATAAATATTTTCCTTCATGATTATTAAACAAGGTTTTAACTAAACTATGTCTTTGATTTTTAAATAATATTATAAATTTTTCATTATGATGTATTAAATTTTAATTTATAACTTTGTGTTTTAAAACATTATAGTTTATAAAACAATGGGAAATATTGGTTTCAAAAACACCTATATATGTGTATGTAAACCTGGTATTATATTTAACAAAAAATATAACCACAAGGGCCAGACTTCTATCCGGGACGAAGGAGGCACACGTGTTGGGCGGCTGAGCCTATCCTTCAGCCTCAGCACCGACAGGCCAGTGGGTTTGTGTGCGCGCACTTGAGGCACACACTAGGGAACCAGAGCACGCCACCGTGTAGGGAAGCTGACAGAAGGGGTGGGCGCAAAGCGCACCCACATGATCTGATACGAGGTAGTACCAGGGGTGGGGAGAGTGAGTATTCTGAGCATATGTTTGGAGTCACGAGCTTATAAATAATCCATGGAGGCTTCCTCCGTTTTTATGTGGGATAATGAATATTGTCCAAGATCGAATCCAGGCCATTTGATCAGACCACACATGATCTGAACCATTGGAACCGTCCAACTATCGATCCCCAACAGCCACAAATATCCTCCGAGTTTTTGGGCATCATCTAGTCCATCACATATCTAATCTTGACCATCTGAATATTTTAAATAATCGTGCCGAATTTGAGTCGTCCGATCCATCTCAGATTTAATCATGACTATCCAACTCATTAAATCATCGAATCACCCATGTTCATCTGATCTACTACCCCACTGATCTCAGTCATTCATTTATTCTCTGATTTTACCTCACCTAGAACATTTTCTTCCTTCTCCCTGTTGCACCACACCAGTGATTTTCTACTTCCTTTTGTTTTGTTTTCCACACCCATGACTCCTCCCATCGCCATCCGAGGTCTCCTTGCTCTAATTTTCCCACAAAAATGACTCACCCTCGTTCATTTAGAATACCGACTAGGCCTCGGTTTTCTGGCATTATCATTCAAATATTATTTATATTTTATGCATATTATAGTTCATAAACAATTCGTTGCATCCCAAGAACCCCTTAGTTGTTCCCCATCCTAGGCTTCCAGAAAACCTCCTTCGAAAAATTCTCGAGTCTCTCCTCCTCGTCAAAACATGTAAGGGAATATGTTTCCTTGTTTTGTTGAATTGAAGGTATATACATATATTAGTATACTCATATGAATATATATATAACCTCATAGTTTAGATAAATTTTTCTCATATGCCCAACTCTAGGTCTTCTGAATTTTTGGTTTAATTATATTATAAACATGATGGATTATATTACACATGAAAAAATTATTTATGTACTTTGTATATATACAGTTATTTGTATATATTTATATATGGATAATATTGTGACCTACCCATTTTCTTCTAATGGAGAGACCTTCACCCTACATGATGACCTTAACCCATTAACATGTAAGGGTATGTGTGATTTCAATGTTCTATATGTGTATAAGTATATATAATTATATATAGGATAAAAATTGTATATACGGTTTTATAAGAAATGTATGAATGTATTTTATAAACAAAATTTTATAATTAATGGTATTAGTTATTGTTGAGTTTCATGCTTCCCACTTTAAACATTATGTATACCCTTGTGATGTGTTATACAAAAGCATATCAGTAATAAAAGTTTGAGCATCTGTGAGTTTAATTCCCCATATGAAATATTTGGTTTATCTTTTAAATAATTATGAATCTAGATGAAATTACAATATGTATTTGATTAATAAGGTTTTTGAATTTAAGGTTATCATTATATGTTCCATAACTTGTATTTATTTTAGTACATTAGTTTTCATCACATATGCCATGATCTTCTTATCATACATACCATTCAATGACATAGTCACGCAGTTGATAGTTTTATAATTAAAACATATATGACTGATTCACTAAATATATGTTAATGATAAAAAATGTGATTAAAACTCTTATGACCTCTTTTGTAATTGTGAATTATATTATACAAGGTGGTATGAGACACTTCGAATAATATGAAATGAGAAATGAAATTATTAAAGGTGGTATGGGACACAATGAATAATATGAAATGAGAAATTAAATTTTCAAAGTGGTATGAGACACATTGACATATGGAACTACATGGAATATGAGGAATGTATTGGGCTTATTATGTGATTGGTGGGGCCCACTATAGCCCCTCGAGGCATCGGTGGGTCTCATGAGACAACTAGATATGGGATTGGACAAGGCTGTTCCCAATTACGATTTACGGATTTTGGCCGATGCCTTAATCATTAGATGTCTTTGACGAGGCCTTAACACAGTCCAACATTATACATTTCCCCAATTATTTTTATGATAATTAATTAACCAATTGTATATTCGACTAGTAGAATACTCTTGGTTAAGAGGCAGTACTTATGAGTATCAGAAGACGTAAATGCTTATGGCATGATGTTTATTCAATACTCGTAGAATTAATTAGCCAGTTGTGGCTTACAATTAGTAATGAAAGAAATTGAAGTTATTATTATGCACAAATCTGATCATGTATTACTCTTAGATATTAATTTTTCACTTATATATTCACATTCCATACTTATTTAGAATATCTTTTAATTATTATTTCTGAATGAGCGCACTTATAATTGAATTGTGCTTTCTTATGACTCCAGTATCACTCCTTGAAATGTTCCCTTAAAATTATTAGACTAAATGATATGTTATGATTAATGTGTTTCAGTATTCCTTATGATTTTTTTGGGAAATTTCAAAAGAATATTTTCAAAATTTTGAATGGGTATATTAGGTTATTTTTCAAACCCTTTACTGGGAATTCATATACTCACCCTATGTTTTCAATCTGTTTTCTTTTACAATTTTAGTATATTTAAGTCACTTTGTTCGGTGGAAGATTTGTGGAGTTACTTTGTCTTATAGTTTTTAAATAAATGTAATAATTGTATCTAATTCTCTATGACCTAAACCAAAATGATCCTCTCTAGTGGAAAATGTGTGTGTGATTTCATCTCTTCTTTTAACAATTTTTTTACACACTTTGTTTTATTTTATCTCTAAACTAGCTTCGGGGTATCCTGGGTCTGGGGTGTGATAGTTGGTGTTAGAGAATTACTTTAGAAAACCCTAGAAAATTGGAACAATACAAAAAAGCTTGGTTATGTGTTACTAATTCGTAGTTTCTTTAAAATTTTCAGATGGCTGATGAATCACGCCTTTTGTCTCTACCAATATAAGTATTAGATACCATAGTGGTTAAATCATTTGTGGGGAACTATGAGACTTTTTAAAATATTCGTCTATCATGGAAATCCCTCTACTGTGCGTCCAATTCTCCTCGAGTACTCCTACTTCATCGAGCAGCAGGCCTAAACTATATTTTTATAATGAACTCTCAATTCCATTTCTATGCATGGAAAAGAAAAATATTTTGATGGATTGTTTATGTGATTTATCCTAGCTGATAACACTTCATTTTGAGAGGACTTCCAAGAGGGTGCACAAGAGGGTGACCTCCACGCAACGTACTTATGTCTAAATTTTACCTAGGTCTCCATGGTCATGTTATGGATTTCGAATCTCTTAAGGACGAGCCTACCCATTTTTATTAGTGACCTCTAGTTTGTACCGATGATACCAAGCTACATACATGTCATGGTGTCCTCACACTGAACCATAGATCTCCACATGTTGTTGATCCATGTTACCCACAATGCATCTGGACCAAGAAGATTAAAGAATTTAAAACCACATTGGGAATCGATTTGTCTGGGATTTGAGGAATCCTTTAGACATGGGTGTGGTTTGCCAGATGTTTTATAAAAATATAACTTTTTGTTTCTTTTTTTCCGTACCTTTTTAGTATTTGTGCTATTGTATTAGTTTCACTGATTGGAATTTCATGAAAAACAATTATTTTCAAAGGAAGGACATACCCATATCTTATCTCTTTCTGTGGAGGTACTAGAGGCCATTATGGTTAGAACCTGTGTGTAAGAATAACTTCACTTTGCAAACCTGTGAAGAACATTCAAACATCTCTACAAGGTATCAAATAGTACAGACTTTCTACGCTCCTGACAACAGAATGTCTATATCTACCACCGCATAGCCACTGCGCAACTCACAGAGTATAAGAAAAGGAGAAAGTAACATTAAGGTATTTTCCTATGCTTCACTCTATCCAAAAACATCACATCCAAGACAAGGTTTCAAGAGGGTGCCTTGGAAGGGAACCTCCGCATAGCCTACATGTACCAAATCCCAAGCCTTAGATTGCATGACCATGTCTACGACATTGAAATTATTAGACAGGAGATAGTCTGATGAGTTCTTAGAGAGTTTGTCCATTCAAACACCTCTGAAGATTCTACCATTTGATCCTCCCTCTAGAAGACCGAGTGTGCAATGAATGAGTTTAACCTATACTATTCAAGCTGTGTCTGGGCCATGGAAGTAGAAGAATTGAACACGAATTTGGGTCTTCAACTGGCCACACCTAAGGATCCTTTATAATGGAGGATGTGGTGAAGAACGTCACAGAGTTCCTTTTTTTATCATAGTTATATGAAATGAATTTCTAGGACACAATTATTTGTAGGGTGGAATAATGAGAATCCCCAAAACTTATTTCTCATGTAATAATAACATTTTGATTTATTTCTATTTATTTTTTTTCCATCTGAACAAAACGTTTGAAATAAACACAAAGAATTAAATTTAATTAAACACTGAAGTGTTTACATTACAACAAGACCAAATGGAAACCATACCAACCAAAAATACCTACTAAAATCCATTTTAGAGCCAGGGGAAGACTACCTAACACAACAAATTGACCCAGTTTGTAGTGAAGATCCTTCGTTTCGGTCATAACAAAAAAAATTACAGCCAGAATCACGATATCTGTACTGAGCATCAGTGGGATGATAATCACCATCTTCGTCAAGCTGTCTTGATTTTGGAAACTCCTTATTGTATGGTTTTATATAGGGTATCAATTTGAATGCTTCCCTTAGGAGACCTTTTAGTTCTAATGGATATAGTTATAACCTTTAATCCTTCTGGTGGATTAAATTAAAGTATATAAGTATAATTAAGTCATAATTTAGTATTAGAAAATATTTATGTTATGTATTGAAATTATAATTTTGAGCTACACTTAGTGTGTTTTTAAAATGAGGTGAGGATTTCAAACACCTTTCAAATATTTCAAATTTATTGTAAATATTTTTATTCTTGATGCTTAAACAAGGTTTTAACTAAACTATGTCTTTGATTTTTATAATACTAGTATAAAGTTTCATTATTATGTATTAAATTTTAATTTCTAAATTTTTGTTTTAAAACATTAGTGTTTATAAAACTATGGAAAATATTGGTTAAAAACACCTATATATATGTGTATGGAAACTTGGTATTATAGTTAACAAAAAAATATACCCACAAGGTCCAGCCCTCTATCTAGGCTGAAGGAGGCAGCACGTGCTAGGCGACCGAGCCTAGCCTTCAACCTCAGCATAGGTCGGCCAGTGGGTGTGTGTGTGTGCACCCTAGGTACAAACTAGGGAACCTGAGCACGCCATCGTGTGGGGAGACATGATGACAGGGGTGGGCACAGATCGTGCCTATAGAATTCGGAACGGGGTGGTACTAGGGGGAGGGAGTATTTTGAGCACATGCTCGGAATCCTAGGCTAATAAAGAAGTTGAAGAGGCTCCCTCCATTTTGATGTGGAACAAAGAAAATTGGACAGGATCAAATCCAAAACTTTGGATCATGCCCCGTGTGATTTGAACCGTTGAATCAGTCCAATGATTGATCCTTAGAAGCCACAGATATCTTCTGCATTTTTGTGCACTGTCTAATCCATCACAGATCTAATTTCATTCATCTGAGTCTTTTAAATCACCACATCAAATCTGAGCCGTCCGACCCATTTCAGATTTAATCATGACCGTCCAACTCTTTTTAAATCGCCGTATCACTTATGGCCATCTGATCTACTCCCCCTATGATCTCTGACTTTCATTTATTTTTTTGGTATTATCTCACTCGCGATGTCTTCTTCTTCCTCCCGCATGCACCGCACCAGTGATTTCTTACTTCTTTTTCTTTTGTTTTCCACATCCGTGACTCCTCCCATCACCATCCGAGGTCTTCTTGCTCTCATTTGTCCGCAAGACCAAATCACCATCCGTCATTTAATATACTGAGTAGGCCTCAGTTTTCCAGAAGTATTATTAAAATAATCATTATATTTTATTTATATTATAGTTTATAAACAATCTGTTCCATCCCAAGAACCCCTCAGTTGTTCTTCCTCCTAAGCTTCCAGTAAACGTCCTTCAACGAATTCCTGAGTCTCTCCTCCTCAAAACAGGTAAGGGAATATCTTGTCTTGTTTTGGTTCATTGAAGGTATATATATATATATAAATATACTCATATAAATATAAATATATATTTATATATAACCTTATAGTATATATAAATGTTTATCTTATTCCTGACTCTAGGTCTTCTAGATTTTGGGTTTAAGCAGTATTATGAACATGAGGGATTATATTGCACATGAAAAACTTATTTATGTTCGGTATATATATATGGTTAATTGTATATATGTATATACGGTTAAGAGTGTGACCTACCCATTTTATTATAATGGGGAGACCTTTACCCTACATGATGATCTTAACCCCTTAACATGAAAGGGTGTGTGTGATTTTGAGTTTCTATATTTGTATAAGTATATATAATTATAGATAGGATAAAAATTGTATATACGGTTTTATAAGAAATGTATGAATGTATTTAATAAAAAAAATTATAATTAATGGCACGATTTTCATTTTATACTTCTTTGATTAACTAATATTCCTAATGGGTTAAATTCATACGAGTGTCATTAAACATTTATTTAGGAATCCTTGATATACATATACATATTCATATATAATTATATGGTTTATTTAACTCACCTATTAGACCAGTTTTATTACTTTCAACAATTAACATCAATTATTAATTTATGTTTTTGATAAACATGTATGTGTCAATTTATTTTGGTGTAAGACCCTTATGTATACTCGGTTGTACATGTAAGTTATATATGTTTACATAACCACATATATATATATATATAAGTTTTTTTAATAAATAAACCTTTTAAATTTCAGATTATTATTTAAAATTTAAGGACTCTTGTTAATTGATGTATCCAATATATTTAAGTTATATGGGTGTCATTAGACTTTTAGTTTAAACCCTTCATTATATAATGTATTTTCCGTTTTGTGAATATATGTGTATACATATAAACTTTGATCCTCGATTTTATAAAGAACTTCCCAAGGATTGCTAAGAAAGAATAAAAATTGTGGTTTTCATAGTATGAGTGGTTTTCTATACATCTCTTTATATACACCCTTGTGTATAAACAATTTTACACAACAGTAAACCCTAATTTTGGATACTCCAAATAATATAATTTTGATGCATTTAGTATTAATAGAGAATTAATGAGTATAATATTTTGTGGTTTTCTACTCTTACATAAATATATGTGAATCACTTATTTTTATATATATTAAATGGTATTAGTTATTGTTGAGTTTCATGCTCTCTATTTTTAACATTATGTATACCCTTGTGATGTGTTATACAGAAGCATATCAGAAATAATAGTTTTAGAATTTGTGAGTTTAATACCCCACATGAAATATTTGGTTTATATTATAATTAATTATGCAACCATATGAAATTCCAATACGTATTTGATTAATAATGTTTTAGAATTTAAGGTTATCATTTTATGTGACAAAATTGGTATTTCTTTTAGTACATTCGTTGTCATCACATATTATATGATATGATTATCATACTTACCATTCAATGACATAGTCATGTAGTTGATAGTTTCGTAATTAACACTTATATGCCTAATTACATAAATATATGTAAATTATAAATAATGTAATTAAAACTCTTATGACCTTTTATGGAATTGTGAATTAATTTATTCCAGATGGTATGGGACACTTCGAATAATATGAAATGAGAAATTAAATTATTCAAGGTGGTATGGGACACTTTGAATAATATAAAATGAGAAATTAAATGTTAAAAGTGGTATGGAACACATTGAACATATGTACCTACTTGGCATATGAGGAATGTATTGGACTTATTATGTGATGGGTGGGGCTCATTATAGCCCCTCGATGCATCGGTGGGTATCATGAGACAACTAGACAAGAAAATGGCTGAGGCTGTTCCCAATTATGATATATGGATTTTGGATGAGGCCTTAATCATTAGATATCTTGCCCAAGGCCTTGACATAGTACCACACTATACATTTCCCTCATTATGTTTATGATAATTAATTAACCAAGTTGATATTCAACTGGTAGAATATGCATGGTTAAGATCTAGTACTTATGAGTATTAGAAGAAGTAAATGCTTATGACATAACGTTTATTCAGAACCTAGATAATTCATTAGCTAGTTATGGCTTACAGTTAGTAATTAGAGAAATTGAAGTTATTATTATGCACAACTCTAATCATGTATTACTATTAGATATTAATTTTTTCACTTTCATATTCACATTCCATACTTATTTATAATATCTTTTACTTATTATTTCAGAATGTGCCTTCTTATAGTTGAATTATTCTTTTCTTATAACTCTATCATCACTCCATGAAATTTTACATTATAACTATTAGACTAAACTCTATGCTATGATGCATGTGTTTCAGTATTCCTTAAGAAAATATTTTATGGTAAATTTTAAAATAATGATTTCAAATGTTTTAATGGGTATATTATGTTATATTTAAAACCCCTTACTGGGAATTCGTATGCACACCCTACATTTTCAATTTTTTTATTTTACAGTTTTAGTAAATTTAAGTCACTTTTTTCGGTAGATGATTTGTGGAGTTACTTTTTCTTCCAGTTTTTTAATAAATTTAATAATTGTATCTAATTCTCTAGGACCTAAACCAAAATGATCCTCTATAGTGGAACATGTGTGTGTGATTTAAACTCTTCTTTTAACAAATTTTTTTTACACACCATGTTTTATTTTAGTTCTGCATTGGATTCTGGGCAGCCTGGGGTCGGGGTGTGACACATAATCCTTTTAAAAAATAATATTTAAAGATGATTTTTTTGGAAAACATCCATTTCACATGAAAACATTATTTAAAATAGAAAATATTTTCAAATAAATTTTCCTTAAAAATCAGTTTTAAATGACATTTAAAAACAATTATTGAGAAAAATATCCATTCCACATGAATTTTTTTGAGACATAAAACATTTTCAAAATACTTTTCATTAAAAATATGCTTTAAAGATCATTTAAAAAAATCACGATGAATATAACTTTTATTTGAAAAATAAATTTTAAAAACTAAACAATCCTGAAAATATTTTTTAAAATAATTTTCATTTATACAAAACTTTAAAAATTATAATGTAATAATTAAAACACTATGAGTTCATGATGCCACAAAATTATATACATGTGGTATACATTAAGACAATGATTCCTTTAGAATTTTCAGTAAATGGAAAATGGGATTGTTTGGAAAATGACTTGAACATTACTTTAAAAACATGTTTTCAAGAAGATTAAACATGGGTAAATCATTATTTAATAAATATTTTTTAGGTTGTTAAATAAATTTTTGAAAAAACTTTTAGAAATGTGTTTTAAGAAGGAAAACATTTGTTTTGACTAAAGAGGGAAATAAAGATGAATTTCTTTTTTTTTTGAAATATTTAGTACATAAAGAGAAGAAAATTAAGGTAAAATATATATTATAATTATATAAAAATATTAGAGGAATAATAATGAGCTTATTAAAATATTGACCATGCAATTTTTTCATTAGAAATATAATCATAAACAATCCTGATAGATGATGATATTGTAACATAAAATCTTTTCCAATTTGGTAACTTTTAATTGTAAAATCCACATACGAATAAAATTAATTCAATCATAATATATTGTGAGAAAAAATAAATCCATGATACTAAATGTGGAAGTGGTTGAATATACACCTCAAAAAATAGTATAGCTGTATAATATTACATTTGTCTCAAAGAAAAAAAATTGAATAAAAAAGAAATAACAACTTTGGAAACATTTGAATCATAAACACCATGAAAGGGATATACTCAAATGGATATATTAATCCCAATAATTTTAAGGAGAATAATCATAACATACATTCATGGGAATTATTTAAACCACATAAAATAATCATGTGGTCAATTTGGAATTTGTCTCATAGGAAATAAAAGTGAGATAAAAATATCTTACGTTCAGTCCCAACATCATTTATAAACATTTATACCTCCTATATAATAAATATATAATTATTTAACATATATTATAGAACCATAGTAATATATATATATATATATAATACAATATTTTATTTTATTATGACACTTTTATTAACAGTTTATAAAAAATTCAATGTCAAGTACATGTTTTGAGAATAACTATTTTGTTTTTCATGTAATTTTTTATTTTAAAATTTTGGTCCTCATAAATTGATCATTTTTACAGAATATAGAAAATTTTAACCATGATGTATATATCATATATATTCATTATTTACTTTTCTAGAGTGCGCCAAAGTATTTTGATATTGAAAATTAAATATATTGTTCAGGGAGATTGTAGGTCCTACATATGCATGACTATTTTTATAATTTCTCAAAAGGTTAAATAAAGGAAAGGTAAATAATATATTACCATGAAAGAATTATTTTTATAGAATATATATCAAAAAAATTTATCAAACCTATTCTTATTACATTCTATGTTATGTGTGAATGAAACACGTCACTTCGTGAGGTTATATTTTGTTCTACACATGAGTGAAGTTTTCATATTTCCATAAAATGGAAAACATGAATGTATATGTAATATAATAAATTAATATGTATAATAATATCATATATATCATATATAATAAATAAATTAATCATTATATCGAGTGCTAGGAGGTGGTAATTAAAAAGAAAATGACATCGGTTGGTGAGGTAATAGTCTTCCGTACACAAGAATAATGATTTCATATCCCAATTAATAGTAAAAGTGTTTTTGTAGGTTATAACATTAACATCAATAATTCATATTATATAGAAGATACTGATTTTATTATATCATAATAGTTTAAGAATAATAGATAATACAAATTATTCTAATGGAATAAATTTTTAAATATTCAATTAATATAATTGGAAAATATTAATTTAAATATTAATCCCACAAACGTGATGAGAAATCATTTTTTCAAAGAAAAAAAGTTCAAAAATATACAAAAAATTAAAATAAAATTGTTACCAATGACTAAAATTTGATTAATTGATATATAATTAGACTAATTTTACTTTTTACCCCATTTAAAACAAAAATGATGCAAATAAATTCTTTAAATGAAAATAAAGTTTTCAAAAAAAGAATTTATTTTTCATTATTAATTAAAAAATTAATATTTTAAGAAATATTAAAAAAATCATCATAAGACAAATTTTAACTTATGAATCGAAAATTATTCTAATATTATAAAATTTATTTTCTAAATGTCTCAAAAATTAATTTTATTATTTTTCAGAAAAATATTTTTAAAAAAATAGTATTTTGAAACATATATAGAATTTACTAAAAATTATTTAATTTTTGTCTAAATAATATTATATAAATAATTATACATAATATTTAAAGTGTATTTATTTTTATTCATATACCTATGATTAATGGATATATTATAATAGTCATGTTTAAGTAATTATATTAGTAATATATCATTGTTTGTTAAAAATCAGTGTTGCTTGTAATGTGAACTAGACACCGTGTTTCATGTATTGGAAGATATTAATTATATTAAAATTATTCAAAAAATCAATTAATAGATTCTCATGGGGATACGTGAGACATTTCATGTTATCTATCCTTTAGAAAATGAATTTATAGACTATAAAATATAATGTTTTTTCTATAAAACACATCAAAATTTCAAGGAAATAAATCCTACATTGATTCATCATATATAATACTCAATTTCGTCAAATCACATTACAAATAAATCAATATACTTTTCATTTCCATAGTAACTCAAAAATATACCTTATAAGAAAAATGAAAATCTACACATGACCTACTCTAATGCATCATGCTATACATGTTCAAATTAAATATTCAATAAATATTCTATCATGAAAGAAATATGATTCCAATTAGTAAAAAAACATTATTTGAATTTATTTGTATGGTTCATTAATATTATTCTAATATTAAACATTCATTAAAAAATTTCTAATTATGGAACTTTCATTAATTTTATGAATATGGTGAGATAATATTAGTCACTTATTTATGTATAGACAAATCAGAAAGAAATATTTTTCAGAAAAAACATCCTAGGAATTCCTAAAATATTTACACAACTATTAATAAACAATAAGAAAGCTTCTATACTAATAAAATCACATATTACCCTTACACATGGTCATTTTAATATTTTAATTCATAGATAGAATAAAAACCATTATTTACAAAATATTTAAACATTGAAAAAAATTATCTATTATAGGAAATGAGAAACCATTTTATTTTGGAAAAATATTCCATGTAATAATGGATTAGTTTTGTGTATTCTTTTATCCTTTAATAAATTTAAAGATAAATAAAAAATAATTACTTAGAATTGATTCTTAAAAAAATAATATAATATATATTGGATTTGGGATAACACATCATATCTCAATTTGTGGAAAAATTTAATGTGCTCTTGGGAATGGTCCAAATTCAATTTATTTAATAATTACAAAATAGAATTGACTATATGATACTATTTTTAAGTCTTAAAATTATTAATTACAAATAATAAGAATATCTCAATCGTGAAATACCGAATAATTGTAAACATCATGGAAACTGGTCAACATGGTTCATATTTGATATAAAAAATTAAAATAAATTTAGAAGGAAATATTAATAACCATTTTAACAAATAAAAATATCAATAATACAAATCACAATTCCTGATAAAAAATTACATTCAGGTTCATCCATATAATATTATTCAAATATTTTATTATTAAAAATGATTTCCTTCTCCATGATTTACAAAAATGAATTAATAATATTCATCATTTAAATAAATTACTTACATATTACATGAATGATGTAAAACATTTGATAACAATATATAAGGAAATAAATGATTCTATGATCAAGAAAATTTCATTTTAATCTATAATCAAGGGATCTATAAAGGTTAACATGTTTTGGATAGTTTTCTCAAAAGTCAAGAACTACTATAAAAAAGGGAACCATATTCATGATTTACTATATGCTATAAGAATCGTGGAAATTTGATAACATGTTATAAAATTATCCAATTAAATAATATCTATATGAAAAAATGTTATACAAGAATTAGAGAAACACATCTAAATTTTAATAAGTTCTAAATTAAGTTGCGTATTCTAAATAATTCCATAATTAGTTCTTTTTAATGTTATCTAATTTTTTCATTATTTAGTGATAAATCATTAACAAATACAAAAAATGTAAAATAATATAAACACTTAGGAACATTAATGAAATTACAATGCTGTAAATGAGATTGATGTATGAAACTTTATAAGATCTGTACATTGAAATAGTTATGTATTCACCTAAAATTGATCAGTTGGTTGTCAATTTCTTTATGTCAGGTCATAGGTGGATACAAATATCTACTTTCTAGATAGTCACTTTGTTATACATCACATGTTTTGATCAATATTAACCATTTCCCTATAAAACCCATGAAATATTAACCTAAAAAAACTCTAATATCCACTCTAACACTCAACCATTTTCAATAATAACACATTTTCATGACCCCATTAACTATCAACCCTCAATTGGATGATAAATAAATGAATGAGTGTCCCTATAATCTCTCTTCAAACATGCCATAGGTTGGTGTCTATAACCAAGGGTATAAATCAAATATATTTGGGAATTAACATCATAAAGTGATTAAAAGACTATAGATAATTGTAAATCAATTAAAAATAGCAAAGAAAACTCAATCCATATATATAAGTCCAAAACTCTGATGATACATATATCTCAAATATATCTCATCAATTACATATATGAATGAGGTAATATAAAATCCGTTGCATTCACCCACTATATCTATGCTATGTATAAAGTCACATAAAACTATGTTGGTGTATCCTACAAACAAAAAAACTATGATGGGGTATGCACATATGATCACTCACTCACAATTCCATTTTTATTGCAATAAATGAATTCACATATATAAGGACCTATCTACGAGGGTCAACAGTGATGCAAATCAAGTCAATCACTCTTGAAAATTAAGGTACATTTAGATGGAAAGGATTAAATGCATAAAATCATAGAGATCCCAGCTAAAGGGTCACCTCTTCTCTCTAAGACATTTTTAGTGAAGTTTCCCTCTCTATAAGTATGTAGAATTATAATACTCCCATTTGATCGACTTACCCTCAGATATTCTACCTTTAACCACCTTATCGATAAAAATTCATGGGGATATATTACACAATACATCTAAATAAATTGCACCCTTGATATTCTTCCCAGCTCCACCACTGGTCTTAAAATTTCGGATTTCATGTATTTTTTTAGGCATGTACAGTACCCCTTATAAAGTTCCTCATCTACCAGATAGTGGAGAATTTTGTGTTGAACAACATACTTATTATCTTACCCTTAACCCCTAGTGATCCAAGCCAAAACACTATTCTACCAAGAATGATGGGAGGTCTTCGCTACTAAATATGAAGCCTCACTCCCTACCTAAAAATAACCATAATGATGTTCCCAATTTATCTAGAGAGAAACATGCATATTAGATTCAGTACTAGGTTAAATGCAACATTTTCATTTTGATTCCAACGAGACTCCCCTCCTTTGAACATTGTCATCGGTGGGAACCACAAGGTATCTTAGGCTCAAAATGGGGAAATTCATCTTCAATGGGAGCTTCATAGACCAAGTCTCTATGTCCCATTCATCAGGGAAGAGGTTTCCACACCATGATTGTAAGAAATCACAGATATTAAATATATTGTACTTTAGATAGAGAACACACATCTATTCAGGTCATCTCACATGTGGTTGTTATCGTAGAAAGTTTTTTATTGGGAGTCCTATGTCACGCTGATGAACCTGGGATAAAGGCTATCTTCTTGAAAGGATATTCTAGGAATTGGATAACTAAGGCAAAGAAGAGGAGTTCCTACCCAATTATCATTCCAATAATTGAGGTCTCTTCATCACACCACCAACTGAACATCATCTATCAAGGACTCCATGTGCCCTATCATAATCTTCACCAGAACCATCATTTTACTTGGTTTTAAATCCCAAGAGCACGAGTTATCCCCATAACTATACGTTATCACATTTTCTCACTGAGATCTTCCCTCAAGGAACTCTGAGGCCAGCCTTGCTTGCATGCCATGCATGGTCTTTTCCACACTACATAAGTTGAGTTCTCCCTCCATAATTGATTTTTCCTTTTTACCCCAATAATCCCAATTACATTTACGACATTGATTTCCATCACATAAGAAGGATGATAAAACATTATCGATTCTATCAATGGTTCCCTTGGTCGCATTCAAAACTGATAAAACATAGCAGGGAAAGGAGGATAGAGCAATTTTGATCGAGGTTATTTTTCCTATATAGGAATGTTTTATTTTCGTCTAATTTTCTATTTTCCCCTTTATTTTTTTAATTATTTCTTCAAACAATAATTTTTTATCCAACAAGAATACAATGGATCCCCTCTATAAACCTAGGGGAAAGTACCCATTTTCATTTCGAGATTTCTTTGGATTAGTCCTATGTGGATGCTTGGGAATTTGTTAGATAAGTAGAAATTTATCTTTAAACAATTGATCTTTTACCTACTACATTTCTAGTAAGTTTCCATAACTTTTTAGAACCCATTAATTGATCTCTCCTTCAATTCATGAAAAAAATCATGTCATCTGCAAAAATAAAGTGCAAAACTAGGCCCCTTACACTTCTATTTTTATAATTTTTAAATTTCCCCTCCTCCAGAGAAAAACTGATGTTCCTCGAAAGTATATTTTGATCTAAAATTTAAATTATTGGGTACAAGGGGTTTCCCTATCTTAGACCTATGATATATTTAATTAACATGAGGCCTTTCCCCATCAAATATATTAATATCCATGGGGGTCCATGTATCTAAACATGATGAAAACATACCTTTCCTTAAAGTGGTACCTCCTCATGACCTTCATGATAAAGATCCATTCAAGGTGGTTTTATGCCTTATCCATATCCACCTTGATCGTGATATTCATCCCTATTAATTTTCTATTGATATGGACCACAATATTCTTGAAAATTTCAATTTCCTCCTTAATATTTCGTTTTTGAATGAAACTGTGTTGTTCTTATGAAAATAACTTGGGAATAAACCTCTGAGCCTTTTTTTGATGATGCATGCTAAGATCATATATTTGATGTTACTTGAAAACATAATCCAATATATATAGAGAGATGTGGGAACATTGTACTTAGAAATAAGAACAACTTTGGAAGTATGGATCGACTTGTTGAGACTAACTCCATTGAAGTAATAATAAATGGCCTCACAAACATTATGTTTAAAAATGGACCTATAATCAACAAAAAAGTCCTCTGAAATCCATTAGGTCCAAGTGTGATTTCTAGATTCAAACTACACATGGCTACCCTGAATTGCTCCTCATATGGAAAAACTATCATCATTTCATTTTCGGCTTCAACAACCCGCTTGGGAAAGTGGCAAAAAATAACTTCTCATTTTTTCCCTCTAAAACACACCTGACACAATTGAATTGTCATATACTAAAATATCCTAAAAGTGTTCAAGGACCAGCTTCCCAGCTACCTCAGGCTCTGAGGAGAACGAGTTGTCATCTAACCTTATATTTAACTTTCTATATGCCTTTCTCTCTTTCACGTAGACCTAGAAATACCTCATATTCCAATCTCCTTCCTTGATCCAAAGTGCTATGGATTTCTCCCACCAGATTATTTATATATCTAAAATCTTATCTGAGAGAATGTTTTGAGAGACTGTTAAAGCACAAAAAATATCATTATCCTTTTTGTTGAGTATTGATCCCTCTAGAACATCTATCTTAACTTTGGGTACCTCCAAACTCTATTTTTTGTAGGCCTCCCTGCTAGCCATCTATTCATGTCATATCTTATACATTAAAGACAATGAGTATGGCATATCCATGAATCCTCCACCCCTGGCATGTTCCATGAGTCTTTCACCATTTTCTTGAAGCATTAATCCCTTACCTAATTCCATAAGTAAAAAAGATGGGGACACCTTCTTATTTCTATTTTGAGTTTAACCATACTAGGAGAATGATCGGAGAGTGACTTGGTCAGGTAAAAAATATAAGTTTTCAGAAATGCGTCAATGAGCCAGAGGTTGGTAAGACAATGGTCCAACCTACACCATATGTGTTTATCACCTTTTCTATTATTTCACCATGTAAATTTTTTCCTCTTTAATCCTAGGTTGATCAGTCCTTATTCAAATATTAAACATTGTAAATCCTTCCCCATATTCCATTAGTTAAATCCATAGCACTCAAAGAAAACCAAATTCTATAATAATCCCCAAAACACTTCTTCCTATGGGCCCATATCCTCCATCTAATATCCTTCATGCTAGTTTAGGGTTTAATGAATCTCAAACTAGTAGTGATCTAGTAGGAACTCACCTGAACAACTAACTAAGGATATGAGAATAGAAACACCTTGATAACACACCAACATACAATATCCATATGTCATATCATCCCAACCAAAAAAACATTATCATGTGCACTACATTCCACTATCACACAATTCATGATATAACACATACTCAAAATCATCATAGTAGGGTATTGGGATCTTATAGATCATCAATTACATGCCCTCCCCAATCAAGAATGATCCCAACCATTAAATAACATCATTACCCTTGAAAAATTTTAATAATTCCATGAACAATTTAACAATCAAACTTCAAATAGTACACTTCATGGTAATGAAACAACACCAAAAAACAAAAAAAGTTTTCCTAAAAATAATCCACATAAATAAAAATTTCTCAAAACCATATCATTTTAATCCTCATTTATTATCAATTTATGTCCCCATTAAATTTATTTTCCACTCATCCATGAAAAACTCATAAAAATATTTAAAAGTTTGTGATTAATTTTATACAACAATAGTAACATTCATTCTATCAAGACATGGTTTATATCCAAAACTATATTTATATTACCATTTAATGGGATAAATTTTATCCATTTATTTTCTTTCATAATCCATTTTTTCATCATTAAACATTTTATTAACATTTTGATCAATACATATTTAGAATATCTATAACACATTATATCCTACTAGCACTCTAAATATTAACTAGTAAAACCATGAGTTGGTTATTCAACCTCGGATCATTACTCACCAACCACATCTTCATTCATACACATCATATTATGATCAATTCAACCATTATGTTAACTGATAAATTCATCCAGTCTATGCAATCCCATTATCAATTAAATAATATTTACTATCCTAATATTTAAAAAAATTTCTTTATTAAATATAAAAATAGTATATCAATATCCAAGAGGATGTTTAACCAAAAATAATAATCATTACCCACTCCCCTCTAATTTTTATCACATGAATCGATTGTTATATCGATCATTACCCCCAGTCCCCATTTAGTTTCCCATTCAATATTTTTATTATTATTTAATTTTCTTGATAATATATAACAAGGATGATGTAAAAATAATCAACATTATTTTAAACACATTTATGGTCACACAAACCAATAATAACAACAACAACGATTTTAAAAAATTTCAAATAATAAAATAATAATTATTTGGATTCAAGAATATATATATTTTATTAAAATATATAAATAATTACTTGGATTTTTGGGTGATAGGTTTCTATATAATGAAAAAATTGTAAACAAAGTACCTAATGAATCAGTAATAATTCAATTATAGCCAACACTATAGGAAGAATAAAGCACCTGAAATTTCATTTTTCAAACCCCATGTTCAATTCCAAAATTTGACATACCATTATTTTTTAATACTCATTTAATATGTTTTTATAAAGTATAATAATTATCCAAATAAAAAAATAAATCCCCCCAAGAATAAATAATAAAAATATACTAATAATAAGATAACATTTAAAGAAGGAAGTAGAGTATATTTAATCAAGAATAATACTTCAGACGATAAATGATAATTCTTGAAATCCCCTTCACCATAAATTTGAGATACCCCACATCAAAATAACCATATTTCAACACAAATAAGGAAAATAAATTCTTCCTCAAACCTCAAATAAATGGAGTATCAACTTTAAATAAATTCTAGAAGAAATGAGTCTGCAAAGGATGATAAATGACCCTAAAACATTCCTTGGAATCTTTTATGGAATGAGGTAGTGAAACTAGGACGAACTGAGTAAATTGGATGACCAATATTCATAAATAAAATAAATCATTCAAATTCCTTACCATTAAGGAACTCAAATTGACCGAAATGGACATATTAAAATGATATTTGATATTATTTTAATAAAAATAAGAATCTAAACCATATCTCATTAGAGGGTGATTTCCCCCATTTGAATCATGATTTACAATCACCGCAGGATTCCCTATGACATAAGAAAATTACAAAATATGATTTTTCCCACCATGTTAAGTCCTTTTGTGTAGTGAGGAAAAAATTTACCTTTCCACAACAATATCATAAAAATCATCATCACTTAATCTTCCTAAATAAATCACCATTATTCCTACAATAATGCATAAACCATGGTATTTTGTTTATACATGGTTTATACATCTCTATCCTCCATGAATAACTGCTCCCAAAATATCCAACCATTCCATTGTACATCCAATGATGCTCCTCATCAACATGTGACCATACCTTCTTTATAGAAATGATAAATAACAACATAAATATAATTTGTTTACCCTTACATGAGCTTCAAATGTCTTATGGCACCCAAATGCATGCATGAGAGACCAGCACAAGAGATGAAATTCCATGATGTGGGAGTCATGCTAAATAAATGTGAATATGGATTCACCCACACTTGATCAACCATCACATAGATCAAAGCTACCCTAATGTGGATATTCATAACTAGGATACACAATGGTATTGGATTTCACCTGTGTGTATAAAGGTTTTCTTTTGTAATGGTAAAAAGTGTCCCTTATGTAGCTAAATATTCAAAAATAAAAAATAATAATTAAAACATAATTTTAAATTAATAATATCTTAAATTAAGATCATAATTTTAAAAGTATTTCATATTTTTTGTACACTATTGAAAAAAAACATTTAAAATGAAAACAATCACATGAACATTGTAATCACTAGGGAAACACCATTAACATCCAATCATCCATTAATGATAAATGAAAAATATTCTTGGAAAATTTGTTCCTTTATATAGATAAGTAGCACTGATAATGCCTTTCATTTTTTAGTTATTAATTTAGCGATAGTAAAATATTTTTATCGCATTTTAACACAGAAAAAGTCCACATTTATATGTATTTTTTTATACCATTGATAAAATAATTTATATATTTTTAAAATAAACCAAACTATCATGTTTCTCCTTCTTTTCATTCATGATTTTACAGAAACAAATCACGGATTCCAATTACGTAAAACATTTTGGATGAATCAAACTTCAAAATTAAATATATTTTATGCATAACTTATTTTTGGATTTATCAAATTAACTTAAAATAAGTTGTTATTATAATTCTTTCATTCTTTTTGTAATCATAATTAAATTTTATCCCTCTCTATATATGTAATTATATATATGTTTGTGCACTTGTAAATTTATATATATTTAATAATATTACTTTGATACCTATTATTTATCACATGACTATTTATACATAATTTTCAATAAATAAACACACACACAAACACATATATATATATACATATATATATATATATATATGTGTTTTGTCTATTTTTGTATTTTTTAAATTGTATATTTGTGTGTGTGTATTTATATACATATTTATATCTCCCTTTATGTATGTGTATGAATATATATATACATATGTTTATATAATTATATATAAACACATTTATGCATAATTAAATATTCATTAACTTTATATATATTATTTTATACTTTATTTTGGAATGTATAATAATTTTCAAGCATATTATTTCAATTTATACTTCATAATTTGATTTTTTTCTATATATCAATATATTTATACAAGTAAATTTATATGTTTTTTCACACAAACTAAAATTTATTTATTTACCCAAAAATTATAATTTGGTTACATTTTTGTATATGTATTATTAATATTATATTTATATACCCTAATTTTTCAAGATATATGAATATCTGAATATATTATAAAACACTAGATTTTTATCAATTATTTTATATATCATATATATGTTTGTTTTATTTTTTATAATTCTATTTTTTAAAGATATACCTTATATATTATATTAATGTCAAAAATGATATACATTTTTACCAACAAGAAAATTACTTATTTATTGTCAAATATTAATATCATTCAAAAAAAGAGTTCAATTTTGGATTTTAAAATGGATGGATGCTTGTAGTATGAATATTATTATTGAGTATCTTTAGAACCACCATTTTTTGGTAAATAGCCCTTTATTTTGGTATTTTGTGGTGTATATATTGTTTGGGTTTCGTTTTTTGAGGGTTTTCAAGTATTCCACATGTTTCAGATGGTTTTATAAATGTTCATGGTTCATGAATTGTTAGTATAAACCATGAAACACCTCCATAAAAATGGAAAAAATATATTGGGATTCATTGGCTAGGAACATGGTTTGGCCAAAGTGTAAGGCCTTGAGAATTTATGAAAAAAAATTCCAATATTTTTTTCCAAAATCTTTCATTACATGCGACACCACGTTTAGCTTCTGTTACACACAACACTGGGTTTAGTGTGCTTTACAAAAAACTCTATATTTTTAAGAAATGCTTCATACATTTAAAATATAAATATTTGATATGTTACTTATCTTCAAGCCATTATAATTATGGGTATGAATACTATTAACTAAATTATGATAATATAGGTCCCTTATGTAGATGTAAAAAAACATTCACTATCAATTTATTTTAAATTAAAATAAAGAAAAATTGATAATAATTTATATATTATTCTAAAAATTATTTTATACATACTAACATGTTTAATCTCAATATAATAATTTGATGACTTTTGGTGAATGATATTAATTAAATTTATACATTTTATATTACATAATTTTTTTAACATTTATATTTTGTTTTTCTATAAACATTATATAACAATAAATTAAATTTTATTCATTAAAACAATATTTTTCTAGAAAGAAGTTTTCTTGTATTATACACACAAATTTTTTATAGTTAATTTTTACAATTTTGAATTTTTATTTTGAAAAAATAGAAAATTATTTTTAAAAACATCATGTTAAAATTTTCTTATGATTTATTTTTAATAATTTTATGAAAGGATATAAATTACAGTTAATACTGAAAAATTGTGGTTTTTATTAATAATTATTATTTATGTTATGGAAGTTTCAAAAATAAATATTTTTAGGGTGGTTTTAAATGTAAAATTAGTTAAGTTATATATTTATTAAACCAATTTAGGTAGTTGGAATCAATTTCATATTGAAATTTTATGCTGCAAATTTTTAAACTTATGAACATTTTTTATTTAGAAAATAATTTTTATCACTTCTATTGGTTTAATTGAAAATTAATTCCCACCACTATAATGAATGTAATTCATAAAAATGTATTAGATATTTAAAATAATCATAATTTTATTATATAATAATGTCAACATTTTTTATCCTAATGAATGATCAAAACAATAGAAAATATTTTATAATGGTTAAGGTAAAAACAGGTTTAACAAGTAGAAAAACTAAAATGATAAGGGTTAAAAAATTACACAAAACAATTCTAATTATAATTTTATGGTAATATTTGGAAATTATAAATTATATAGTTTGAAACTAGATTCTTTTTTAGCCTTTTCCCTGATAAAAATTTGTATTTAATTCTTTATTTTCAAAACATCCAAATGTGTTTTGACCCCCACTTATACAAGGAAACCCCCTTTCATCAAAAATTTATACATATAAATATCATTATATCTACAATTACCTACAAAAATAACCTTATTAATTACCATACCATGACTTTTAAGCATTATTTTGATCATTAATCTAGACTAGTAATGATTTTGGTGAAAACCTATGGAGGTTACCTGAAGAAGTGGTAATATTCTTCAACGAGTGTTTTTATTCTATATATTCCTCCACCTACTTCAAACCATATTTAATATTTATTATATAATATATTTAGTATCTTACATATACTAAGATTTTATTATGTAATTATAATTACCTATATCCATCTCATATTCTCTTAAATGGAAAAAGAAACTTTTAGTTGTGTGTAAATCAGACTACCGCCTTGCAAACTAACGTAGTTCATTATCCATAATCGTTTCTCATAGAAAGTAATGATGACTGAATAAAAGTATATATATATATATATAACTATTGTAGCTATTTAATTATGTTATCACATATATCATTTTACATTTCATTCTATGCGTGAAATGTTAATGTTTCTCGTGTGTATGGAAGACTACCGCCTCATGAGGCTATGTGATTCATTTTTCATTATCACTTTACACGGATGGTAAAAGGGATAAATCTATTGAATATATTTTATATTTATTAACTATGAATAAATATTAAAATATAATATTTCATAAATTTTTTTACCTCCCAACCCAACAAAAAACAATAATGTCACTCGTGAGTACAACACACTACCGCCTTCTGAACTGAAGTGGTATATTTTTAATTTCTGTTTTACATGGACGGTAATAAGGATAAATTAAATGAATATATATTTAATCTATATAATATATTTATATATATATATTTTTATGAAATAATATGTATAATTTAATTTTGATATATCATTTACATTTCTTATGATTAATTTTTCAAAAAATAGAAACAATGTTCATTTGTTTGTACAACCTACCATCTTCATGAATGGTTTAGTTCATCTTCTATCTCAAAGAATTAATGAATTACTCTAAATAAATATGTAATTAATATATAGTATATTAATATTTTCACAAACCAAGATGGGTCTCCATACGACCTTGTGTCTGTCCTGGTCCGTAGTAAGGCCCGGAGGGCATTCTCGATCCCCACGGGCTGACAACTAGTGTCGGGTGTAAACATAAACTAGTTGGGAAAGATTTGACCCATAGAAAAGATAGGTAAATAAATATAAATTTAACCAAACAGATCAATAAAGTAATATGAACTAAACAAATTGGCAGTGGAATAAGGAATAAAGTATGCAACGAGACATACCTCAAGTGACCTTGTGGGTCCCCACAAAACATAAACCACACTCACTACAAGAATTATCCAAAAATAGACCCTGAAACAATAAAGGTAAATTAGTCATGAGAAATGAGATGATTATTATGAATTCTATAGTACAAAAATTCCATATTCCCTTTCCTTTCAAAAGAAACTCTAAATGTGCTAGTTTAAAAATCATACATAATAAAATAATGTTTTACATTCTTTTCAAAATCAATTAACAATATTTTATTTTCAAGAAAATCTTTTCTCTTTCACTTCAATATTAGAAAAATTTACAAGCATGAATTAACATTTAAAAATGAAAGGAGACCAATTTAGATTAAATATATGTTTTTCAAAAAATATGGAATAAGCATGAAACAACTGAATTGACAATCATATCACAAGCACCATGGAAAATCACTAAGAAACTAGTGTTAGTTGGGGACCTAGGATTCCTGTACCTCAGTGAAACACGGTATAAAAACCACAATGAACTATGTTCTGATGCACGATAAACTATTAGAGAACCCACCCATAACCTAGTGGTCTCCAATAAATCATCATTATGTATAGTAAGTATTTTAAACATCAATCCTATTATAAGAAATATGGATGAACCACTTCCATATCATCTAGTGTACTAGTCCTAGTCCTCCCACCTAGATACCCAGGTTTCACATGTGCTCCATCTAAAGTGGTGAGGAGTTTTTATCAAGAATAAATATATGAAATTTTCATTTTCATTACTCAAATACACATACAACCTCTCACCATTGATCTCCCTCCATGATAACATCCCACATTTTATAATTCAAACAACAAAGCACAATCCTATTCACTATGCACATACCATAAATCACATATTTAACATACATATCATGATTATAAAACAATGGGGCATGCCTCAATTTAAGTTTTCACATTTACAAATCATTTTCATGGTTCCAAACAAGACTCATTACTTAAAACATTTTAAAAAAACTTGAAACCATGTTTAAATCCAAGAAACACATTTAAGAGAGGTAAATTACTATTTATCCTTGAATTCACATCAAAGCCCATATACTTTTCATAACATACCAAATTATAGAATTTTTCCTTTTTAAAATCATGAAAGAATCCATATTCTTTTAAATAATCATTCAGAAATAATATGCACAACCACATTTTAGATAATTACCTACCACAAACCAAAAACCATTTTAGAAACTACTTTTAAGAATTTAAAAGGTTAAGAATTTGAAAACAAGCTTGTGATCGTATTTTAATGGAAAAAACACATGTCAACACATAAATTGAACCTAAAAAAACAAAGGAAAGGCCAAAATAAAGCATCATCATCACATTACACAAAATGAATATACTATTTAATACAAAACACATATTTTTTTAAACAGTCATGCAATTAAAGAATTCGATTTAAAGGTATAGTCATAGGGGGCCTACCTTATGGTAGAACCAAATCGAACATCTGGCCCTTGGAACTTTCTAACTAAGAGTTGTTTCTCCCCCAATAAGAATATTCACTTTTATATACTTATAAGGACACTTATCCCCTATGCACACACATGCATGACCATGAACACGTGCAAGGGGATCCTTACATATATGCTTATTTAGATATACAAGTATCTACTCACCTATATATGAATTTTTGTATATATACACGGGAATACCCTGCCCCATACATGTGTATTCAGTAACATGGATGACTATACTTGTAACAGGGGAACCCACATATATATATATATATACAAATATCTATGAACACATAGGCGAGTCGTCTTCAACCCATAAAATTGAAACCGCAAAGCAGGAACAATGTACAACATATATAATTTAATAAAAAAATAAAAAAATTATGAATCACATAAAAATTAGCACAAATTTTTTTATACCAAAACACATTAAAATCATATTTCTAAACCAAACACACATCGAACCGTGTTTTAAAAACATAAACCCACCAAAACAACTTACAAACATGATTCACATCTCTTTTACACATCACTAAATCATTTGAAAAATTTCATAAGAAATTTCTTAAATGGTACACACCAAAAAAGAAACCATTCTATTAAAAACCCATTTATAAAACATGTGCATACCAAACAAATTCAACACATGATAAACTTCAAGAAAACCAAATCTTCACCAAAGAATTAATAAAGAATATGATAATCTAATTAAACAAGAAAATTAATTCATTAAATAATATTTAAACATGGAACCACCTACCTCAATGTATAAATTCACAAATACTTTTTGAACCTTCAACTACACCTAATAAGCACTAGAAGTGAACCAAAAGAACCCTTATCCACAAGGTTGAACAATAATACCAATGATTAAAATATTAATTTTACACCATAATTTTTGGAAACCTAAAACCCCAAAGAAACAATGAAAAAAACCATAACAATGAGTAGGTAAGGAATTACTAGGGAAGGTTCTTGCATCGAAGGAGAGGCCGACACCTGAGGTTGTGAGAAAAAAGGGATCTCACTATGAAGGGGTGCATTTGATAGTGCCGGATAGCAGTGGTTGCACGCTAGACTAAGTAGAAGGTTGGAAGGTGTGGGTAGCAGCATATTGGAGAAACGTATAAAGAAATCTTAGGGTGGCATGATGTGGGAGAGGGAGGCCGTCAAATATGGGAGGGGGTGGGAACTGACCAACAACATTCAGGGAGGAGGCCTGGTAGGCACGACATGAAGTGGGGGGGGGGGTACTGTCCAAAACCTAAAAGAAAAGAAAAGATAATAATAACAATAATAATATGATAATAATAATAATAAATATATTAAAGTTAAAAAATATTAATAAACTTTATAATAATATTATCATTATTGTTATTCTTTAAATATTTAATTAATATTATTACTAATAATTATATTATTATTATTTTTCCCACATTTTATAATACACCTAGATAATTAGTTAATTTATTAATTAATGATCAAAAGAAATATGAAGACCCGGAAGGATACTCAGGGACCTAGTGAAGCTTCACATCTTTGACGATGCCATGCCTGTTTATCGGATGCTGGAAGACCAAAACATGAATTATAAAAAAAATCAAACATTTAAGCTGATCTTCAACTCGAACTACCCGATGCCAAGAAAATTAATAAAACAATTAATTTAAAAGTGGTGGGTGTGACAATTATCCTCACCATAAAACTTTCTACCCTTGGAAATCCACAAAAAGGTCCAAACCCGACGTAGTAGTCAATTCATTCCTCCCAGAAAAAGGAGATTCACAAAGAACAAACAACAAGAGAAAGGTCATAACACTATCAATAAAGGGTGAGACATATAAAACAAACTCAAGAGACCCAAAATAAACTCCCATCCCAAGTGATGGATGCCAATTGACACTCACCCCCAAAAGTTATGCCACCTTCAGTTGATGATCAAAAAAAAAAACTCTCATAATTCACCATTCAATTTCCCAATACAAAACAACTTAACACTCCCAAAGATGGTCATTCATTATACCAGAAACAAACAATGAACTCAATGAGGTTACCAAAACCTTGTATCATAATGTCTTTGGTCACACATCAAATCCAATATCTTCTCAAGAAAGGGTCTTGGGGTTGGATAGCTCTGAACTAGACTACCAGTCATCAATCCAACACCAGGGATGAAATAGAGTTACTAACATGGGGAGGCCCAAGTAGAATACCCACCATAAGAGGCAACTAACACCTAAGGAGGTATCAAGATTCCAACAGGGGAGGCCCAAAATGACTTCAAACCCTAACAAAAAGGCTAGTATTGATTCATTTTTGAGAAATTTCAGTGAGACCCACAATGGGTATTCCCACCACAGAAGCCAACTAGCTTAAATGATTCTTAATAACAGACAAAGAATCTCGACATGGGCTAACTCAAAAACATTCTGCACCTACTATATCCCATATCATAAGGGATTCAGCATAATAGGTCTTTGATCCTAATAGAATCACACAACACTGTTCTTTATTCCTATGGGGTATTATCATCCTTAGGTGATTCCTGACTAAAACTAAGGTTAATTCACAGGGCTCGCCATACAAGGGACACCACACAAAGACTCGCACCTTGGGATACACAACTACTGGATTCCTAAGAAAATGGGATGGACACCTCATTACCACCATGTATAAATTATTCCACCCACACGAGTCACAACAAGAAAGTGAATTCCTCACACCTCTTTCCACCAAACTGGGCCACTCAAAATGAGACAACAACATAGGACTTAATCTTTTTTTATTTCCCAAATTGAATATAAAGACTAGACCGAGGTCCCCTACAACCCAGGGGTTTTCCTAACTACATTCCAATATCACATTGAGACATATGGCTAGAGCACTAATGATTGAGGTATCTCCTCTATTGCAGTCCAACATGGATAAACCTCGATCAAAACTTTTTCATACTTGTGCCATGAGAAACTACACCACGATCCAAAAATATCCATAGAACACAACCCATAACACAAAATTATCACTCCAATAGGGAACGTCCATAAATATAGGGGCTTAAAAGATGCATGTGAATAACCCCTTTCAACTTCAAACTGGATTTTCCACATTAGTGGCCTAAAATGAATCTCTGCTTAGATGATCCCATTGAGTTACCCAAGGACCTTTCCGACACAACCAACACCAACAACCCAAAACCGCTTTCACCTTTCCTCACTGTAATTCCCTTCACTACTCTTAAATTGGACCTTTATACATGATGGAATAAAAATTTTCCTTTGATAACTCATGCACCTTAAGGAACTATAGTATCTTCCAAACTTCTACAAACACTCTTATGTTCAAAAAAGGACATGATTAACCAAATTAGAAGAGATATAAACTCAATCATGAAACCCAAGAATAGATTCTATACTTTGATTAACTGGAGTACCTTCCAAAGTAAAATCACTCATGGCCTCACTTTAATCATGCATTAATTATATTTGGGGGAGTACACTAGTCAATAAAGAAAACCATGTACCCAATCAATCTGGTTAAATTTACAAGACATACCACAAGTTAACAGTTGAAATATAGAGGTAAATATCATAAGGGATTTTTGAATCACTTTTAAATTAAATCCTCAAACCAAACACATTCACACCAACTTAACAATAAGATCTAAAACTCAGGACATAAGTCAACAAAAAAATAGTTCTCATCTTTAAATGCCTTGAAAAAAACACTCTCAAAATAAAAAAAAATACAACACACAATCACCAACTATTAAAACACCAAATTATCCCTTAAAATATATTTTTGAAAATAAAAAAATTTGGAGGGTTTCACAGAAACCAATGCTATCTCGTGGGCCACACACATTAATTTTTTCATGCCACACCATTCACCCACCTCATATCTACCATAGCACTTATCTGGTTATGCCATTAACCATACATATTCCAATTTAAACCCATTCATGTGGTCACCAGTGGGGCTTATAAAGGGAAAAACTAAACCTCTCTTATTTTAAAAATCAAAACATTTTACCCACACTTTCTCTTTATCAAAACTGGTAACCACAAAATCAAAACCCGATTCAAATCGTAAAAAACATTTCCGAATATCACCAAAACTTCACATAAAAATTCACTTTCAAGTATTACACATTAATTTTAAAACATTAAACACCATATCAAAACAACCTTCAATAGTTTAACATGTTTTATTTGAAACATATTTAGAAATCCCAATTTAACATAATTCGTTCTTTCCAAAATAAATTTCCAAATATTCACAAAAATTCATTTCACCCTTTCAGAAATCAACCCATTTCCATTTTACTGGAAAATATTGTCACCCAAATTCACATTTCATAAAAAAAATATTTAAAAAAATGTGTCCTAGATTCCAAAATAATGTCTTTTCAAAACTATTGCTAAAACTAAAAGAGGCACAAGACGCTTCTTGAAAGAGGAAAACTAGTGTATATGGGTGACTCAGACATAAGGTTAGTGGCCATACACTAGTCACACCACCATCATGGAATGTGTAATAGGACCACATCCCCAGCTACACATGGATTTTCAAGACATGAAATCTCACGGGGACTCTTGATCCAACTCCCATTTCATTTCCCAAACAATTAGAAACCATAAGGATTAAAAGACTTATATGGAACTCGACTTCCCTGGGTAACCCAAGTCTTGTCACAAGGTGTGCTAGCCAAACACCTTACTCATAACCATAACATTGAGTTTTGATAGTCCAACTCCATTATACCTAGACTCTTTCCCAAAATAACATAACCCAAAAAGAGAGAACCTCCTCTCATTTTATTTTTTCATGAACCAAACCGGATCATCATTTGGACCAACGCCCAACCCGGTCCACGACAAGGTATGAAAGGTGTGGTAAATAACCACCAGCTGGAAACTAGTGTCGAGCATCAATATAAACCATTTTTGAATGATGTGGCCCATAAAAATGACATGTAAATAAACATAAAATGAATAAAACAGACCAATAAAAGTATAAGAACTGAACAAAATGGTAGTGGAATAATGAATAAACTAAGTAACGAGACATACCTCAAGTGACCTCATGGGTCACTATAGATCAAAAACGACACTCTCTACAAGAGTGATCTGAAACTAGTCCCTAAAATTCAACATATAATGTAAGTGTGAGCACCGAGATGCTTAGTAGGAAAGCTAGAGTACAACAATTCCCAATTCCCATTACTTTCAAAATAACAAAAAATGTGCTTGTTTGAAAATAATACATAATAAAATAAAGTTTTTCATTGTTTTAAAATTTACGTAACAAGATTACATTTTCAAAAAAGTCATTTCTCTTACTCTTAATTCTCAAAATATGTTCAAATCATGCATTTACATTTCGAAATGAAAGAAGACAAATTTAGATTAAAAATATGTTTTTTTCACAAAATAGGGAACAAACATGAAACAAATGAATTGAAAATCATATCACAACCACCAGGAGAAATCCCTAAACAGATAGTGTTAGTTGGGGACCTAGGATCCTCACACCTTAGTGAAATGTGGTATAACAACCACAACGAACTATGTTCTTATACACAAGCCACTAGTAGGGAACACACCCATTGCCTAGTGGTATCCAATCAATCATCATTAT
Organism: Viscum album; assembly: GCA_963277665.1. Lineage (NCBI taxonomy): Eukaryota > Viridiplantae > Streptophyta > Magnoliopsida > Santalales > Viscaceae > Viscum > Viscum album. Next base: position 769,861,997 of record OY728136.1, read on the forward strand.
GTTTAGCTAGTGTTGTGAGCATCAATATAACTAGAAAAATATGGGACTAACCACTTCTATATCATCAACTTTACTAGTCCTAGTCCACCCACCTGGATACCCAAGTTTCCTATGTGCTCTATTTCTAGTGGTGGTGAGTTTTTATTAAGAAAAATATATGAAATTATGATTTTCATTACTAAAAAACACATCCAACCTCTCACCACTGATCTCCCTCCTTGAGCGCATCCCCATTTTTATTAGTTACACAAAAAAGAACAAGCCTCTTCACTAAGAGCATACCAAAAATCATGCATTTAACATACATATCACATTTTTAAAATAATGGTGTATGCCTCAAGAGGGGTTTTCACATTTATAAATAAATTTTCAAGGTTCCAATCAATCCTCATTACTTCACACATTTTAAAACAACTTGAAACCATGCTTAAATCCAAGCATCCCATTTAAGAAAGTTAAATCACTATTTAACTCTAAATTCACATCAAAGAGCGTACAATTTTTCTAATAAATGAAATTGTGGAATTTACCCTTTTTAAAATAACACAAGAATCAATATTCCTTTAAATAAACTTTCACAACTAATATAAAAATTTTTTTTACAAATACCCTCCACAAACCCAAAACCATTTTAGAAACTACTTTTAAGAATTTAATATGTTAAATAGTCTAAAACATGCTTGGGATCATAATTTAATGAAAAAATAAATGTCAACACATAAAGAGAACCTAAAAAATGAAGGAAATAAAAAAAGCAAGAATCTCTATCACATAACATAGCATGAATATGTTTTTTAATATAAAAGAAATATTTTTTAAAACACTCAAGAAAATCAAGAATTCAATTTAAAGGTATTGGTATAGGGGACCTACCTCAGGGTGGAACCAAACCAAACATCCGGACATTTTCTCTTTCTAACTAACAGATGTTTCCCCACCACTAAGAATATGCACTTTAACATACATATAAGGACACCTAGTCCCTATGCGCACACCCGCATGGTCATGAACATGTGTAAGGGGATCCTTTAATATATCCTTATATGCATACACTAGTCGCTACTCACCTACGTATGCATTTTCATACATATATATATATATATACATGGGAACACCTATCCCCATTCACGTATATTCACTACCATGGATGACTATACATGTAACGAGGGTACCCACACACACCCACACACACACACACATAAATATATATATTCTTATCTATACACATGCAGGGGAGTCTCCTTTGACCCAAAAACTCGTAACCACAAAGTATGAACCTGTAACATCCTGGGTAAATAAAGAATAAGATATGTTTTATATTTATTAATATTTTTGAATTAAATATTAATTTTACTTTAAAGGGGTTTCTATGTTCAATAGCTTACCCGATACACAACAACAAGTTTTTTTAGAAATCTTACGTTGCACACTAATGATATAATATTATTATTTTAAATGGTAGTTAACTCCTAGTCGTTGTATTGGCAGGAATGAACAACAATAACTACAATACAATTATACATGTTTTTTTAAATGTATTTACATAAAAATTTAGAGGCTTAAAATGTGAATGAATCTAATTTTAAGAATAATTTACATTAAAAGGTCGATTTATTGCCTTTTAATGGAGAACCCTCTGTAAATCTAGTTTTGGTCACTTTAATACATTATATTTGACCAAATAAAATCTTTCTTTAGAATGGTGACATTAAAATTTACTTTGTGTCAATTTTTGGTATTTTTCCGATAAAGTTCATTTTTTAATAAATAGTGAAAATATTGTATTTTAATTCAAAAGTGCCTTTTAATCTAATTTATTTATATCGGTATATTATCTTTTTAATTTGTTTTAAAGTGTAATTAGAATATATTTTTACCATTTAATCAAAAAAAATTATTGTAATTAATTTCATTTTGAAATTGGATATAAACAAGTATCAATTTTTTGATAGTTATTGTTTTTTGAAAACACGCTATTTGTTTTGATAACGGGAATTAATTTTAAATTAATTACTGACATTTTTATGTTTTGAATTTGGAAAAATAGACATCATTTTTTAATTCATAATATCAAATAAATCTTAGGAATAATTGTTTTTATTTTTCTGAAAAACTTCAATTTTCGATGAATATTGAAACCACTTAGTAGTAGTTAAAACAGAACTGAATTTTTCATTTAAATGAAATTTTACGACTTCTATGATTTGAATTTCAAAAATAGGACATACATGGTTGTTATTAGTAAGTAAAATGTGGTTCAATAAGATGAAAATAATTTTTGGTGAATAATAATTTTTGACTTTTATTTACCACGGTTAAAGGTAAATAAGGTAATTCAAGGTAAAAAGAATATTATTAGAATTCAAAATTACCTTAACAATTGTCCAAAACGTATTGGTTGAGTCATTTACAAACATGGACATATTTGAGTCGATTTTGAGACCGCATTGAGTAATTTGGAAGTGATAATGACAATTTATATTAAGTAACTTAAAGTAAAGGAAAAAATGATAAAAAAAATATATTTTATTAAATTAATTTTTACAAGGGGTTATATAAATTATCTTTTCGACTATAAATACTCATTAGAAACATAAAAAAATTTCCTACATCATGTTAATTTTTTAATAATTTTTAGACAACAAATAAATTAAATTATTTATGATATAATAATGGTGCAATGTTTACCTCATTAATAAAAGATTTAAATAAATAAGATTATAAATATGAAAATAACATCCAAAAACTTTCAAATTCATATTGGATGATATTATTTAGACTATGAGTCATCTTATATTTTACGTTAATGATTCTTGGATCTTTACAAACTAAATATCATTATATAATAAAATAATATTATCACACTTTCCAAAAGATCCCCTCCTCCCCCTTATAAAAGGAGACCACTTATAACCAATTATCCACACCTCTCAAGCCTTTTTTCTCATCAAAATACTACCCAATTATGCTCCCTAAATTCCTATACACCTATTAAAAGCCTTACCATGGGAAGAAGGCACTTCAAAAGGTCATTTGATTCAAACCAAAGGGAGTTACCCAAATTTAAGGTAACAGTTTCTCTTAAATTATTTTAATTTTTATTTTACTTCTCCAATCCCTAAAATCTTTTTATTCCATTATTTTGTAACAAAAAAAAGTATACTAAATATACTAGGATGTTTTTATGGAAATTATTTGAACTAAAATTACACACACCTCCATCTAATTGGTGAAGAACTTAATGTTTCTGTGGATGAAAAACTAACACCTCACGAAATGATGATTGTTCAATTACCTCATACCACCCCTCATGGTGGCCATTATGATGGAAATGTATTTATATATGATATATATTATGTTTATGTTTTCTTTATACTTTTGTATTTTTCATTTATAGCACACCTTTATGGTTCCCATAATGGGTAAATACGATAATCTCATTTGAGGAAGTGCAGACTACCACCTCCTCAAAGTGATGTGACTCATTAATTCCTTATGTTGGATGTATAAAGGATAGAGTTAATTATATTATATAGGATATTATACGATACATATGTATCATTATGTTTTAATTCCATTAAAATATGAAATAGAAATGAAAGTAGCGTTCATGTGTACGTATGACTTACCGTCTCCATGAATGGTGCATTTCATTTCTTACCTCCAAATGTTATGTACTATTATAAATAAATGTATATACTGGATATATATGATATATAAATAATGAATATCATTTTGGATATAATAGACTATTTACCACATGGACAACATGTAAATATAAGGTGTTCATTTTTGACTCAAGTGCCAAATATCAACAAAATTAAAGTTATAAACTTAAATGGTTACATAATATTTATAACATGGTAATAAGTGATATAAAAGGAATAATAAACTTGATAAAGGTTCTTATGTAATTATAAATTAAATTTAGTTAATTATTCATAAGATTAAAGAACGATCGAGTCAAGTCAGACATGAGGTAAGGGACTTCGTCTCAATCTCCTTTCATTGAGGTATATTTTGTTTTAATAAACGACATTCTTTTATACGCTGTATAAACACCCTTGACTTTTCGAAGGAAATATTTTTCTACGAAGCATTTTAATAAAAAAATGGAATGTTTTTAACATAAGTGGTGACAATGACTTTTTCCGCCGTCGCGAGTATTATTTGATCTTTAGATTCCTCAACAAGCCGAAATATTTTTAAAAGAAAATAAATACCATATACTCTTTTATCTATTTTGGTATTGAAAATGGTTTTGATAATAGATTTGTTATGTCAATATATTGTAGTGAAATATTGTGATTGAAATGTGGAAGTGTTTTCTTTCCTTTATATTTGTTTTATGTCTTATGATTTTATAATGGTACGTAAAAATTTGATGGGTGGTTACGTGATAAACCAAATGAAGGGTGGTGCCGTGAATACCAGGACGAGTGGTTATATTATAACCTCCAATGCATTGGGTATGGAAGTCGTCTGTATGACTATTATATTTAGTGATATGTGTGGAAGTTGACCGTATGGTTATTCCATTTATGTATGTTTATGTACCAAGTTACCTTTATATGTTATGTGTTCATTATATGGGTAATATTTTGGTTAGAAAAGTGTAAGTAGGGATTTTTTATTCAGTGAAGAGTATTTATTAATTCATAAAGGTGAAAAGTTTTACTTATGTTAATGTAATCATGGTTTACTTATTGTTTTGAAAAACTAATAGTTTTCTTTCTTTTTGTATCCCTTACTGAGCTTTTTATGCTATCCCAAGTTTTAAAAATGTTTTCACAGGATATAATGTAGAATAGGGTCAAGGATGGGATCAAGGAAAAGTCATGTTGTCTTAGACATGGAACTAGACATGAATTTTTTTTTCAAGAGTTCATGTTTTGTAAAAAAAATGGAAACTGTGTAGAAGTGTCTACTTTGTAATATTTTGAGATGTAATAGTTATGTCCTAATTCTCTAAAACTCTAAACCTAAAAAGATCCTCAATGTGAATTATACCTTTAATTCAATGTTATGTAAGGTTTAAGGTTGGGTCTTTATATTTGGTATCAAAGGTCGGTTTATATTACTTATGGAGTCAGGGTATTGTTAAATAAATTTCCATAAATTAATTTATGGTAATATTGAATTGATATAGAATTTACAGATTACCATGTTGCTTCACCTCAGATATTTATGTGTTCTGAATGTTTTTTCGCAGAGGAAATAGGGAAGCTATGTTGGGACGACATTAGAAGGAAGACAACCTTCCAAATCAACAACTTGAGATGGTCGGAATCAGGACTAAACAGTTTTTTGCAGTGATGGAACAATTGAATCAAGCTATAAATGGTGGTGGTATCCATGCACGAGATCAGCCAGATAAACCACAGAGGAAAATTTCAGTAGTGGATCATTTAATAAGGCAACATCCCCCATCATTCAGAGGATTATCAGACTCTGTGCTAGCAGAATGGTGGATCAAAGAATTGGAGAAGATTTTCAATGTCATGGGTTGTTCAGAACATCAAAAGGATCGTCTCGTTGTTTACCATTTTGAAGGTGAAGCTGATTTGTGGTGGTCGATGGTGAAAAATACCTGGGATAGTGAGGAGATTGATGCTCTTGATTGGGATGAATTCAATGGTATGTTTCTTGAGAAATATTTTCCTAAGGTGGTTCGTCTTAGGATGGAAAAAAAATTCCTAAAATTGAGGCAGGAGGATGACTCAATGGCCGCTTATGAAGCAATGTTCACTTGACCAGAAAGGTATGCACCAAATTTCATCCGAGATCTTGATAGTAAGATAAATCGATTTTACTCAGGACTAAAGCCACAATATCAAAGAGAATTATCCTATCATGAGTTCAAAAGTTATGAAAAAATTGTTCGATGTGTGAAGAAGGTGGAAATGGAGTTTGTTGATGATCATGTGTTCTTTGACAAACAACAGAATAAGAGGTCCAATTGGCAGGAAAAGGAGAAGAATTCATCAAAGAATATTAGAGGTAAGAAAATTAAATATCCAACTTGAGAGAAGCGTGGTAAAAAGCATCTTGTAGAATGTTTATTGAAGTATAGAAAGTGATTATGGTGTGGTAAGTCTAGTCATATTACTCATAACTGTAAGGAAGATGATCAAGAAGGCAATGAAAAGCCATCAGTAAGATGTTTTAAGTGTAATAAAATGGTTCATTATGAAAATGAGTGTCCAGCGAAGAACTCAACTAAGGGAAAGCAGACCGACTACAAGCATAAAGTGGTGGTCAAATCCTTTGCAAGTACTTCAGTTGATGTTGGGCCACCAACGAAGTTGTATTAGGTACACTGTTTGTTTGTTTAGATTATGCCAATGTGTTGATTGATTCATGGTCTATACACTCTTTTATTTCAAATAATTTTTCTAGTAAATTGGTAATTACATCTCAATATATGAAAATAGAACTTATGGTAAAATAAACTGGAGGAAATGTTGAGACAAAAAGAAAATATAAGAACATTCATGTCCTTGTGTGCGGAAAGAACCTACCTAAAAACCTTATTATTTTGCCTCTAGTAGAGTTTGATGTTATTTTGGGCATGGATTGGCTGTCTGTTTATCATTCTAATATTTACTACAGAGCTAAAGAAGTTTCATTTTAGAAATATTTATAGTTTGTGTAAAACAATGAACCATTTATTTTAATAACATATCAGGAAGTTGAGAAACTAGTAAGAGAAGGAAATGAATGTTACCTTGCTCATATTGTTGAAAATAAAGAAAGTGTCGAGATTAATGATGCTCCAGTGGTAAATGAGTACCTTGATGTATTTCCTGATGAGTTTCCTGGTATTATAACTGATTAGGAAGTTGAATTTACTGTTGACTTAATTCTTGAGGCTAAGCCAATTTCAAAACCCCCTTATCGAATGGCTCAAATTACACTTTTAGAGTTAAAGAATCAATTGTAGGAGTTATTAGATAAAGGTTTCATTAGACCTAGCACTTCACTATCGGGTGATCCTATCCTGTTTGTTAAATAGAAAGATGGTTCAATGAGACTTTTCATTGATTATAGAGCATTGAATAACATCACTGTTAAGAATAAGAATCCTTTGCCTCATATCGATGATTTTTTTGATCGGATCCAGGGAGCTCAGTATTTTTCGAAGATTGATTTGAGGTCGGGGTACCATCAGTTGAATGTAAAGGAAGAAAATGTTCCAAAGACCACGTTTTATACTAGATATGGCCATTATGAATTTGTAGTTATGACTTTTGGTTTAACCAATGCACCTGTTGTATTCATGGATCTTATGAATATAATTTTCCATGAGTTCTTGGATAAGTTTTTTGTTATGTTAATTGATGATATTTTGGTTTATTCTAAAATTAAAGAGGAGCATTAAATTCATTAAAGGATCATCTTAAAAACCTTAAAAGAAAAGAAACTTTATGGGAAATTCAGAAAGTGTGAGTTATGGTTACAAAAAATTTCTTTCCTTGGTCACATTGTTTAAAAAAAATGGAATACCTGTTGATCCTGCTAAAACAAAAGTTGTTGAAGAATGGCCAAGAGCTACAAATATAACCGAGATCCGTAGTTTCCTTGGTTTGGAAGTTTATTACTGAAGGTATTTTGAGAATTTTTCATGGTTTCTAGTCCAATGACTAAGTTAACTCGAAAAGTTGTTAAGTTTATTTGGAAAAATGAATGTGATGATTGTTTTCAGGAATTGAAAATAAGATTGGTGAATTATCCAGTTTGGGAACTACCATCCAGAAATGGTGAGTTTTTTGTCTACATTTATGCATCGTTTAAAGGAATTGGTTTTATCCTAATGTAGAATGATCAGGTAATTTCTTATGTTTCACGTCAGTTGAAACCTCATGAGTTAAATTACCCTACACATTATTTGGAATTAACTGTTGTTGTTTTTGCTCTAAAAATTTAGAGGAATCATTTTTATGGAGTAAAATGAGAAATATATACTGATCACAAAAGTTTAAAGTATATATTAACTCAAAAAGAATTGAACATGAGACAAATGAGATGGTTAGAATTAATCAAGGATTATGATTGCACAATCCATTACCATACGGAAAAAGCAAATAAAGTTGTTGATGCTTTGAGTCGAAAAAGTAATGCATCATTAACCATGTTACGTTTGGAATGATATCCTTTAGTTTTTGATTTGATGAACTTTGGCATAGAAGTTTTTGGGGTAGGAAATTATTATTTTTTGTTTCAGGTGTCAGTGAAATCATCTCTATTAGACAGAATAAAGCAAGCCTAGAAATAAGATAGTGAGTTGCAGAAAAAGGTATTGTTGGTTCAGAAGGGTAAGTTTATTGATTTTAACATTGATAATGATTGTTTTTTTGAGGTTTGTGAAGAGATTATGTGTGACTTGTGATTCACAGTTGAAGAATGATTTGTTATGTGAACCTCATAGCTCTCTATTTTCAGTTCATCCTGATATTACTAAGATGTACAAAGATCTTCGGAGTATTATTGGTGGGATGGAATGAAAAGTGATACTGATGATTTTACTGTGAAGTGTTTGACTTGTCAGTAGGTTAAAGCAGAGTGTCTTTTACCAAAAGGAATGCTTCAGCCTTTATCGGTGCCAGAGTGGAAATGGTAAAATATATAAATGGAATTTGTTGTTGGATTACCGAAGACATCTTGAGGTAATAATGCAATCTGTGTTATTGTTGATCGATTGACTAAATCTGATCATTCCCTTCCTATTCAAGATACATTGTCTCTAGATTAACTTTTTAGATTGTATGTTAAAGAGATAGTTAGGTTACATGGAGTTCTCCTCTCCATTATATCAAATCGTGATCCCAGGTTTACTTTTAAATTTTGGAAAGGCCTTTAGAAGTCATTGGGTACTAAATTAAATTTTAGTACATCTTTTCATCCCCAATCAGATGGGAAGTCAGAACGAAAAATTCAGACCTTGAGAGATATGCTACGTGTTTGTTCACTGGATTACTAGGGAAGTTGGGACCAACATATTTCTTTGGTTGAATTTTCTTGTAATAATAGTTTTCATTCCACTATAAAGATGACTCCATTTTAGGAATTTTATGGAAAGCGTTGTCGAAGTCCAACTTTTTGGGAGGAAGTATGTGAAAGGAAGCTTATGGGACCAGAATTTGTAGAAGATATGGCAGATAAATTTCAGTTGATTCAAAAACACGTGAGAACAACTCAGAGCAGATAGAAAAGTTATGAAGATAACCAGAGGAAGGATCTTTATTTTTGTGGTAGGTGATCATGTATTTCTCAAAGTTTTTCCATGGAAAAGTGTGATGCGTTTTGGTAAGAAGGGAGAGTTGAGTCTGAGGTTTATTGGACCTTGTGAAATTCTGGATAAAGTTGGATCAGTTGCATAAAGAGTGGCTTTACCTCCAATTTTATCCCAGGTGCACAATGTTTTTCATGTTTCAATGTTGAGAAAGTATATACCAGATCCATCTCATGTTTTGAGCACATAGGTAGTTCAGTTGGAAGAGAATCTCTCTTATGAAGAAAAACCAGTTTAGATTCTTGACCATAGAGAGAAAGTGTTGCAGAATAAGGTAATTCACCAGGTAAAGGTTGTTTTGGAGAAAACCATATTATTGAAGAGGCAACGTGAGAATCTGAAAATGTTATAAGGGATAAATACCCCCCACTTAATTTGATAAGTAAAATTACAAGGACGCAATTCCCAAAAAGGGGGAAGGATGTAACATCCCATGTAAATAAATAAAAATATATATTTTATATTTATTAATATTTGTTAATTAAATATTAATTTTACTTTAAAGGGGTTTCTATCTTCGATAGCGTACCCGAAACACAACAACGGGTTTCTTTGAAATCTTATGTTGCACACTAATGATATAATATTATTATTTTAAATGGTAGTTAACTCCTATCCATTTTATTGGCATGAATGAACAAAAATAACAACAATATTATTATACATGTTTTATTAAATATATTTACATAAAATATTAGAGGCTTAAAATGTGAATGAATCTAATTTTAAGCATAATTTACATTAAAAGGTTGATTTACAGCCTTTTAATGGAGAACCCTATTTAAATATAGTTTTGGTCACTTTAATACATTCTATTTGACCAAATAAAATCCTTCTTTATAATGGTGACATTAAAATTTACTTTGTGTAATTTTTTGGGATTTTTCCGATAAAGTTCATTTTTAAATGAATAGTGAAAATATTGTAATTTAATTCAAAAGTACCTTTTAATCTAATTTATATTTATGGATAGATTATATTTTTAATTGATTTTAAAGTGTAATTAGAATATATTTTTACCATTTAATCCAATTTGGTTTTTTGGAATTAATTTCATTTTTAAATTGGACATAAACAAGTATCAATCTTTTGATAGATATTGTTTCTTAAAAACACGCTAATTGTTTTGACAACGGGAATTAATTTTAAATTAATTAATGACACTTTTATGTTTTGAATTTGGAATAATAGAAATCATTTTTTAATTCAGAATATAAAATTAATCTTAGATAGAATTTTTGGTATTTTTTTGAAAAACTTCTATTTTTGAAGAATAGTGAAACCACTTAGTAGAAGTTAACAAAAAAATGACTTTTTCATTTAAATGAAATTTTACCACTTCTGTGATTTGAATTTTAAAAATCCAACAAACATGGTTGTTATTAGTAGTAAAAGTTTGTTCAATAAGAAGAAAATAATTTTTGGTATGTATTAACTTTGGACATTTATTTACCGCGGTTAAAGGTAAATAAGGTAATTCAAGGTAAAAAGAATATTATAATAATTCAAAATTACCTTAAAACTTTTCCAAACATTATGGGTTGAGTCATTAACGTCCATGGTCATCTTTGGGTCGATTTTGGGACCCCATTTAGGAACTTGTAAGTGATAATGACAATTTATATTAATTAAAATAATGTAAAGGCAAAAATGACAAAAACAAATATCTTTTAGTAAATTAATTTTAAAAAGGGGTTATATAAATTATATTTTAGACTATAAATATTAATTGTAAAGATAAAAAATTTTACTACATCATGTTATATTTTTTATAATATTTAGACAACAAATAAATTAAATTATTTATGACATTATAAGGATGTAGTGTTTACCTCATTGATAAAAGATTTCAATAAACAAGATTATAAATATTAAAATAAATCCAAAACCTGCCAAATTCCTATTGGATGATATTATTTAAACAATGAGTCATATTATATTTGACTTTTATTATTTTTGGATCTTTAGAAACGGAATATCATTATATAATAAAATAATATTATCCCACTTTCCTAAAGAGCCCCTCCCCCCTTATAAAAGGAGACCACTTCTAACCAATTCCTTACACCTCTCAATCCTTTTGGCTCGTTCAAAATCAGACCAATTAATCTCCATACATCCCTATCCTCATATTAGAAGTCTTACCATAGCCATAAGGCACTTAAATAAGTCCTTTGGTTCAAACAAAAGGGAGTTACCCAAATTAAAGGTAACCATTTCACTTAAATTGTTTTCTTTTATTTTACTTCTCCAATCCCTAGACTCTTTTTATTCCATTATTTTGTAACAACACCAGTATCCTCAATATACTATAATTTTGTTATGTTAAGTTTTATAACTACACTTACACACACCTCCATCTAATGGGTGAAGAACATAATGTTTCTGGGGATGAAAAACTAACGCCTCATGAAACAATGATTGTTCAATTACCTCTTACCACCCCTTATGGTGGCCATTATAATAGAATTGTATTTATATATGATATATATTATGATTATTTTTCTTTTATGCTTCTTTATTTTCTATTTATAGAAAGCCTTTATGATTTCCATTATGGGTAAATATGATAATCTCATTTGAGGAAGTGCGGACTACCGCCCCCTCAAAGTGATGTGACTCGTTAATGCATTATGTGGGATGTATAAAGGATAGAGTTAATGATATTATATATGATATTATACTATACCTAGGTATCATTATGTTTTAGTTCCATTAAAATAATAAATATAAATGAAAGTAGTGTTCATGTGTACGTACGGCTTATCGTCTCCATGAACGGTGCAATTCATTTCTTACCTCCAAATGTTATATACTTTTATAAATACATGTATATACGGGATATATATGATATATATGATATTTAAATCATGAATATAATTTTTTATATAATGGAATATTGACCACATGGAAAACATGTAAATATAAGGTGTTCAATTTTGACTCAAGTACCAAATATCGACGAAATGAACGTTATTACCTTAAATGATTACATAATATTTATAACGTGGTAATAAGTGATATAAAAGGAATAATAAACTTGAAAAAGGTTCTTAATCAAGTATAAATTAACTTTAGCATATTATTCAGGAGATTATAGAACGATCGAGTCAAGTCGGACACGAGGTAAGGGACTTCATCTCAATCTCCTTTCATTGAGGCATATTTTGGTTTAATACATGACATTCTTTTATACGCTGTATAAACACTGTTGACTTTTCAAAGGGAATCTTTTTCTACGAAGTGTTTTAATAAATGACAAAAAGGAATGTTTCCTTTAACATAAGCGTTTATAATAAATTTTTCCACCACAGTGAGTATTATTTGATCTTTGGCTTCATCAACAAGATATAATGTTTTTAAAATAAAGTAAATACCATATACTCTTTTATATATTTTTGTATTGAAAATGGTTTTGATAATGGACTTTTTATGTCAATATATTTAAGTGATATATTTTGATTGAAATGTGGAAATGTTTTCTTTCCTTTATATTTGTTTTATGTCTTATGATTTAATAATGGTACTTGGACATTTGACGGGTGGTTAGGTGATAAACTAAATGACGGGTGGTGCTGTGAATACCAGGGTGGGTGGTAATGTTATAACCTCCAATGCATTGGGTATGGAAGTTAGTCGTATGGCTATTCCATTTTGTGATATGTGTGAATGTCGACAGTATGGTTATTCCATTTAAGTATGTTTATGTCTCAAGTTACCTTTATATGGTATGTGTTCTTTATATGGGTAATATTTTGGTTACAAAAGGGTAAGTAGTGATTTTTTATTCAGTGAAGATTATTTAATACTTCATAAAGGTGAAAAGTATTAATTTTGTTAAATTATTCATGGTTTACTTATTATTTTGAAAAACTAACAGTTTTCCTTCTTTGTCTATCCCTTACTAAGCTTTTTATGTTATCCCAAGTTATTGAAATGTTTTCACAGGACATAATATGGAATAGGGTCAAGGATGGGATCAAGGAAAAGTCATGTTTTCTTAGATATGGAAATAGATATGACTTTTTTTCAAGAGTTCATGTTTTGTAAAAAAATGGAAACTGTGTAGAAGTATCTACTTTGTAATATTTTGAGATGTAATAGTTATGTCCTAATTCTCTAAAACTTTAAACTTGGAAATATCCCCAATGTGAATTATTCATTTAATTCAATATTATGTAAGGTTTAAGGTTGGGTCCTTATAGAACCACACAATACATATATAATATAATAAATAAATAAAACAATTTATGAAACACTTTAAAATTAGCACAAAAATGTTTTATTCCAAAAAACATTCATATCATATTTTTAATTCAAAATTGACACCAACCCCTATTTTAAAAACATACACCCACCAAAATAGCTTGCAAACATGATTCAAATCTCTTTCACACTTCACTAAATCATTCGAACAATTTCACAAGACATTACCAAAATGGTACAAATCATAAAATAAGTCATGATCTTTAAAAAGAACCATTTAAAAACATGCACCTATCAAACAAATCCAACATATGATAAGCTTCAAAAAACTAAATTTGCACAAAAAATTAACTATTATTGAATATGATAAATTAATTAAACAAGAAAATTAATTAATTAAATAATATTTAATAATGGAACCACCTAACTTAGATAATAAATTCAAATATATTGTACAAATATTCAACTGTGCCTAATAAGCACCACAAGGGAACCAAAAAGAACCCTAAACCACAATGTTGAACAAGAATACCCAAGATTAAAATCCATATTTGAAACCCTAACTATTGGAAAACTAAAACCCAAAAGAATAAAAGACCAAAACCAAAAAGATAAGGGGTATTAATAGGGAAGGTGCATACACCGGTGGAGAGGTTGATGACCGGGGTTGCTGACAAAAAATGGTGTCGGTAGTGAAGGGGTATGTTAGATAGGGCCGGATAGCTGGGGGTGTGCGCTGAACTAAGAATATGGTTGGTGAGTGTGGGTTATAGTGAAAAGGAACAATGACCAAGGAGAGTTTAGGGTGACACAACATGGGAGAGGGAGGTTGTTAGACATAGGAGGGGAAGGAACCATCCAACAACGCACAACGAGGAGGTATGGAAGGCACGATGCGAAGTGACAAGGGGGGGCGCTGTCCAAACCTTGAAAAACAAAAATAAAATAGCATAAAATGGTAATAATAATAATATGTTAATAATAATAATAAGGATATTAAATAAAATAATAATAAAATTTATAATAATAATAATAACAATATTCTTAATAATAATATTATCATTATTCTTATTCTTTAAATCATATTTTTTTTATTTCGTCCCCATTTTATAATACACATAGTTATTTAATTAATTAATGATATTTTTTTGCATACCGTACATGCTGCTTAGTGACCTAGAGATACTGCATAGTTTCTATTGTGCCCTACATATGCCCCAGACATTTTATGCCAAAAACATGTTTTTTAAATAATAACTCAAAAATTTATGGCGGGCTTCAACCTAAACAACATGATGCCATGAAAATTAATAAAATTAATAATTTAAAAGAGGAAGTTGTGACATATATTATGTTTAAAATTATGGAAATTATGTAACCATGCTCAATGTAAAAGGAACAAAATTAAAAAAACAAAACATATGTAAAAAAAGATGTTATCTCCTAAAACATAATTTTAATAAAGAATTGATAATAATTGGGAAATAAAACGTCATAATTAAATCTTATATTTTATTATATATATATATATATATATTTATTTAGTTATATAATATATTTATCATTAGAATATATTTGTTATAAAGGAGGTTTAAATGTATAAAATGAATGTCATGATTTATGATAAGGGATTTATATCTGAAATTTATTTTTTGTGAGACAGATGCCATATCCACATCATGTTTCTTTTAGGTGGTGGATATATATCCAATTAATTAAATTTTTTATTCTTCCAAAAAAAATTATAGGTATTTACATATTTAGGATCTCTATTTCATGGGATGTAGAGCTCAAATTTTTCCAAAGTCATTACAATTTTCTATTACAATATCACTTTTTATCAGGATTGTTTATGATCTTCCTTATAATGATGAGATTTTATGATACGTCTCTCTAGAAATTAATTAATTTTATTCTTATATATTTATTAATTTATATTACATTTTTTCCTTCATTTCCTATTTCTATGTACTCATGATTCCAAAATAATATTTTAAAAAATAGACTTTATTTTTATCTTAGATCAAAAAACATTTTCATCCATATCCTTGTTTTAAAATAAAGTTTTTAGAAAATAAAATTTTAAATATATTTTAATTAATTTTTAAAATATTAAAAAAAATTTAAATATAATATTAAAATAATTTTTTAATCAAGTTAATTTTTTATTTTTTCAAAAATGTGAAAGGAATCTTCACTTGAACATATGACATGAACAATATTTACCCATATCATAACTGGTCAGTTCTTTCATGATTCCCTTACCGGTTTTCAAGGTTATATTCAAATAAAATAGTATTCATGATATTTCTAAACTTATTAGTTTTAAAAAAAAAATTCAAAATGAATTTTTGTTTTCATCAAGATATTTCTTGAATGATTTTAAAATATATTTTTCAATTTTCCAAGGTTATTTTCAAAGAAATAAATTTTGAAAATGTTTTTTATTTTAAAATGGTTTCTTTATATTAGAAATGTTATTTTTCTCTATAAAATTTACAAGTGATATTTTAAAATAATTTTCTATATAATAATTCATTCTTTGATTGGAATTATTCATTACTAGGGAAATAATCCAAGGATACCTTTCTTATAATTTCAGTGAATGATTTATTCTTATAATGAAAATATGATTATGAAACCTATTTATTATCTAGGGATTATACAATGATGTAATACTTATGAAACTAATTTATTTTTTCCATGGGTTATACTATGATGAATTTTTTAAATGTTTATAAAACCAATATATTTTCCACAGGTTATTCTATAATGAATTGTTCATGAAATAAATTTATTATCAAGTGTTTTTATATGATGATTATTTTACTTTGTTATGGAACATGAATATATGTTTTATCTGATGGGTGGGACCTATATTTCTCTAAAATGATCTGGGCAATGATAAATTTTCTATGAGATCAAAGGGTATACAAGTGGTTAACCCATGCTCAAAGAAGAAGGTATATAAGAGGTTCATCCAATCATGAAGAAGTTATAGGGGTGGTTTTCCCAATACTAACATTTTATGAATGTATTAATTGGTATCATTGACATATGGTTTTTGTATGATTATGTTTCCTCCACAAATCTATTTATTATTCAAATTTTATGTTCTCATGGATCATGTTCATTAATTCCATTATGTTTCATGTTAATAAACTACCATGATTTTTTGCATGACTCATTGTTATGATATATTATATATAGGGTATGATTATTCAAATGATATTCTTATGTAATCATACCCTAATTATCATTTTATATTGATATCTCCCAAGTTTACCCTAACCGAGCATCTGATCTCACCCTTTCTAACGTTTCCTTTCACTGAATTATGAATAATGGTTTTAATTAGGTTATATTAAAGAGGATTACTATGTGAGAAGATATTTACTATAGTTGTTGAATATCTACCATAAAATAAGAATAATGTTTTTCTAGTATTCAAAGGCATTAAACTATTATAGTACCTGAGCGTATATTTTTATAATGTAGTGAATATTAATATAATAATATGTAATTAGTATATATGAGATGGTTGGGTAATTTTAGGTTGTATCATAGGTAAATTTCATTATACATTGGAAATTAAGATAAGAAAAGATTGTTAATAACCCTTAGGATAACCCTTTGAATTGGATAATAGAAAAATTCTATAGTAAAGAAGAGATTATGTGGTTTTCCATGAAATACATCATTTTATGGATACTACAAGTGAATTTTATTCTATAATAGAGGTTCATAAGGGCAGTAACATGAAAAAAGGAACATTGAGCGTGAATTGATTGTTTCCTAGTATATGGAAACCAACCATACTATACACCTAGTTTGACACTCATGTTGTATATTCTTTAGTTTATCCACATTTTCATTACAAAGCATTTTGATGGATTAAAATATATAATCATCTTGTATGACCTTGGTTAAACATAAGGTTCCATAGATTGGAAATAAATTTCCCTGATTTAGACACCATATAAATAGGTTTCCATGATTATGTGGCTTTCCACTAGGATTACAGTTTATCACACTATATTTCTTGGTTTTATTCAATGACCTGAACTAGAGAGAATGATGTTAATGTTGAATGTGATAGACAATCTTTTGAAGATAATATAAATGGGATGATAACTTGAGTTAAAGATATTTTGATTATCCCTAATCAGTTATCAGGATATATGATTAAGAACTCACACCATAACCAACTCTCTGACTCACAAAAGTTGATAAAGATAGAGTTTTATATGATATTAAGTGGGGGAAAACTTATAAGAAAAAAAATTCAGTTTCTCGTATATTGATAATGTCAGAAGAATCACTTTATTGAGTGTCTCAATGTAAATTTAACATGTTTTATGTGTTCAGAAGATATCTTTAGATTAAATAATTTTTGAGGAGAAATGAATAGTCCAATTACCGAAATAGATTAATATAATGGTTTCCAAAAAGAATCATCTATTAAAAACTAGGATCATCATACATGGATATTTCATCATTTTAGTTGAATATTAACCACATTACAAAAATTACATGATCTAGGACCATAATAGTTTAGTGTATTTGGAAACATTGAACACAATATTTTATCTTGGTGAAAGATCTTCAATGTTTTCCACAATGGTATCCCCATTTAATACTCCTACTCAAAACCGGTATTCATAACCTGGGTAAAGGAAATATAAGAATGAGTGAGCTCAAATGGCCAGTAAGGGTAAACAAGGGTGATATGTCAGCATGAACATGAGAATAATGGTACGAGAACATGATAATTACATTATAATATCATTCACTTTATATAAAAAATCATAATCAAGATTCATGGAATAAAAATTTATAATTCATATGAAATGAATCATATGGAAACCAAGAGAATAATCTATGACAAAATAATATAGGAATAAGACACGATATTTGTAGCAGACACATAATCATTTATAGTAATTCCATATAAGTCAAGTCTCATTTCCAAAACATATCAAGGCACTTCATGGGGTTATACCTACTAGGTATAACACCACACCATCCCTATTATCAGCCCTTTCCATGTTGTGTAATGGTTTCAATCCCCAAATAGTCTCAGTAGTCAAAGTTCACTCCCAAGACAATCTAAGTAGTCAAGGTTCACACCCAAGACAATTATAGCAGATAAAGTCCTTTATTGAACCGAGTTCCCAACCCATTACTTCCATGCCTATATTATGAGATATAAATATTTAACCAATTCATTGGAGTAATATATAGGTATGCCCAATATTATAAATAAATCCTACATATGTGTTCTTGAAGATAATAAAAAATTCATCATATTATGACCAATAAAAAGAGACGGGTATCATAAACATCATATTATTACCCCTGAAATTAAATGGGTATCATGAATATTTCATCATATAATAATCTATGGAAATAAGACATGTTTCATAATTATATAATAACAAATGAAAGTAAGGTTGTTTCACAATCATTTTATCATTGTATAACCCATTTAAGATAAATGGGTTTTGTAAATAAAATAATCTTATTCAGAAACCATTAAATGATATAATAAGAATTATTTCCTTGGATTATATCCCTAGTAAATATTAATCATTATCAAATCATATCATATTATATAGATAATGATTTTAAAATATCATTTATCGAGTTTCATAAGGGAAATAAACCTTACTCAAAAATCAATTATTAATACATATACTATTTTCAAAATCATTTTCATTTAAAACCACTTAGAAAACTTATGAATTAATATTTTAAAATCATTTAAAACAATTCTTGAGTAAAATATACTTTTTGTATGAAACGTTACTCTTATAATATAATTTTTTTGACAACCTTATTATTTTAAATTGATTTTCGAAACATATGAAATAATATTTTAAATCATTGAAATAATTTTCATTGAAAATAACATTTTCGAAACACATAAAGGATGCTTTTAAAATAATTTAAAACAATTTTTAAATATAAAATATTTTTGAAAATCAATATATTTGAAAACCACTTTAAAAAATTTAATGCCCAGAATATTTTCAAAACAATTTATCTCAAAAAATTTAATATTGTAAACATTAAATGTAATCTTCAAGAAATAATGGTAATAAAGGTGGATAAATATTTTCATTATTAACATTCCTTTTGCATCCTAAAATGTTTAAAAAGGTGCCTCAATTGAAAAATAACCAGAAGATCCTTTAAAAAAACAAATTTTTTAAAAGATAAAACATGGGTAAAATTTTCTTTTAAATATCATATTATAATATTAGAAAAATTTTTGAAAATATTTTTTGAAAACATGGTTTTGAGAGAAGACATATTTCTGATCAAAAAGATAAATAAATTTTTATTTTCTTAAAAATATTTTCTTAATTATCATAAGTTATAAAAGTGAAAAATGATAAAATTACCTAGATATAGAATTTATAAAAATATGAGAATAAAAATAATGATAATTTATAAGATATGGATCATAATTTTTCATCAATGGAAACATAATAATAAAAAATCATGATTAATAATGATATTGAAGTATTAAACTCTTACCACATTATTAAACTAGAATAAAAATCCCCATAAAAGAATTGAAATACACAAAACATAAAATATAATGAAATTAATTATATTTCTGGTATAAATTTTCAAAAGGTTTTATATACACCTAATAAAATAATATAGGTTCTTAACATTAGATGTGTCTCCAAGAAACAAAATTGAGACAAAATTACTCAACTGATTTGGTAAACTATGCACCTTAAAAACTATGAAATATATATAATCAAATAGATATTTAAATACCTATAAATTTAAGAATAATATTAATATAATTAATTCATGGGAATTATATACACCCCAAAAAAATTAACAAGTGGTTAGAAAAGCATGTATCTCATAGATATAGAAATGTGACATGAAATTCCCTTACCATGAGTCATGAGTTTCTTTGTAAAGTTCACACCTTTTATATAATTAATTTGTTATTAGAATTAATCTATCAAAAAAATATTATATATCATAACATATATGATTTTATTATAAATTTTTGTTACCCTTTTATTAACAATTTTGTGTTAAAGGTACATTTTTCATAATTACTGCATTGTTTTTCATATATGTTTTGACATCTTATTATGTATAGTATTAATTATTTAATGATTTAATCATTTATAGAATTTAAAAAAGGTATAATTATAATATATATTCAGTATATATGTATTAATAATAAGTTCTGAATGATATCAATATGAAAGGAAATATACATTTTATGGAGATGGTAGGTCGTACCTACGTAAGAATGTTGTTTCCATTTCCTTGTCATATTTTTAAATAAATATAGTAAATAATATATA
Source organism: Viscum album (assembly GCA_963277665.1). Taxonomy (NCBI): domain Eukaryota; kingdom Viridiplantae; phylum Streptophyta; class Magnoliopsida; order Santalales; family Viscaceae; genus Viscum; species Viscum album. The sequence goes on from OY728136.1 coordinate 769,882,841, forward strand.
TATATATATAATATAAATCCTATAAATTATTATGTCATATATATCACATATTTTTATTAATCCCATACTTAATACATTCCATGTAATGTGTAAATGAATCACATTTCTTTGAGGAGGTAGTAGTTCACTATCTATAAATGAGGTTATCGTTTTCTCAAAAAATGTAATAATGAAGGTATGTCTTATATAATAATTAAATAAGTATAAATAAATCATAAATATCATAAATATCATATTAAAATAGTAATAACATCATTATTCACAATCATGAAAGGCTGTATTAGAAGAACGAATGACATTAGTTCGCAAGGTGGTAGTCTTTTGTGCACACAGATGATGATTATGTATCCCATTTTATTAAAGTTTGTAAAGTTTTAGGTCATAATATTATAATAAAAATGGATAATTATGTTTTGGATACAGATGGTATTATATAATAATGTTATAAGATGAATTTAAGGGCTAGATAATGATATGCAATAAAAGTTCTCATTGAAGAACGTGGCCTCTTTTTGGATAACTCCTTTTGGTTTGCACTAAAGGGATTCCTTGGTTTATTTAAACCAAAATTCATTCTTAAAGGATGAGAAGATTAATGTTGGGAGTTTATTTTTTTAGGGTTTTGATGATCCAATTTGCATAATAGGTTTGAAGAAGTGAGGGGGTGTGTTCCCTTTTATAGTGGATGAGGTGTGACATTCTAGTTAATACAAAAGGGTAAATAAAATTGAGAGGTATCCCTTATATTGTGTTCCAAAATAATGGTAAGGGTTTTATGAAATATGGTACATGGTCTAAATCTGGACATAAAATGGATTTTGGACATGTTTTTAGGTCATTTGGGCCCTCAAGATAAAGTTTAACCAATCATTAAACTCCTTTTTTACCATAATCGTTGTAATTAATATTAATTACGTTCACTAAATTATTTGGTAAAAAACTATGTTTAACTTGATATAAATTATAAATTATTCTTATTCCAAATATGTAATCCATTTTCTTCTAATTTTTATCATACAAGTGGAAGAAATTAATTTCAAATTAAACCCATAGATGGTATGAGACAACGAGTTTTAAAAGTGAAAATGTTTAAATTATTGAAATGTTTTTATATCCAATTTTAATGTATAATTGATTAAAATAACATAATTTTAGATTAAAATAGTTATAATTTATCTAAATATTAATTGACACTAAAAAATATAATTTAATTCTATAAATAAATTAGAAGAAAAGTGAGTTTTCTATTAAATTTAAATATTGTTTGCAATTTATCATAAAATGAAACTTCTCAGAAAATACAAAAAATTCACTCACAATACATTTTTATTTTCATATTTCAAAAATTAATTTTATTTTTTCAATTAAAAATTATAAAATTGAAAAAAAAAAGTTTTAAAAACAATTCTTCCATTAAATAGAGGAAAAACTACCTTTTTGAAAAATATACATTTTTATACCTAAAATTGGATTTTTTCTTATCTTATTCCCATAAAACATATTGGATGAGTTTTAAAACATTTATTTGAATTTATAATATATAAATTTCTTTAATATAACTCAATATTAGAGGTTGATTTAATTTTTAAAAATAAAACTCATTTATAGGTAAAAAAAGTATTTTTCATAAAATAACTTCATTTATATTCATTTGGTTATTATTTTCATTTTTGATTTAATTGATAACAAGATAGTTCATTTTATAGACATGTTTAAACCATAATTTTATTTATTTATTATATTATTATGACTTTATGATAACTATTATTATATTCTAATATAAATATTAAAATTTTATTGTATTTTGATAAAACTCGGTCGTATGTGTAATGAAAGTTATTGAAGGAACTCGACATTGTGTGTAAAACAAGAAAAAAAAAATGTTTCATGTAACAAAATCTAATATAAGTGTATATTGTAGTGAAATAATAAATTTGTGTATCATATAAATCATGAATGACTTGGTTTAGCGTGAAATGAATGCCACCAGAGATATTTAATTTATATAAAAAAATTCATAAAAACTCAGGGTTTTAAATTATACCCCCTTAAAATGAATATCTCCCTCAATATTTATATGGGTTATCAAATGTTTACCCACATCACACAAATTAATACTAAAAATTAAATTAGAAAGGACAATTTGGACACATAACGGTTTCTCAAAGTAACACATTACTAGAACTACCGGAAAAAAATGTTATACCCACAATTTTAGAGGAAAATGTGAATATAAGTCACCCCTAAATCCATGAGGGGGGGATTTCTTGTAAATGAACTATAACCATAGTTATAAATAAATAGTGGGTATATTTTTTTCCCTAATACCCATGGATTTTTTTAAACTTTGTGAATAGGTTTCATAGGGGAAAAACATTTTTCAGGAATAAACTATACCAACATTTCTCCAAAAACTATAGGTATAGTTCATCCGTATACCCATGGTTTTTTAAACCACGGTAATATGTTTTAAAGGGAAAAAATTTTAGGAAGTAAATAGGATAACCTATACCTACAGGTTGACCAAACTATGGGCATTGAAAAATTTTCTGGGCACCTATACCAATGGTTTGGGTAAACCATTTGTAAAGGCCTCATATACCCACAATTTGACAAAAAAATGAGGGTATATGTTGACCCATTATTCTTAAATAATAATAATAATAATAATAAATACTTTAATTTATATAATTTTTTATATATGTACATATATATACAAATATATTAACAAAAAAATGTGCTATAGGACAGTGTTAAATTCATTGGAGTGTAGGCAGAAGGTGCTGGGATCAATTCCCAACTATGGATGTTTTTTAATAAATGACTTATACACCCAATTTGACTAAAATACAGGTATAGTTTGGCCCGTTATCTTTTTATAATAATAAAAATAATAATAATCAAATTAATATAGGTAAATTTATATATATATATATATATATTTGTGTTTGTAAATATAAGGACAAAAAAATGTGTTATTGGATAGTGGTCAAGTTTTTGGTGTATAGCTGGAATATACTGGGACCAATTCCCAAAGGAGGATTTTTTTAATAAAGGAAATATACCCATGGTTTTACCAAACTATGGTTATAGGTTTATACCCATGGTTTGACTAAATCGTAGATATAGATATTTCTGTTTAAATTTTCTACACCAACGGTTTAAGAACCATAGATATAGGTATCCTATACCAATGGTTTGGTAAAACCATGTGTATAGGTCAATCCTAATATATTAAGCACCCATGATTTTCTAGGCATACCCATAGTTTTGAATAGTGGGTATAGGTAAATATTATATTTCTATAGGTTTCCACATAGGATTACATTGGTGGAAGTTAAAATGTGAACATGGAAAATAAATCTACCCATTATGTTTTCATGGATTTATAGAGAACATGGTTATGATAAAGTTAATGATTTAAAATCAAAAATCCAAAGATACTTGAAAAGGTTTATTGATATCATCAGAAATGGTTATATTGGTTCATCATTTTATTTCAAGATCCTATCTTAAATTTGAATAATTTTCATTAGATGATATACTTACGTGATTTTAGCATAATCTCGCCCTTTATTTTTACTTGTTAAATTTTTTATTCATCTAATATTCCAAGAAATGAATGTGAAATTTTCATTACTAAAATCCATAAATTGAATGACAGGTCATTCCATCTATCTTTAGATAACATCATATAAAAATGGTTAGCATTAGTTATCTAATACGCATAAATACTCATGTGATGATATAATAATTTAATATTTAGAACCTCATCAAAATTTTAACTTATACCATAACATAAAAGGTGAAATATGTAACTCTTACAAAAGATAAAAATCAAAATCATTAGAAAACAAATCACTAAATTTCTGAAAATCATCTGAACATTAAACCTCATATTTTATAAATTACCTCTTATGTTTCCCATACAAAACACATGAATACCTTCATTTTATATTATATTGAAACATGGTAATTACTTGAATTTCCATAAATTATTATTGAAAACATGCATGTTTCCTTATTAAAAATTTTATTGGATATATTTCTTAAATAATTTTTTTTGTGATCTTCAACAATGATAGCATAAACCACATGGTCCAAAAAACATTAATTAGTTCCAAGGTATTCAGTACTGCCAAAATTATTTGATCCAAACTCCCTTTTCATAACATCAAGAACATATGAAGGGTAATATTTCCCTTAATCATGTATTTGAAATGAATATCACATTTTCATTAAATCACTTTTCTATTATATTGGAACAATTCAATATATTCTTGTAAACCCCTAGTGAAAAACATAAAATAAACAGTTCTTATATATTTCACAATTCATATAACATAATTATTGAATCCAAATACATAAAAACATTAATTATTCCACTCCATCCTTATGTTATTTATAATTCTACCGCTTCTTATTACTTATTACCTCTTTCATTTCACATTTAACATGTAGTCTCATCATCATTCTAAATATAACTGTTACTCATACCACCTTGATAATTCTGTTAATGATATTTCCACTTAGGATGTAAATTTTCTTAATTCTAATTCATTACACATATATATAATTAAATTGATTAATATTTCTTATGTAGGCCACTATTATAAATAATTAAATTAGCCAAAATTTATATTTTATTATAGTTACTTTCTTTGTGTCTTTCTTTTCCACAGTCAACTTTTTTTCCCTTTCCTCTAGGACATTCACTTCTGTGATTCATTCCACATTCCTAACACAAAAGAAACAAAATTTTCTATCTTCCATGGTATTAATTACCAAAAATCTCAATGAAAATTTTTCTTATCTTCTTTGGTGAGTCCAATAGTTGGTTAAGGTACATGTTATCAATCATGTTCCATGAAAACTAATTATGAAAGTTCACTATATCCTTTACTCCAATCCTCATACCATTTGACTGATCATCATTAAGATTTCCTTCACATTCAATGTCATCCTAGTTACATTTGGTTCCCTCCATTTACTAAATCCAGAAATCATAATGTGGGAAGCAATTATCATAGCACAAAACCACATAGTCATGAAAAATCACTTATAGGATATCTAAATTATGAAACATTCTTTAATCTAGGAAACCTCAAGTTTATCATGTGTCATTTATAGTCATTTTATATTTAAATACTTCTTGATGTTTCATGAATAATTTATTAATTTTCAAAGCATATCCCCTGGGATTTTCAATCAAGGTGTGCAGCAATGCCCATTATCGGGAACCATTTATAGATCGAGTCTAGCTTAATACAATTTTTTAGGACTTTTACCCCGATGTCAATATCGTTCAGAGCATTATCCACTTGTAGTATCTAGATATGGATGTGTTTCTAGGAATCTTAATGCTTTATCCTTTTCCAAAATTCAAGAACATTTTCCTAAACATCCACTCGTCCTTAAAATTAACCATAGATACATCCCTAGACATATCTTTATAAAAATGTCTAGGGATTTCATTAAATTTTTCTCTTTATAGTTTCCATAGGTTTATTAATAATTTACTTTGATAAAAACAATAGCAACCATGTATTAACATACATCAATATTAAATCATTTATGTGAATATCCAACACATTAAAAAATTAAATGCCAGAGAACCATAATATTTTAGTGCCTTTATAAACATAGAACAAAATAACTTAATTTGTTGAAAGGTCATCAATGTTTCCCACAAAGATAATTCCCTTTAGTATTCATACTCAAAAATAGTATTCATAACCAGGGAAAAGGAAATATATGAAAGGGAGAGCTCGTATTATCAATAAGGGTAAACAAGAGATATATGTATGAATAATCATAAGCATAATGGTGTGAGAAAAAGATCATAAAACTAGAAGATCATACCATGCATATCAAAAATCATATTCATTATGTGTGAAATAAATATTGGTAGATAATAAGACATGAATCCTAAATATCTAAATAGTATAAAACATGAAACCAAAATATAGGAATAAGACATATAATTTTTCGAAAACACATAAGCATATAAAATCACTCCAAATAAGTCAAGGCTTATTTCCAAAATTTAATAGGGCACTTCATTGGAGATACACCTTCTATGAAGGACACAACATAATCCCTTATCACAGAACATTCCTTATACGGGAATGGATTCAATCCCCAAACTATCTTAGTATTCATGGTTCACTCCCAATATCATTTTAGTAGTCAAGGTTCATTCCCAAGACAACCTTAGTGGAAAAATTAATTTACTGAACTAAGTTCACTCCTCGTTTCATCTATGTCTATCACATGTGATATAACTCTTTACCAAATGCATTGAATGGATATATAGGTCCCACCAAACTCATAAATAAATCATACATATGTGTGATACAAGATAAGAAACCATTATTCATATCACGACAAATAAAAAATGATGGGTTTCATAAACATTATATCATAACCCATGAAATTAAATGGGTATCATAAACATTTTACCGTATCATAACCTATTAAAAAGTGACATGTTTAATAATTATAGAATAACCTACAAAAATAAATGGGTTTCATAAGATTTTATTCTTTTTACAACCTTTTTATGAAAAATGGGTTTTGTAAACAACTTGTAATATTAATAAGAACCCATTCAAATAAATAATAAGAATGGTGTACTAAGATAATATCCCTAGAAAATCAAATTATATATCAAAGGTTCTCATCTTATATGGATTAGGATTTTAAAATTACACTTCACTAATTTATTAAGGGAAATAACTTTTCTTTGAAAATCAATTTTGAACAAATAAAAAAATAAAAAATTCTTTTCTTTGAAATTATCTTTGAAAATGTATTAATTAATATTAAAATAATTTAAAATATTTATTGAGTAAAATATTAATTTCTCATTGAATGTTTTTAGAACATATATCATTTTTAGAACCTTTTTCATTGAAAATTTATTTGTAAACTTATAAAATAATATTTAAAATAATTAAAATCTTTTTCTTTGAAAATAAACTTTTGAAAACATATAATGTAAGATTTTAAAATCATTTAAAACACTATTTAAACCCAAAATATTTATGAAAACGTTTCATTGAAACACATTTTGAAAATAATGAATTTTTAGAATATTATGAAACAATTTTTTTTTATAAAACATGTAATCTTGTAAACTTGAAAAGGAAGCTTCAAAGAAATTATGGCCATGAAGGTCGATAATCCATTCATACCGAACATTTAATTTACACCGAAAAAAAGATTAAAAATGTTCTTCAATTGAAAGAAAACAAGAAGATTAGTTTTTTAAAAAATAATTAAAAAAGTAAAACGTGGTTAAAAATTTATTTTAAATATAAAATTTAAATATTATAAAATTAATTGAAAATATTTTTAGAAAATACGGTTTTAGGAGAACACAGATCTCTGACTAAAAATTTGAATAAAGTTGGATTTTCTTATGAACATTTTATTAATTATATTAAGTACCAAAGAGTTGGAAAATGGTACCATTAGTTGGATAAATAATTTATAACCATAATACAATAAAATTCCTGTGAATTATTAAGATATAAATCATATGATTTCCTCAAAGAAATAATAATCATAAATAGTCTTAATAAACGATGAGATAATATAAATAAACTCTTACCAATTTGTTAACCTTGAATCACAATACAAATGAAATAATAACTTTAATTGATGCTCAATAATATCATGAAATGAATTATATTCACGATATAATATTTCAAATGTAATTATATGCACCTCATAAAAGAATGTTTGTATATAAAATTACATATGTATCAAAGAAGGTAAATTGGGACAAAATTACTCTACTGATTTGGTAAATTTTGAACCAAAAAACATATGAAATAGATATCATAAAATGGATATTTGATAATAATAAATTTAATTTTAATAATCATTCTATTAATTCATTGGAATTATATACACCATTCAGAAGAAACTAGTTGTGAATAAGGCATGTATCTCACAAATATAAAAAGGTGAGATGAAATTACCTTACCTTAGGTATTGAATTTATTCATACACCTTCAAACATCCTCTATAATAAATATAATTTTATTACAAATCCAACATAGAACCACATTCTTATATATAACACCAAATAAGATATTATTTTGACTTTTTATTACCCTTTAATTAAAAATTTCTTGTTAATGTTATGTTTTAGGTAATTAGAACATTGTTTTTATTATATGTTTTAAATTTGCATTCTTGATCAACTTACATAGGACATGACCTATATATTTAAAGAATTTAAAAAATGATATAAATATCACATATATTCTTAATCCATTTTTTCTTATTTTCTTAAATCCACTTTATAGGTTAGTGGGAACGACACATACCAAAACCCAATTACAACCTGATTACATCATCCAAGCGGGAAAACAAATTCAAAATTTAAACAAACAGTACCAAAATCAACCCAAATCTATGAATTCAAAATTAAAAAGTGAACTGCAAACCAGGCACTGCATACCACCATGGGCCGAAAACCATCACCATATTCGAAGTCAGTCTCATCAAGTAAACATACACTACACCATCTTTACCATCAACAAACACCATTTTCGCCATCTAATCCTTGACACCGCACACCAGCGGCCTCAATAAATCACATAGGAAACCAGAAACCAGAAGAAATTACATCCTTCACCACGTCTGAAGCAATCAAATGCCGCATCCTCTGCCAACAGCCTCAAACGCAAGCCTTAGGAAAAAATCAAGCACCTCAAACTATCAACAAATTCAGAACACACCACCGAAACCAAAATCAGTTGGCCCTCCGCAAAATCACACATCAGGAACAAAAAATCCAGATCCAAATCACTCAGACAGAAAATTTAAACAGAACCCATCACCACAAAACATCAAACCCCAGTCCGTGCCGGAAGAAGAAACATCGCATGTCATGAACACGACCCATCTCCGCCTTCACATCCGCCGCAGAGAGCATCGCGAACCACCCCACGCACTCTCAGCTGACACCCGAGAAATCAACCCTTGGACAGCAAGAAGGAGCTCGACCGCTGGATCTCACCGCGCCGCCAAAGAAACCCTATCCAACAAAGGAGGAAAAGGGTGTACAACGGGCCAACAATCGGTAGAGAATCTGTGACAGCCGAGGTCACAATGAGAGCACTTCCACTAAAGGATAAACCACCCTGAAATCGCTGCAAAGAAACACGGGGAAGGAGTCGAAGTCGACCTGAGGCGGGGAAGGAGGCGGTGAAAGGTGAGGAAACCCTAGTAGAGCGCGCCCCTTACGGGATCATCCGCCTCATTCCAAATATATTCAGAATATTATTATTTATATTTATATATGAGTAATGTAAATATTAAATTAAATTCACCATTCATGGATATGGTTGATCGTACGTACGCATGAATGTTGTTTCCTTTTTTCTTGTCGTGATTTTAAGGAAAGAGAATTAAATGATATATATATATATATTATATTTCCAATATAATTATTATTTCATCTATATCACATATATTTATTAATCTCACCATTAATACATTCCATGTAAATTGTGAAAGAATTGCATCACTTTGAAGAAGTAGTAGTCTACACATCCACAAAAGAAATTATCATATACCCAAAAAATGGAAATCATGATGGTATGTGTTATATAATAATTTAAAAAGGATAAATTCATCATAAATATCATATATATAATATAAAAATAGCAATTTAATCTTTATTCTCAACACTAAAAGGTGGTAATGGAAGAATAAATGATATCAGTTCGTGAGACGGTAGTCCATCGTACACACGAATGATGATTGTGTATCCCATTTGATTGAATTTTGTGAAGTTGTATGTATGAATATTAACACAAAAAAATATCAGAATATTTATGATTCTTAGTTTATTATATAATTATGTAATAATTATAATTGAAGTGGCGAAGAAAGAAATGAAACAAAATTTCTAGTTGAAGAATGTTACCTCTTCTTCGATTAACTCTTTTTAGTTTTCACCAAAGGGTTTAATTGGTTCGATTTATTCCAAAATTGAGATTTATAATTTGGGATTTGGGATGTTATTATTTTATTTTTTATGGTTTTTGATGACCATGGTGCTTTTTAGGCGTGAATAAGTAATAGGGGTGAGTTCCCTTTTATAGTGGAGAAGGAGTGTAATTCTTCTAAATACAAAAAGGTAAACACTATTAAGAGATATCCCTTAAATAGAATGCATATTATAATGCTAAATTTTCATCCAATAGGTTTAATGGTATAGATATTTCTAGACAAACTATTTAAGAAATTTTATATGTCTTTTCACCTCATGTTAAAGTTTCTCCACTCAGTAAATCCATTTTTACCTTAATCGCTATAACTAATTTTAATTAGTTTCACAAATATATTTGGTAAAAAACTAAGATAAACTTAATATAAATTATTAATTATTATTATTATTATAAATATAGAATCAATTTTTCCAAATTATGAACACAAAAGTGGTAGAAAGTAATTTAAAATTAATCCGCATGCGCGATAAAGAAACAATTTTTTAAGTGAGAATGTTCAAAAAATTAAATGTTTTAAATTAAATTATTAATGTAAAATTTAATATAATGAAATAAATTATATTGATATATCTATAATTGATCTATATATACTTTAAAATCAAATAATAAATAATTTAAATATGTATATAAATTACAATAAACATTATTTTTCAATTAGAATTCAGTATTTTTCAGTACTCATCAAAATTGAAACTTCTCAGAAAAATACTAAAAATCAACCCAATGCAAATTAATAAATTAATATTTTAAAAAATAATTTTATTTTTTCATATAAAAATTATAAAAGTGATAATAATTAGTTTTAATATATGTCTTCTATTAAAAATCAATAATCCTATATTTAAAAAATATAGCTTTTATGCCTAACATTTGATCTGTTAATATTTTGTTCCTTTCATACTTATTGAATGAATTTAAAAAAATTAAATTTATCATATAAAAATTTCATTAATATCTCTCATTAATAGTGATTAATTTAATTTATTAATATAAAATTCCTTTGTAGGTATGAAAATAGTTTTTTTAGAAAATAAATTCATTTATATTCATTTGTTTTTATATTCATTTATAATTAATTTATAATCAATTAATTAATTTTATAAACATTTTTCTACCATATTATTATTAATATATTTGATTCTAATGGCTAGCTAAAAATTAGAATAATATTTTAATAATAATATTAATAGTATATTGTAGTTCGGTTAAACTCGATTTTGAGTATAATGAAAGTTATCAATGAAACTTGACATTGTGTGTTACACAAAACAAATATATTGTTTAATTTAATTCAAGATAATATAAGAATTTATTATAGTGAATGATTAATTTTTTTGTATAAATCAATAATAAATTGGTGTTTCATGTAATTCAATCCATTAATGAAATTGTTTTTATTTAAAAATAAAAATTTATAAAACTCTTAGTGTTACATCATCAATGGTTGAATGTTTTTAAAGTGTAATGAATCGGAATTTTTCAAATAGATTTATTATGGGAAATATCCTAAAGATAATAATCATGGTTTTATGGGTGATAGTGTTATTGATTATGATGAAGAGATTATGAATGACATACTATTACTATCAGCTGTTCTAACTATATTTATTATGTTAAATGTAAGATGAATAAATAAATTGAGGTTGATGAATCATAATAAAATATTAATATTTAATATTATTATAAATATTAATTAAGGTTTTAGGTGATGAGGAACATTTAATGGTTTAAGGATGAGGTGAAATAATTGATGTTTGTTTTGCATTGGAATTAGAAAATTATGTTATATAAATCATGAAATATATAATATTTTTTTCCTAATAAGTTTTTTATTAATTATTTGAATAAATTTAATGAATGCTACTGATGAATATTAAAAGTTATTCAATATAATGGTGATATTCAAATCTTATCACAATATTAAGGAAATGATAACACTTTTTCTCGATGTTTATAGAATTATGTTTAGTTGTGATAATGTCATGATTGATATAGAAAAGGAAAATTGGATGGTATTTATAACCTTATGAATTTATTAGTGATGATGTTTTTTATATTACCTTTGATAGAGTTTTAGATTTTTTTTTATTTATGGAATATACTCTATAATCATTGATTTTATTTAAGGATCAGGGAAACAGGTAATTTTTTAAAGAATGGATATTATTTTTATGGTTTTACGCAAATTCAAGTTATTAAAATATTTTTTTAGAATATATTTCCATGGTATATAAATATTTGGTAAGTGTAAAGTATGATCTAATTTATGTTATTTGGGTGATTAATGTTAAGTTGGTTTTAGAAATTTATGACCATATCCACAAATTTTTTGATTTTTTAATTGGCCATAAGGTTATCCATTTATGGTATAGATTATCTTTATATATAGAAGACGTTTTAGAGATTAATGTATTATTTAAATATATATTGATTTTTATATATTGGATAACTTGTGCTAACCATTATGGTTCTGATGTCAACTACAAATTTAATGAACGAAACATCATTATTTTTGGGATGTTATAATCCATTAGTGCCTCAGGTATTAAAAATTCAACTTCATTTCTAGGAGTAAGATATAAAGTTGAAATAGGTCAAAGAAACTGAAAATTATGAGATTGTTCTTATGAAATGAAAAAAAAATAAAGATATTGTTTTTGTTCCCTATATTTTCCATCAACATTAGGAAAAGGATCTAGAGACAAAAATTCAATACTGTTAATTATATTTTTTATGGATCAATGGTATTTAAATTCATCACATGCTTATAGATTTTTGGTGGTTAACTTTTCCATGATCATGTTCAATATCAATCTATATTAGTCATTGGGAATTAGTTTTATCTTATATATCTATATTTTTACATCCCTCTAAGGTTATAATTTTTGTATCATAGTTTTGTTTCATTTATAATGTCCTTCATATTTAAATTTATCACATTTCAGATTATTTTTTACTAAACCTTTTTATGAAGTGTGTTTTCCCTAATGGAATATTCAAAACCTTGATTTCCTAGCACAAGTTCAAATAGCAAGGTTGCAATTTATTTAAAGGGGTAGAATGTACCATCATGAGGCTTTATGAAATATTTGTTTTTAAAAAAAATTATTATTTTTTCTATAGCTTGTTATATACACAACTGATTCTTTATCTTTTGTTCCACACAATAATTGGTTTACTATATATTACACGAAACACTGAGTTTTAACAAAACATGACATAATATTAAAATTTTATTAGTTCATATGATGGTTATCTCCTATCTATTGGAATAAAGGGTATGTATATGATTTAATAAATTATAAAAATATATAGTTTAGAGAAATATAAAATAAAATATCTAGTTATCAATTTATTTAAAATGATAATAAAAAACAATTGTTAAAAATTATATCTTTTTCTAGAAATTGATTTTATTTGAAAAAACATGTTTTATCTAAGTAAAATAAATAAATAAGTTTCCCTGAAAGATTGTAATAAAATTAATATTTTATATATTCAATCACATTTTTCAAAATTCATCTTATCTATTTCCTATTTATGATATAATATTAAGTCAAATATTACTCGTAAAATTTTATTTTTATAAAAATTAGTTTTATTAAATTTTCCATGTTTAATTTTTAAAATTAATTTTTTCAAAATGTATGTAATTTATTTTAAAAAATTAACTTAATTTTTTAATCATAATATCAAAATTATTTTATGATAAATATTTTCTAATTATTTAAAAATTTAAATTTCCATGAATGGTAAAAAATAATGGTTTTTATTATGATTTTTCATTTCCTTCAAAGAATTTAAAAAAAATCAATAAAAAATAATATTTTTTTAAAAGTAAAATTAGATAAATTAATTATTTATTAATAAAATTTACTTCATTTAAACCATTTTTATTCTTAATTTTTATGTTAATTGTTTATAAACATATGATCATTTTCTTTAAGGAAAAAATCTTTTTAACCGTATCTTCAGGTTTCATTTTAAATTAAATACTTCTCCATATGTGAATGGAGTATAGAAAAATTGATTACATAATTATAAACAATTTAATTAATATAATATTATAATGGGAATTTTTTTATCAAAATTTATAGTGAAAAAAATATTTACTATAATTAATATAAAAATAGGATTATTAAGGGTCAATATAAAGAGAGAATGGTTAACAATGAAAAAAAACTTAAATATTTCATATTGTATATAAATATTAATGCATTACTACTATCTAGTTTTTAATTGGTCTTTTTTCTCCTTGTTTCATTTCAAATACGTGGGTGTAATTTCTTCTTTTCAAAAATTCAAAATGTATCTTCTCCCCAAGTTATAAAATGTCAATCCCATTTCTATTCACTTCACAATTTCATACCCCATTGGTTGGTAAAATCCATACCCAAATAACTGTAATAATTTTCTTCCCTTTTATTTGAATCCTTATATTGTTCATAAATCCATCATATTGTTGATTTTTTGAAAAACTTATGAAAGTTACCTGAAGAATAGAAAATTATCTTCAAAAATATTTTTTACCTTATTTCTTATTCAACCCTTATAAAAACATATATAACTATGATGATATAACATAATATGAATATTATATATACTAAGATGTCATTATGTTATGATCATGAACTATATCCATGTCATTTTCCCTCAATTTTGAAACTAATACATCGATAATGTCTATGGAAGACTACCACCTCGTGAACCAACATAATATGTTTTCCATCACTATTTTTCATAGATTGTTTTGCCAAAGGATTTAATATATATATATATATATATATATTATATATATATATATATATATATTATAAATATTTAATTGTGAAATCACATATTCCTTTTTTAACTTTCAATTTCATGGGATATTCGATAACGTCGTTCGTGTATACAGTCTACCACCGCCTCCCAAAGTGTTGTGATTAGTTTTTCTCTAATACAATACATGGATGGTTAATAAGATAAAGTTAGTTTATTTATGTGAAATAATTTATCTAAATAATCTTATGGGAATATAATATCACATCTTTATTTTTATCTACCAACCTTTTTGAAAATACAAACATCACACGTGTGTATGCCAAAAAATAGCCATGTGAATCGATGTGATGTGTTTTTCATTTTTTTTACATATATGATAAGAAATATATATTAAAGGAATATTTATCATATCTATATGATACATACATACATACATACATATATTACATAGTATTTATTCTTCAAGGGTGATATAATATTTACCTTTCTTACATTCAAATTATTTAGAAAATAGAAATAACGGTCAATCATATGTATGACTTACTATCTAAATGAATGGTATAGTTGATTTTATATATATGTATATAATGGATTAATATATATAAATATATAATGAAATTTTATGATATAATTTTATATTTATCATTCTAGAGATGATGGAACCATGATCAAAGTACTAGGACCGAAAATACCAAAGAAAAACACACATGAAAGAAGCAGTTATTACCTGAAACATAATTTTTACATAGAATTATTATTAAAAGGACAATAAAATATCATATGAAAAGAATATATGGTATGAAATATATATGTATGGTTATTTAATATATGTTTAATAAAACATTATTTTTTATATAGGATAATCGAACATGTAATAAGGTGATTGATAATTATGGTTAGGGATTTATGTATCACTTTTATTTTTAGTAAGGAACATTCCATATTCATAATGTGTTTAATTTATGTTGTATATATACCTTCCATTAATATATTTTATTAATATTCTACTGAAACTTTTCTCGATTTTCATTTCAATTTGAGGGACACTCATTCATGAGATTTATAGTTCAAATTTTAACAATACAGTAATGATTTTATTCTATAATCTCATTATTTGTTGGGATTATTTATGGTTATGCTTAAAATGATAAATATTATGTTCTAAATGTCCTGAAACTCATGAATTTTATTCTCCCTAGACAGGTTCTTGAATTTATGTTTTCTATTCATTTTTCCTAATTTATGAACAAAATATTCTATATAAATTATTATAATGAACACAAACATTATTTCTCTCTTTCATACAAACCTGTTTTTAATCCATATCAATTTTTTCTAAAAGAAAATTCAAAAAACATGTGCATTATATATATTATTATCTTTTTTACCTATGTTTAACATTTTACAAAATGGTTTAAAATTAATCTTCTTATAATTTTCAAACATGATATTTTGGATTTTACCACAAATGAGAAAGGAATATTTATTTTAACACGCGATACAAAAATTATTTCATGTTTTTAGGACTACTCATTAGTTTCAATCATCCCATGTAATTATTGTAGGTTATATTCAATAATAATTATATCTATAAAATTTGGGAACTTTTTATATTTCAAATAAATTACTTAAAATTCAATGTTTGTTTTTTTAATAAATTTTTTAAACGGATTTTAGGGAATTCATTAAATTTTTTGAAGGTTATTTTAAAAGAAAATTATTTTGAAAACTTTTATGTTTTAAAAAGGTTATTTTATAGTGGAAATGATATATTTTTTCCATTAATGTTCTTAGTGATCTTTAAAAATAATTTTCTATAGAATACATTATCCTTTGATGATGCTTATTATTTATTTGGTACATGATCCAAGTAGATCATTCATATTTATCAAATAAATGGTTTTTACTTATGATGTGTAACATCTTGGTTCTAGGAGCAACCCAAAGGTTCCCCATACCTAATTGGTCACATGGCCTCAAGAACATTTCTCTAAAAGATAGAGGCTGTCAACTAATAGAGAGGGCCTTGGGTGTGTTAGTGGGGAAACTATTCCCTCATTGGGAGAGTAACATAGTGGAAGTAAAACAAATATACTATAGTGGAAGTAGTATTAATACCATTAAATAGTAAACAGTAGAATACTGGAAGTAATAACAACTGAGCACGTAAAAATATATATGATGCATGGTACATATGTCTAGGAAAGAAGCCAAACAAGTCACAATGTTGGAATACAATACTAAACCAAAGTACAAAGAAAAGAAAGTAAATAGCTCGACTACATCGCAATCCTCATCTTGGTCCCATATTCCCCAACTCAATAGTAATCAAGTACCCAAAGTAGAAGGGTGATTTCCCTTATATAGACCATCAACAATATAATCTGTTTGGGCCCACAAGCACAACCCAAATAGGGTGTGAGATGAATCCCTGTAGGTAACCACCCAAAGATCTATGCCTAACTGTCAGTGAATATATATGGTAGGCAATAAACAAAATGAAGTAGTCAACAAGGCACTACACATAGTTACAATCCTAAAAATTCAATTGCATTCATTTTCATGTATCAAGTAAGCAGCCAATCAAAAGCAGGTAACCCTTTAATATGTACTCATAGCCTAACCCCTCTGGTTCAACCAAGAAAAAACAAGCAACCCTCTAGGAAGTACTCATAGTCTAACCCCTCTAGTTCAACTTTTCAAAGACACTCTGAGGAAGCACTCACCGTCAATTCCCCATGAGGTATTGTATCGGTAACTAATAGGCACTTTGATGAAGCACTCAACATCCAATTCCCCCTATGGACTGCGTCAAGGAACTACAAACACTTTGAGGGAGTACTTACGTCTATCCCCCCAATGGTCTCACAATGTAACTGTAAAATAGACACACTAGAGAAGCCCTCAACGTCCATTCTCCTTATGGTCAACTACACCAGGTTCTCACAAACCTATGTAAGTCATTCATTCAAAAACGATATGTGGCTGCCAAAGTAATCCTCAAGAACTACTTGGATTAACAATCTACAACATATCATTGCATGTCAGAAAATAATCGCTCTATCCTAACAATACTAGGCATGGAAAGAAAGCAGCAGCCCTATAGGCTAGGCGAGACCAAATGGTAAAAATAAGAAAACATGGGGAAAACATCCATATCTTGGAAAGGATAGACCTATTCTCAAACAATTAACCCTTATCCAATATAAAAAGGTATAGAAAGAAATAACTATGCTAAAAACCATAAACCCACAATACCCTGTTTGTGGGTATTGTAAAATTTTTCATATAAAATTCAAAGACTATCTATGGAAATGAACATACAACCTACCTCAGTGTTGTACGATCATTATACTTGAGTCTCTGGCCTTGATTCACCATAGAACACCATATATATATATAAATGATAAAAAAGTTCAACCGAGGATAACTTGAGAGAGAGGAGAAATCAGGAGATGATGTTCAAGGATAAGGGGGAACTCACCGATGTGATTCCTACAACATCGATGGTGGTATATTCAGAGAATAGATGGAGATTTGGGGTCTTAGAGAAGACCTGCAGCCGTACGGTCTCTCTTGTACAAGACATACGAAGAGAAATAGGGTTTTATTGATTAGATGTGACCCCAGTCCGTTTAAGGGGAAAAATAATGTACACGACGTTTATTTTAAAAGTACATGATGTGTACTTGTCTTTTCCAGCCTCTGCCTTAGGTGGTCTCCAGGTCACCACACAAGTCCATGTGCTTGGCCGTTACACGACCATCATATGGTCACCAGCGGAAACCGGGTACTCGGTTTGTACTTAAAGTACACAGAGTGCACTCTAGAAATTTCTAGAAGATTCTATTTTTCTAAAAAACAACTACAAAATAAAAACGTACTTGAAAAGAAGATCCAACTTCTTACAAACTTTCCTGATTAAAGAAATTTGTCCCCGAATTTCCCTAGTAAGGCGGTGTAGAAGAAGAGACCTCAAACAGCTCTGGCCACTATGATCGTACATCATCCTCCCTCTCCCAAGTCTTTTTCGGTACTCACCCAAGCTGCTATAGCACTCGTACAAGTGAAACAGACCGGCCATGGAGAACCTTCGAACTTCAATAAACAATCTAGATAGGTTGGCCCTCAAACAAGGCTTCCACATCGATCTCAACCTCCTTGGGTTGGAAAACATGGTATGGGTTTGATATGTAAGGTTGGAACTGAGAAACATGGAAAACAGCATGCATATTCTGATACCTCTGAGGTAACTACAACTGATAGGTAATTGTCCTAACTCTCTCAAACACCTTAAACGGTCTGACATACCTGGGTGAAAGCTTACCCTGTCTCCTTATCCTCTTGTTTTCGACCTCAGTGTGACATATAGGAAAACAAGATCTCCGACCTCGAACTCCAGAGGTCGTCTCCTTTGATCACCATAAGACTCCTGTCATGAATGTGCTGTTGCCATCCTCTTCCAAATCAACTCTTTCTACTCTGTGGATTCCTAGACAAGACGAGGTCCTAACATAACCGCCTCTCCTTACTCTAACCAGAATAAGGGTTATCATAATGTCCTACCATACAAATCCTCATAAGGTTCCATCTGAATAGTTTCTTGAAAATTATTATTGTTGGAAAACTACACAAGAGGTATGTGTTTCTCTCAAAACCTCCAAAATCTAAGATGCATGCTTGAATCATGTCCTAAATCACCTGAATCCTATGCTCGGAATGGCCATCTGTCTGGGGATGGTAATATGTACTCAGAAGTACCTGTTTACCCAAATCCCTCTGATGTCCCTTCCAGACCTGAGAAGTAAATCAGGTGTCCCTGTCTGAAACAATGGAGTGCAGAACTCCATGTAAAAGCACAATCTCTCAGATGTAAAACCTTCCCAGCTAATCAACACTTAAGTGATCCTTGATTGGCAAGAAGTTAGCAACCTTCGTGAGTCTATAAATGATAACCCAAACTACATCATTCCCTTGAGGCAATCTCGGTAAACCTGTCATGAAATCCATCATGACATCATTCCACTTCCACTCAAGAATGGGTAACTGCTGCAAAAGCCCTACTGGTCACTGATGCTTTGCATTCACCTGCTGATGGGTGGAACACATCATGACGAAACCAGTAACATATCTCTTCATAATTGGCCACTAATAATGACGGTGTAGATCACAATACATATTGGTGACACTAGGTTGAACAGCCCAAACTGAGAAATGAAAGTCTCCAATCATCTCCTCGAGTATGTCTGCTGACACCCATACGTGCCCATGAAAATGCAATATCTCGTCCTTGATTATGTTCCATCCAGGAAAAGGGTCATCTCCTAACACACTCTCCCATAAGACTATGACTACAGAATCTAAAGTTGTCTCACTCGCACTCAATCAAGAAGATTATAGGTAAAACAAAGAAAGAAAGAAATGTATGTCCCTCTCTATCGTGCACCTCCAAATGTATCTTAGAGAACAGATTCATAAGCTGCCACTTACTACTGGCCTCCTAAACTGCATGTATATGAGTCCTCCTACTCAATGCATCAGCCACAGTGTTTCCTTTCCCAGGCGTATAGGCATGTTCAAAGTCAAAATACTAAAGGTACTCAACCCACCTTCGTTGTCTCAAATTTAGGTCATGCTGAGTGTAGATTTACATGAGCATTTTGTGGTCGGTGAAAACCACAAAATGATATCCTAGAAAGTAGTGTCTCCAATAGCGTAAAGCATGAACAACAATATACAACTCGAGATTGTGTGTTGGGTAGTTCTTCTCATGTGGCATCAACTGCAGAGACTCAAACGCAACGACTCCTTCTTCCTACATAAGCACATCTCCCATCCCGATACCTGATGAATCACAGTATAATGTATAGATCTTTCCCAACACTGGAAATATTATTATCGGTGCGAAAGTCAACCTCACTTTCATCTCTGGAAAGGATGAATCACAAGAATCTAACCAGAAGTACTTCACACCCTTCTTAGTCAGGCCTATCAATGGTGCTGCTAAGTGTGAAAAGTACTGTATAAAACACTTATAGTAACCATCCAGCCCTAGAATACTATGTACCTATATTAAATGTTTCAGCTTCTCCCAGGAAACTACTGCTCTCACATTCTCAGTGTCTACTAATACATCTGTCTCTAAGATAACCTGACCCAAGAAGTGAATTTGGTCCATCCAAAAGTAGTATTTTGAGAGCTTAGAATATAACTCATGCTCTCTCAGTGTACACAAAATGATCTCAAGATGAGTATCATGGTCGTGTCGAGTATGAGAGTACACCAAGATATCTTCCATGAAGACTACCAAAAATTAATACAATTATGGATGGAACACTCAGTTCATCAGTGCCATGAATACTGCATGCGCTTTCATGAGGCCAAACAACATAACCATATATTCATTTAGACCATACATACTTCAGAATGCTATAAGATGTATATTATATGGTTTAACGTACAACTTATGATAACCAGATATCAACTCCATCTTAGAGAACACGAAGGCTCCTCAAATATGATCAAAGAGATCATCAATCCTCAGCAAGGGATATCAGTTCTTGACCATCAATTGGTTCAACTTCAAATAATCCACACAAAGTTTGAGGGTATCGTCCTCTATCTTCGCAAATAGGACAGGCGAACCCCAAAACGAATTATTGGGTCAGATGAAACCCTTTGACTGTAACTCCTCCAACTGCTTCTTGATCTCTTTTAACTCTGGTTTAGCCATCCTATAGGGAGGAATGAACACTAGTGCCGATCCTGGAAAAATATCAATTGAAAATTTCACCTCTCGCTCTGGTGGAAACCCTAAAAATTCCTCTGGAAATACATCCATGAAACAATCCACCACTAGAGGAAAATCCTTCTGTGAAGTCCCCTATTCATCCAGATATAGACTAGTAATCTGGGTTGTAACTACTCCCAACCCATGATGCTCGGGTCCTGCTCTGCTCGCTTAGACATCCCACTCATCCTTATGAAGAAATGATATGCCCTCTAGTCATGTAAAAATCACTCTACGACGATTGAAATCAACAACTACCTAGAAGGGAAATAATCAGTTCATTATAAGAATGATGTAATAGTCTGTCTTCTCCAGGACATAGAGGTCCCATAAGAAGTGACACCCACCAACCTTAATAGGGAACTCCTTTCACTAACGTACACTAGTCGTTCTAGTCCCGAACGAATTTTCTAACATCAAGTCATCAACAGAAGAAAAGATATAGAGCCCAAGGCTCTCCAAAACAACAATAAATATAAAGATGTTGGAAGACCTTATATAGAAAAGAGAATAAGATAAAATAGAGGAAAATAGGATCGTACCTAGAACTGTAGAGGGTTTGGGATCCTGCTTCTATTGGGTTTTCTCCACTGTAAAATTCTGACCTACACTACAGCCCTGTGACCCTGCCTGACTACCCTCAGCCGATCCACCCTACTTTCACTAAAAGCATGGTGAGTATATGCCACTACTGCGACCTCCCCCTTGTCCTGAACAGCAGAAAAAACTCCAGTTCCTTGACTGATTAGAAACTGGTGGTGCTACTCCTGAATGAGGAGTCATAGAAGAAACCCTATCACCAGCTGCTGGTGAGAAGAACTGACAGAAACACTAAAGATGGCCTATCTTGCCGCATGATCTACACTCCACTGGGTCTCTTGGGAAATGTGGCCTTATATGTCCACTCTTCCCGCAATAGTAGCACACCACCTGGATACCAGAAGATGCATCCCTCCTACTCATATCTCCACGTGTAGACTCCCTGTGGCGCTTCTTTCTATCATCCGGAGAAGCACTATCTTTGGATACAGAACCACCCTGGATCACAGCTCTATAATCCATTAGGTTATGCTTCATGATCAGATCCTATTTGACTATAAAAGTGATGGATTTCAACCAGAAGTTATTCACCTGAGATCAGATGGCGTTCCTGAGACCATACTCAAACTTTTGTGCCAGAAATAACTCATCACCTCTCATAATAGGTGTGAAGAACTGCAACTCTGTGAAGTGAGAAGAATGCTCCATAACAGAAAGAGTACCCTTCTCTAGACTCAGGAACTCTTGGGCTTGATCGACCCTCAGTTTCTTTGGATTGAAGTAGTCATAGAAGGTATGTTGGAACTCATCCCATGCTATAACCTGTAGACGTCCCACTTTTGAAATCACATCCCACCATCTCTTGGAAAAGTATCGAAGATTGTACCTAGAATGATTCACCCTTCTCTCTAGAGGCGTCTATTGGTGCTCAAATATAGATAACATGGATTCTAACCATGACTCTACAGCCTGAGGTTCTCTTTCCTTTTGAAGGTGGGAGGTTGCTGCTGCTTGAAAACCCGTGTCAACTCTCCCATAGTAGGGGTAGGATATAGTACTCCTTAGAAGGTCTGCATAAACCTCATAAAGCCCTCTTAGAACTGTGCATCAACACCTATATCTGGAATGACAGCTGGTGCCAATACTGGCACAAATTGAAGATCTTCTGGTAGTCCCTGATCAGCCATATCCGGTGTCTGATCACTGCCCTATAACGGGAGGACAACTGGACAACATCTTGGTGGCATGACTCTGAAAGGTCAAGAACACACCTTAGATTGAGATTAACTAGTGCTAAAACATAGAAGTGTAATAAGGGAACAAGAGAAATAAAGCATTCAAGTTTTTTAAAATATAGATACACGGCGTGTAAAATGCCTACACGGAATGTTCCCGTAAGCCTTCACATGGATGTGTACTTCTGCCGACCCAGGTCATGTAACACCCCATACACATGATGTGTTGTCCTAAAAGATGGAATGTACTTGAATGATATTCCCCTTCCCAATTTCTTTTACATGGCTAAGCCACACAGTTATACTAGAACAAGATTGTACAATGTGTTAGTTCCAGAAACGACATTTACTAGACGAACTTTATCGACCTGTGTTGTTAGTCACATGGACAGTTACATGACTGAATCTACACAGCGTGTTTGTTCTAGAAACGATGTGTACAAGAAATATTTCCCCGACCTATGTTGTTCGCTACATGGAAGGATACATGGGTTAAACTACACGGCGTGTTCAAACTTGACATGGCATGTATAACTTATGTTTTTTCTATTGTTGTCATTAGTCACATGAGTGGACACATGGTATATGCAACACGGTGTGTACATCCGGAACACGGTGTGTCCCACCACAGATTTCCCAACCCCGTGCCTCTACCCACATAGCCAGTGACATGGTTAGGGGCTACACGGCATTTACATACAATACATGACATGTACTTAAGACAAAAATTTCCTTTTTGAATAGAAGGACACATGGCATGTATTAATCATTACACGCCGTGTATTCTAGGGTTTTCCAGACAGTAATCCTCTTAAACTACTCTAGAACCCATATGAATGATGAAAAAACATTAAAGTGCCAATTTTTTATCCGTGAGGGCCCATACTCCTCGAAAATCAAATCTTTTCATCTTATACATGTCATATATAAACATAATAGAGCAATGATCCATGAAATTATCTTCCATGAGGGCTCATAACACCTCAAGAACCAATGTTTGGAATTCATTCAAATGAAGCCTTACACAATTAAATACCCTATCAAAAGTAGGTATTCTATAAAGGAATCCATCACAACAGCAAGCATATATAGCACAACAACTATCACAACAACATGAAATCACTAATGCACCATAAATAGCATGGCATGAATGCATGACATGTGATTTCTAATAGGTTCCTATATGATGCATGATATGGAATACCCTCGTCTCATTTGGTTGTGATAAAAATAGAACCTCAATACTATCAATGATAATTGCACAATACATGTGAATCACCCAATGGTGAAATCAAATCAACTGTAAAATTGCAAATCCCTAAAATTGTAATAACAGGGTAGATTGGATTTTCCATGTACACAGGTTAGAAACTCCGGGGAAAAACATATTACCAAGTACCTATTACATCATATCCCTGGATATAGGCTCCAAAAATTAAGTCAAGAAGTAAAGAATCCCTCTGATACCACTTTGTAACATCCTGGTTCCAGGATCCTCCCAGAGGTTCCCGGTACCTAGTCAGTCACATGGCCTCCACCGCAATTCCTTGAATGGAAGAGGTTGATGAATATCAGCGAGGGCCTTGGTTGTGATAGTGGGGAAAATATACCTTCATTAGAAGAGTAACACAATAGTAATAAAATATATATAGAATAGAAGAATTAGTAATAATACAATTAAATAGTAAACAGCAGAATATTGGAATTAATAACAGCTGAGCACATAAAAATATATATGATGCATGATAAATATGTCTAGGAAATACACAAAACAAGACACAATGCTGTAATACAATACTAAAAAAATTACAAATAAAATCAAGTAAACATCTCCAGAACATCGCAAGCCTCAACTTGGTCCCATGCTCCCCACTCCATAGTAATCAAGTACATGAAGTTGAAGGGTGCTTCCCCTTATCTAGACCTAAAACAATGTAATCTTTTTGGGCCCAAAATCATGACCCAAATAGGGTGTGAGATGAATCCTAGTAGGAAACCACCCAAAGATCTATGCCTAACAGTTAGTGAATACATATGGCTTGCAATAAACAAAATGAAGCAGTCAATAAGGAAGTACACATACTCACAATCCTACAAATTCAATTGCATTCATTTTCATATATCAAGTAAGCATCTAATCAAAAGTGGGTAACCCTCGGGGAAGTACTCATAGCCTAGCCCCTATGGTTTAACCAAGAAAACATAAGAAACCCTCTAGTGAATACTCACAGTCTAACCCCTCTAGTTCAGCTTTACCAAAGACACTCTAAGGAAGCACTCAATGTCAATTCCCCTTGTGGTCTCATATCAGTAACTAATTGGAACTCTGAGGAATCACTCAATGTCCAATTCCCCCTATAGACCATATAGAGGAACTAAAAACACTATGAGGGGGAACTTAAATCCGTACCTCTATGGTCTCACAACGTTACATTAAAATAGACACTCTAGAGAAGCCATCAACATCCATTCTCCCCATGGTCTACTACACCTGGTTCTCATGGCTCTGTGTAAGTCTGTCATGAAAAAACGATATGTGGCAGCCAAAGTAAATCTCAAGAACTAATTTACTAAAAAATCTACAACATATCAAAGCATGCTAGATAATAATCACTTCATCCTGAAAATACAAGGCATGGAATGAATGTAGTATCCCCATAGGCAAGGCTAGAACAAAAAGTCAAAAAATAGGAAAACATGGGAAAAACATCCATAAATTTTCAAAGATAACCCTATTCTCAAAAAATTAACCTCTATCCAATCAGACAAGGCATATCAGGCAATAAATGGGCTAATAAAATAAACACACAATACCCCGTTCATGGGTATTGGGAACTTTTACACATAAAATTCAAAGACTATCTACAGAAAGACACAAAACACCTACCCCGGCATTATATGATCGACATGAGTCTCAGGCCTTGAACCACCCTTGAATGTCATAGATCTATAAAAATGTTAAAATATTTTAACCGATGATAACTCAAGAGAGAGAAGATATCAAGAGATGATGTCCATAAGAAGGGAGAACTCACCAATGTGATTCCAACGCAATCGACGATGGTCGATTTGGATAACAAACAGTGTTTCATGGGCTCAGAGAATATCTACTATCGTACAGTTGCTACTGGATGAGACGTACGAAGAGAAAAAGGGTTTTGTCGATTAGACACGACCCCAGTTCATTTAATGAAAAAAATAAAGTACTTTTCATGTGTTTTAAAAGTACACAACGTGTACTTGCCTTTTATAGCCTTCGCTTTAGGTGGTCTCCAGGTCACCACACATAGCCATGTGCTCAGCCATTATACGGCCAATACATGTTCACCAGTGGAAACTAAGTACACGGCGTATACTTAACGTACACAACGTACACTCAGAAATTTCTAGAATATCCTATTTTTCTAAAAAACTACCAAAAAAGAAAAACATAACTGAAAAGAAGATTCGGGTTCTTACATGATGGTTCTATGTTTATGAAACACTTTTGTTTTCCATAGGTTATACCATGATGAAATGCATATGAATCCAGTTTCATTATCCACGGGTTATGAAATAATTATTATTTTTTAAAACATTATTATTTTCTACAAGTTATGTTTTAATAAAAATTATGAAAAGCATTTATTTTCATGGGTTATGATATGATGAATTATTTATGATCATGTGGAATATAAATGTGTGTATTATGTGGTGGTTGGTAAATATATATCCCTAAAATTAATTGGGTAATGATTACTGTTCTACAAGATCCAGGGGTACATAAGTGGTTATCCCATTCTCAAAAAAAGAGGGTACATAGGTTGTTAACCCAATCCCAAAGAAAGTATACATCTTCTTTTCCCAATCCTAACATGGAAGGAATATCTTGGTCGGTATCCTTGATGCAAGGTTTTCTATGATTGTTTATTTTTCAAAAATTAATGTTTTATTCCAATTTTATTGTCTAATGTATTAGGTTCATTTATTCTTTAATTATTATGGTCTATAAACTTCCATGATTTATTCTATGAATCATGTTTATGATATATGTTGTGTAGGGTGTAGTTTATCAAATGTTATTCTCATGTTCTCATAAAATTTTCTCATGTTATAATGATATATCCATTCTTTAACCTTACTATTCTTAAAATCTATCCATTTCTTATTTTTTTTACTTTTCTTTGGATATGAAGAATGGATTTATGTAGGGTATGACTAAGAAGAGTTATATATGAGATGATCTATGTGGTATATGTTGATGATATTTCATTAAATAAGATGATTATGTTTATTATATCTAAATATACAATACTATTATTTGTTTTGTGTTTATTTGAGTAATGAAATGAATATTTATCTAATATCATGTAAAATATATGTATTATAAGCCTATATCATTAGTAAAACCATGTGATTGATAGGAAAATCCACGATTTTTAAAATAGTAGGAAAATAACAACTGACACATGGTTGGTATAACTGT
Organism: Viscum album; assembly: GCA_963277665.1. NCBI lineage: Eukaryota > Viridiplantae > Streptophyta > Magnoliopsida > Santalales > Viscaceae > Viscum > Viscum album. The sequence goes on from OY728136.1 coordinate 769,910,666, forward strand.
AGTCCCCAACTGTGTAGGGTGTGGATTGATATAGTTAGACCATATGTTTTGTATCATTGATCTTTAAATTATGTGGCACAAACCATGTGGCTACATAGATTGTCTAGTATAATTTGTACGTCTAGCGCATGATTTGAAAAATCATGCGACCAAACTATATAAAAAATAGCTTACACCAAAAACATGATGATTTAATCTAAATTATTTCATAAGACCCTCATCAGTTACCTAATTAAATAGGATCTCAAAATCTTATTTCTCCAAATGATCCATTGGAATATCATTTCAATCTAAAGACAATTTTAGGATAACATAGAGGTTTTGGTCATCAAAATCCACTAGTAATCCATCATTATTTATATTTATATTAATATTAACTCTTCTCCTCTCTCATAGAACCATTTATCTTGTAAATAATGGATAGATCTATTCCCTATGGTTGTAAATATTGATGAGTTACAATTAGATATATTAAATGGATTGTGAAGTAATCCCGAATATAGAATAGTGTCGTGTCGTTCTTCATTTTGATCATCTATTGTGAGGTGGGTGTCTTCTTCATCATCTCAGACTAATATATAACAAGAAGTATAAGTTTTAATTAAATTTTTTTATTGATATTATTTTGAAATATGTGTATTTTTCTTAATGGAAACCTATTTTTATTATTTAATTAAAATTTATAGAAGTTGGTAGGTTTTTGGAAAATCCTCTTTGATTATATTTTTACTATAATGGTTTTAAAAATAGGCATTGGTTTTAACATGTGTAATGTTTTTATAGAAGTTATTTAATTAATAAAATGTTTTATGTGGAATTGTTTGGAATAATCATTTGCATGCATGTTTGGTGTGAGTTCATAGTTTATACATGACATTGAATAAGGGGCATGTTCCATTGGGGAACCTATATATTGGTCACCTTTTAAATACATGGTTGATAAATGAAAAAAATCTCATGATAATGTTATTTTCACTTGGAATATATGTGTGTGTGTTTATCAAATCACATAAATAGTAATTCCAAATTAATTTGAAGTGTTTTAAAATATATTGTTATTATTGTTCTAAATTGTTTTATATAAATTATTCTCACTAGTTCTTGACCAAGTTGCATGATTTGGTATGTATTTAGTAAAATCCTACTGAATGTATACTCTCCCCGTATTTGAGAACTCTTGTGAATTTTCAAATTTCATCTTTCAAAACATAGTTAAAGGAAAGTATCACATTTCTCCAGTGATGCATCTTGATACCTTAGGCTTAAATTGTCGAGTTTTATCTTGGAATGGTTTGGGAAATGATTTTCTTGAGGCCACATTGGTTTCTTTGAGTCTTCTTCCTTTTTGGTTCATTCTCGTTATGTCTTTTATTTTGCTTATTACTCTGATATTTGTATGCATTATATATATATATATATTGGTGGGTTTTTACTCATGCCTTATATGGAATGATAGGATGTTTATTGTTTTATTTTTTATGGATGACTTATCTTTAAAAGAAAAAATGTTCCCTAATGTAAATTAAATACCTTGATATTTATTTATAGAAATTGGTGTCTTGAAGAAGTCATAAAATTCTAGTAACTTCCTCATAACATCTAAATCCAATTAAGAGGGGTAGGATTTTACAAATGTTTTCAATTTTGTTCAATAATTCAGTTATAAATTTTATAAGTCTTTTTTGGTCCATGATTTAGTTTTTTAGATGGATATATAACTATTAGAACATGAAATTAAAAGAATAGAAAAAAATCAGTGTAGCTTTTCATGGTGAACATAAATTTAATTGGGTGTTCGGGTAGAAAAGTGTTTCAAGAAGCTTCTAGGAATTGTCACCTCATTTTCATTAGTTTATTTTATGAGTAATGCATATTATTCATTATTATAAGGAACTCCCATTATGACTATATTGATCATATTTAGTTTTATTATATATAAAAAAAATAAATGTTTGAATGTGGTTACAAAAAATGTATTTCGAAAATAATGATTATGGGATTTTTGATATGGTAATTTATATTTCATAATCCTTTAATTGATCATAATTTATGACTAAATGGTGTTTCTTATAGTTTTAGAGTATCAAAAAAAGTATAAATATTAGGAATTAACCGGAATATGATTCTAAAAATGTGGTTGCACGTGTGATGTAGGTGAATCAATACCTAGTCCAAATATTTTTTAGGATTTCCAAGTCATGGATAGAGGTAAAAGACATTATGAGCCTAAAAAAGATAAATATTTGTATAGTTCCAAAAGTATAATCCACCCATGTTTTTTTGGGATTCCATTCCATCAAAAGAAGATGTATAGTTGAATGGAATGAACATAATTTTTTTCCTTGAAAGACTATATGAGTTAAATTAATCTTCTCAATATACATGGTGTAGTATCTTTCACACCTATGGTGGTATTTTTATGTTCATGCTAAGGTTTACCAAGGAATTATGTGGGATGATTTTTGAACAATTGTTCAAAATATAATTCTTTCCTAAACCATTCTGAATTTCTATAATGGAAGATTTCATTATCTTGGATCAAGGGAATATCATTGTGATAAATTATAAGGGTAAATTTATGAATTTATTGTACTTTTAATCAGATGATAATGTAAGTACATCCTTAAAGGAACACATATTCGATTCATGGTTGTGATGAAATATGTTTTCAAATATTTCAATTTTTTATTACAGACTATATAGAGTTATTAAAATTATAGACAATGTAAGAATGAGATATATCAAAGAATTATGTAGTAGGGATACAATTAATTCCTATAAGAATAAGTGTAAACTCCAACCCCAGGAATAGGTGGAAGAGGGAAAAATACTTCTTTAGTGTCATGATATCTTAAAATCAGACCTTAGGATCAACAAAAATTCTTTATAGACTAATAATCAATTCAAGATGTTCTCAATGGGTTTCATTTAAGAATATGAAATAAGATAATATGAAACCACACAGAGCATGTAACAATTGTAATTAGATTGGAAATATTCAGAGTTATTTTCATATTTCTCCATGGTTGGGTGTTAGAGACACACATCAGGTATCTTATACATCATATTCCTCAATTGGATTATCTAATAAGAATATCTATAATAATTATAACTGAGTGAGATGAGGTGTTTTTTTGAAAATTATGTCTCCTTTACCATTAAAATATGAATAGGGTAACGATGAGAAAGGCATAGTGAGTACAAAAATGTGTAGGGAAACAAAAGTTATCATGGATGATCAATTAGGTACATTGATGGTGAGTGGTATGATTATTTTGATTTCTATCCTTATAAAATCTTTTTTTATGATCATTTACCCCTATTTTATTTTTTTCTTATGTTGGTGATCATATGGGTTTGCATATTGATATTATTCCTTCTTTTATAAGACATCAAAATTCTATTATACAATTATAGCGTCAATAAATTATTTATAAATATTGATTTATAACTATCGATGTGGTTGAGTTGGTTTGGGATTTATCTATTATAGGAAAGGATGTTTAATAAATGATATTGGGAATGGATTGGTTAACATCATTTCAGGTCTATATTGACTATTTTGTTTGAATTACTAGTTTCACACCTTATGATTTCATTGAAAATATTTTTATAGGATACTTTTATGGAAATGGTGGTAGAGAAATAAGTTTTAAACTGATGGATGGACCTATATCTTATTAGTTGGTAGTTCTTACCTTGAAATCAGTATATGGGATCATAAATTCTGATATTCCAACTATCATTGGAATCTTTTTGGATGTTTTCCCAAAAATATTATTGGGGTTTTCATCCAAAAGAGAAGTTTAGTTTGTGATTGATCTCTTATTGTAAATCATTCTAATATCACTTATATATTATCAGTTGGAACGAATAGAATTGATGAAATTTAAAGTACAGTCAATGAGTTAGAAAGAAATGGGTTTATTTCACTGATATTTTCTTCATGGGAATGACTATTTATTTTTGTAATGATGTTTTATGAAACTAATATACTTTTTTTGATTATTGTAACAATAACAATGTCATTATATATAATTGGTATCTTATTCCATGAATTGAAGACGTATTTGATCAATTGAGTGGATCCTAGTGGTTCCCTAATATTGAATTAATTTTTTGGGATCAACATCTATATGTTTGGAAGGAGGGTATTCTAAGTATTGGATTTAGAGAAACATATATTCATTATGAGTATGTGGTTATTCCCTTTTATTTTTAAAAAGCACTAGTCTTCTTTATAGAATTGATAAATTAGTTCATTCAAATATTTTTTGAATCCATTGGGTTTCTATTCATTGATGATTCTTTGGTGTAATCATAGACTAAATATGTTCATGATAAAAACATAGAAATAGTGTTGGGTATCACAACGGAGAATCACCTTTATGCTAATTAATTGAAACGTAATTTCTAAATACAGTTTTTTTGTTTCCTCATCCACGTCATTTCTCAATGATGATTTTACATAGATACTAAATTTATTGAATCTATTATTTCTTTGAAACCACTAAATAATATATTTTTGATATATAGTTTCTTTATATTAATGGGATACAACAAATTCTTTATTACTTATTTTTGACATTGGACCCCACCGATGAATGCTTTCATTAAGAAAGGTATTCCTTTCTAATGGAATAATGAATTCAATAAATAAATATAATAACATAAGGTCCATCTCACATCAACACTTATCTTCATTTTCCTAGATTCTTGATAGGGCTATCGGGATTATTATGATGCATCAGGAACTATATTGGGTCGAATTATCATGAGAGGAGATATTATTATTTATACAGCTTATAATAGTTATAGATGCCAATGAAAAATGAACCAATGATTGATTTGTAGAAACCTGTTTTGGTCTATGATTTAAATATTTTGTTTCATTCTCATTTTTTGGTAAATTTACGATGTATTTATCTCATAAAATCTTGATGAAAATTTTCTCAAAAGATATTTATGTCTATGAAAATGAAGATAGATGGAGTATCTAAAAATGTATGACTTCGATCTATTGTATGAACTAATAAAATGGAATTCTATAGTAGATGAAATGAGTTGGAATTCTTATACTTAGTAGACTAATGTGGATTTAGAGGAAAAATCATTTAGTGGAGTAGGTTATATATTATCAATAATTTGATCATTAATTGGTAACCATGAGGGAAAAAATCAATGGTGGGGATACCATTAAGGCATAAATTATATATGGGGTATCTTTCTTATGTTTTATAGATCAGATTTTGGTACCTCTAAACTATTATACACTACTTTTAGATGGATACTACCATTCATAATGGTATATTGATAATGGTCTTAAGAAAATTGTATAAAACATTGAGAAGAATTTTTTTTGGGGTGAGGGCTAGAATGAAGTGTAAAGTGGGAGTGTTTGTCTTAAAACACCTCATATTTTACCTGGTCATGGAATAGTATAAACAGATACCTAATATGTTTTAGTCATTACCAATTCCCGTATAGAAATGGGTGCAGATATCCATGAATTTTTTAATTAGTTACCAAGAACTATTTGGAAACATAATTTACTTTAAGAGATTAGGGATCGATTCCCAAATTATGCACACTTCATCCCTATATGTAAAACCAATATAGTGAAAGGAATGTAAAAAATATACATTTGGGAAATTATAAAGAAACATTGTGTTCCAATATCAATTGTAATGGCCAGAAACCATAGTTTCATGTCTCATTTTTGGAAGTCCAAACAACAATACCTTAAAGACCTGTCAACTATGCGTACATCTTATCATCACCAAATATATGGACAATCCAAAAGATTATCTAAATGATGGAGGACATTTTTAGGTATTTTGTAATGTTTTTTGGTGGATCATGGGAGGATTATATACCATTAGCGGAGTTTTTAAACTACAGTAGTTATCAGTCCTTGATTGAAATGGATCCTTTTGAATATTATATATACTACCTTTTCATTCTTCACTATGTTTTTTTAAATTGGTGAGACTTCATGAATTAAAACCATCCCTTTTAAAGATAAAACAAAGAATATTAATTTAATTAGAAAGTTAGCAGTGATGGATCATACTCATCAGAAATCACATGCAGATCATCAATGTCAACCATTTTAATTTTATGTGAGTGATAATGTTTTCTCGAATATTTCTTCAAGATGTGGGAATAATCATTTTTCTATGTAGTAATTGTTTTCCCCCTTATATATTGTCTAATTTTACATACAATACTGATTTTTCTGATATGGCATATTGGTTAGAATTACTACTAAGGATTCATTTCTTTATAAAACTTGTTTTATGAATCAAAATTAATGAATCACCGCCCTAATCTTTACCATTTGATTAGATGTGACCATGTTGACCTTGAAAAAATAGATACATAGATTCATGTGGAGTTTATGTTATGAATAGTCATTTTAATTTCTTTACTGAAAAAAAGTAGTTTAGTTTTGGTTTTTTGAAACATGGTAAAATTTAGGAAGAAACATGGCATGGTGAGAAGTAAATGTAGGATAAATGACCCAAAATCATTCATAATAACCCCAGTTTTCTAATTTCTAGGCATTTAATGACCAATGGTGGGGAGAGATATAGAACCACTTGTTTCTTTTTCATGACCCTTTATTTATATATTTTTATTTTACATAGTTTTTGGGTATAGTTTTTGAGGTTTCTAGAAAGGATTTGAAATTTTTCTAGAGGGTTTTCTGGAGGTGAATGAGTTGTAAATGGTTAGTGGAAAATGTGCACCACCTCCAAAAAAACAGTGCAACATATTATGGGTGTCCCTAGGTTGGCACATTGTTGGTGCATAGTTTTTCTTAATAGTACAGGTTCCCATGAGAAACTATGCTTTCTAAAAAAGTGAAAAAGGTATGGTTGGGGCATGATTTTTCTAACTATACGAGGAAACTATGTGGGATATGGCTTGAGGTAGTAGAATCATAAGGTTTTACAAAATTTGTGGCCCATATCATGAGGATACATGGATTTTCCAATAGAAGATTCATGGTTGGAGCATGGTTTGAAAAACCATGTGACCTAACCATGTGTGGCATAGTTGGCACTTAAGAAATTATTGATCTAGTCCTAATTATTTCATAAAAAACTCAACAATATAATAATTTCACATGATCTTGAATTTAATTTTTTCCAAAGTTTTCTCTAGCATTTTAATTCATTAAAAAGTAAATTTTAGTCAATTATAAATGTGTTGGAGATCTAGATTCACAATTAAGTCACTCTTCTTATCCATTCATCCTAGAACTTCTCTTCTCCTTTCTCATAGAACCATTGACCTTTTACTTTATGGATAGAGATATGTACAATGATAGTAATCATGATAAATTATGATTGAACCTATTAAATTGAAGGTTTTATGAGCTAGGATATTTAATATCCCAGTGTCATTCTTTATATTATCTATATATTGTGGGGTTGGTGGATTCTCTCCCATCTCCAAATGATTTAGAACTTAAAGGATTAGTTTTAATTAAATTAAATCTAGAAAAAATTTTCAGATCCATGTTTTATTATTTATAGAAAATATAACAACCCACGTATTTAAAGAATCATATCTATTAGTATTCTCGAATTAAAAAGTTTTATCCATTATATTAATTAATTCTTAAAATATATAATTTATTATATAGTTATTTATTTAAAAAATTAATTTTTCAATTATATAATTTTAATTTTGCAACACAAATTTTATTTTTGAATTCATAATTTCAAAAGTATAATTTTATGAATTTTTTAGGATTTTATAAAAAAACTAAATTTTGATAAACTATAAAAATGCAGTCTTTTATAAAATAAGGTTTTTATGTCATGAAGGCATAATTATTATATAATTTTTTCAATTATTTGAATAACTAAATTATGATTTTATAAGAGTAATATTGTACAAAAATAATTCAAATAATATATGTTATAATTTTTTTCATGATAACTATAAAAATTATTATCAGTGCCGATGCAGTGCCTGCACAACATCAGCATTTTCAAATTTGGTCCTTTATAAATAATAATTGAGTGCTAAAAAAATATTTTCATGACTTCATACTTAATTATTTTGTATAATTTATGTTTTTATCTATTACATTTTAATTTTATAGTCATACAACATGATTATTATTAAAATGCATGTGTCATGCCTCCACAAAGCAAGAAAATACAAAATAAAAAATTTTAGAAGTTTTCTTGAAATTTATATGAATAAATATTCATAAATAATGAATATAAGTGTTTATTTTGAAAATAATATATTTATTTTTAAGATATTTTCTTCTTTTTAATTATTTTTATATGAACTAATAAACATTAATGCAGTTGAAAAACTGATGCAGTTCTCGTGCAAGCATAATTAAAATAAATATATAAAATTAATTATAATTATAAGAATGATTAAATGACCCAAATTTTTGTTAAATATTTTTACCTAAGAAATATTCAATGAAAATATTTTTTTTATTCTAATTTTGGACATTTTCTACCCACAATAACCACTTTAAGACTTTTATAATATTTTATTTAAAAGTAATTTAAATTGTTCACACTATAAATTTTAATTTGTATAATATTTATAATGTAGTGTTATTCTATATATTTGTTATAAATAAATTGTTCACTGAAATTTAATATATTTATCATCTTCATGAAATGTTATTATTAATTTTTAGAGAATAAATAAATATAATCATGGCTTGAAAAACTATAACAAAGTAATTATTTAATTAATGAATAAATAAAATTAATGATATTAAAAATAATAAAATAAATATAATTTGACTTTTTTAAGTTAATTCATAAATTAACTAGATGAATATGACATTTATATGATAAAATTTAAAAAATTATTCAAATTTGATTCTTTTTTTTAATATCATAATTATGAGTAGTTTTTATATTGACAAAAATAATTTTTCATGAATAACATATTTTATTAAATTATTTAAAAATCACAATATTTTTGAATAGGGAAAAAATATTATATTCCATCTATAATGTAATCCTATTTTGTTTTTAGGACTTTTTTGAAGACTTAAACCCAATAATATGATTATTATATTTTAATAATTTGAGTAATTCCTACGTTACCCCTTACCTAAATTATAAAAGGAGGCCCCTTCATTTAGAAATTTTCTTCAAATTGATCTTCTTTCCCAAATATATTCTATAAAATTCCATTCTCCTCATCCCTTGACACATTCAAGTACTCCTAGTCTCACAAAAAGACCACTTCTAATATCCTTAAAGGGGTTTTGAAGGATAAATTTTCAATAAATAATATTCCTTTTTCTTCTCTTTTAAATTATTTTTCATATATACCTTATACTCACCTCATATCCAATGATTCATCAAAATTAATGTACCATATATATACTATAATTTTGTTTTTTTATGGTATATGCATAATAAAATATCTCATATTTTCTTAGTATTCTTCAAAACGAAATCGTCGTTCGTGGTGTGTCAATTAAACCCCTTTGTGGATGATGGTTTCTCATTTCCCTTTTATTGAAATCATGGAAATTGTAAATTCAAAAGGAAATGATTAAAATGATATATATATATATATGATAAATTAATCATTATTATTTCTTTTTGATTAGGAAGTCCATAATAAACAGATATTCGAAACCTTGAAAAGAATGCATCTGAAATAATAAAAATTACAAAATATTGCTAATAAATTAGTATAAAATGTTATAAGAAGATCATATAAGGCATTATAAACCTAAAATTAGTTCTATAACAAATTAATAACACTATTCAAACCATTATACATGAAATTCAATATATTTTAAAGAAGTCAAACATGATGTAAGAGACTTTCCTTTTAAAATCATTTTAAATGCATCTTTTATGAATTTTAGAAAGAATGTTTTTTATATATACAGAAATAATGGTATATTTTTTTCATGAATATTTGTTATTATAATTTATTATTATATTTTTTAAGTGTTATTTTATAAAAATATTATTTTATTATTATGTGTGTGGATTTTATATTTTTTAAAAGTGATTTTTTCAAGAAAGTGTATTTTGAAATCTTAATGTGTTTTGCTTAAGTGTTTAAATGAGTTATCAAGAGTTTTATCCATGATATGTTATATGGAAATTGTTTATAATGAGTTCAGACCATTATAAATTGAAATATTATGGGTTGATCCCCATTATATCTCAAAATATGTTGGATTGATCCCGTTATAGCTCAATATATTATGGGTGAGACCCATTATAACTCTCTAATGAATTAGGTACTCCAGAAATGGAATTTTACCAAAAAGGTTAGTATATTATTATGTGTGAATATAACAGTGATATGGTAATAGAATACCAAGGTTACTTCAAGATTTTGCTATGTATGCTTATGTGATTTCAAGAAAAATGGTTTTTAATGGGTTTTCATGTTTTCACTGGATGAACAATATTCTTTATTTATATGACTTACTGATATTTCTGAAATAATACCATATTGTTTTATATTTCTCATAGGTTATAAGGATGTGATAAATAAATAATAAATTCAATTTAAATTTTATGATGATTTTTCAAAGAAAGCGTGTTTTATTTCAAACATTCTATATTTTTTCAAAAATATATACTATTTTAGTACTATATTATTTACATGAATGGGTTTTTTTATGTATTATGTACTAATTATCTAAATCTGTACACATGAATATATTCTTAATGTGAAATAAATTAAATTCTTGACTAAAACTCAATATTATGCAATGTTTGAAGGATGGGTCCCTATAGTTGGTATCAAAGGATGGTTTACATAACCATAGGGGTTTGGATGATGTTAATAGAAAACCATAAATTATTTTGACTTTATGGTAACTTTAAAATGATAGAGAATTTTAATATTACCATGTTTCTTCGTCTAAGATATGTCTATTCAAAAAAAAATTTGTCAGAAGAAACATATAAGCTAATGTATGAAGGAATCGAGAGGTTGATATTTTTCCGAATGCACCGCCTTGAATGGTGGGAGATGTAACCAAGTAGTTTGTGATAGTAATGGCATATTTGAATTAGATGATAAATGGTGGTTGTATTTATTCTAGATAAGAACTTGATCTACCATTATTTAATATGTCTTTTTTGTAGCATTTCATGAGGCAACATCCCCCATCTTCCAGTGGGTTATCTTACCCGGTGGTATCCAATGGATAGATCAATGATTAAGGAAATATATTTGATGTCATGGAATATTCAGAACATCAAAATGCAACCCCTATTTTTTATCATTTTAAAGGTAAATCTGATTGATGGTTGAATTTGTTTAATAATAGAAAAGATAAAGAATATCATTATTTCATTTAATGAAAAACCTTCAAGGATTTTTTCTTTGAGAAATATTTCCCTATGATTGTTTGAATTTGAATAGAAAGGAAATTCATGGAATTAAAGAAATAATATAAATATTCCATGTATTCATATGAAGAAAACTTCACAATATTTTCAAACAATGTATTATACTTTTTTGGGACACTGATATCAAAATTAATTGGTTTTACTCAGGATTGAAACCAGGTTTATGAAGAACTTTCGCCACAGAAGAATTTAAAATCCATGAGAAAGGTTTCACCAAACTGAGAATTTTGAAATGGATTTTACTGGAACATATATGCATCATGATGATAATAATATTAATCAGACAGTTTGGAAGGTTTCGGTGAAGAATTCATCAATGAAATCTATAGGTAAGAAAATAAATTTAATACCTCTTGAAAAGTGTGGTAAAAAGAATCCTGGAGAATGTATTTTAAAATATAGGAAGTGATATCGATATAGAATGTTTGGACACATGGATAGTGAGTACAGAGAAAATGATTAGAAGAGTGAATATATGTTAATAATATAATTATTTAACTATAAGGTGTTGGGTAATTTTTCCAATGTGTGTCCAAATCTAGTTACTCATATAGGAAAACAACGAGATTGGAAAAATAAGGGAGTGGTAAAATGATTTCAAACTACTTTAGAATATATTGATCCATCAAATAAAGTGGTATGAGGAATATTTATTGTTTTTTTAGAATATCCCAATGTGTTATTTGATTGAGGGTCTAAAAATTCCTTCATTTCTAAGAAATTTAATACTAAATAGGAAATTCGACCTCAATAAATGAATCCAAAACTTATAGTAAAAACATCTAGAGGAAATATTAAGGAAAAAATAAATTAAAATATTCCTCCATTAATTATTTGTGGAAGGATTTTACGTGCAATCCTTTTTGGTTTCTCCTTTAGTAGAGTTTGATGTTATCCTACATAAGGAATGGGTTTCTGTTTACCATGATATGATTGATTATAGGGATAAATAAGTTTCTTTATATAATGATTTTCAATTTTTGACAATAATGAACATATATATTTGATAACATATCAAAAAGATAAGAAACTGTTAAAATGTTTAAGTGAATTTTATCATTCAAATATTGTTGAAAATAAATAATTGTTCAGATTAATGAGGTACCAGTGGTAAATGAGTATCTGAATTTTTTCTAATGATTTTCCCTGCATTGTTCTTGACCAAGTAGTTGAGTTTACTATTGACTTACTTCTTGACGTTAATCTAATTTTTAAACCCCCTTATCGAATGGATCACGTAGAACTTCTATAATTTAAAAACCACTTGTAGTAATTATTAGATAAATTTGTTATCCAACTTAGAACTTCACCATTGGGTTCTTATATCTTATTTGTTGAAAAGAAATATGGTTTAATGAGACTTATCATTAACTATAGAGACTTGAATAACATCACTATTAAGAAAAATTATCCTTTGTCTCATATCAATGATGTGTTTTATCAGCTCTAGAGAGCACAATATTTGTTAAAGGTTGACCTGAGGTCGGGGTACCATCTATTGAAAGTTTAAAAATTAGACATTATGAATACTATGTATCATACTAGATATGGGAATTATTAATTTTTATATATGCAGTATGGGTTAACTAATTCACATATTGTGTTCATGGATCTTATAAGTAGAATATTCCATGAGTTCATTGATAAGTTTTTTTTGTGTTTATTGATGACATTTTGATATATTATAAAATTAAATAAAAACATGAAATAAATATATGTGTTATTTTGCAAACCTTAAAAGAAAAGAAACAGTATTGAAGATTCCATAAGTGTGATTTTTTTTTTATAAAAAAATTATTTCCATTTTCACATTTTTTCTAAAGATGGAATAACTATTGATCCTGCTAACATAAAAGTTATTGATGAATAGGAAAGTCCTAAAAATATAACTAATATTCATAGTTTTCTTGGTTTAGAAGACTATTCCAAGATTTTTGTTAAAAAAATGCATGGTTATCTATCCCACTAACTAAGTTAACTCGAAAATGTGTTAAGCTCATTTGGAACAATGAATGTAATTTTCTTTCAGGACTTGAAAAGAAGATTATTTAATGCTCTAGTTTTGGATCTGCCTTCCAGAAATGATGAATTTTTTATCTATAGTGATTCTTCATTGAAATTAATTGTTAGTGTCCTAATGTAAAAGGAATAGATTATATTTTATGCTTCATTATAGTTCAAACCTCGTGATTTAAATTACCCTACACATGATTTGGAATTAACTGATATTTTTTTCATTAAAAATTTAGAGGCATCATTTTTATGGAGTAAAATGTGACTTATATAATGATAAAAAAGTTTTATGTATATATTCAATCAAAAATAATTGAACAAGAGATAGATAATATGGATGAAATTAATCAAGGAATATGATTCCATGATTTATTACCATCTTAGAAAAGAAAAAAAGTGGAGGATGCATTGAGTCGAAAATATCATGCTACATTAACCGTGTTATGTTTGTAACATGAACCCTTGGTTAGTGATTTGATGAATTTTGGATCAGAGCTGATTAAAGTAAGAAATTACTCCAATTTTTTAGGTGTCACTATAGTCATATCACTTAGAATGAATTAAGAAAGCACAGAGGGAAGACCATGGGTTGAAAATAAAATGGTGAATTGATTAATAAAGGTAAGTTGCCTAAATTTAATTTTGATAGAGATTGTTTTTTATATTAGGGAAGATATTATGTATACCTTGTGATTCATAATTTATGAAATAGTTGTTATGTGAAGCTCACAGTTCTCTATTTTTATTTTTTCATGGAAGCACTAAGATGTACATCGATATTTGGGAGTATTACTGCTGGTATGGAATGAAAAGATATATTTTTGATTTTATGATGAAATATTTGACATGTCAACAAGTCAAAGTAGAATAGAAGTTACCTAAGTCTATGGTTCATCCTTTTCCTATGCCATAGTGGAAATGATAAAAATATATCCATGGACTTTCTGGTGGGACAACCAAATACTTTTTGAGGTGACAATGAAATCTAGGTTATTTTTGATCGTTTGAAAAAATCCTCTCATTTTTATACAATTTGATATAATATATCTTTAGATCATCCTTCTAGATTGTACCTCCAAGAGTTTTTCAGACAAAATGGAGTCTCTCTTCATTGTATCTTATTGAGATCTCAGGTTTACTTCTAGCTTTTGGAAAAAAATTCAAAAGTCATTGGGAGATGACTTAAATTTTAGTATATATTTTAATTTTCAATCAGATGGGAAGTGAAAACGCACAATTTATACATTGGAGGATATGTTTCAAGATTTTTTAATAGATTACTAGGGAAGTTAGGATAATCATATTTTATTAGTTTAGTTTTCTTTTAATAAAATTTTTCATTCCTGTATTCAGATGGATATTTTTTAATCACTATATATAAGGTAGTGCCGAACTCTAGCACTTTGGGATGAATTCGGAGAAAGGAAGTTGATGGGACCATAATTAGTATATGAAGTGGCAGAGAAAGTTTAGTTGATTCACAAATATGTGGTGAAAGCTCAAAGTAGGCAGAAAATTTATAAATATGACAATAGAAAACACTTTTCTTTCTTGGTAAGTGATCATGTTTTCCTTAAAATATCTTCTTGGAAAACTGTTATGAATTTTGGTAAGAAAGGAAAGATAATTCAACTATTCATTGGACCTTATGATTTTCTGGTGAATGTTGGACCAGTCGCCAAC
Source organism: Viscum album (assembly GCA_963277665.1). NCBI lineage: Eukaryota > Viridiplantae > Streptophyta > Magnoliopsida > Santalales > Viscaceae > Viscum > Viscum album. The sequence goes on from OY728136.1 coordinate 769,925,752, forward strand.
TGAGTATCCTTGCCCTTGATTTTATCTCAAGTACACAATGTTTTTCATGTTTTAGTGATAAGAAAGTATGTGCCAAATCTTTATCATGTTTTTATCCTAGAAGTAGTTCAACCAGAAGATAATATGTATTATGAAGAGAAACATGTTCAGATTCTTGATCGTAGAGAGAAAGTATTGTGAAACACTGTAATTCACCAAGTTAAGGTTTTGTGGAGAAACCCCATGGTTGAAGAAGAAACCTGGAAATATGAAAATGCTTTGAGGTAAAAGTATCCTCATTTGTTTAATAAGTGAATAAAATTGAATGTATTCAATTTCAAAAGTTGGAGAATGTAACAACCCAGGTATTTATAGAATCATATCTATTAGTATTCATGAATTAAAAAGTTATATTCACTATGTTAAGTAATCTTTAAAATAAGAAATTTATTATATGGTTGTTTATTTAAAAAATTAATTTTTCCATTATATAATTTTATTATGAAAAAAACAAATTTCATTTTTGAATTCATAATGTTGAAATTATCATTGTATGAATATTTTGATAATTTTTTGAAAAAGTTTAATTTTTGGTGAATCGTAAAAATACTGTGTTTCATAAAATAGGGTATTTCTGTTACATCCTGAAAAAATGTGTTCTTTATAAACAATAATTGAGTGTTAAAAAGTATTTTTATGACTTTTTTTATTAATTATTATATATCATGGATGTTTTTTGTTAAATTTTTATTTTATAGTCATATAACAAATGTATTATCTAAATTCATTTCCAATACTTGTGCAAAGAAAGAAAAGACAAAATTTAAAATTTAAGAAGTTTTATTGGAATTTACATGATTAAATATTCATAACGAATGAATATAAATTTTTATTTTAAACAAAATTAAATTATTTTTATGATATTAATTTATTTTTAATTTTTATATATAAAATAATTAATATTATTTCATGTGCAACGCTAAGAAACTACTAGTGAAATAATAAGAAAAATAAATAAATAGTTTTTAATTAAAATTAGAAAAAAATTTAAATGAAAAAAAAAATTAAATTCTATTCTATAAGTAGTTTTAGAACATAATCTCATTTGGATTCGAATTTAGTACATTTTGGACAAAAAATAATCCTTTTAATAACATTAGAATATTTTATTTAAATTTAAGTCAAGTTTTTCACACTATAAATTTTAGTTTTTATAGTATTTTCAATGTATGGATTTCCAATATAGTTTTTTGGATATAAATAGTGTAATAAAATCTAATAAATTTATATTATTCATGAAATTTTATTTTTATTTTTTAGTGAATAAATAAATACCTTAATGGATTGAACAATTATGACACAATAATTACCTAATTAATGAATATGTCAAACTAATAATATTATAAAAATTAAAATAAATATAATTTTATATTTTTATTTTAATTCACAAATTTAATAGATGAATTTAAAATTTCTATGATTTAATAAAAAATATTTTATTTTAAGAAATATGTGTTTAAAGTTAGAAGTATGAATATTTTTTATTTTGATAGAAATTATTTTCCATGAATAAAACATTTTACTAAATTATTTAAAAAAAATTAACTGGGAAAAAATTATAATATTACTTTGATAATGTAATAAACATTAGTTTTAAATCATTTTTTAGTCTTAATCACTATAATAGATTTATTATATTTTAATAATTTGTGTAATTCATAAGTTACTCCTCACCTCAATTATAAAAGGAGGCTCCATCCTTCACAAATATTCATCACCATGAGCCCTATGGATGGATTATATTCTATAAAATTACCTTATAATCATCCTTTTACACATTATAGTTCTCCTGGTTTCACAAGAAGGCCACTTCTAAGAGCTTTAAAAAGGTTTTCAAGGAGAATGTTTCAAAAAGTAGGATTTCTTTTTCTTCTCTTTTATTTTTTTTCACTTCTACCTTATCCTCCCATCCTATCCAATTATTCATGAATACTCTGATATTATATATATAAAATAATGTTTTTTATGGTATTTCAATAATAAAATCTGTTAACTTTTAATTTTTCCTTAAAAAAATCGCCATATGTGGGGTGTCAATTAAACGCCTTCAAATGTGATTATTTTTCGTTTCCATTTTACAAAAATCATATAAAGTTTAAATTCAAAATTCATTGTTTCAATTAATTAAATATATAAATATATTATCACTTATAGATTATTATTTATTATTTACAAGGGATACCATAATAAACTGGCCTTATAAACAATGAAAAGAATGCACCCAAAACAATTAAAATAACAAAAATTATTAATAAATGGGTGGAAAATGTTATAAGAAGATAATGTAAAGTATTATAATCATGATTTTAGTTCAATAATAAATTAATAACACTATTTAACCATTATACAGGAGGTTTGAACACATTTTAAGGAAGTCAAAATGGAAGTAAGAGACTTTCCTTTTAAAATATTTTTAAATGTCTCTTTTAAAAAATTAAAAAAGATTTTTATATATATATAGATTGAGTGGTATCTATTTTTTCATGTATATGTATTATTATAATGTTTTTATTGTATATTTATTAATTTATTTTTTAATAATATGGTTTCATTATAATGTGTGTGGTTTTTATATTAAATTCAAAGTGATTTTTATGGAAAAACGCTATTTTGAAATCTGAATGTGTTTTCCTAAAGGGTTTAACAGAGTTATCAAGAGTTTTATTCATGATATATTCCTTGGAAATTTTTTATTATGTCTTGATACCATTATGTCTCAATATATTATTTTTTTAACCCCATTATATCTAAAGATATGTTGGGTTGATCCCATTATAGCTCAAGATATGACAAGTGAGCCCCATTATAGCTCTTTAATGAATTGGGTAGTCCAGAGATGGAAGTTGAACATTTGGATATTACATTTGTAAGTGTGAATTTAAGTGTGATGTAGTAATTATTTCCAAATGATATTACATTTTTTTTCTATATATTCTTATCAATTTTCAAGAAATGGGGTTTTAATGGGTTTTCATGTTTTCATTAGAATAATGATTTTATTTACTTATGTCCCTTAATGAGATTTTTTTGCTCGTCATGTGTTTTTAAATATTCTTTATAGTTTATAAGGATATTTTAGAGAAATAAGGAATCCATTGTAAATTTTATTAATATTTTTCAATTAAATATTATTTTTTTTAAAAGTTTTATATTTTGAACAAAATGGATATTGTTTTATTAGTATCCTATTTGTATAAATGTGTTTTGTTATATATTTATTATGTACTGATTATCAAATTAACTAAACCTGGAAATTTATTAAATGTGAAATAAAGTAAATTCAGGACTAAAACTCATGATTATGTATTTTTTTAAGGTTATGCCTTTATTATTGGTATCAAATGATGGTTTAGATAACATTAGGGTTTGGATGATGTTAATAGTATAATATAAATTATTTCATGATTATGGTTAACTTAAAATGATATGGAATTTTATAATTATAATTTTTCTTTGTCTATGATATGTCTTCTCATAATAGGTTACCATTAAAAAAATAGGGAAGTTGAAGTAAGAAGACACTGAGAGGCTGATATCTTTTCAAATATGCACTCTGGATTAGTGGGAGTTGGAACTAAGTAGTTTGTGACAATAATGGATCATTTGAATTAGGCGATAAGTGGTGGTTTTATTCATGCAAGAGAGGATAATAATATAACATGAGGGAAAAATTTATTTTATGGAGTATTTAACGAGGAAACATTCCCCATATTTTAGTGGATCATCTGACCATGTGGTAGCCAAATGATGGATCAATGCACTGGAAAATATATTTGATGTCATGGGATGTTCTGATCATAAAAGGGTAACCTTTTCTATTTATCATTTAAAATTTGAAGCTTATCAATAGTGGTGTTCAGTTAAGAATAACATATACAAATAAGATCTTTATTCCATGTAATGGGAAAAATTAAAGGATCTTTTCCTAGAGATATATTTCCCTAAGATAGTTCGACTCCAAATGGAAAAATAATTTCTAGAATTTAAGAAATAAGTTTAATATTTCATAGCTACATATGAAAAAAAACATAATAATATTGACTAGGTATGTGCCAAATTTTGTTCTGTACAATGATATAAATATTGATCAGTTATAATCAAGATTGAAACAAGGTTTTTGAATAGATTTGGCCACATGAAAATTTAAAATATATGAGAAAGTTGTTCAATGTGTTGAAAATTTTGAAATGTAGTTTACTGGAAAATATGTTCATCCTGATGATAAGAATAAAAATTAGTCATGTTTTTTGGTTTTGGGGAAGAATTCATCAAAAAAATATAGTGGTAATAAAAAAATTCCCTTATTGTGAAATGAGTGGAAAAAATATATTGGATAATGCCTTGTAAATTCTTGGATGTTCCATCGATGAGGAAATTTTGAACACATGGATCATGAGTTCAAGGAAATGATAAGAGGAATAATTTGAAGCTGATGGTAAGGTTATTTAACAATAATGAGTCTATTAATTTTGTTAATTTGTGTCCAAATCTAGTCACTCGGGTAGGAAAACATCAAGTTTGGAAACAGATGGGTGTGGAAAAATCCTTTACAACTACGTCACTTGATGTTGAGTCACCAAAAAAAGTTATAGAAGGAAGATTTCTTGTTTTTTCATAATAATCCAAATGTTTTTTTATTCAGGGTCAAATAATTCCTTCATTTTTTAGAAATTTTCTACTTAATGGGAAGTTACACATCAATAAATGAAACTAGTACTTATAGTGATAATACTAGGAGAAAATATTAAAGAAAAAATAAATTATAAGAATCTTCCTATCATTTTATATGGAAGATTTTACCTGAAAATATTTTTGTTTTTCCAGAGTATATTTTGATGTTACATTTGGTATGGGTTGGATTTTTGTTTACCATACTAGTATTGATTATAGAGCTAAATAATATGATTTCCAGAATAAATTTAAGATTGTGAATAAGAATGATCTCATATGTTTGATAATATATCAGGAAGCAGATAAATTATTAAAATATGTAAGCTAATTTTATCTTTTACATATTGTTGAAAATAAATTAATTGGTCCTAACAATGATATTCCAGTGGTAAATGAGTATATTTATGTTTTTTTAATGATTTGACCAGTTTTTTCCTTGATGAGAGGTTGATTTTACAATTGACTTAGTTACCTATTCTAAGTCAGTTTTAAAACTCCATTATAGGATAGTTAAAGTGGAACTTCTAGACATAAAAAAACTATTATTGAAATTATTAGTGAAAGGTTTCATCTGACCTATCACTTCACCATCGGGTACTCTTGATTTGTTTATTAAAAAGGAATATGGTTTAATGAAACTGATAATTTATTGTAGTGCCTTGAATAATATCACCGTTAAGAACATGTATCCTTTGCATTATATAGATGATTTGTTTGATCAACTCCAGAGAGCACAATATTTTTTAATGGTTCACCTGAGGTCAGAGTACCATCAGTTGAACATAAAGTAAATAATAATTCTAAACACTACGTTTCTTACTAGATGTGCCCATTATAAATTTGTAATTATGCTATATGGTTTAACTGATGAACATGTTGTATTAATGGATCTTATGAATTTAATATTCTATGAGTTCTTGGAAATGTTTATGGTTTTATTTATTAATTTCAATTTGTTATATTCTAAAAGTAAAAAGGAATATGAAATGAATCTAAGGGTTTTTGTCGAACCTTAATAGAAAGTAAACTCTATTAAAAATTTAGAAAGTCTGAACTTTAGTAGAAACAAATTTGTTTCCTTATTCACATTATTTCAAATGATGGCATAACTATTGATCCTGCTAAAATTAATGATGTTAATGAATGGGAATCATCCAAAAATATAATTGAGGTTCATAATTTTCTTGTTTTGGAATGCTATTACCAGAGGTTTGATGAAAACATTGCATAGTTATCTATACCACTAACTAAGTTATCTAGAAAATGTGTTATGTTCATTTGGATGAAATATTGTGATGATTGTTTTTAGGAATTGAAAATAAAATTGGTGAATGATATTATTTTTGTACTGCCTTACCAAAATTGTGAATTTTTCATATATAGTGATTCTTCATTAAAAGGAATTGGTTGTGTACTAATGAAGTATGTTAATTTAATTGTTTATGCTTCATTACTATTGAAACCTGATGAGTTAAATTTTCCTAAACATGATTTGGAATTAGCTAATTTTTTGGCATTAAAAATTTATGGGCATCATTTTTATAGAGTAAAATGTGAAATATATATTGATCATAAAAGATTGAAGTATATTTCTACTCAGAAATAATTGAACATTAGATAGGGAAGATAACTAGAATTAATCAAGGATTCTGATTTCACAATTCATTACCATCCTGGAAAATAAAAAAATGTGGCGGATTCCTTGAGTCGAAAATATAATGCTACATTAACGATGTTATCTTTGTAACAAGACCCATTGGTTATCTATTCCACAATTCATCTTGTCTAAATGAATCTCATGGTTCTCTATTTTCAGTTCATCCTAGATGCACAATGATTTATAGGGATTTTCAAGAGTATTACTGTTGGGATGGAATAAAAAGAGATATTGCTAATTTTATAATGAAATGCTTGACATGTTAATAGTTTAAAGAAGAAAAGTAGTTACCGAAGGGTATGCTACAGACTTTTCTAGTGCCAAAGTGGAAATAGGAAAATATATCCATGGACATCATGGTGGGACTGTAAAAGACTTCTCGACATAATAATTAAATCTAGGTTATTGTTGATCATTTGACTAAATCTACTCATTTTATTTATATTTGAGATACTCTATCTTTAGAACAACTTTCTTCACTATACCACAAAGATATTTATAGCTTACACAGAGTGCCTCTCTCTATTGTATCTAATTGATATCCCATATATAATTATAACTTCTTGAAAGGGCTTCAAATTTGTTTGGGATCTGAATTTTGTTTTAATGCATATTTTAATCATCAATCAGATGGGAAGTCATAACAGACAATTAATACATTGGAGGATATGATTCGATCTTTTTCAATAAATTACCATGGATATTGGGATCATAATATTTAATTATTTTATTTTTCTTATAATAAAATTTTTTATTCCTGTATACAGATAGAACCTTTTGAAGCATAATATGGATAGAGGGGACAAACTCTAGAATTTTGGGATGAAGTTGGGGAAAATAATTTGATGGGACCAGATTTTATAGATGAAATGGTAAAAAAATTTTAATTTACTTAGATACACTTGAGGATAGCTCAAAGCAGGAAGAAAAGTTATGTAGATAGCAGGAGGAAAGACGTTTCATTCAATGTAGGTGATCATGTTTTCTTAAAATCTCTCCATGGAAAAGTGTTATTCATTTAGTTAATAAAGGAAATTTAATTGAACAATTAATTAGAACTTATTAAATTTTAGAGAATGTTGGATCAGTCACATATTGAGTAGCCTTTCCTCTGAGATTATCTCAGGTACGTTATATTTTTCATGTTTTGTTTTTAAGAAAGTATGTTCCAAATCCATCTCATGTTTTTTTGGTCCATAATTATTTCATCTAGAATAGAAAATTACTTATAAGGAGGGTAATGTTCATTTTCTTGATCACAGAGATCTAGTATTGTAGAATAATGTAATTATACATGTTAAGATTTTGTGGAGAAACTACATGGTTGAAGAAGAAACCTGGGAATCCTAAAATGATTTGAGGAAAAATTATCCCCATTTGTCTAATAAGTGAATAAAATTATGAGGAAATAATTTGAAAAATGGGGGAAGAATGTAACAACATAGGTATTTATAGAATCATATCTATTAGTATTCTTGAATTAAAAAGGTGTATTCATTACGTTAACTAATTCATTAAATAAATAATTAATGATTTGATTATTTATTTAAAACAATAATTTTCAATTCTATAATATTAATTTAAAAAAATAATTTAATTTTTGATATTAAAATGTAAAAATTTTATTTTTTTGAATTTTTTATAATTTTCTGAAAATTTTTAATTTTTGGTGAGAAGTAAAAAATACAGTATTTTATAAAATATGGTTTTTTGTGACATAATGAACACATGATTATGATATGAAATTTATTAAATGTATTTAATTACAAAATTATGGTTTTATAAGAGTAATATTATTTATAAATAATTCAGAAAATTTATTTTATAATTTATTTCATTGTAACTATAAAAATAACTATCAATACTGATGCAGTGCCTGCGCAGTATTGACAATGTCAAATTTCATTATTTATAAACAATAATAACGTGTTAAAAAGTATTCTCAAGACTTTTTTATTAATTATTATATATTATTTATGTTTTTATCTATTAAATTATAATTTTATAGTCAAATGGCATAAGGTTTATCGAAATTCTTGCGCAAAGGATTAAAAGAAAAAATAACAAATTCAATTAGTTTTTCGGAAATTTATATTAGTAAAAATACATAATTAATGAATATAAATGATTATTTTTAGTATAATTTATTTATTATAATGAGAGTAATTTATTTTTAATTTTTATGTATGAAATAATTAACATTAATTCATGCACAACACTGATTAAATGCTTGTGCAAGCATATGAAACATAAATAAATTATTTTTAATTAAAATTATAATAATTATTAAATGAAATAATTTTTTATAAATCATTTTATCTAAGAAATTTAGACCATTATATACATTATATTCTAATTTGAGACATTTTGGACCAACAAAAAGCACTTTAATACCTTTAGATTATTTTATTTAAATGTAAGTCAAGTTGTTCAAACTATAAATTTTAGATTGTATAATATTTTTAATGTATGGGTTTCTAATAGAGTTTTTTATAAATATATTTTTATTGAAATATAATAAATTTATCTTCTTTTAAAATTTAATTTTTAATTATTAGGGAATAAATAAATATTTTAATGTCTTAAACAAGTATCACGTAGAAATTATTTAATTAATGAATAAATAAAATTAATGATATTAAATATTATAAAATATATATAATATGATATTTTCAAGCTAATTAATGAATTTAATAGATGCATATGATATTTATATTATATAATAAAATTTTATTAGAATTTTAAACTTTTTTTTGATGTGTTTGATGTTATAATTATTAATATTTTTTATTTTGACAAAAAATATTTGTCAGGAATAAAATATTTTATATAATTATTTAAAATTAAAAAACAATTAATGAACAGTGAAAACATGAAAATATTCCCTCTAAAATGTAATCCCATTAAGTTTTTAGGAATTTTAGAAGTCTCAAACCATATAATAGATTTTTTATATTTTAATAATTTGAGTGATTCCTAAGTTACCCATCACATCAATTATAAAAGGAGGCTTCTTCCATCACAAATATTTATCACATTGATCCTTCTTTCTCAACTATATAATGTAAAATTTTCTTATCCTCATTCCTTTATATGTTCTATTGCTTCTATTCTCATAAAAGGTCCACTTCTAAGATCCTTAAGCAGGTTCTCAAGGAAACATGTTCACGAAGTAAGATTCTTTTTTCTTCTCTTTAAATTTTTTTTTCACTTCTACTTTGTCCTATGATCTTATAAAATGATTCATTACAAATTTATTATGATATAAATATACTATAATTTTGTTTTTTTATGGTATAGGTATTTTAATGTTTTTCAACTTTTCCTTTTTCTTAAAAATAGAAATAATCGTCTATGGGGTGTAAATTCAACACCTTCGTGGACAATGATTTTTCATTTCCCTTTTACTGAAATCATGGAAAGTTTAAATTCACTTGTAAACATTTAAGATGAACTAAATATATTTATATGTTATCAATTATGGATTATTATTTATTTTTTTATAAGGAAGACAATAATAAACCAACCTTGGAAACCTTGAAAAGAACGCACCTGAAACAATGGAAAAAACAAAATATTGTTAATAAATGGGTGGAAAATGTTATAATAAGATCATGTAAGGTGTTATAAAAAATGTTTTAGTTCTAAAAAAAATTAATAACACTATTAAATTCATTATAATATAGTTTTAACACATTTTAAGGATGTGGAACCCGAGGTAAGGGACAATCATTTTAAAATATTTTTAAATGTCTATTTTACAAAATTTAAAAAAAATGATTTTTTATATATATAGAATGAGCAGTTTAACTTTTTTTCATGAATATTTATTATTATATTTTTTTCTTATATTTTTTCAGATATATTTTTTAGTAATGTTATTTCGTTGTTATATGGTCAGTTTTTATATTTTTTTAAAGTAATTTTTTCAAAAAAATGGTATTTTGAAATCTAAATGTTTTTTCTCAAGGGTTTTAATAAGTTATAAATAGTTTTGTTAATGATATATTATTTAAAAATTGTTTAAAAGGGTTTTATAACATTATATATCAATATATAATGGGTTAATCCCCATTATACCTCAAGATATTTTTGGTTGATCCCATTACAACATAAGATGTGATGGGTGAGTCCCATTATAGCTCTCTAATGAATTGGATACTCTGGAGATTGAAGTTAACCATAAGATTATTCCATTTGTAATTTTTCATGTAAGAGTGATATTATAATGATTTCTTAAGGTTAATTCGTGTTTTTCTGTGTATTCTTATGAGTTTACAAGAAAAGGGGGTTTTAATGGGTTTTCATGTTTTAACTAGACTAATGATTTTATATCTTTATGTACCTTATAGATATTTTTGTGCTCATCCTAAGTTTTTTAAAAAAATTCATAGGTTATAAGTATGTGTGAAAGAAATAAGTAATTCAAGTTAAATATTATGATTTATTTCAAATAAATCATGTTATATTTTAAAAGTTTTATAATTTTAGAAAAATTGATATTGTTTTAGTAGTATCCTCATTATTTAAATTTGGTTTGTTATGTATGTATTATGTAATAATTCTATAAATCTCTATAAATTAAATGATCCTAAATGTAAAATAAAGTAAATTCTTCACTAAAACTCAATATTATGTAATTTTTTAAGGCTGGGTCCTTATATAAACCCCTTTTTAATTATTTCTTTTGAAATGTTGGAATCTGGTTTGATTTGGGACAATAAAATTTGATTATATTTTTTATAAATGTTTTCAACATTATTCATTTGTTTTTATGAATATAAAGTGTTTATTTAAATGATTTAATGAAAAAAATGTTTTTATGTGTAATTTTTAGGCATGATCTATTACATAGGAGGATTGAATGAGTTGATAGTTTGGATCTGAAATTTAATAAGTGTAATGTTCTCTTAGAGTGCATGGAAATTGGTAATATGGTGAATTATTTTAGATCAATGAGAGACTGATCCTGTGTATGGAAAAATCAACTAGAATGCATGTGGTTTTGTGTTCAATCATTAAAATAGGTTTTCCAAACTAATGGGAAATGTTTTAAATCTATGTTTTAGTTTTTTCTACAGAATTTATTATGTCATTTATATAAATTTTTTGAATGCTTTGAAAATATTTTATATAAAATTTTAAAAATGATTCTTTTCCTTATGGAATGAGTTATTATTTTTTTGGGGAAATACTACTTTGTTTATGAACACCCCCTTCATGGGAATATTAGTGCATTTGTAAATTTCATCTTTCAAGACACATTTAATGGAAAGGTATCACTTTTCTCTAGTGATACATCATGATACCTAATGTATGGAAGGCTTAGTTAGAGTTAGTAACAAGTTTTTTGATTATTTTCTTGATTCCACTTTGGTTTGTTTGAGATTTTTTTTATATTTTGGTTAATTTTGGTAATGAATATTATTTCCATTTTCACTCTGGAATTGGTATGATTTTGATATATCATGGTTTTATTGTTCACTAAGGCTTGATATAGATGGATTGGATGTTTATTGGTTTGTTTTTTCTACATGTTTTATCTTTTAATTTAAAATAACCCCCACACTATCTTGAATACCAAGTAATTTATTTCTATCCTTTTCTGTCATGGGGATTTGACCTAAGGCTCGTAATTCCCCCATCACTTCTCAAGACAATTAGGATTGGTGGGATGTCATAGTATGGGTATAAATATTTTATCACATTTTTAATAGAGAAGGGAAATTACTTTTATCAACGTATTTTACTTTGATTATATTATTTTCATTCTAGATGAATTTGTCATGACACAATTTAACAACACCCTGTTTTTCATAAAATATGTCATTTTTATAAAAGTTGGTCACCACATGGGGATGGACTAAATGAAGAAAGTGACTAGGATAACACTATAGTTTATTGATTGTCTAATATTTGTACAACTCTAAATTATGGAGTATTATTATGAAAATGACAATTGGAGTCGAAGATTACATTTTAAATTTCCAAAATATATTTGAGAAGATAAAAATTGTGAAAATAATCCATTATAATCATGTTGTACAAGATATAAAAAATAATTATTTAATTTATGCAATTTTATGGATCGAAAAGGATAGTGTGACCCTGGTAGTTCAAAAAATATTTTCTTTCATGAATTATCTGTTTCTTGAATATTATGGGATTCCATATCAAACATATGAAACTAAATGAATACTATGATTAATTGGTATAGTATTTGAAAGAATACATTCTTTTCTAAAGGATTTTATATTGTTTCACAATGATCATTAATCACATAAATAAAATCTAATGTTTATTGGAGAATAATATAAGAAATTTAAATCAAGTCCATTAAAAATTATTTGGCACATTCCAATAATCATAAGGTTTAGATGGTACTATAATAGTTAGGATAGAATATAGAAATTGAAAAGAGAACATTATAAATTAATTACATATGGTATACTTCACCACTAATAAGACTCCCCTTAGTGCAATAAAATTGATCATTCGTATCCATATTTTGTAAATGAGTTGAGAACCCACCTTATTACCCTATCGATTAATGGAAGGAATCCTTTTTTTGTTCAAAGTAGGACTCATAGAATAAAGATGACTATGTTGGTATATTATAAAATTATACTATGGTTTTATATCAATATAATGAATATTATTATATTTATCTTTCTATCTAGACCAAAAAAATATAATAATTATATTTAGGTTTATTAAATTCAATTGATTAAATTATAGAATTTGATTTTGGATTCACATGTTATGTTTTATAATGTTTGTAATGATTAAGATCTCACATTTAGGGAAAGAATTTTCTAGATGAAAAATTACTTTCATGTATAAGTAAATTTGTGAGGATATTAAATTAAAATATTATTTGTATGGCAAATTTTTAGGGAAGAAAAACTCTTTGTTAGGTTGAAGCATTCAATGAACCTAATGTTTTTATAACAAATTAAAATTTTTTCCATGTATACATAAATAACTTTATAAGAAACAATGTTAGAAATTAATTCAAAATAAGGTACAACACAATCTATATTAAAAAGTTATAAAAAATCATGAATGTAAATGATATTTTCTCTGGTTTTAGAAAACCCTTTTCAAAATACATTTCAAAATGGGTTTCAAAAAGTCTTTATTTGTTATCATTATTATGTTGTTTTTACTATAACTCATAAATTTTATTGATGTTATGAACATAGAAACACACACAAATTTATATATATATATGATACATTCATTGGGAACCTACTAAATTTACAAAATAAAAAAGCGAATATTTTATTAATAAATATTTAAAGTTGATTGGAATCTAGATAAGGGCTTATTTTACTCTACTAAATGGTGAAAGATGATGTTTTATTCATCAAATGGAATATAATTTTTCTATGAATGATACATTTCATTTTTTTATCTTCTTTGATTTTGTAATGATTCTGGAGGTTTATTCATGAAATATATGTAATATCATTTCAATGACGAATTTGAAGTTATGGGTCTCAAAATAACATGATTGTTATGTATTGATTCTTGATTAAATGACTATTTCATTACAAAACATTCTACTTAAAATTATTTTACATAAATTAATACAGATTTTTTTCAGAGATATATCTAGTAAGTTTATAGACCTAGTTAATTTTTATAATTATGTAAATAAAAAATGGTGATATATTATGTGAATTATTATGGTTATTTTCACCAAAATTTCTTAACATTGTGATTCTCTTTCTTTAGAGTGATATTACACAATGTACAACTAATATCAAGTAATAGTTCAATATTTTATAGTAATATGTTATATAAAAATGAATACAATGAAAAGAGTATGATGAAAAATAATTTATTTTATCTTATAGTGGATTAGATTCATATTTATATAACCAAAGAAAAAAATTAATATTTTTTGAAAATTTCTTTCTTGGCCATAAATAAAAAATATGGGACTTATTTTACATAATATTTAGAGTGAATATTTTTATTAAAAATGTACATATGATAATATTTTAGTTAAAATCATTGAATACATATTTATGGGAATGAATTTCATTATGGAGGGGTATATCAAATAACGCATCATAATGGAATCATAGGTTGTATAAGTAGTTTATGAGTCAAATACTATAAACTCAACTTGGTGAGTTTTTTAGTTTTCACAAAAAAAATGGCATGATCAAAATATAACTCCATTTATGATGAAAATTTAACTAGAACAAAAGAATCATTTTATGGTTGTCCCAATAGAGAGTGTTTCATGTAATTCAATGGGTAATAAAAGTAGTGGAATTGGATAATTGATAATAATACCAAATCACTTCAGGCATTGCATAAATAAAGATTGCTATAAAATTGAAATGTATTTGATTATTTTTTTAATATATTATGTGTTTCCACATTAAATCATTTATTAAATAATATAATTAGGTAATACAAACCAAATCATTGACTAAATGTAATGATAAAATCTTAACCACCTTTTGACGATACATGTGTCTCAGGAAAACATATTGATGATTTTAAAAATGATAAAATTATATAAGGGTAATAATGGATGGTTGAAAAAACAACTATGTAGTGAATCATGTTTTTTGTAAAAAAATTTATGGAAAGAAATATGGGTCTATATTTTGAGAATAGATGGAAGAAAATTGGTCAAAGTTTTGACCCCAATATGAAAATTTTCATTTGTTTTACTAAGATTAGTTCTCCAATGCATATTGAAATATATTGGAGGCATAATGTTGTGCCAACATTAATATAAATAGTTTTGGATCACATTAAGGTAAATTTTGATTTATTATCTATATTTTAACAAAAAATAATATAATGAAATTTTGATTTACTCTTCATTATCTAATAAAAGTTAATTTATATTAGGTAATTATTGGGTGATTTTTTTTTGGATTTATAGAAAGTATGATAAGTAATTTTATACATTTTTTATGCAATATAATATTAGGGATGATAAGTTGAAAGTAAAATCACCCACACCAATAATATATGCACACATCATAAATAGAGAAATGTTGGATATATTCTTTGGAAATAAAAGGGAGGATGCATTTCTGGTTCATTTTAATCAAAAAATAATTTATTTGAAATTAGGATTGATAATCAATTTGATTAAGAATTTTAAATTTTAAAATATATATTTTGCATATAAAATATATAACATATAATGAACCTAACATACCCTTGATGAAAAGAAATTATACCGTATAATTCACTTGAAAAAATGATATTTTTTGAACATATACGGATATTTTTACATTATATAAAATTTAAATATCAATATATTCCTTATTTAAATAATTATTCATGAATTGAATATCAATCCACTTCCATCCCACATCATGTGATGTCTGATAAGGACCATAGAAATACAAATGTGAAAATAGTTCACGAATAAAAAAATAATAATTGAATCATCTGTAATTATTACAAAATATAAATTTTTTATACATTCAAATATTATTACATAACGATGAAAACTTATTTCCCTATATTTTTTAGGCTGTAATGATATAAGAATAATTATTTACAGTACCTAGTGAAAAACTACCTTATATATAACAAAATCATCTAAAACATTATGAATGCATTAGAGGTGTCTTTTTTGGACTGTTATGCTGATTTTAATTTGTGATGAGTGGATACAATGGGATACAAATAAAAAATGAAATATATTCATTAAAATATAGATTCTAAAATATAAAATGTTAGTTATTAATATTATGTGATAAACCAATTTCATTTAACATATTAATTAAAATAATAAACATATTAGAAACCAAAACATGAGGTGAACCCCCCCCCCCCCACCCCCAAACACAAACACATAGGCATGAAACTACGCTAAAAATTGTTCCTTACATAAGGAAATCAATATTTTAATAATAATTTATTCTAAAGGATAATGAAATAAATATATATACCTTTCTTATAATAGAATTTTTAATGAATAAGTAATTGTGATTTATATTGATCAGCACCCATTTATTTTCTTGTTCTCAGAGGTACATTGGGAATTGTGAAAGTAGAAGTTATTTATAATAAAACCCTTTAAAAATTTCACATAAGAGTGGGGATTAGTGTATCTAATGATCGAAGAACTGAGCTACATCTTCCTTGTTAGGATATTGGTGTTCATAGGGTTGATCATGGGATTATAACATTAGTATAGTTAACATTTAATTTTATAGATACACATAAATATAATTTTTTATATACACTATAATTTAGGCAATATTAAATACCATTATTAATAAATTTGTAATGTAATGAACTGATGATGGTTTTTAATAAAGGATTAACAGAAGTGGAAATGGAAGGTTGAGTGAAGAAAGTATTATTGATCAATAAATAGATCAAAAGGACCTTACGATAGAACCCTTAACCCACTAATTTCACTTAAAAAATTTTAAAATTATATTTTCATGAAGATATAATATTATAGGATAAAAATAATGACTAAGATGATTACAAGGAACAAGGGTATTGTGAGTAAATTGTTATCATTATTGGTCATTAAAATTAAAATTAAATTCTCAAGCATTAATTTCATGGATCATCAATTTTGAATATATACATGAGGTATATGTTTATAATAATATTTTTTGTATTTAATCAACTATATTAATTATATTATATTATTATTCATATTTTTATATGTTTTTATATTATAAAAATTTAATGGGATGACAATGTGAAAATAAATTCTCACTTGTTTGACTTCAAATCCAATATTATCATAAGACTTTAATAGATGAAGATGAAATTTTAATAAAAAAATTATCCATATTTCTTGAATAGAGAGTTACAGAGGACACAAAATTTATAATACCCACTTTACACGGTTAAAACTCTATACTCTAATCATATAAAATATATATTAATTTTTTCAACACATATTAATTTTTCTACAAATGTTTATATACTCATTTAGATCAATTTATATAGCACAATGACAATTTTTTTGGATCAGGTTCATCGGTATATATGAATTAAAATGCAAAAAAAAATATACCTTAAGAATTTGGATAACACTACATTAAATATTTTAAAAATAATATTCAAATGATATTATTTTTATTCTATTTTGAAATGAATTTTTTAGTGAGGTGTTTATTTATATTAAAACCATATTTTGAGGATGGTAAATGTGAAAAAGTAATATATACATTTCAAAAATATGATATGTATTATGTTATATTTAATAAAATTTCAGAGTTAAAATATAGAAAAAATAATTTTTATTCCTTATATTTCTTCTATTTGTAAAACTATATGATCAAATTTATTATTGTTATTAAATTTTAAAATTTATGAAGCTTATTATATTATATCCATGAACTAGATTTGTCAAAGAGGTATTTAAAAAAGAAACTACAACTTCAGTTTTAATATTTATATAATATTTTTTTCTCCATAATTATAGTACTACAAAAAATATTGATAATAATCATATTAACATGAGGAATTATATTTTTTTATAAATTTTAGGGAGGTATTAATAGTGTTATTTTTTTAATAACTCGATGAAGAGTTGATTTCCTATCTTGTTTTTAATTTATTTATTTAATAAAGACCATGAATAGTTATTTTATATACTTATTATTTTGTTAATTCCCATAATTGTTTTTAGAAAAAATAAAAGGATTATTTCATATTAGGGTTATGATTGAACATAAGAATTGTTATTTTAGAAAAGTATTATATAGTACATAAATTAATAAGAGATTATAAAACTACATTACAAAAAAATGATAGTTTTTTATATACAGTTCCATTTCCATAATGTTATATAGATATTGTTACAAATATATCTCATAAGAATGATATTGGATGGATAAAATAGAAAAATTATTTTGAGGTGCATTGGGATAATAAAATTTAAAAGAAATATAGTGAAATTATTATAGTAATTTTAATAGAAAACTATTATATATTGTAAGGATTTGTCACGATGCCCTCCCCCCAATGTGTACTCCTCATAGGCCTTAAATGTGATTAGGGAGGTGGTGACCTCCTGAGTATCACCTATTATAGGCTTAGGGTTATCGAATGACATTAATGGTATATCATATAAACAAATGAGATGCATTGCCCACTAAGAGTACATAAAAAGGAGAAATATTATACAATATGTAATAAAATACTACTCATAAATATAAAAGAAAACCCTAGTACATGAATTTAATTTCTTACAAGACTAAATCAAATAGAAGTGAAACTATAAGATAGAAATAGGTAAATGCAATAGCACCCATAAATTTCAAACTGATCCCGCAATAACCGTGAGATAGTAATATATATCCCAATATCCAACATGCACAGAGTAACTAGAAAAATAGTTTATATATAAATGGGGAGCGATTAATGGTATACTCAAAAGGATCCTCCTTGGATCCTCTTATTGAAAATATAATGAAAGCATACAAAATATTAGTTAACCACATTGAAATAAACTCATAACCTAAATAGATATACTACATTCCCAGCCTCACTATGTATGGAATAAAACAGATCATAATATAGTATTAAAACAACATGTTTTCCTTGCTAAAACTTCCATGCTAGTTTTCCAATCTTCCTTAATGTCTTATATCATGATCCATATCCCTTCAAATGTAAGTTAGCATGTAAACACCTGGGCTGAGTATCTCAATATGGAGCTCATGTATCACATCATCTAGTCATCCTATACGACGTCTCTATATCATAACTGAGTAGTTTCTAAGAGCCACCTCAACCATTATTACATGTGTCATACATTGGGTGTCATACATTAATCCATCAAAGCCTATACAATGCACATACTACCTCAAAAAATCACATCCAACATGTAAAACCTATAATAATCCTTTGGAAACTATATTTGTTGATTCATGTGTGTGAAATAACCTCAATACATCACATCCCACTAAACACATATATTAATAAACTAAACACTATACATACTAATATATTGATATTTAGGAATTTGTTTCTTATCAATATTGATATCAAGGATTTCAAACTCCTATAGTCCACTAGGTTTTAATCACCCTAACTAACATGGGTGGTGTAGCATATGAAATCTTGAAACATACATGATATAATTTATCCAACAACCACTTTATATCAATAAATATATCCCAGAATCAATTGTAGCTATCGTAATATAGACACACAACATCCACTACCATTGAATTTATATTAACTAAACTCACAAGAAATAAAGGAACTATATTAAATTACATATTTTCTTTTTTGGAAACTACCCATCCATCAAATAACTCATTTCCCACTAATTAACTATCAACATGAATCCATGATATATTTCATCATCCAATAATTTAATTCAATGTCCTATAAGAATATTTATACCTTGTACACAATTTATAATGATTAAAATTATGTTTTTAATTCCAAAAAGAACCAACCTTATGTGTTAAACATTTTTATAATTCCATAATTATAATTACTCTAGGAAAACATTCTAATATGACATGACCAGTTATGAAACCATGAAAATATAGATGCCTATAGAAGTGGGGGAAATAATACATATTAAACAGGATACATTTACATCCTTCTATTATAAAGATTTATTAACCAAAACATACAAGATCTTTCACAACAATGGGTAATCTCATATTAAAACTGTTCCATAAACTTTAATCACATCCCCTATACCCACATGTAATTAATTATGCATCTCAACATTCATTCATTAACTATTTCCACTAAATATGAGAAACCCCACCCATATATTATCATCTATCCGAGGCTCATACTTTCCAAAATCATATAATATAGAAAGGATCATATACAAATCCCATAGAAGGAAACCAAGAAACAAGAATAGTCAACATGGAAACTTATCCCTAAACAAAAGAAAATTATCATTTAAAAACAATGAGAACACTTTGTCCCAACCCATAATAATTAAAAATTAACTTTTTATAATTCCATCTTGAATTAAATGATTCAATTTTTTAGGGTCTATCTATGGGAAACTTAAGGAATCATCTATAATAAGACATCAAAATTAATTAAACCTGATTCCATGATTTTTCCATCTTTAAAAATATTAAAAAGATAACAAATCTCATTAAACACAAATTTATAATTAATATCTTAATATAATTATATATTCTTGTTATCTATTAAAATCCATTTACACATTGAATAACATATTCAATTAAACATGAATTATTATATCAATTTGATTACTATCAAATTATTGAACACACCAGATTCATTAAACATGCATATATAATTCGTTAACCAACCAATTTTACAACATTTACATACTATATCATTTGCATCAAACATTATAAACCAATAATAACAGCATAGTAAACAAATAATATTTTATATAGAACACTATCTGGATAAATAAGAGGGATCTTTTTATCTTGGTGAAAAACAGAACAACATGTGATCACTAAACATAAAAAATACTATTTAATATAGTTTACTCTTTTTTAGGTTATTTATAGTAAACCTTAACAAAAAAATAATTATAAATTTATGATTGATCAGGAATAAAGTAGAATTAAAGAATCCCCTTCTTAAAATTCATCATCGTTCCTCACATGATAACCGATCAATATCACAGATCATTGATCAGTTGTCCCATAGAAATTGCATCCCTTTAAGGATTCAGCAGCATAAGTACACTATAAAAGAACTAAGAAAACTCCATAATAATTTTACAGATAAAAATATATAACATAGAAATAATAAATGGGAGGAATATTGATCGATCTAATAGGAAATCATGAGAAATGTGAGGTAGAACATACATTGAATTGTAGTGGTTAGAACATGGTAATTTTGGATCAATACCTAAGAAAATAGGATTAAAAGACATCAAAAAACCATAATTTAGAATGTATATTTTGGGAGAAATATGTTATAAATTTGTTGTTTGAAAGAATTTTACTATTTATAAAAAGCAAATTTTACGATGACTACGGTAACGTCCCTACGACCACACCGCAGCATGTTAAAAAATAAGACCATTTCAACATAGTGGAAGGGAACCTCACCATTGTCCACTAAGTCAATGGCCCATTTGATTTCAATGGCTAGATCATATAAAATTAGATCTAGGGACTATAAATCAAACATAAGCACCACAACACAGAACCCTTTTTTCAAAAATAGGTTTTATTGCATAGCTCAAGGTTCCACACCACACCTGCCCTTAAGTAGCATAACAAATAATCCTCCCCATTGTTAATTATTTTATAGATTGTATTCTCTACTCCCTGGTTTTTTGAAGGCTATTCTACAAAATTACCTCCTCTATAAATCCATTCCATTTTTTGTAGGGGATCAAATACTCCTCCTTCCATAACCCTACACTATAACTGATTCATTGATGCTACATCTGTAACACCCCAGGTAAATAAAGAATATGACATCATTATATTTATCCATATTTGTGAATCAAATATTAATATTACTTTAATGGGGATGCTATGCTCGATGGAGTGCCCAATACGCAACAATGATATTCTTGGGAATCTTACGTTGCACTCTAATAATAAAATAATATTATTTTAAATGGTAGTTAACGCCTAGCCGTTGTAATGGCGGGAATGAACAAAACTAACTACCAAATGAATATATATGTTTGTCAAATATTTTTACTTTTTACAACAAATGTTAGAGGATTAAAAATTCAAATGAATCCAATTTTAAGCGTAAACATTCTAATATTCTATAAAAGGTCGATTAACCGCCTTTTGATGGAGAACCTCTTTTAAATCCACTTTTTGACAATTTTATGTATTATATTTGAGAAAATAAAATTCTTCTTTAGAATCGGGACATCAAAATTTACTTTGTGTAAATTTTTTGTATTTTTCCGAAAAAGTTCAATTTTTAATGAATAGTGAAAAATGTTGTATTTTAATTCAAAACCTCATTTTAATCTAATTTATTTATATGATTAGATTATCTTTTTCATTGGTTTTAAAGTGAAATTAGAATATATTTTTACCATTTAATCCAATAGTGGTCGATGGAATTAATTTCACTTTGAAATCAGACATAAACTAGTGTCAATCTTTTGATACATTTTGTTTCATAAAAACACGCTATTTGTTTTGACAGGAGGAATTAATTATTAAATTAATTAATGCAACTTATATGTGTTTAATTTTTTAAAATATATATCATTTTTGAATTCGGAATATCAAATATATCTTCGGGTGAAGTTTTGGTAATTTTCGGAAAAACATCAATGTTTGATGAATAGTGAAACCACTAAGTGGTACTTATAAAAACTGATTTTCCGTTTAAATGAAATTTTTCCACCTTTGTGTTTTGAATTTAAAAAATCCGACATACATGGTTGTCATTAAGAAGTAAAATGTGGTTCAATGGGATTAAAATATTTTTTCTGGTGAATAGTAACTTATTAAGTTTTTAATCGCGATTAGAGGTAATTAGTGTAGTTTAAGGTAAGAATAATGTTTTAATAAAATGAAATGACATAGACACATGTCCTACCCTCATTGGATGTGTCATGGCCGACTAAGACAATCCATGGGTTAACTTGGGGACCCCATGGATGTAGAGACCCGAAGCCTGACGTACATGGACATTACATTACTTTTGTGGAATACTTAGTACATAACAAAAAAACACACACAAGGATCGTAATAGGTTAGTGTCTTTGGAAACTCGGAATATAATCTTCTAATCATGGTGAAAGATCTTCAACATCTCCCATAAATATCTTCCTTTTTTTACCTAAAACATTTCTTTATATTCTGGGGAAAATAAAACATAAAAGGGTGAGCTCAAATGCTCAGTAAGGGTAAACAAAAGAAATATCAATCACATCATAATAACATAACAGTTTGGAAATCTTAACCTGCAAAAGAGAGCATAATTTCATAACATGGGATAAATCATTCTAATGAAATGAAATCCCAGTAATCATAACTTAAATCATGAAACTTTGTGGCATACACACATAATCATAGAGAATCATTTCTTATTAGTCAAGACTCATTGCCAAGACTATCTTAGTGGACAAAGTCCCTTTCTGAACTGAGTTCACTCCTCGTTTCAGTCCTGTTTCACTGAACCGGTATAACCTACCATTCCAGCCATGTCTATCTCATGAGATATAAAATCTTTACCCAATGCATTGGGGGGATATATAGGACCCACCCATCTCATAATGATACCATTCTGATGTGTTCCACAAAATCAAAAACCATACATCATAGCATAACCCATGTTAAAAAAATGGGAATCTTAAACATCATGACATCATAAAACAATTCATATAAGATAAAGGAATTCATAAAAATATTTCCATCACAGCATAATCAAATAAATGTAATAATAGGGATAGAGACATAACCCCTTATTATCTTATATGGAAAATGATTTTGATAAAACTCTTGAACTCCATTCTTGAGGAAAATATCCTTTTTTACTTCAAAAACATTTTTCCTTTCTTAACTTGTCATAAAATTTTAAACTAAAATAATTTGATTAAAAATAAAATTTAAAACTTGTAAAGGAAGCTTCTTAGAAATGATGTTTTAAAAATCCATTCATGCCGTATAAGTTAAAAAACATTCTTCTCGTACTTTTGTCGGAAAAGTCAAAAAGTACCTCGTACGAAAAACGACAAAAGATTCCTTACATATATTTTACTAAAAACTCACCGAAGGGTAAAATTGGATTTAAACAATTTTAGGTGGATGAAAATAATATTACATATTGAGGAAACATGGATGTGGATGATAAAATACACCCCATTAAATATCAAAGTATAAACAATCTCGGATAAAAATGAGATTGTGATATTTCCCTTACCTTAAGTCTGATTTTCTTCGTAAGTGTCAGAAACTCCTGTATAATGATTTAAATAATGTCATTAACATATTACAGAATCATATTCATTGTTATGATATCATATATGGTTCACTTATGACTTTATATTACCCGTTCTTTTGTAAATTCCATGTTAAAGAAGCGTTTTGGGTAAAATCATTTCATTTATCGTAGGTGTTTGGAATTGTTGTTCTTGACATTATTATTACTTATATCATGATTTACTTACTTCCAGAATATAAAACATGATTTATATATCATATATATTCAGTATATATATATATATATAATAGATAGATAAATGAAATGAAACACACCGTTCATGGAGACGGTAGTCCGTACGTACGCATGAACGCTGTTTTCCTTTCCTTATTGTCTTGAATGGAAGTAAGTAGATTACATACATATATACATAAATCCAGTAGCTTTATAATGTCATATATTTCATTATTATTGCTTATATATACTTTATAATCATTCTTAAATGGTTAACATGGAGAATGAATCTCATCACATCGTGGAGACAGTAGTCCGTACGTATGCACGAGCGATGATATCGTTCTCAAGATCGTGAACTTGTGTTGAATTGTATGTATACTATTTTAGTATCAATATAACTTTGTAATAATCATATATAGTTACTCATTACACCATTATACCCATCCAATTAAGGTGGTGGCGGAAAATAGATTACACCACGGCGTGGAGACGGTATTCCGTACGTACGCACGCGCGGTGATTTCATTTTTCCGTAGGATGGATAGAAGGTTAATTAGAGTTGTTTCATATTTATAATAAGATATAAGTATATAAGAAATACTTATGTTATTACTTTATCATGAACCAACCAAAGAAGAAGAAGTTGGAGAAGAAAGAAATTGAAAAAGATCGGTAATGGATATTACCTCTTTTTGACGCGCCTTTTCTTAACCTCCACTTAAAGAACTAAGGATGGTCTTTGAAGAAGACCAGGACCTCTAGGATGATACTAGGGAAGTGGAGAAGATATTTTGGCAGGGGTTGGCCGAGCTTGAATGCTCAAATTGGTGTGAGGAGGAGAGGGAGGAGGTGCCCTTTTATAAGGGAGGAGAGGGGCACCTTAGGAAAATCTCAAAATATTATTTTATATTAAGGTCAAATTCGGTTTATAATGGTTCCAAAGGGTCTTATTTCAAATATAAAGTGGTATGGGTCGAAATACTCTCATCCAATAGTATTTAGACAAGTTTATGTTATTATTTTAACCTTATCAATTAGATTTAACTCTAAGTTAAATAATTTAACTTTTACCGTGTCTTTTTGTTTTCTTACACTATATGGTTAGTAAACTTACCATAACAAGACAAACGAACCCCAAGTTGTTTATTATTAATATATCTATCCTTATAGAATTTATTTTTCTGAACCTTATATTTTTAGGAATTAAATAACAATTAATAATATAATATTTGTTTTAAAAACTAATTTATGTCAATTTTTACACTATTTGGTACATGATTTTTATGAAATTCATAACAGAATGATAAGTTCGAACCAAGTTACTTATATCAACAATAACATGTCATATTAAACTATAAAATTAATGTAAGTCATAAAAAGTCTCAAATTAAATTTATTTGGGAATTTATAACATCAATTATGTCAATATTTCATTAATAAGACAATTACTGCATCATCTTTGTGTCATAGTAAATGATAATTATTTAATCCCTAAAAATTATAAATTAATTACTATTATGTAGATTATGGTATTATATTTATGTAGAATATTCATTTTCTAAGTTTCATTAAGTTTATCACTATATTAAAATTATTATACTTATAATATTTAAGAAAGTGACATGTTGTCACATTCTTTGGTTTTAATAAAAATTAAATTATTTTCATTGAAAAAATTTAATTAAATGAATCTAATCCGACATTTAGGTGATATGGGTAGACTTTTAGTCATCCAATAGAAATTTGACATTTGTTAGGGTAATTTTAAAATATTATATTTACCCTTAATTACCCGATTTACCTTTAACTACGGTAAATAAAATTTACCGTAGTTACTATTCATAATTCCCAAAAATAAAAAGTAGCTTATTAACATAATTTGGATCCACTGATTCCAAATATGGAATCCATTTTTCTAAATTCAATACACAAAAGTTTCAGAAATTAAATTAAAATTAATCCCGTTGTCGAAAGGAAACGGGTTTTTCTTTAAAACATTGCAAAAGATTGAATTGATTTAACCTACGAATTCAAGGTAAAATCAATGATAATGACATACATTATATTAAATGGTAAAAATATATTCTATTTATACTTTAAAACCATTCAATATTATAATTTAACCACATAAGATATTACGATGAAAAAAGTTGTTTTTAATTAAAATATAGCGTGTGTTTACTATTCATTAAAATATGAAAGTTATCAGAAAAATATCAAAACTTTATCTAATGTAAATTTTTATATCCAAATTAAAGAGAAGAATTTTATTTTTTTCAAATTGAACTTATAAACATGTCAAAAACTGGATTTAAAGTGGGTGCGCCATCAAAAGGCATCAAAACTGCATTTTTTTAAAAATACTTATTTTACCCAAAAAAATTATTTTATTCTTATACAATGTTCTAGAAAATGTGTAAGATGAATAATAATGTTATAAAATTCAAAATTTAGTTAATACTATTCATAACGGCTAGTTCATGACAATATTATAATAATATATCGTTGTTTATTAAAACCCGGTATTGCGTACAACACACGCTATCGAGGAAGGTCGTGATTGCATGTAATGCAAGACAAGTCAGGGTGTTGTGAAAGAATTCTTCATTGTTTCATATAACAGAATCCAACCATATTTTATTTATACATTGAATATATATATATATATATATATATATACTCAATGTTGCATAGAATAACTATTATCAAAATTGTGTGTAACACGATCCAAGAATAGTGTTGCGTATACTGCAAGCTAATACGGTGTTGCGTATAGCGCAAGGTAATCTTGGTGTAGAATAAAACAAAATATATTAATGAAATTAAAAGAATATTTTTAATAAAATCTCAGGGTGTTACATTCTACCCCCTTAAAATGAATTTCGCCCTCAAAATTCGTTGGGGTTATAAATGGTTTACTACTCGAAAGTTTGTTTAATAGAAACTCACATCGTAAAAAGGAATACCAAAACATGGCTTTAAAAGATAAAGTATGAAATGTAACGGTTACCCAAATTAACTCATCACTGGGTTTCCACTTAGGTGAAAATATGGATATGGAAGAAAAATCTAACCATCAAGTTCTGATGGAGAGTGGTAGAGAACATGGCTATGAAAAAGCCAACAATCGCAAATCCATAAATTTGTGATGATCTAGGGTACCATCTGATTCATCAGATATAAGATCACTAGGACAACATTTTTGGTTTTCAATATAATTTCCCTAAAGTTGAAAATTTTAAATTAGGAGAAATACTTACTTTATTTTGGTATAATCTCATTGTTGTTCGTGCTTTGAATAATTTCCACTTCATCTCTTAAAGAAATGAAGTTGAATTTGTTATTCGTGAAGTGTTAACAGATCATGTGATAGAATGATGGGTCATTCCATCTGTCTCAAAAAAATGTTAGAAAAGTTATCAAAAAATACATAAGTCCATCAATAGTGAGATTAATAATATATGGTTCCTAAAATGGACGTATACTTCATATATCATACTTCTTAATATAATAAAACTAGTTTCTACTAAACAGGGACTTCCTGTAGGCCAATGGTAGGCGATAAAGGCCAGTCACACTTCGGTTGTGGGTTCGATTCCCACAGCCTTGTCCGACGTGATGGGATGTCGCTCGTCCTGCAGGTTGTCCTTTTTCTAAAACTATATTACTATAACATCCCATCAATAATATCGAAAAAAAACTTTTATCCTTAAACAATACTAACTTATGTCCAACATAATCCATTCCAATATTTAGGCTTATCCAAAATACTGCAGTCCATTCTCATAATATAGTGAAAACGATTACCAGAGATTTAATACCATCGTTGATCCCCATATATCATAAGATATATCTTGTTGGTCACATTCCAATCATTCAAAGGCCTTAATCATGTACTCTCTTGAATACGCATTGATCCTTAGTGAAAACATGAATGCAGTTAAAAGTTAACACTTTCCACATACCAAAATCCTCAAAATTCTATATACTCAAACCATGATATCACTTAGTCCTTATATCAATCATGAGCTCATGAATACTGTTAAACATTTCATTTTCTCGTTTTCCCTTCATTATGCGCATATCATCTTATTTGTAAAAATATCTCAATCACTTTGAATACCACATTAGACCAATACATAAATATTCCAATACTCCATGATACAACATTATTTTGGAATACCATTACATAAACACTTAATCATTCCACCACATCGTTGTCATATTCAACATCGCCAATAGTGATCGCATGTGACTTCACTTTGCCCTTTGAATTAAGCAGTTGCTCATGTCGATCATCACTAACCCTTGTATTAGGGCATTTATTGGCATAATGTCCCATCTCCTTGCACTTGAAACATTGAAGTGTAGTAGGTTCATTCTGTGTATTCCTTCCTTTTTTTGCATCATTAGACATCTTCTTCCCATCATTGCGGCATTATAATGCCCGATGACCTTCCTTTCCACATTTGAAACATTTACTTGTCCCTTTAAGATAATCTCCTCCATGCTTCTTTCCACACTTTGAGCATAAGGAAACATTCATCTTCTTTTCACCATTATTCTGAGATTTCTCCTTGAACTCCATCTTTTGTTTCTTGTCAAAACCATGAGATGGATATGTAACACTAACTTCCATTTTTACCTTGATAGCACAACACACAATTTCTTCATAGCTACTAAAGTCTCTTATAGATAATGCCCTTCGAAGACTTGGTTTTAAGCCACCGAAAAATCGATCAACTTTACTTTCAGGTTGGATGATAATGCCAGATGCATACCTTGCAAGTCTTGTAAAATTCGCTTTGTATATACCAACAGATTCATCATCCTTCTGCTTTAGGTCAAGAAACTCCTTTTCCATCTTTGTTTGAAGAATACGAGGGAAGTACTTACTGAAAAACAAGTTCTTGAACTTGTACCATTCCATGGACTCAATTTCATCTCTTGGCCTCGTATTCTTGATAAGATTCCACCATTGATTAGCTTCACCTTCCAAACGATATACTGCTAAGATGACTTTATCATGTTCAGAACATTGAAGAACTGAAAATATCTTTTCAGTGGTACTGATCCATTGTTCGGCAACAAGTGGATCGGAAGACCCACTGAAATAAGGTGTACATTGCCTCATGAAGGACTCAATAGAATATTGTTCCCTTCTCTGCTCATTTATAAGTCCTGAATAATTCATAGATTGTGTAAGTATAGCAATAATATTTTGCACTCAATCTCCCATAACATTTGTTTGTTCAGGAGGACAATCATTGCATTGATCAACACGGTTCCTTCGGGTTCCAGCCATCGTCTAAAACCCAAAAAGAATAGTGTGAGAGGCAAAAATCATGCTATGGAAAACAACATAATAAAGGGGGAGTAACTTCAATATCTAACATCTTAGGTTAAATTCTATGATCGTTACCGTAGTTCTAGGACTGCATCCTATACGTATTCTTATCCTTAGAGACATCCCTAGACATACCTTAGAAATATCTCTAGGGATCTCACTAACGTTTTCGCATCCTAGTTTCCAAAGGTTGACTAAACCTTTCCTCTGATACCAACTGTAGAGACCCGAAGCCTGACGTACATGGACATTACATTACTTTTGTGGAATACTTAGTACATAACAAAAAAACACACACAAGGATCGTAATAGGTTAGTGTCTTTGGAAACTCGGAATATAATCTTCTAATCGTGGTGAAAGATCTTCAACATCTCCCATAAATATCTTCCTTTTTTACCTAAAACCTTTCTTTATATTCTAAGGAAAAGAAAACATAAAAGGGTGAGCTCAAATGCTCAGTAAGGGTAAACAAAATAAATATCAATCACATCATAATAACATAACAGTTTGGAAATCTTAACCTGCAAAAGAGAGCATAATTTCATAACATGGGATAAATCATTGTAGTGAAATGAAATCCCAATAATCATAACTTAAATCATGAAACTTTGTGGCATACACACATAATCATAGAGAATCATTTCTTATTAGTCAAGACTCATTTCCAAGACTATCTTAGTGGACAAAGTCCCTTTCTGAACCGAGTTCACTCCTCGTTTCAGTCCTGTTTCACTGAACCGGTATAACCTACCATTCCAGCCATGTCTATATCATGAGATATAAAATCTTTACCCAATGCATTGTGGGGATATATAGGACCCACCCATCTCATAATGATACCATTCTGATGTGTTCCACAAAATCATAAACCATACATCATAGCATAACCCATGTTAAAAAAATGGGAATCTTAAACATCATGACATCATAAAACAATTCATATAAGATAAAGGAATTCATAAAAAAAATTCCATCACAACATAATCAAATAAATGTAATAATATGGATAGAGACATAACCCCTTATTATCATAGATGGAAAATGATTTTGATAAAACTCTTGAACTCCATTCTTGAGGAAAATATCCTTTTTACTTCAAAAACATTTTTCCTTTCTTAACATGTCATACAATTTTAAACTAAAAGAAGTTGATTAAAAATAAACTTTAAAACTTGTAAATGAAGCTTCTTAGAAATTATGTTTTGAAAATCCATTCATGTCGTATAAGTTAAAAAACATTCTTCTCGTACTTTTGTCGGAAAAGTCAAAAAGTACCTCGTATGAAAAACGACAAAAGATTCCTTTAATATATTTTACTAAAAACTCACCGAAGGGTAAAATTGGATTTAAAAAATTGTAGGTGGATGAAAATAATATTACATATTGAGGAAACATGGATGTGTATGATAAAATACACCCCAGTAAATATCAAAGTATAAACAATCTCGGATAAAAATGAGATTGTGATATTTCCCTTACCTTAAGTCTGATTTGCTTCGTAAGTGTCCGAACCTCCTGTATAATGATTTAAATAATGTAATTAACTTATTACATAATCATATTAATTGTTATGATATCATATATGGTTCAATTATGACTTTATATTACCC
Source organism: Viscum album (assembly GCA_963277665.1). Taxonomy (NCBI): domain Eukaryota; kingdom Viridiplantae; phylum Streptophyta; class Magnoliopsida; order Santalales; family Viscaceae; genus Viscum; species Viscum album. The sequence continues at coordinate 769,957,152 of OY728136.1, forward strand.
GTTCTTTTGTAAATTCCATGTTAAAGAAGCGTTTTGGGTAAAATCGTTTCATTTATCGTAGGTGTTTGGAATTGTTGTTCTTGACATTATTATTACTTATATCATGATATAATTACTTCTAGAATATAAAACATGATTTATATATCATATATATTCAGTATATATATTTATATAATAGATAGATAAATGAAATGAAACACACCGTTCATGGAGATGGTAGTCTGTACGTACGCATGAACGTTGTTTTCCTTTCCTTATTGTCTTGAATGGAAGTAAGTAGATGACATACATATATACATAAATACAGTAGCTTTATAATGTCAAATATTTCATTATTATTTCTTATATATACTTTATAATCATTCTTAAATGGTTAACATGGAAAATGAATCTCATCGCGTCGTGGTGACGGTAGTCCGTACGTACGCACGAGCGATGATATAGTTCTCATGATCGTGAACTTATGTTGAAGTGTATTTATACTATTTCAGTATCAATATCACTTTATAATAATCATATATAGTTATTCATTACACCATTATACCCATCCAATTTAGGTGGTGGCGGAAAATATATTACACCGTGGCGTGGAGACGGTATTCCGTACGTACGCACGCGCGGTGATTTCCTTTTTCTGTAGGATGGATAGAAGGTTAATTAGATTTGTTTCATATTTATAATAAAATATCAGTATATAAGAAATAATTATGTTATTACTTTATCATGAAACAACCAAATAAGAAGAAGTTGAAGAAGAAAGAAATTGAAAAAGATCGGTAATGGATATTACCTCTTTTTGACGCGCCTTTTCTTAACCTCCAATTAAGAACTAAGGATGGTCTTTGAAGAAGACCAGGACCTCTAGGATGATACTAGGGAAGTGGAGAAGAGATTTTGGCAGGGTTTTTCCAAGCTTTATTGCTCAAATTGGTGTGATGAGGAGAGGGATGAGGTGCCCTTTTATAAGGGAGGAGAGGGGCACCTTAGGAAAATCTCAAAATATTATTTTATATTAAGGTAAAATTCGGTTTATAATGGTTCCAAAGGGTCTTATTTCGAAGCTAAAGTGGGTATGGGACTAAATCCTCTCATCCAATAGGATTTAGACAAGTTTAGGTTATTATTTTAACCTTTTCAATTTGATTTATCTCAAAGTTAAATAATTTAACTTTTACCGTGTCTTTTTGATTTCTTAAACTATATGGTTAATAAACTTACCATAACAAGACAAACGAACCCCAAGTTGTTTATTATTAATATATCTATCCTTATTAAAGTCATTTGGCCGAACCTTATATTTTTAGGAATTAAATAACAATTAATAATATAATATTTGTTTTAAAAACTAATTTATGTCAATTTTGACACTATTTGGTACATGATTTTTATGAAATTCATAACAGAATGATAAGTTCGAACCAAGTTACTTATATCAACAATAACATGTCATATTAACCTAGAAAATTAATTTAAGTCAGAAAAAGTCTCAAATTACATTTATTTGGTCATTTATAACATCAATTATGTCAATATTTCATTAATAAGACAATTACTGCATCATCTTTGTGTCACAATAAATGATAATTATTTAATCACTAAAAATTCTAAATTAATTCCTATGATGTAGATAATGGTATTAGATTTATGTATACTATTCATGTTCGAATTTTCATGAAATTTATCACTATATTAAAATTATTATACTTATACGATTTAAGAAAGTGACATGTTGTCACATTCTTTTGTTTTAATATAATTAAATTATTTTCATTGAAAAAATTTAATTAAATGAATCTAATCCGACCCTTAGGTGATAGTGGTCGGCTTTTAGGCATCCAATAGGAATTTTACATTTTTTAGGGTAATTTTAAAATATTATATTTACCCTTAATTACCCGATTTACCTTTAACTATGGTAAATAAAATTTACCATAGTTACTATTCATAATTCCCAAAAATAAAAAGTAGCCTATTAACATAATTTGGATCCACTGATTCCAAATATGGAATCCATTTTTCCAAATTCAGTACACAAAATTTTCAAAAATTAAATTAAAATTAATCCTGTTGTCGAAAGAAAACGATTTTTTCTTTAAAACATTGCAAAAGATTGAATTCATTTAACCTACGAATTCAAGGTAAAATCAATGCTAATGACATAAATTATATTAAATGGTAAAAATATATTCTATTTATACTTTAAAACCATTCAATATTATAATTTAACCACATAAGATATTACGATGAAAAAAGTTGTTTTAAATTAAAATATAGCGTGTTTTTACTATTCATTAAAATATGAAAGTTATCAGAAAAATATCAAAACTTTATCTAATGTAAATTTTTATATCCTGATTCAAAAGAAGAATTTTATTTTTTCAAATTGAACTTATAAACATGTCAAAAACTAGATTTAAAGTGGGTGCGCCATCAAAAGGCAGCAAAACTGCATTTTTTTAAAAATAATTATTTTTCCCGAAAAAAATTATTTTGTTCTTATACCATGTTCTAGAAAAGGTGTAAGATGAATAATAATGTTATAAAATTCAAAATTTAGTTAATACTATTAATAACGGCTAGTTCATGACAATATTATAACAATATATCGTTGTTTATTAAAACCCGATATTGCGTACAACACATGCTATCGAGGAAGGTCGCGATTGCGTGTAATGCAAGCCAAGTCAGGGTGTTGTGAAAGAATTCATAGTTGTTTATTACAACATAATCCAACCATATTTCATTTATACATTGAATATATATATATATATATATACACTCAATGTTGCGTAGAATAACTATTATCAAAATTGTGTGTAACACGATCCAAGAATAGTGTTGCGTATACTGCAAGCTAAAACGGTGTTGCGTATTGCGCAAGGTAATCTTGGTGTAGAATACAACAAAAGACATTAATGAAATTAAAAGAATATTTTTCATAAAATCTCGGGGTGTTACAATGGAGCCACTTTGGTTGGAAAATGACATAAATACCTTTTTATTTAATCATAAAGTAAAAATGACACAAACATGAGATGTTTTACTAAAACAATTTTTACATGGGGTTATACAAGTCAGATTTTTGACTATAAATAGTCATTGGAAAGAAAAAAAGATTTCATACATCATAGTATTTTGTTTATAATTTTTAGACATTAAATAAATTAAAATATTTATGACATCATGATGATGCAACGATGACCTCATTATTTAACGATTTAAATAAAATGGAAAGATAATGTAATATCTAAGACCTACGCATGTCCAAAACCTATTGGATGGGTGGATTTCGAACCATTATCACCTTATCCACGAATTATATCAATTTGGGACCTTTTAAATCCGAAAATCATTTTCAAATAAAGTAACATTTTCTTACTTTCCAAGAGTGCCCCTCCTCTCCTCTTATAAAAGGCCCCCACCTCTACCTCCTTACCCACACTCACAAAGCCTTTGGCTCGGCCAACACCTGCCCATTTTGTCTATCCAAATCCCTCCCTTACTCCATGATGCCTCACATTGGGCAGAAGTCTTTCCAAGGAAGCCTTTGAGCTCAAATCTAAGAGAGTTACCCGATTTTAAGGTAATGTCTTCACTTGTGTCCTTTTGTTTTATTTTGATTCTCCAACCCCCTAAACTCTTTTTATTCAATTATTTTGTAACAAATACAGTATATTAAATATACTAGGATGTTTTTATAATAAGTATTCGAGCTACACTTACACACACCTACATCTAATTGTTAAAAAACATACTGTTTCCGTGGATGGAGAATTTCTACCTCCCGAAACGATGATTGTTCAACATTATTTTAACACCTTCAAAGGTGGCCATTAAGATGACACTATACTTATATATGATATACAATATGTTTATGTTTTACTTAATCTTCTGTATTTTTAATTAATAGAATACCTTTATGGTTTCCATTATGGGTAAACGTGATATCTTCATTTAAGGAAGTACGGACTACCGCCCCCTCAATGTGATGTGATTCGTTAATGCCATATGTGGGACGTATAATGGATGGATTTAAAGTTATTATATATGATGTTATACTGGAATTATAATATACCTTTATATCATTATTATTTTCTTTCCATTAAAGTATGATATCGAAATGAAAGTAGCGTTCATGCGTACGTACGGCTTACCGTCTCCATGAACGGTGCATTTCATTTCTTATCCCAAAATGTAATGTATTATTATGAGTACATATATATAATGGATATATATGATTTATGTTACATCTAAATGATTAATATAATTCTGTAATTAAAATATACATACCTCTCATATAGTTTTAATTCTATTAATATGAAATAGAAATGAAAGTAGCGTTCATGCGTACGTACGGCTTACTGTCTCCATGAACGGTGCATTTCATTTCTTTCCTCTAAATGATTATCTGATATTATAAATACATGTATATGCTGGATATATATGATATATATGATAACCGAATCAGGAATTTCATTCTCTATATAAAGAACCTTTGACCACACGAACAACATGTAATTGTAAGAAGTCCACTTTCGACTTAAGAACCAAATATCGACAAAACAAACATTATTAACTTAATGATTACATAATGTTTATAACCTGGAAATAAGTGATATAAAATGATTAATAAGATTTAAAAAGGTTCTTAATCAAGTAGAAATTAACTCACGTTTATTATTCAGGACCTTAAAGAACGATCGAGTCAAGTCGGACCCGAGGTAAGGGATCCTACTTCTCTCTTTCTTTTTAAGTATGCTCTTTTATTTCATTCCTTCTAAGCTAATCTTTATTGTAATTGGGATGTTATTTTATATTACTCTTACTATAATTTTTATGTTCATATAATGAGAGACCCTATTCTCTCTCATCAATCCATTTTGGAAGTTTTGAGTGGTGCCGTTAGGCTGCCGAATTTTCGTAAGAGATTCAACCTCTCTCTTTCTTTTTAAAGTACTCTCCTTTATGTCACTTCTTTTAAGCTTCTCTTTGTTATGTTGGGGGATGTTATTTTTTATTCCTATTTCTTTAAACTTTATTTTGATATAATGAGAGACCTTATTTCCTCTCATCAATCCATTTTGAAAGTTTTAAGTGGTGCCATTAGGCTGCCGAGTTTTCGTAAGGGATTTTTCATCTCACTTTTATTCCCGTGAGATTTATGCTACATTTGCCACAATTTCCTTTGAGTGGTGTATGTACTGCCCATTATTATACACTTTGTGTAGTATAATTTCATTTATTGGTATTCACATCTTCATTGTATGACCCTTCTTCCATGGGGTGTACGTTTCGAAAGTTACCCAACTCGGTAAGGGGACCTTTCACCCTCCTCTTTTTTAAAGACTTATTTTGTTATTTCTTTTAATTTACATAATATTATTTTGGGATATGTTCTTCTATATCCTTGTTGATGTAAATTTTATGTCCAAGTGATGGGATACCCTTTTTATCTCTCATCAACTCTTTTTCTCAATTTTGATGTGACGCTGTTAGGCTGTCTAATTTTTTCAAGGGAACTTCTTAACCCAATTTCGATTCTTTAGGATAAACTTGTACACCTTGAATATGTCATTCTATGATTATGTGTGAATGTCCTCTGATTGTTTTACACTTAATACCCACTTATATTTCGTGTATTCATTTTTCACACATAGTTATGTAACTGATTTATCCTTAATCCAAGGATACCGTCTTTGTATGGGACTTCGTCTCAATCTCCTTTCATTGAGGCATATTTTGTTTTATACACAACCTTATTTTATATAGTGTATAAACCCCTTTGTCTTTTATGTTTATTCAAAAGGAATCTTTTTTATACGAAGCGTTTACTAAACGACAAAAGGGAATGTTTTTGTCGTATGTATGTGGCGACAACGACTTCTCCGCCGTCGTGACCATTATTTGAGTTTAGGCTTCCTCTACAAGCCATACCATTTTTTAAAGAAAAATTAATACCATGTTTTACTTTTCTTTTATTATGGTATTGAAATTATTTTTCACAATGTTTTAAATATCAATGTGTTGTATTGATATCTTGTGATTGAGAGGTGGAAATGTTATGTTTCCTTTATTCATGTTTTATGTGATACGATTATGTTGAGGTTCTTGGGCATTATTATGAATATGGGTGGTTCCGTGATAGAATAAGGGCGGGTGAGCCCGATATAGCTCTCCAATGCATTGGGTAACACGAAGGAGTGAAACGTTAAGGTTTCTCCGAAAAGATTTAGGGAATATACTGTGATGGGTATTCCAAACGTAACCAAGAGGGTTACTCCCTACATAAGAATGTTATGAATGCATCAAGTTACCTTTATGTCATATGATTTATATGATTTATTCATGATTTTATGAGGTATGTTAAAGTTCTTATTTTTTATGGGATAAGTATGATTTCATTCTTATGTATACATGTACTCATGTTTCCTTTCCATATTTTTATATCCCTTACTGAGCTTTTTATGCTCATCCCAAGTTTTTGAAATTTTTTTCACAGGTCAAGGGAAGGGTACATGATGTGATGATAGTGTCAAGGATGTGTCAAGAAAGAATACATGTTTTATTTTAAATATGTTTTTGTTGATATGAAGAATGAATACTGTCTTTTATGTAACCACTTTGTATAAATGTGGAATGTAATGCATGTTTCATGATCTAATTTTCTAAAACTCTAAACCTGAAAAGATCCTCAATGTGTAATCTTGTAATAACTCAAGATTAAGTAAGGTTTAAGTCTGGGGCCTTATAGTTGGTATCAAAGGCCGGTTTAGACAACTTTAGGGATTAGGAGTTCTTGTGAGACACATGATTAGTCCCTATATCTATTATTTCAGTTAAATCCTTGTTTTATAACATTTTTTTTCAGGTAAAGTAAAGTCGGTTACGAATTGAAGGAGAAGGATCTCAAACGACATTCCTATCTCTTCCTGATGACATTATTTCAATAATTATTGCAAAGTCATCTACTGATGATTGTGAAACTTTTTCTAGCATAAAACTCACTTGCAAGCAGTTGTTTGAGATATAAAACACCTCTACTATACCTCTTTATCATCGTGGATCATAGGTTGTTTTTAGACAAATACTATTTTCACAATATTCTCATATTTTCAATAAAGGTAAATATTATCAAGGTATTTTCAAATATTTTACCTTATCACAAGAATTTGAAGCATATTATGATTTTAAAAATGGTGCTGAGGAAGGAAACCCTTGCGAAACCTATTTATATTTGCTTTTAAAATATAGTCTCACATCACATACTTATAGTATTTTAAAATGACCAATAATAGAAAGTTTCAACTCAATTTCGGTCCTACTATTTTATAGAAATCATGTTTTATCAGATGTTTTGGAATTATATGCCATACATGATTATTTTCCAAAACTATTTTTCTGTGAACACCCATATGACCCATGTTGTATGAGGTGTATTTGGATGGAGGAAGCAAATGATTTTGAAGGATCTCTAAATCATTGTTGTAATGCATGGGACTTCTACCAACGTGAGCAATATGAAGATGAAACTGAGTGGACTCCATGATCATGGTATGATGTTATTCATTTTGGGAATCATTTTATTTTATCTTATGGTGGTGAAATAAGACATCAAGAATTAAGATGTTGAGATCGTAACGAATTCAGATGAAAATTAAAGGTATAAGGAAACGATTGAGGTTAAAACATGTTAGGGTTATTTTTGGAGTTTTATAAAAAGGACAACACGCAGACCGTTTGACAACCTATCGCGTCGGACAAAGCCGCGGGAATCGAACCCACAACCAAAGTGCAACTGGTATTTATTGCCTACCACTGGACTACGTAAAGTCCCTGGTTAGTTTGACTGATTCTTTTTAGTTAGATGATTTTATGAATTAAGAGTAAGTTGATTTTGGGTTATCTATGGATATTTATTAACCTATCATGGAGGATATGTGATTAGGTTAATTAGTTTTCAATATGAGACATTAAGAGCAACTGATGTTGTTTGGAGATAAATGATACGATTTAACTTGGAAGAATATGTGACTAAATCCCTCAAATATTTGGGTTTAATTCTTATTTTGGTTTACTTTGAAGAATTTTATGGACAAATTGATTATCAAATGGTCCTCGTTGAACTTTGGGTTTTGTTGGACAAATTTTGGAGATTAAGAATAGATTTTCTTTTTATAAGGGGTTATCATTTTCTGGATTATATAATCTTGAACTAGCCTTTTTGGTTTTGGTTTTGGTCTAATGACATGGGAAGTATATAGTTCTCTTTTGTGGATTAGGTGATTCTCTAGAAGTTGATTATTGTACTCTTAATGTGAACAAGTATTCCTAAATACTCGTCTTTTGGAGAAAATATGAGTTTGTGTAAAAGTTGAAAGTCAACATGATAAGTGATTATGTTTCCTTATGAATAAATTACTCAATAAAAAGTAACTTAAAACAAAAATGTTGTCTGTTAACTTTTCCTACTAGGGAATCGAATACCGTTTAACCCATCACAAGTTTGTGATTTTCATGTGGTTAACTTTCTCCTAAACATGTTTTCTGTCACTCTCCATCAGAACATGATACTTTGTTTTTCCTCCATGTCCATATTTTCGTACTTGGAATCCTAGTATGGGTTAACTCGGGTGACATTTGTACTTATCTTTCTTTATTTTAAATTGATTGTTTTACCAACTCTTGTTCCGATGTGGGACTTTCAAGGATGTTTCCAAGCCCAATTTTAAAATTGTGAGGACACAATTCCCAAAAGGGGGGAAGGATGTAACACCCCAGGTAAATAAAGAATATGACATCTTTATATTTATCCATATTTGTGAATCAAATATTAATATTACTTTAAAGGGGATGTTATGCTCAATGGCATACCCAATACGCAACAACGAGTTTCTTGGGAATCTTACGTTGCACTCTAATAATAAAATAATATTATTTTAAATGGTAGTTAACGCCTAGTGGTTTTAATGGCGGGAATAAACAGAACTAACTACCAAATGACTATATATGTTTTTAAAATATTTTTACTTTTTACAAAAAATGTTAGAGGATTAAAAATGTGAATGAATCCAATTTTAAGCGTAAACATTCTAATATTCTATAAAAGGTCGATTAACCGCCTTTTGATGGTGAACCTCTTTTAAATACACTTTTTGAAAATTTTATGTGTTATATTTGACAAAATAAAATTCTTCTTTAGAATCAGGACATCAAAATTTACTTTGTGTAAATTTTTGGTACTTTTTCCGAAAAAGTTCAATTTTTAATGAATAGTGAAAAATGTTGTATTTTAATTCAAAACCTCATTTTAATCTAATTTATTTATATGATTATATTATATTTTGAATTGGTTTTAAAGTGAAATTAGAATATATTTTTACTATTTAATCCAATAGTGGTCGATGGAATTAATTTCACTTTGAAATCGGACTTAAACTAGTGTCAATCTTTTGATACAATTTGTTTCATAAAAACATGCTATTTGTTTTGACAGCGGGAATTAATTATTAAATTAATTAATTAAAATTATATGTTTTGAATTTTTTAAAATAGATATCATTTTTGAATTTGGAATATCAAATATAGCTTAGGGTGAATTTTTTGTAATATTCTGAAAAACATCAATTTTAATGAATAGTGAAACCACTAAGTGGTACTTATAAAAACTGATTTTCCATTTAAATGAAATTTTGCCACCTTTGTGTTTTGAATTTCAAAAATCCGACATACATGGTTGTCATTAATAAGTAAAATGTGGTTCAATGGGATTAAAATATTTTTTTGGTGAATAGTAACTTATTAAGTTTTTAATCGCGATTAGAGGTAATTAGTGCAGTTTAAGGTAGGAATAATGTTTTAATAAAATGAAATGACCTAGAAACATGTCCTACCCTAATTGGATGTTTCATGGACGACTGAGACAATTCATGGGTCAACTTGGGGACCCCATGGAGCCACTTTGGTTGGAAAATGATATAAATACCTTTTTATTTAATGATAAAGTAAAAATGACACAAACATGAGATGTTTTACTAAAAAAATTTTTACATTGGGTTATAAAAGTAATATTTTTGACTATAAATATTCGTTGGAAAGATAAAACGCTTTCCTACATCATATTATTTTCTTTATAATTTTTATACATTATATAAATTAAATTATTTATGACATCATGATGATGCAGCGATGACCACATTATTTAACGATTTAAATAAAATGGAAAGATAATGTAATATCTAAGACCTAAACATGTCCAAAACCTCTTTTATGGGTTCATTTCGAACCAGTATAACCTTATCCACGAATTATATCAATTTGGGACATTTTAAATTCGAAAATCATTTTCAAATAAAGTAACATTTGCCTACTTTCCGAGAGTGCCCCTCCTCTCCTCTTATAAAAGGCCCCCAACTCTACCTCCTTACCCACACTCAAAAAGCCTTTGGCTTGGCCAAACCCTGCCCATTTTGTCTCTCCACATCCATATCGTACTCCTTGAAGCCTCACATTGGGCAGAAGTCTTCCCAAGGAAGCCTTTGAGATCAAATCTAAGAGAGTTACCCGATTTTAGGCAATGTCTTCACTTGAGTCCTTTTGTTTTATTTTGCTTCTCCAACCCCATAAACTCTTTTTATTCATTTATTTTGTAACAAATCCAGTATATTAAATATACTAGTATGTTTTTATAAGAATTATTTGAGCTAAACTTACACACACCTACATATAATGGTTAAAGAACATACTGTTTCCGTGGATGGCGAATTTCTGCCTCCCGAAACGATGATTGTTCAATATTATTTTAACACCTTAAATGGTGGCCATTAAGATGACACTATACTTATATATGATATATAATATGTTTATGTTTTACTTAATCTTATGTATTTCTCATTTATGGCATACCTTTATGGTTTCCATTATGGGTAAACGTGATATCTTCATTTAAGGAAGTGCGGACTACCGCCCCCTCAAAATGATGTGATTCATTAATGCCATTTGTGAGACGTATAATGGATGGATATAAAGTTATTATATATGATGATATACTGTAATTATAATATACCTTTATATAATTATTATTTTCTTTCCATTAAAGTATGAGATAGAAATTAAAGTAGCGTTCATGCGTACGTACGGCTTACCGTCTCCATGAACGGTGCATTTCATTTCTTATCCCCAAATGTAATATATTATTATGAGTACATATATATAATGGATATATATTATGTATGTTACATCTAAATGATTAATATAATTCTGGCATTAAAATATACATACCTCTCATATAGTTTTAATTCCATTAATATGACATAAAAATGAAAGTAGCGTTCATGCGTACGTACGGCTTACCGTCTCCATGAACGGTGCATTTCATTTCTTTACTCTAAATGATTATGTGATATTATAAATACATGTATATGCTGGATATATATGATATATATGATATCCAATTCAGGAATGTCATTCTGAATAAAAAGAACCTTTGACCACACGAACAACATGTAATTGTAAGAAGTCCACTTTCGACTTAAGAAACAAATATCGACAAAACAAACATTATTAACTTAATGATTACATAATGTTTATAACATGGAAATAAGTGATATAAAAGGAGTAATAAGATTTAAAAAGTTTATTAATCATGTATAAATTAAATCAAGTTTATTATTCAGGACTTTAAAGAACGATCGAGTCAAGTCCGACCTGAGGTAAGGGATCCTACTTCTCTCTTTCTTTTTAAGTACGCTCTTTTATGTCATTCCATCTAAGATCATGTTTATTTTGATTGGGATGTTCTTTTATATTACTCTTACTGTAATTTGTATGTTCATATAATGAGAGACCATATTCTCTCTCATCAATCCATTTTGGAAGTTTTGAGTGGCACCGTTAGGCTGCCGAATTTTCGTAAGAGATCCAACCTCTCTCTTTCTTTTTAAAGTACTCTCCTTTATGTCACTTCTTTTAAGCTCCTCTTTGTTATGTTGGGGGATGTTATTTTTTATTAATATTTCTTTAAACTTTATGTTGATATGATGAGAGACCCTATTTCCTCTCATCAATCCATTTTGGAAGTTTTAAGTGGCGTCGTTAGGATGCCGAGTTTTCGTAAGGGATTTTTCGTCTCACTTTTATTCCCGTGAGATTTATGCTACATTTGCCACAATTTCCTTTGAGTGGTGTATGTACTTCACATTATTATACACTTTGTGTAGTATAATTTCATTTATGGGTATTCACATCTTCATTGTATGACCCTTCTTCCATGGGGTGTATGTTTCGAAAGTTACCCAACTCGGTAAGGGGACCTTTCACCCTCCTCTTTTTAAAAGACTTATTTTTTTATGTCTTTTAATTTACATAATATTATTTTGGGATATGTTCTTATATATCCTTGTTGATGTAAATTTTATGTCCAAGTGATGGGATACCCTTTTTATCTCTCATCAACTCTTTTTCTGAATTTTGAAGTGACGTCGTTAGGCTGTCTAATTTTTGCAAGGGAACTTCTTAACCCAATTTAGATTCTTTGGGATAAACTTATACACCTTGAATATGTCGTTCTATGATTATGTGTGAATGTCCTCTGATTGTTTTACACTTAATACCCACTTATATTTCGTGTACTCATTTGTCACACATAGTTATGTAACTGATTTATCCTTAATACAAGGATACCGTCTTTGTATGGGACTTCGTCTCAATCTCCTTTCATTGAGGAATATTTTGTTTTATACACAACCTTATTTTATATGGTGTATAAACCCCTTTGAATTTTACGTTTATTCAAAATTAATCTTTTTTATAAGAAGCGTTTACTAAACGACAAAAGGGAATGTTTTTGTCGTATGTATGCGGCGAAAACGACTTCTCCGCCGCTGTGACCATTATTTGAGTTTCGGCTTCCTCTACAAGCCATACCTTTTTTTAAAAGAAAAATAAATATCATGTTTTACTTTTCTTTTATTTTGGTATTGAAAATTGTTTTCATAATGTTTTTTATATCAATGTGTTGTATTGATATCTTGTGATTGAAAGGTGGAAATGTTCTGTTTCCTTTATTCATGTTTTATGTGATACGATTATGTTGAGGTTCTTGGGCATTATTATGAAGACGGGTGGTTCCGTGATAGACTAAGGTTCGGTGGGCCCGATATTGCTCTCCAATGCATTGGATAACACGATGGAGTGAAACGTTAAGGTTTCTCCGAAGAGATTTAAGGAATATACTGTGATGGGTATTCTAAACGTAACCAAGAGGGTTACTCCCTACGTAAGAATGTTATGAATGCCTCATGTTACCTTTATGTCATATGATTTCTATGATTTATTCATGATTTTATGAGGTATGTTAAAGTGATTATGTTTTATGGGTAAAGTATGATTTCATTCTTATGTATACATGTACTCATGTTTCCTTTCCATATTTTTATATCCCTTACGAAGATTTTTATGCTCATCCCAAGTTTTTGAAATGTTTTTCACAGGTCAAGGGAAGGGTACATGATGTGATGATAGTGTCAAGGATGTGTCAAGAAAGAATCCATGTTTTATATTAAATATGTTTCCGTTGATGGGAAGAATGAATATTGTCTTTTATGTAACCACTTTGTCTAAATGTGGAATGTAATGCAAGTTTCATGATCTAATTCTCTAAAACTATAAACCTGAAAAGATCCTCAATGTGTAATCTTGTAATAACTCAAGATTAAGTAAGGTTTAAGGCTGGGGCCTTATAACATCCATCAACCCAATGAAAAATTTCATCCCTCCATGGAATTGAAACACCCAAAACTAATTTTTCCCTCTCAAACACCTCAAAAACTTATATGAACACCTAAAAACTCCAAAACTCAAAAAGGGAATATCTATTAGGAACTGATACCATACATCAGATACCTCTAAAACCATTCTCATCATTAAGAATTCAAAACCAACCCTTAAGTGAAATGAATTGGAAGGGGGTTTTTGAACAACCAATAATGAGATAACTCCCAAGAAGTCTCCATATTAGGAGACCCACAAAAAAATCAGAGTAAGAAGTTCATAACCATGCAAGTAAAACAAACATCACATATACACTCTCTTGAGGGAGATACATATCATATTTGATCAAAGGTACCCACGAAAATAAAGGTAATTAGAGGAAACCATCTCCTAAATAGAAAGTATTCAACAAACTCAAAAATAATTAATATAAAACAAGAATTAGAAAAAAAATATCAGGTAACTGAGCACATATCTGTGACTCTCATTAATCGGTGTACTCCACCTTACCACTATGCTTCCAAAGTACATGAACCAATGAAATATAATACCTAAACAACACCTTCTCCCGGAGATCGTTAATCTATAAATGATGTTCCCTGAAAGACATATCATAATATACATTAATCTCACCATACAAAATAAATTTAGAGTATTCATGAAGATAATTTTGATAATGTGACACATGGAAAACGTCATGTATCCATCTCTTCTACAGAGTATGTTCTATCTGATAATACAATTCCCCAATAATATCCAATACTTAGAAAGGCCCAAAAAACTAGGGGGAATGATTTATCCCATGTAAAAACCTTCGATTCCCTTGATGAGGAGTCACCATCAATAAAATGTGATCTCAAATATTAAAATCTTCTAGTCTCCTCCTATTATCAGAATAGGACTTCAAATGATCATGTGCAACCTTTATCTACTTATGAATCACTGAAACCATCTTTTTTATGTTGTGCACTAGATCCTACTCGAGTATTGTTGACTCTTCAAACCTAGTATAGAAAAATTTGTAACATAAATTTTTTTAATAAAAAAATTTAAATTCTTCCATATCAATGGTGGAGTGGAAACAAAAATCTTAAGAAAATTCCACCCACTATTTGTGCCGCATCCACAAGACTCCAAATTCTAGGACATAATAAGTTAGCATGCCTTCACAATTTTGGTTGGTCTATATTTTCTAACCATATATCTATAGATGGAATGTATTGATAATATAAATATGTGAGCCTAAATAATGATGGAGTAGTCCCAACATCCTGAAGTCATAACGGGGATCATGGTCAGAGATGATCGTCCTAGGGACTCTATTGAGTCTCGCCAACTTCTCTATATAATATGTTGACAAAACCACATAAAACCCGAACTTATTGATATCTATGAAGTGAGATGATTTCATAAAGCAATATTATATCACCCATATTAAGAAAACCTCTCTATGATCGATGTAATCATATTAAAAATTCCATAGAGATATCCTTCTATATCCACTGAGTAATATCTATTAGCTCCTGCAAGATATTGGGAACACAATGCTTATCCTTAACCTTCTCATAGACAAAGCATTGAGGAACATCCTCTGTAACTACATGCATCAAACCTATCAACCAAAAATACCCTATCAGAGCTTGGTATAACTTTTTCTTTCTAGAATATACCCAAAATTATAATCTATGACCCTCATTGAGAACCACCTCATATAACTACAGTTGGATGAAAAGATTCCCTTAGAACACAACCCGATTCTATCAATCTCTACTCCTATAACTCAGAAAACACCACATGGGACTCCTCCACCTACTAAAACCAAGAAGAGTGAACTATTATATATAAATGAAAACCTCCACTTACAACCTCTATAATATCATGATACATAATTGGGATTTTTTCCATCACTCTTTTTGTATCTCCATATTCATGAACAACATCAAAACATAACTTCCTTCTTTGCACATCAGCAACAACATTACACAATCCTAATGTGTATGAAATCATAAATCCATAATCCTATAATAATTCCATCAACTTCTATTATCAAATGGTTAGGTAATTATGGTATATGATTTAACTTAGGATCATATAATGAGTAAAAGTATAAAAATAATTGTTAATGATGTATTTCACTACAACATCAATGGAAAAACAACTTCTTCCTACACAAGATTATGTGTTTAATAGTTATTCTTATAAGTAAACAACTATTGAGACCCATATGAAATAATATTTATATACTATATCATAACACAACACAAAATATGACAAGATGAATAATTGAAAAACAAAAACTAAACTCCCTCAAATGGTAAAAAAGAACATGATGTTTATCCAACATAGCCTTTATCTACTCAAAAGATACCTCACAATGGTCAGTCCATAAGAACGCCTAACCCTTTGTGGTCAATGATGTCAGAGTAGATGATACCTTATATATTTATTCTATGAACCTCATATAATATACTATAAAACTAGTGAAACTCTTCACATTCACAATAGTCATTGTTTTTGTACATGAAATAGTTTCATCATTCATCTAAAGATCCATAGCTAATCTCCTCTGGGAGTCAAAAGGCCCCATCAAGTGAACATCATGATCCCAATAAATACACTTCAATAATAAATTTTTCAACTTATGATGGTGAAGTACACTTAAAATTGAACACAACATTCATCAAGAACATTAGTATGACAACATCATTCATCACATAGAACAAGATCACAATGAACTCAGAATTCACATGATGATACTGAATATTAGTCTTCTGAATATAATCATCCTTTATCATCATATGATGATATACTAACTATATATTGATCTCCAAGAACTCTCTTTATCTATTTAGTTGATTGGATAAATCATTAATATCTACATGAGGATAGTGTTTCTTCACTATCACATAGTTCAAGTGATGATAATCGATATAGATATGTGAAGTTCCATTTTCCATCTTCACAAAAAAAACTGGTGCATCCTATAGTGATAGCCTCAACTGAAAAACAATCTCACTGTAATAGATCATCATGTTATACTCACATCCCTCATAGCTCATATGGCTTCACCCTATGTTGAGAAAACAAAATTTTGAGAAAATCCAAATTATAGCTTTGTACCAAACTCGATTTCTTTTCAAGGGTATAATGTAACATCCTCTTCAGGAAAGGCATATGGTTACTCTTATATAACGATGTTAAACACTTCCATTTGAACATATGATGAACTTATAATTGCCTAAATCATTACAAAAGACAAGGATGGAACAATCCTCTGACCCATCTAAGGTTATCTCTCACAAATGAATACTTATAGATCTCTATTTTCATCATAGAATGCTACCTAAATATTGATGAAATCCATAATATCCTCAATTGAAGACATCCAATACATACTGATAATGATATTTTTTTATCTATACCCATAAACATATGATATATCCTAAAGATAAATTTTTTTCCTAACACTAACTGATAGTGTATACATATATAATATAAATAAAATCAACCAATAAATTTTATAGTCAATGAAAAGGACACAAGGATCCTCTTAAATTAATGTCCCATATAATGTAATATTTTATGTGACATGTGAAGGAGTGTGTCCCTTGTAAATTAAGAAACTAACGCACCATTGTATAAAATAAGAAAAGGGTACCTTGAATGATATCTTCCTCTCATATCTCTATAAATTCTAGATAATGTAGCAGAACACAGACTGATCCACGGTCTCCCTTACCCTAGTGAATACTAACTCCATTTTTTTCTCTTATATCTGAGGATGAGGAACATCTCAAGGTTATCATATAACATACTTATCCCATATTTTCTATTCCCATGATGTTGAATCCTCCAGTTATTTCCTTGTAAAAAACATAAATTTTGGAACCTAAAGAGGAACACATGGCTGACATTGATATCCTAGAATTATCTATATCTCTCACCACTGAAGGCTTCATCCAATAAAAGAGAACCATGCATATGATTTATTATCAATTTTTAGAGAACTAACATCTTAATAGAAATTAGATGATTGAGTCTATGACATACCCCCATCTATCTCAAAGAATATATTCCAAGGAAAATCGGATCCCCAAACCTAATCAATAATTCAATCAGAATCACGATGGATTTCCTTTTGTGATGATCTTGTTCTAGCTAGCATCCACTCAACAACCTCATCTCTCACCATCACCTTGAGGTATGTCGAGAACATGAATAGGGTGACCTAGTGCTGAATATTTTTACAGAATTATTATTTAAATGAATTAACCTAGCCTCCTCATTTGGTAATAGGTCTGAACCATAGTGGGGAATTGTTTGAAAATGATTTCAAAACTCTCACACACTAGAACTCTCACTATAAAGGGTAAGTATATATTGGTTACTTTCCACCTTCACAGTCAAGGAATGAAACTATACTAGAAACATCACTCGTAACCTCTCCCATGAGACTTATGAATCTTCATTATCCCTAATGAATAAGATCCACCACTGCCTCATTTCACCACATAGTACCATAACAACCAAATAAATTTAGTTCTCCTTCCATGTAGGGATCAAACCAAAGGTTATCTCAACAAAATCCAAAAAATATTATATCAGTGGATCTTAAATGGGATACTCATACTTCTATAGAATCAGTATTGAATCTATTGGATTTTCCATCTCTAAGTATCGTCATCATTGACATATACACTATTTTGATATCTTATCAAAGTTTTTTGAGCATATTTGGTGTGAAATTGATGAGGACATCAACCTTTGTCCATACATGAAAAAGAAAAAATTATTAAAGCTTCAAATATATAGTATAGAATATTTAAAATTAATTAATTATTTCATTTTATTCTTGTATGTTTAAACCTATCCTAATGTATCCCATTTCAAGAACAATTGTAATGAGGAATGAAGTAGTATCCCTTAATTTGTCTGACCATGAAACCAATATCATTTTTTTTGTAATCCTGGTAATCTTAATGGTCCATATATCAGATCATAGGGGGTGAAACTTATTTCTCAACTGGTCTCCCTTAGTTACAACACTTACTAAACATAGGTAACACCATTTTCCTACTAAACCATACAATATAACCTATGATTAACTCCAAACACCATAATATACCTCAACCTAAATATCTGATAATACATTGTCTACCACTCACCCAATGTGTACCCCTCCAGGGCTGAATAAGATATATTGAAGATTTAGACCACCCGAGTCCTGTCTCGATTAGTCCTCAGGTTAGAGACAAGAACTAAGGGTATATAATACATTTAAATGGGATGTATTTCCCTATAAGATAACATGATAAATATATATATATATACATATGGTATAACACTAATAAAATATTACTTATAATGATAAAATACTGACCAAGTATATATATGTAATGTTATGCAATACTGAAAACTATGAAGGAATCTAAACGTACCAAAAATGTAAAGGTGACATCTTCCATAAAGGCTAAAAATATCTTTTAAAAACCATGAGATAAAAATATTTATCTAGATCCCTATCATTATCTATCTCACGTGAAAAAAAAATTTATATATACATGGGTTGAGGATAATAGTATACTTATTAGTATCCTCTATGAAGCCTCCTGTATAAATGACAACAAAACCATATTAAATCTCAGTGAACAATAGTGAAACTAACTAATCACCTTAAAAGTTATAATAAGGTCTCATCCTCAGAATATATTTCTCTATACATGTAACATATGCAATAGATCATAATATATTAGTAACCCAACAGGGTTACCCCACTACCTCATTCTCACTAGATTTCCACTCTTCTCTAGCATCATACGTCCTGATCCATCTATCTACAAAAATAATCCATCCCACAAAAATATAGTCTATGTATCATAATATACACCTTGTGCATCACATCATCTTGTTATCTCATACCAAATCACTATATCAAAACTATATTGCTTTTTGTAACCGCTATAGACCGCATTACTTGATTCATATATCTGGTATTATACCTCAAGATATCACAACCCAGAAACCAAGTAAAGTACCTCATGTAATACTAGCCTAAACACATCCTAAAAAAAATAATCCTTTGGAGACTATATATGGATATACAAGTGTGTGAAACAAACAAATGACATCACATCTATATACGCATATACATGGTAAAACTAACCACCATGCATACCATCATGCAATACAACTAGGAGAAGAGAGAGGGGATAAAAGGTTTTGTCAACCATTAATTCATTATAAACAATTATGTTGAGGAACACACCATTATATAGTCCACTATGTCTCATTAACCCTATCCGTCATGGGTTGCATAATGTATGAAATCATAAAACATATGAGACTAATATTGCTCAAACCCATAACATGGGAATAACTGAGTCATAGACTCGACTGCAACCTTCATCCTTTTGACACTCAACTAACACTTATATGGACTATATATCCTATAAGAACATAATAAATTAATAGATCTATATTAAAACTATTCATTTTTTAGGTTTTAAGCCATCCCTTAATTAATACTGTATCCATCAATTATCATTAAATTTGAATCCAAGTAACATTTCATCAACCAATTACTGATTCCCATTTATTCCAACCATAATTCAACTATGTACATCGTTTTTATTGATTAATATTAACTTTAACATTCTTGTATGAACCTACCACATGGGTTAATTTTTTTCACTATTCCATAGTTCTAGGTACTCTTGGAAACATCCACAGATACCACTCAGAGATATTCTTCCATTCACAACTCATTATCTTAAGAAATATGGAAATTAATAAATATTGGATAGGTGACCATGCCAACCATTCATTAAAAATATTCATTAACAATAAGAATGAAGCATCTATCATAGAAATAGTTAATTCCCACTTCAACCTATTCTAATATCTTTCGTGTCATCCCTGACACACTTATGCATTTCATGATGAATCTCTACCTAAAAAGTTTCCATAGTTGACACATAATCTAGTCCTACCTATCCATATATAAAAATCCATCCCATAATTATATCAAATATAAAGGATCATATCCATAGCATAAAGAAATCATCAAACAAACAAGCATATGGAATAGGGAAACTTGGACCAAAAGAAGGAATTTAGCCTTTATAAATAATGGGATCACTCAAAACAAAGAATTCATAAATAATAAAAACCTATTTATTATTAAATAATGAATTAAATGATTAATTATTTATCGGATCCATTTACAGGAAACCTAGGGAATTAAATATAATATTACATCAAACTTAATTAAACATACTTCAAAGGATTTTCTAACATTAACATGATTTAAATGCTTTCAATTTTACTTAAACATTCCATTATCATTAATCCAATAAATATAATTATATATTTGTCTTATTTACTCAAATACACTAACATTTTGAATAATATATTCAATTAAACATTTATTTCTGTATAAATTTTATTACCTTCAAATTGTAGAAAAAAACAAATTCATTAAAAATGACTCTTTAATTATTTTCCTAATAAATTAAATTTATCATATTTACATTTTATATAAATTTAGACATAAATTATTAAAAAAATAAAAAAAATTATAAACAATTATACACAAAACACTATTCATAAAAAACAACGACATGTCATCCTGGTCAAAAACACATCAACATGTGATCGCTAAACATACACCAATTATTATTTAATTTAATTTATCCTCTATTAGTTTACATCCAATGACACCCAAAGTAACTAAAACATAATTAATTTATGATTTAATGTAGATAATATGTATTAAAAGAACCCCAAACTCCATTGAATAAACATTCTTCACATGAGAATAGATTAATATCATAGATTTCTGATCACCTCTCCAGAAAACTGCATCCTTCCTAGGAAGCTACCCCATAAAAATTCCAAAAAATAAATAATGAAAATAAATTATAATGATAGAGATAATATACCACAACATGGAATGATGAAACATTAATAAATAAGATCTCTCCAAGTATAAATTATGAGAAAATGGATGTATAATGTACATGATATTGCTACCGATCAAATGTGGGATATCAGGATCAATACCTTTTTAATGTGTCTCTAACAACTTTTAAAATACACCTTTGGGTGCCCAATGATGGGTGAAGTAATTGTAATAAATCATGTTTAAAAAAGGATACACAATTTATAGGAATAAGAGGATTTATTGAACAACAACCTAGACACTAAGACCATGTCACAACTTCCTAAAAAACAACAAGACTATAACACATTGGAAGGACACCATGTCATATCCCCTTGAGAAAATCACCATCAGGGTTCCATGTTTAGATCCTATAAGAGGAGATCAAGGGACTACGGTGCTGCCCTAAGCACCACACCACTAAACCCTTTTTCAGAAATGGTGGATATAGTGTTATGCAAGGCTCCATGTTGTAGATTAACTTAAATTGTATGAACCAACGTACCTACACTTGGGGTATTGTGCAGTAACTAGTATTTTCTACACTACATCCCTATTAGGGTTATTTTGAAATACAACCTCCATCCTTAAGCAATTCCATGTATTGGTAGTGGCTCTATAAATCCCCTTCCTTGGAGCCTATTTCATAGCTAGGACATCTACACTTAATCCATCATCCCTAAGCAACAGTACATCTCTCTATAATTTAGAATCCCCCAAAACCCCATATTTACCTATTATAACATAAACAATTATCTAAACACCTCAAACACAAAAAACTCACACTGTTATAGGATTCCATGTTTAGGGCCCTTACATGTGTACTAGAAATTGATGGGACGCAATGAATGAAAATAAGAGTATCATAAATGAAATTGATAATATTTACATATGGGATTAAAAAAATTTATATGATTAGAAATTTGTGTATTAAAAATAGTTAGAGTGTCTTTTATTAATTATAATATGAATGAAACAAAATTAAAATGGTTTTTATATGATAGAATAAGATCTTTTGATGCCACCATTAAAAGAGTAAACGTAATGTCAAATTCAATTATAAAAAGGTGGAAAGATATACCTAAGAGGGAGTCTTAGTTTAAAAAACATATAATATACTCAAAACTAAGAAAATATATATGAGTTCGCTTGATACCTTTAGAAAACGATCCATTTCATTCCCACTATTTTATTTTTGGATTTGGATTCTTTATTTATTAGTTATAATATCAATTCATTCTCTCTTATGGTTTTTCCCCTTGAACAAATCATAAACATTTAAATCTAGAATTTTTGTATGGTTTTCAGGTGATAAAGGATAACCATGAAGAAACTATGAAAATATTTTATAGTTGTTCATAAATTAATTAACATGGTTGGTGCGTAGTCTAACAAACCATATAGTCTAACTATTAATGTTTCTGTATGTAGCAGTGTGGGTCACATGGTTGACATGTGGTTTCCATGACTAAGTTTGAAAACCTTGTGACCCACCCTAAACTATTATATTTTCAAATTACATGAATAAAATATATTTATTTAAAATTAAAACTTCTTTATTTTCTCTATCACTCAACCATGTCTCACTACTCTCTAAAAAATTCATTTATCCTTCATATTGGGTAGAATTATTGTGTGATTTATACATTATACTTCAAGAGAGATTTCATATAAGTGATTCATCTTGGTCATTCTTATTATGCTCCTTATATTGTCTTAAAATTTACTTACAATTTTTTAGACAGGACTGGGGTTCCTCTAAGATGAAATTTTAGTTTTCTGTTTTTATACTTGGGGTACCCTCTCATTTTTTTTGAGATTTTACATCCCCTTTAATGTTGATTCACTTCATTATAAACGAATTTTTCTTTAATAACAGGTGGTTATGTTTTCCCCATTGATAGATTGAACACATGGACTCTTATTGTCATAAAATTTAATATTGAGATGTTATATGTTGATTTTACAGATGTTTTTGAATTTATTTTATGTGGATGTTATTGTTAAATTACACCATTGATATTGGAATAATGGAAAAATCGGGTTTCGACTAAAAATAGAACTACCTATGAATTTGGGGACGAGAATGAAATTTTCAATAATCAGAAAGATATAGTTTAATTATCATTTGAAAACTAGAATACATGGGTAATATCACCTACATTGGATGATGTCCTTTACACATTTTATAGTGTCTCCTTTTGTTGTGATATAGTTATTTTGACATATTAATTGCCTTATGACAAAGAGTTTTAGTGGATAAGAGAAATAATTATAGTTATATTCCACAAATTTAGGGTCTCAAAAATTGGTGATGCAAAGGTTCTAGTTTCCCAATACATATTGACCTTACAGTATTCCTCCACTGTGGTATTTTTTATATTTAAAAAAAACATTAACCTTACTTTTATGTACATGGTCACTGATACACATCTGTATTCTTTTTTCATTAAAATAATAATATAATAATTTGTATATATATTAAAAATACCATGATTTAGTTTACCTAAAAAGGTTGAATATGAAACACATGTTAGTATCTTACTAGGATAAGTATTCTCACACCCAACTATTATACATTAGGTATTGGTACACCTAGGTTATATAGATGTAGGTAAGGGAAATAAAATTTTTTGATGTGGTAGATGTTCATGATCACCATATATGTGTCTATATAGGTGAAATGGTGGGAGGATACCTCATGTAATTTGATGATGGGATGTTTTCCGTTTTTTAAATTCTTCATCTTATAGAATTTATATCATTATGAATTTTATTTACATCTTTCCTCCCTATCCCTTTACTTTTTAATTTGAAACCTGTAATTGTATGTTTTTTGTAGTTAGAAACTTCTTTATGATATGTTCATGTGGGTTGTTTATAATCATCCATGATTATATTTTTTTTATTAGTATTATTAATTTTTATATAGATTTTTGACTCACAATCATATATTGAGGTCATTACCAGATCTTAGAAACAACTCATTTATTTTACTCAAAGGGGAAAATGATTCCCAAGAAGTATTCTCAATTCCCAATAACTGGTTATAAACCCTTGGGGATTGAAAACACCATATGTGAATTTTTATATACCTTTCTAGGTTCCCAGTTCATGAGTATCTTGGATATTTCATGAAAAAAGTTCTACTATAGCCTTTATTTTTTAAGGACAATGGACTTTGAGCCCCAATAATAATTGGGATGTCCTTGTAGAAAAAAGTTAGGGAAACCTAAGAATAATGGTAGGTATAATGGGGTGTTTGGCCAACATTCCTTTTATTAAGCATCATGTTACCAATGAATGTATATATTTATTAGTAATAATTATTATTTACTACTATTGGTACAATGTATGAGTTGCTGACCCTGCATGTGAACAACGTGATTAATAATAATTTAATTTTTTTACCATTCACTTGTTATTTATATAGCTTATTTATATTCTTTTTTTATTTAGGATTCATATGTGTTTTTTATTTTAGATGATTTTTATTAATTTTCATGTAGTTTAATACCCCCTCAAAGTACCCATGTGTGCTCTTAAGAAGGAAGAAATACTGATTTTTATAAGATAATCCCCCCATTGACCAAAATAATATAATGATCATAGTAATAACATATTAATACATAGTATAGGGAGAAGGTGTGTGTTTTGTTCATCCTCAAATGGAAGGTCTAGTTTCAATTATGGATAAGCATGGAACCTAGGATATCATACACCATAATTATTCAAAATATTGGGCACTAATGACCAAAAGGAATTCGAGTATTATTCAAAGAAAATATTTTTATTTTTTCTAATTTCCCAAGAATTATGAGGTAGATAGAGTGAAGTGAGCCTCATTTAGAAATGATGGTCTAGCTCATAAAGGATTGAAAGTAGTTTTCCAAGTGATGATATAAGAGATACTTGTTATGGAGACTTCATGGAGATGTTTTTATATCATTTTTAACTATAAACAATGAGTCATTCCATGTTTTGAGAGTTTGGTACCCCCCCCCCCACAACTAGCTAATAAAATTTTGATGTAATATAAAAATCGATAAAAATGGATTTTTCATTATTATATTGATCTAATATATAGCGATGGACTTATAAATCATCAATTTTAAATGTACCTATAATAATATAAACTTTCTCATCTGATCCAAATAAATCTTAAGGCTTATATAGAGGGAGTTGATTGATCCCTTATGGTGAAAATTGAAAAGGATGGGATGTATGTTTTTCTAATTTACCTTCTATGAAATGTGGTAGTTTGAATATATTTTTCAAGAAGAAGATTATGAAAGTTGATTATAAAATAATTAGTTGAAGTATATATCGACAACCTTTAAAGAAGGTGTTGTATTTTCCTATAAGAAATAAGGGACACATTTTCCACTAGAGAGGTACGTTTTTTCTTGTATATTTCTCTTGCCTATATATTCCCTTGTACTATCATTCCTTTTGGAAATTTAAAACCTCAAATGGTATTTTAGTAACAATCATATATAACGGATTGATGCTTATTATTTTTCTCTCAGATGATCTGAAGATATAAGTAATATTGTAAAACCAAAAGTTCTCCTTCTCTTAGAAAAGGAGTCCTGAGTGGATCATCATATATATAATGATATTTGGGGGATGATCTCTATGTAGGTGATATCCCTTAGGTTTATATTTAGAGTATGTTGAAACATGCTCTATAAGTATCCCCTATGGAATCTGAGATGGTCTCGATGACTATGAAATGCACCATGCTTAGTGTATCATCAAAAATTATTTATTTAAAATAAACAGGCACTTCTCAATCATTTATCTCAATATGTGTAGTGAATTTTATTTGAATTTCTTCTTGATATCTGTGACAGCCCAATGTTTTATCAAGGGAATTCCTTTATTATAATTATGCCTTATAGTATAATCACATTAGAAAGCACAATGAAATATCATGATAATAAATTCTATGTGATCATTAAACAAAATTTTTCCACTTTTGTGTTTTGAATTTTGAATATGACATATATGGTTGCAATCAGTATGATTTTTGGAGTCTAATAGAATGAAATTAATTTTTGTTGAATAATAACCTACCCTTATATATTTTCACTTACCCTATTGAATAGTATTATGACCCTTATTTATAGTAAATCGTCCAAAATTATAGTAACCTTACCCATTAATGATTAAATAAAATTTAGGAATCTTATAAGTGAGAATTTGACCATAGTAAAAGTATTGGTATTTTTTTATTTCATAAATAATTAATTATAATTAATTAATTTAAAATAATTTCTTTTAATAAAATGTTTTCATAAATTAAAAATTATATGTCTTTTTTTAATAAAATTTTATAAGACCTTATGCAATTTTTGAAAGAATTAAAAAATCTATTTTAATTTAAAAACCTCTATTTTTCAAGAAAATTATTATTTTAATTAAAAATTAAATTATTCATATTTATAAAATTATTTTTGAAAAATGGACTTTAACTTTGGACTATACATGTAGAAAAAAAATTTAGGAGGTATTTTGGGGATTTCTCTGAAATACTTGAAATTTTGCTGAATAGTAAAATACAATAATTTTCCGTATAAATACATTATAATTTAAATCCACTATTACTGATATCACAAGTGATGTAAGCCCCCAAATCTAGAACTAAAATTCCTTATTTACTATTCTTGGTCATAGAATCATCACTATTTATTATCTTGGTGGAAATTAATAATCTAATGATTAAAATACTAAAAAAAACCCCTCTCCCCTCCACTATAAATACCACCCTTCACACCCTCATTTCCCCACACCTCTCAAGCTTCAATCCTTACCTAAACATTATCCTAAAATATTCCTTAGCCCTTCTCCCACATTAAAGTTCTTTTTGTCTCATGAAAAAACCAATATGAGGTTCCTTAAGGAGGATCTTAAGAGGAGGATTCAAGAGGAAATTCTTCTCTCTCTCTCTCTTTAATTTATTTTCCTTTCAATTTCATGTAATTTTCATAATGTCTCCCCACCTATCCTTGTACACATGGTTTGATAACTCTATTATATCACATATAATAGAATATTATGATATTGATGGGACAATATATCATCCAACCCCATTCCCCTATTCTTTTTATTTTAGAAAAGAAAATGTTATTTATGAGGTGTAAATTTATCACCTTCAACTATGACATGTTTTCTTTTTTCCTTTACCGCATTTAGATTTGGTCATGAACATTTTTTATGCTTGAACCAGATTATATTATATTTATTATATCCTATTTAAATTTCTGCAATGAACTTATGTACATATTAATAAATGATAAAACAAAACATGTTCGTTGTGATCCAAAAACCTCCCAAATTAACCTAAATCGATCATCATTAAATTTTAACTAATGATTCGTCAACATTATATATAAAATAATTCATTATAAGATCATTTAAAGTCCTGTAGTATCATTAATAAAATGTAATATTAGTTCTGGATTTTTATCCATGTTCCACACAAACATCCATTCATGAATACAAGTGAACTATTAAAGAAAACAATAAAAACAAATATTCTCAAAAAATGAATTTAAGCTTCATAACTCATACAAATACCCATAAAAGAACTTTATGAAACCATAGTAAACCATATTAATGTATTAATATTTATTTAATTTCTAATTAATTAATATAATGTCATTATACATTACATTAATGTGAATAAAGCGTTCAGATACAATGTAAGGGGAAATTCTCGAACCCAACTTTCTTTTTTTGGGTTCTCCCTCTTTAACTCCATTTTTTATATGTTTACACCATAAAAATCATTTATTCAAAATAATATTACCTTTTTTGAGATAAAAATTTTCTCTAATTTATTATTTGAGAAAACAAACATTTTACAAAATAACTCATCTTTCAAATAAACACACCCTTTTAACTTCTTGAGTATTGTTTCACTCTTCACTCATGGTTAATGGTTTTTTGTCCAGAATGATATTCTCTCTTTATTTTTGAGACCAAGTGTTTATGAAAGTATGATTTATTATTTTAAACCCTTTTCTTTCCATGGTTTATGTTAATTTCAAGTTTTATATATTTTTAATGTGGCATGCATGATAATGTAAATATTGTGATGTGATGAGAGCGCCCAGAATTATACAACGCTCCAATGCATTGGGTAAAGTTATGAATCTCATGAGTTAAAAGTAAATGATGCATGAACATGATGCTAGATTTTTTCACAACCATGTATTATATATTACTACTAAGACATGATTTTTCATTTTAAGCATTTCCACATTTCATTTATTTATGAATTTTTCCTCTCATGTTCATGATCCTTTTCCTATGTTATGATTATGCTCACCCATTGTTATATTGTTCTTATATACCCTATGACTGGGATTTTATCTCAACACTTTTTGATGTATATCCTCATGTAAATATGATTAGTAATGATATTACAAGGGATAATAAGAGTCTAGAGACAAATTAATTAAATAAATGTTTTTTTCTTGATGTTGTAACTTTTTTGTTTGGTCCTAGTTTTTCCAAGACACTAAAAATCTGGATCTTCATGTTGTAACACTATTAAGTTGTTTATATTTATAATGATTTCATAGTAATATAATAAAATTTAGGATTTTTATAAGATCATTCCTTATGTAATTAAAATATAAACTCTGTATGGTAAGAAAAAAGAACATGGTATTTGATGCCCCTATTTCATTATTTCCATAAATAAAGTTGAGGCTTCCTAGAACATTCTCCTCAGTATTGTGGATATTTTATATATTATCTTCATGATGGAATGGAATATTGTTTTCAATTATTGAATTAATTATAATAATAAGAAATTATCTTTCACCACCACAGATGGAAGGGTCTATTTTGTTCCAAGGGTAGTGGGGTACTTTTTTGGAATCAAGAAATTCCTTCTCTATAAAAACTTGTCTACCTTTAATTTCATACATATTCTATTTTTCTTGATTTTAGTATATATATTTTTTCGGATTTTATATCCTCTAATGGTTGAGTAAATCATTGATATGTTTCTAGATGTCCTTTTTGGCTTACCCTCAAAATGAGAAGTCGTTTTTTCTGATGATTTATCATGAAGAAGCATCTGATTTCTTTTTCCTCACCATTCAGGTATCAAGATGAATTAAATAAATTATATATTTATAATGATGATTTATATTTCATGGATTTATCTTCCTAAGTATATCACCATGGGTTTCCCTTGTGTTTTCTCTAGAATACTGATGGGTCACTCTAGTTATGTGCGAATTATCATAATATAAACTGGGTTATTCTCAAGAACAAACAACCCTTTCTTAAATTAGAGGAATTATTTAATTTTTTATAAGGATAAATTTATTTATATGAAAATTTTAATTATTTATATTACAACCAACCCTAGGTGAAGTAATTTGATACCCAAAAACTACATTTCAATGATGGTACATGAATTATGAGTGTCTCGTGATTCCATTTGGCCTAACCATTAATATGGTAATTTTTAAAACTATGATGGAACATGTATCTCATCAACACATAGGCTCCATTACTAGGGTGTTTGTAGATGATATCTTGGTATATTTTATGTCTAAAGTGAAGCATCCTCAGCATCTAAGGGTTGTTCTTTTAATCCTTTGTATGCATCGACATTATGATAAATTTATGAAATATAGATTTTGGATCTGAGAAGTTAGATTTTATCATCATGTACTATTTGAAAATGGAAGTGTGGATTATACTAAAAAGGTTATAGACATTATTTCATAAAATGAATCAGTAAATGTCTTTTATATTCCTAGAAATATAGATTTAGTATGTTATTATTGATGTTTTATTTGAGATTATTAAATATTTAATCCCATATTACAATACAAACTTGAAAGGGAGTAAAGTTTCTAGTGAGATAAAATTTTCATGATACTTATGAGTAATTGAAGTTGGGTCTACATCATCCCATATAATTATTTTACTAGAACTATTTTAGGTAAATTTAATTTTATTTAATGCTTTTATAATGGTCATGGGTTGCATCCTAATATAGAAATATCAAGTTTTCTTCTTATATCTCTTGAAATATTCTTAATCATGAGATGTACTATGAAAATCGTGGAATAAAGACATAAATATTAATGCACATGATAAAATATTAGAGAAACACTTTTTGGGGAGAAAATAATTTTTTTCTCACTATATAAGCCTAAGAAATATATTTTCTCTATAGGATCGTAATTGCATGTAGAGGTAGAGAGTGGATAACCTATAAAACATTCATTTTTATTTTGACTAAAATCCAAATAAATTAAAAATTATTGATAATTCTATTAACATAATGTTTCTATCCCAAAATCTAGTGAATTATAAAAAAGAGATGAACCCCGTGAGTCTCATAGATTAGATAAATTTCATGGTGATAAGGGGTTGAGGATATCATGTTTTATGAAAATTTACTATTAAATCATTTTCTTATTGAGTTCATCCATAAATATTTTTGTGGGGGATGAAAAATTATGTTCCATAATATTGAAATTATTTAGTGGGGAGACCATCCCTAAGTGGTCTCTGATATTATAATCAATCCTTACATTTAGATAGAGTTGTGTATTTTCTCCTTGTATGGGGAAGGTAGTCATAAATGACTATAATCAATCATATTTTGTAATTAACTTCAAAACCACCATGGTGTACGAAAATATGATACATAATTAGTTGTGTCTTGGTAAGAGGTGGGATATAGTTGATTTTCAATCTCGATTCTTCATAATATAATAGTTAAAATCTTAGAATCAAAGGCCTTAATGGTCAATTTAGGCTCTTATCATCCATACATGGATGTGAGATGAGGTGTTCATGGATTTAAATATTGGAATACCTCAATATTCCTAGGTATATACATTCATTTTGGTTGTTATTGATTGGTTGATGAAGACTACATATTTTATATCTTCTTGAGAAATAACTATGATGGGTTTCCTCTGGATTCTCTAGTTATTGAATATTGTGATGTTTTATGGTATCCCCTGTGAAATGGAATCTAATTGGGATCCAAGGTTCATTTTATAATTTTGGATAGTCATCCAAGAGGTGATGGGATCTGATGTTATATCGATAATTTCCTAAAGTCCTTATACAAAGGACTAAACTATGTGAGAAAATTAGACTCTTCATGATATACTTAGATCATGGGTTCAAGATTCTATATCTTCATTGGATTCCAATCATTCACTAGTTAAATTATCCATTAATAATATATATAGTAACATAACTGAATGGATCCTTTTTAATATATATATGGTTAACCATGCCACCCTCCTTTATTTTGGGATGATGTTGGTGAGGCCTATATTGTTTGTCTTAGACATCTTCATGAGATGAATGAGAGGATTAAGGTCATATAATAGTGAATGGATACAACTAAATATAATTATAAATGATACAATAACATAACTATTTTCACATGGAGTTTTTTTAGTTTCCATGTGTTTCTATGGGTTCCACCGCAATCATTCCATCGATAATTGGGAAGGCACAAGATTCTTATTAGAGTTTCATATATCATTTTTAGAAAATAGCATGATATGGAATCATCTCTTATAAATTTTAATATCTATATCTATATGAAATTCATGATATCTTATATGTTTCCAAATTAATGAACTAACATCTTTAACTATGTGATGTATTTAATTGGGTTGATCTTAATGTGGACAATTATTTCTCTATGACTAATCATATAGTCTAAATAATCAACTCCAAGATTAAGGTGATCCTTGTTAAATCAATCTTGTTGGTTTGAATCTTTTTAAAATATGGGAGAGGCTCCTAGTAATCATGGGAGTGGGAATCTCTATTTAAGAATCAATGAAATCAACTATTTGAGGATCATGATTTGGTTTGTCTTCTAGAGGAAGAAAGTATTATATTTCGGATAACATTCATGATCACCATTTTATTTTTAAGAATATATTCTCAATTTCATTTTTTAGTATTTTGTATCACTTCTAGGATATATCAATTGAAAAATTAAAAAAAAAGGTAAACTATATATTTCTCATGGATGGAATGTGGTTATGGAAAATCAAGTGATATCCTTGTATAATGTCTATAGTGTATAACAGATGAATTTTTATTATTTGAGAATAGTTTGAAAAACCATGCTATAAATATGTGAAGTATTCCCAAAACTATAAAATATTGAAATACTAGACAACCCATATATGAAAATAAAATATTAACCACTTTATTTCCCCCCTTCACTCAACCCCAAGTCCCTCATATACCATAAGATGCATATAGCCATTTATCTAGGGATCAATTATTTTTTGGATTATCCTAGAATTGTTAAGGAAGACTCAATGTTTGTGATTCCTCTTTTTTTTATTACATCAAATCAAAATCTTCTCAAACTTTTCACTCAACCACATTTCCATGGATCCCTAGGGGTCCTCTTGGCCTAATTTTATGGTTAGGTCTCACTACTATTACATAAGTTTATTATCCTCCCTTATAATGTAGTTTCTCTCTATTATAAGGTGGCTTTCATTAAAGGTCTATGTTTTTATACTCTACATTGTTGAACTGTTTAATGGATTCATGTTATATTAAATTAGAATATAAAAAAATTATAATTATTTTAAGAATTTCTTATTATTTTATTTTATTATTAACTTCATTCAAAATTAATCCTTTAATGTTGGTTAAGTATAAAAATCACATTTTCATTGAAAAATGGAACTACTTTTGAATTTAATGATAAGAGCAATGTATTTAATGTTGAATTTTATATAGACTAAAACATATGGGAAATACTGAGTACATTGGTTGATTTACATATATCATATAAGTTCCTTTCCACTAGTTACCTTTTCTCCCTAACCAGTGATATAGTTAGTTCACAAAAACTGGCCTTGTGATGTAGAAATTCCACTTTCCTAGTCAAATATATATATTTATATTATATAAATTGAGGGTCCCCTCTATTAGTTATATAGATGTTATTAGAGAATATTCAAAAAAAAATTATGGTGTTACTCCCATGTGGAATATTTTTAATTTATAACCAAATGGTATACTATTATTTTATTTAGTTCTCCATAGCCCTACTTTAATTTTGTTAGTTTTTCATTATCAAATTAAAATATTTCATTTTATAATTATTTTAAAAAAATAATGATTTAATATTTCTATTAATTATGGAATATTGAAAAATATGTTGGATCCTACTAGGATCAAAATAATCACACCCAATATATACCCATTGGGTGTATGAAAATGTGGTTTATATGTATTTCAGATCTATTCGAAATGCCCAACAGTTCTTTATCCTACGATATGTGGACCTTCATTCCAAAGGCAGGAATTCGCTGGATGATTTTCCTAGTGATGCTTAAGAACTCACATTGGTCAAAAGGATGGGAAGTCAGGCTCATCGCACCCTTTTGGGGGGAATTATTTCCTATTCTGGGACTCTCTTATAGATTTAATAAATGTTCATATGTTCGAAAATCATTGGTTTATACCCAAGAATAGTATCCATGGATTACTCCTTGTTGGAAATGGTCAACTGAAAGAAGGGATTCAGAATCATTTTGGCCTGAGGTTTTCCATCCCTCATTAGATTAATGACTCTAAGGAGTTTAGAATCATTGCAACGACACTGTTTTGAAGCCTCATAACTGAGCACCCTAGAGTTTATTGTTATCCAGGGGGATAGATAACAACTTGATCATTTGGGTCAAAACAGTGATACGAGCTTCCTACATATCCTCAAGAGAAGAATCAGAATCCACATAGTTTAGTAGTGCAGTTTAATGTCATGCGGGACGGGGGTGAACCGAAGTGAATGAGGTCAGAATGACCGGATGGTGGGATTAAACCTCATGGAGGCTTCATACATACCATGCCTTGACATGGATCAAAGTCCTCATAGTTTTCAGGAGGTGGGGGTCAGGGTCGGTGCTTACTCTAAGACCACATGAGTCATGCTCGGTGTGAGAAACAAGAGGAAGCAGAGACCAGACTATCACATCACGAAAGGTGCGTCCGTTGGAAGCAAGGTGGGGCTTACGCATGGAGTGGCCCAAAGAAATAAAGATTTTTACTTACTATGGGATAGAGGCCCGATGGTGAAAAAGCCCAAAGGGAGTGGTAAAGGGTTCCCCTATGTCCATCTCCCCTCTTGGTTCTTGGCACCGGGGAAGTACGGAGGTGCATGGGTGCTACCTCCTACAAGAAAGGCTAGGGGCTTACACAAAAAAGGATTCCCTATCACTCTCAAAAGAGGGTAGAATTACTCACTGCTGGTATCAGAAGGTAAAAAAAATGGGGTCCCCCACTCTTGGAAAGTGGAGAGGCAGAAAGGGGACTCTCAGTCTCAGACTTTTCACTACCATGGGTATGTCAACCCAGGAGTGTTTTGGGAACCTACCCAAGGGCCTGAGCAACCCCTTTTCTCTCATCTACAGTGGTTATGTGAACTCAAAATGGTGCACTAATATTCCTGAAGGATGCACCATATGGATCTGGTGACTTCGGTAGGGGCCTTGGCTCGAGGGCGATGAATAGGCCAATGAGGGGGTTGCGAAGGATCAGGCCAGATTGGAAGGATTTTATATGACTCGGGGAATGGGAACACCGAAGGAGTTTGTAAGCCACATAGGTGTATGAGGAGTGGAACCCTTCGTGTAGGGGGGTGCTACACAGCTAGAGAGGTTGTCTGTGTACCAGGGTGGTGCACGAACTGACAGTAATCCCACGTACCAGGGTGGTACGCGGCTTCAGGTTGACCCCGCGTACCAGGTTGGTATGTGGAGGAGTCCGCGTGAGCAGCGGCAGCCAGGGGTGACGTTGGTCGGGGGTTCGTCGGTCAGGGCTTCTCCTACGTAGGAGGGTGATACAAGGTGCATCAGATCAAAAAGGGGGCATATACTCCCTGGTCTGTGAGGAATACATCCACGGAGGGGCTATAGCTCGCGGTCTTCGTTTTATTTTTATTTTATTTTTGCGGTTCACCAATTTGTTATGCATTTTCTGGTTCCTTATTAATTCATTCCCAGTTTCATACCTATTCTGGTTTACCAATTTGAACTTTAGTGTTTTCGAAATCCTAAGCTCCTTCCTTTGAAATCCTTCCACCCAAATTTGATCAATCCCTCTCTTCTCCCCCTCGATCTCCTTTTATAGAGTGGGGAACGAGATGTATCTGTGGTCATGCGGTACCTTTTGCGGAGGCTCATGACCGGAAACCTAGTTTACGGATGACATGGTCAATGTGTAACTCGTGGGGGGCATTGAATGCACCTCATCCACGAACCAAGTCGGTGCTTCGCGGCTGCGCAAGGGTCCGCCTCTGTTCTGCAAACGACAGCACACGCAGTGTGGGCCGGTCGGCGCGCTTCGTGGCTAGGGCAGTTTGTGACGGTGGATCGGCCTGGCGGCCATCTTGTTTCACGCCTGCAGAGGGTTCCCGCCTCTTTTCCGCGAACGATGCTGGTCCACGGAGGGGGGTGGCTCGTTGAATCGGCCGCGTACCATCAATGTTGGACTAGTACGTAGACCGATGGGTCCTTTGACAATCTTGACTATTGGTCACATTTTTTCCAATTCCTTAAGAAAAATTGGGTAGAATCCTTTCTCATGTATAGGGGGATTCCCATTATCCTTTGCGATTTTTTTAAGACCGAACAAATTCCCTCCATCGGAATGGGGTCAGATCGGAACGAAGAGGAGACTATTCCGTTGTAGAGTGGCCCTGAAAATCGATGAGTGATAGGACAATGCTCTAAATAATTCCTGAGCCAAGGGACTCAGTGAGCACATTTGGACTTTTACTAGGGTTTTTTAGAAAAATCCAACAAACTTTTTGTCTTTTCCATTAATACCCTAATTTTTCTTGGTCCCATTTGGTGTGGAACCAACATGTATGGCCTAGTTTTTGCTTAGGTCTCCCTTTTTGGCTTTTCGGCCTAACGGGATTTGCGCCTTTTTCTGTGAGCGTCTTAAAGTCCCACCAACAAGACTATCATTACTGATGCATTAGGTCAAACAGATTTGACCAAATATGGTGGGGCAAGGTCCATGAAAATTTTTGGTAGATTAAAAGACGCCCAAATACTTTTCAGACACACGTGGGGGAAACATGTTTATATTTGAACAATATGCAGGGCATGTCACAAGGCATGGGACCTATATCGGCGTGCATAGGTAGGAAAAGCATTTCCTAAGGAAGACTTGCCTTTGTTAGACAGGTCAGTGGTGATCAATATGTAGAGCCACTAAGGGCATGGTATGAATTGTCGTGCAAAGGTGTCCTTAAGTTAATGATTTTCCATTTCTGATGGCCTAAAGACTTTATGGATGTCTGGCTTATAGAAACCACCACGGGTGGCTTGGAGAATATGAAAACCACCAAGGGTGGCTCGGAAAGGGTGTGTGACATCTGAAAGGGTATTAGAACATCTGTATTA
The DNA here is from genome assembly GCA_963277665.1 of Viscum album. Taxonomy (NCBI): domain Eukaryota; kingdom Viridiplantae; phylum Streptophyta; class Magnoliopsida; order Santalales; family Viscaceae; genus Viscum; species Viscum album. The sequence goes on from OY728136.1 coordinate 769,994,310, forward strand.
ATTAGGAGTGTGGATGTAGGGTCCCTGTCCTGTGCATTTAGTTAGTGTAGAGGACGGTTGGAGCATGTCGTGGTTTAAATTCTTGTAGCTGAGACTTTATTTAAAACAGAACGGATTCTCCTGATTCTCGGTAATCTTGTCGGATGCATTCCATCGTATTTAGGCAGGGTTGTGAAAGAGTTTGGTAAACTGTAGCCCAGAGGGTTTCCGAATCCCGGGGTGGATATGGGGGCTCAGAGGCCAAGAGACGTATCGAGAGAAGCATTGACTAATGAAATCTTGCCTTTGGTAGATGGGCCAGGGGTGATCAATTTGCACAGCCGTTGAGGGCATGGTATGCATAATCATGCAAAGGTGTCCTTAGGTCAATGATCGTATTCTCCAGATAGTCGTGCATCATTAGGGAAGTTGAGGTTCAGGACCACCAAGAGTGGCTTACAAGGGTTCGGCTCCTTTAGGGAACATAGTGTGATTTATGAGGTGATGGTTCCTAGATACGAGAGAAACATCTGGCCTAAATTTCCCAGGAATAGTTGAAGTCATCCCTTTCCATTCTAGTGTGTGACGGTGGTTTGTGTACGTCTAGCCCATGTATTGAGGGACAGAGGAAAGACTCCCTTCCTAACTGAACCCATGATGGGTTCGACCATGCATTTTAACGTCATGCGGAAAGGACAAAGGGATTTTTAAAATCTGTGAAGTTTAATGTCATGCGATGAGGACTGGGAGCACTTTTGAAGATGTTGTGGAGTTTAACATCATGCAGCAAGGATAGAGATGTTGTTCAGTTTAACGTCGTGCAGTGAGGACATGGGGGCATTTTTAAACCTGTGAAAATGATTATAGTTGGAGGCATTTACATGGATGTTTAATGCTAATATCTTTTCCGTTCATGCCAAGCGGCCAAGATATGTTCTGTGCAGTTTTAATCATCATGCAGTAAATATGTAGTTGCAAAGGCCACTCTTGATTAGAATGTAACTGGGCTCGAATATCCCAGCATGCCCAAGACATGGAGAGGGGTTGATGGTGTAAATCATGGCTCCGGGGCTACTTGAATAAGGAGAGATGACAGGGGGGCTCTGAGGACGGTAAGAGTATGAAGCTAGGAAGAGTACCGCCCAAGGAAATATTACCTTTGGTAGATGGGTCAGGGGATATCAATATGAAGAACCGCTGAGGGAATGGTATGCATAGTCATGTAAAGGTGTCCACAGGTCGATAAATTTCCACATCCGATGGCCATGAATGATTATGAGGATCTGTGATTGACCGGGCCATGAAGTCTATCATTTGGTAAGGAAATATCTGAACATGTCAGGGATTTTCATCCCTGGTTGCTGTTAAAAATCAAAGAGTTCACCGAATCAATTTATATTGCGCTTGGGGTGAACCTTTACACCATGCAGGTATTGTCGTGCGGTAAGGACGAAGTACTCTTAGTTTAACGGTCGTAGAGTTCGGACCATTGGGTGACTATTTCTTACAATTACCTGGAAGGCAACTAAGTTAGGAGGATCTGGTATACTTTGAACAAGTGTGAGGTAATGAGGGTGTAAACTGTAAATCTGGGGTTTCCTAGATCTGGAGGTATGGTATGGGTGCTCTGAGGCCAGTAAGTGTACAGGGCTAGGAAGAGTACCGCCCGTGGGAATCTTCCCATTGGTAGATGGTCCAGGGGCTATCAATATGCAGAACCATTGAGGAAATGGTATGCATAGTCATGCAAAGGAGTCCACAGGTCAATAACATTCCACCTCCGATGTCCATGGATGATTTTAAAAATCTGATATTTTTCACAGTACAAAGTTCGGCATATGAGGATAATGGTGTTCAAGCATACAAGAAACATCTTCACCACAATTACTCGTCGAGTCAAAGTATCCTAGCCCGGACTTGATGTTTGTAGATGTAGATCATCATGGGAACCACGGGAGGATACATAGGCTAACCAGGTAGGGATACTCTGGTAACTTTTGGATGTGAAAGGGGAATGAACTTGTAAACCACTACTCCATCAATTTTTGATTGGGAGTTATGATATGTGGGCTCTATGTCTGGTAAGTGTACGAAGATAGGAAGAGTGTCTCCTGAGGAAATATTAAATTCGGTAGATGGGCCAGGGGCTAGCAATATGTAGAGCCACTGATGGCATGGTATGCATTGTCATGCAAAGTTGTCCATGAGTCGATAAATTTCCACTTTTGATGGCCATGAATGATTATGAGGATCCACAATTATCCCGTTCATGGATTCTGATGTATGGAGAGGATGCATCCAAATGTGCAAGAAGTATTCCCACCTCGTTTCGCCGTATATCTTGGGTGGGTCACAATAAATCCCATACAGTTTAACATCATGCGGTGAGGACGAAGTTGAACTGACATGAAAAGGGATATCTGTGCAGTTTAATGTCACGCTGTAAGGACGAGGGGTATATATACCTATGTTTTCTTTTATCGGTGGTTAGGATGGGAGGTAAGATCCCGACGTCACTATGTATCTTGCGATTGCAGGAATCAATCCTCACATAGTTCTTCTTGTGGAATACACCCCGTGTTGTTCTGGTCCGTACGGGGGGGGGGGGGGGGGGGAAGTGGTATTTTTAGCTTCGCTTGGGGTGGTTGGGCCAGGATGGGGGACACTGGCATCGCTACATATCCTACAAGGGCAAAAATCAATCCGAACATAGTTCTTTTATAATATAATACACCCCATGATAGTCTGGCCCATACACGGGGGGGAAAGGGCATTTTCAATCCTTCCTATCTGTGTAGTTTAATGTCATGCGGTAAGGACGAGGAATACACCCCATGCATGGCCGGTCCGTACAAAGGGGAAGAGGGAATTTTTAATCTTCATTTGGGGGAGTTTGTGCGAAGATGCAAAATCCTGGCATCGCTACGTATCATGTAAGGGCAAGAATCAAGCCATATGTAGTTCTTTGAAATCAGTGCAGTTTAACATCATGCGGTGAGGATGGGATACTCTTAGTTTAGGGTCATAGAGTTTGGACCATTAGGGATTGGCAGTTTAACACCCTGCAGCTCGAACAAGAGGCGCTTGGCAGTTTAACGTCCTGCAGCTTGGATGAAAGTCTCTTTGGTTATACGAAATACTTCTTCAGAAATCTCACATTCATAGGAGTGGTGGTGAACTGCTCATCCATGGAGATCAGGGCATATTCTCTGTTGGATTAGACCTTGTGTATAACATATGGTCACTACCACTTGGGCTCCAGCTTTGGAGGTTTCTTTCAGGGTATCATTGGTGTCTGGAGAACCAACACCAATTCTCCTTTCAAGAAAGACTTAAGATGAACCTTTTTATTGAAGGCTTGTGTAATCCTGTTTTGATATACTTCCAGATGGTGAAAAGTGTGGAACCGATTATCATCTATCTATTCAAGTTCCCCTAGACATTTTTTTGATTTCTCATCATTGGACAACTGATCACAAATGGAAACACAGAGCGAGGGAAATTGGAGCTCAATGGGCAGGACTACTTATGTTCTGTATACTAATGACTATGGAGTAGCCCGAGTAGCGGTGCGGATTGTGGTTCGATAGGCCCACAATGCCTGAAGGATTTTATCCGTCCATGATTTCTTGTCTTTGTCCATCATTTTCTGGAGAATTTTGGATAGGGTCTTGTTGAAAGCCTCTATCTGTTCATTGGACGACGCATGGTAGTGGGATGAGTGGTTAGCCTTGATACCATATTCTTGGTATAGTTTTTCCAATTCATCAGAGTATAAAATGGTGTCGTTATCCTTCAGTATGGTATGAGGGACGCCAAATTTTGTGATGATACTGTCTTTAACAAAGATGGCAATGTTTCTTGCCCCGACTTCCTTAAGGGGTACAACTTCTGCCCATTTGGAAAAGAAGTCAGTTTCCATGAGGATATACTTTAGTTGTCTGGCCGTGGAGGGAGGATATGGTCCCATGACGTCCATTCCCCAGATGGAAAATGTCGAGGAGTACTTGGATTGATAATGTAAATCCAGGGGTTGGTGAATGAAGTTGGCATGAATTTGGTAGGAGTGGCACTTTGCAGTAAGTTGATCTCAATCTTGTGTCACAGTGGGCCAATAGTACCCAAGACTCGGGACCTGATGGGAAATCTTAGACCCTGGCCAATGTGCTCCACATACTCTGGAATAGACTTTGTTCATTACGACAACGATTTATTATCCATCAATACATCTGAGGAGGATTCCCTTGAGGCCTCATTTGTAGAGTACCTATTGCTGACTTGTGCTTCCATATAGGAAAAAGATGATTACCCTTAACCATATTTTCTCTCGTTCAGCCATGTATGATGGAAGTTCTCCCCGTTTAAGGTAGTTTCCAATGGGGGTCATCCAGCCAGTGGCAGGATCTTATGGATCAGGGATACGACTAACTTCGTTGATTTCTTCCGTCTTAGTTCGATCAAACGGAAAGAGCATTCAACGATGAGAAATACTGATAGTTGTTTCATCCCGGTGTGGGTCAGCTAGGGCTGTGGCCGCATTAGCTAATGCATCAGCTTGGGAATTTTGAGACTGGGGAATATATGTCAATGTTTGTTCTATGGAGAATTCCACCATTAACCCTCATACATGGTTAAAAAGGGGAACTAGCTCCTCCTTTTTAATAGCTTAGTCACCATTTACCTGCCTGATGACCAGTTCCAAGTCACCTTATACCTTAAGGTGGTATGATAGTGTCTGGAGTGCGAGCTCCAGGCCTACAATGAGGTCTTGATACTCTACCTCATTGTTTTTACATCCTTCTAATTAGAGAAAAAAATATGGCAAGACTACCTTTTCTGGGGACACGAGTATGATCCCCAAACCCACCTTATTAAATTTGGGATCCTCCATCCTTTTCCCTGTTAGGATTCGGGATGCGTCGTCGAAGTACATTTCCCATGTTGGGAACTCCCATTGAACCGAGAAGATGTCTTCATCAGGTAGCTCGACGTCTGGTGCGGTGGTCCGTGTCGAGGGGTGCTCTACCAGAAAATCTACTAATGTATGGCCTTTGATAGCCTTCTGAGGCACAAACCGGATGTCAAACTATTGTAGGATGACTGCCCATTGGGATAGGCACCCGGTTAGCATCGGGAAACTAAGAATGTACTTGAGTGGGTTACTACGTGAGACCAAATTGACTTCATGATGTTGTCTATAATGTCACAATTTTTGAACTAGGAAGACCATGTCCAAACAACTCTTCTCGATGTTTGAGTATTGAGTTTCAGTGATGATCATGGTTCGAATGAGGTAATAGAGACTGTTTTCACTGCCAACGTCATTTTTTTGTGCAAGGAAGGCCCCTGACGACCGCTCTAGGGATGTCACGTATAGGATGAGAGGCCTTCCTTCAACCAGGGGCATGAGCACCGGTGGTATTAAGAGGTACTTCTTTAGGATATCAGACTCATGTTTTCAATCATCCATCCATTGGTACGTAACCCCCTTTTTCATTAACCTGGTAAAGGGAAAACGTATACCTTCCAAGTTGGATTTGAACCGCTTGATGTAGGCCAGGTGCCCTTGGAGTCCTCTCAACATAGTGAGATTGCAGAGAGGTGGTAAACTAAGGATATCCTTTGCCTATTCATGGACGACTTCGATGCCACGATGGCGTATGATGAAGCCAATGAATTTCCCTGAAGTAACTCCGAAGGCGCATTTCAAGGGTTTCATCTTCATGATATGTTGTCGAAGTTTTTTGAATATGGTTTCAAGGTCTGATAGGTGATCTGAGTGCTATCTTGATTTGACCACCAATTCATCCATGTATCATTTGAAAAATCTCCCCAGGAATGGTTTAATGATACGATGCATGGCGAGTTGATATGTGGCACCCGCATTCTTGAGACCAAAGAGCATGACCCTGTAATAGAATACTCCTTAAGGGGCCCTGAAGGCAGTGGCTTCTTCATCTTCTCGGGCCATCCTGATTTGATTATACCCAGAATAGTCGTACATGGAAAAGAGAGCCTCATACCCGGCTTTTTCTTCGATTAATAACTCAGTAATCCGGACCGGGAAATCATATTCTGGGAAATTATGATTGAGATCTCTGAAATCGATGCAGACACAGATTTGTCCATTCTTTTTATTGATGGGGACAATGATGGCTAGCCAGATGGAGTACTGGACCTCTCGAATGAAGCCTTCTTTAATAATATTGTCAACTTCAACCTCTATTTTGGCCACAGGGGTGGGGTGTGTCCTTTTGGCAGCTTGTTTATAGCCTTGGTGGTATTCTGGTAAACCTAAGTGGTGCGTTGCCACTTCGGGATCAAGCCCCTACATTTCTGTGTAATTCCAGGAAACAAAAATCCCGATGTTTCTTTATGAAATAGGTATATACCTCATGCTCATCAAGAGACATAGATGTACTAATGAGAGTGGGCCTTGGGTCTTCCTCGGTACCCAGGTTTATTTCCCTGAGATCGTGCACAGTGGTGGAGATACCTTCATCAAATGCAGGAGGTTCATCCTTGAGATCTTCCTCCTCCTCTTCCCCTACATTCTCATCTTCTTGATCTGACAGGGGGAGAGTTCCTAGCCAGAGATCTTGGGGGTTTGTAGGTGAGACATCATGGGCATCCCTACTAGAGTATTCTCCCTCTAATTGAGGGTTAGTGGACGTTTCTGCATTGTCATGCTCGGCCGTTAAGGCTGAAATCATTAGGATAGTTGAGTGTGTGTCTAGACCTAAACCACTGCTCTCAACATGGTTGATGGGAAGTACATAGTCTCTATTGAGCTTCTTGAGGAGTTCATTAGAGAGCATTTCCAGGAAATTTGGGGCGGGGATCCAGTCAACACCATCAACCAAAATCTTCTTCTTCTTTTTCTCATAAAACCCGGCGTCAATGTAGTGTGACTCAGAGATCTTGAATGGGGCCTTATCAGCATGAAATTTTCCACTTTTTCCATTGATGCAATACTTGATACACTGGTTGTAGGATGAAGGAATGGACATGTGTTTATTGATCCATGAACTCCCCAGCAGGATGTTGAATGCTGTGTTCTGCCAGACCACCAGGAATTCTGAGTAGGCCACAAGGTCTCCAAAATGGGTTTTGAGCTTGTTTTGTCCCATTGGCTTCTATTCACTCTTTTTTTGTAACCCAAAAAAGTTGTGGCTGAGGGTATTATATCATCCTAACTGTATCTCAACATAGGAAGTGTTCGTAGGGGAAGGAGTTTAACTCAAGAGTCATTTTCAATAAAGACCTTTCAGATCTCAACATCAATCAATGTACCATACACATACAGTGGTTTGATATGTCCTTGCATGATGGCATCTTCATCCTGATCGGTGAAGTAAATCATCACACTGTACTCAGCCAGGCCAGTCTTCATCTGGTAAATCACCTTAGCTTGAAACTCCTGGGTTCTGAGCAAGGCTTCTACAAGCACTTCCCTAAGATCTGCTGACAAACTCAGGGCATCCAGGATTGACAGTTGGGCTAGTACTGATGCTATATGCTTAAGGATATCGTACTTCTGTTCGAGTGGCCAACGCTTCTCCATTGGTGGGATAGTTTTAGCAGGCACTTTAGGAGTTGGAGTATGTGACGAGGAGGGACTGGTCGCGAGGTCGGAGGTCGACGGTGTTCCCATGTTCTGGGATCTCGGCCCATCTGGTCTATTTTTGTGCACTACGTGACTAGACACTTGTTCCTCCTCTGATAGGTACTGCAGAATGACAGGGCCCTAGTGGCTTCTTATGGAGGCGAAGAGATATTATTTCTCCTGCTGAGTCCGTTGAAGTGATCTCCCATGGGTTTCCATGATATTAATGGTTTGGCCCGGGGTAAAACCATAGGGTTGGTTCCGGCCACGACTGCAGCACCCCTAGTATCCCCTAATTCTACAATTCCCCCTACTAGATCCTCGTGTTGGGAACTCAGGTTCATAACTATACCATTCATCAGGGAACAACTCCATTAGATGGACAATGTTGATGGAACCAAAGATTAGTTCCTTGTCCTGTGACAGATCTTCCTAGTTGGTTGTCTTTGATGGGGCTGTTTGGCGGGTATGTGCCCGTGGTGCCAAGTTTTGGGGCATAAAATATGACAATGTATGGGCTAACTTGGGCCTCTTTGCAGACTACTTTCATTTCTCTTGTCTCCTCCCTTTTCGATTATGCTTGGATGACCAGCTCATGGAGGGTCATGAGGCCGATATTGTCAGTTGTGCGACGTTAGGGGATATTGGTGGCAACACTGACTACTGTATCTGAGCTCGGTGTATTCCTTCATCTCGATTGATAGTATTCTGAGTCATACAACCATCAAATTTCTGCACCTTCTTACTAGTGACTTCCTTCCACCCCTCCCCTTTGTTGGATTCGGTGGTAGAAATGCATGTCACATGTGCTGAGGGTGGTCCCAGCTCGACCTTCCTGGAGTCTACCATCTTTTGCAGGAGTTCTTTGAAGAAGAAGAATTCTCGAATATTATTCCCCAACATTTGATGGTCGGGACAGTAATCTGGAATGTCGTTTCGGCCAACTTCTTTAGGCTTCCTTGGATCCGAGAGGTCGAAAAAATTTAAATTCATGGTGGCGATAAAGTATCCACGGACTTGGTCCTCTTGGAATGAGTATGCTTTGTGTTTTCGTCCCTAGAACTGGTTCCGCTTCGATCCTCTCTGATCATCCCACTTGGGCAGAGGCGGCCACTGATACATAGGGGGAACTTGACGATTTGGTGGAGGCCTAAGCGGTGGAGTAGGCGTATGGGATGGCTTGAGCGTGACAGAGGACACTTCAGCTCTAATTGTTCTCTTTTCAAGAGCCTATGAGACTATTCGGGACTTCATATCGGTCCGCTACAGGGAGTATTCAATTCTCTGGGCAATGGCAGAGAGATTGTGGAAACCAGTGGTGCACTCCACTAGTATGAGTGGTGTTCGCAACTCATCTTGAAGGTTATCGATGCATATGAAAAGCGTCTCATCTTGGGGAATTGGCATGTTCAGAGAGTAGGTCAGACCCTTCCTTCTGGCGATGAAATTTGAGACCCTCTCGTTCTCCACCTGTTTTCAATTCCTGAGGTCATTGACCGTTGTTTTAGGCAGCGTTGAGCTAAAGTGGAACAGGAACTGCTACCGAAGGTCCCCCCAGATTTTTATTGACTAATCTAGCAGATTCATATACCAGACGAAGGCAGATCCTTGCATGGTTCACATGAAGCATTTGAGTTTCACTCCTTCTTTTTGTTCCGTAGTTCCCATCATAGGGTGTCAATAAGACGTGTAATGCATAAAATGCTGTTCTGGATCACCTGATCCATTGAACATGTGGAATACAGGGCTCCCAAAATTGGGTGGAGGGGGTGTATTGCTCACCCAATCTGGGTAGTGCTTCCGCTCTGGCCGTATTGGAGTCCATCGACCTTCCGTTGCTTCCGATAGAGTTGTCAGAGCCTCGATGGTGTTGGCGAGACCCTATTTTACAACCTGTTGGGCCCGATCTTGGGTAGGTGTAGCCCAAGGCATTTCTTAAGGATCCGGATCAGCTGTCACCAAGGGTACATATGTCGTTTGTGGCGCCTTCAAAGGGTTTAGACACACTCACTCTGGTTTCTTCCTGAGTGGAGGGAAGTCTTGGTATTCATTCAGATCCATATTCAGGTAGTTGGATGGGTCGGGCACCTCATTGGGCGGGAGCCCTGACCGCGCTTCATTTGCTAGGGAAAACCTTGGTTTTTGAGGGTCACTTACTGGGAGTGAAAGGTGTGTCTATTCTTGGGAAGTGCTTTAAATAAGATGGTTCCTTTGGAGTAGCTCGACGTTAAGCCACCCCAATTCTTTCATTTCCTCTTCCTGCCGAGCAAATCTCTCTTCGAGCGTAAGTGGATCGTTTTTATAGAGAGAAGGGGACAGGTTAAGGGTAACCAGTCCTTTGTTATTATCCTTGTTGGGATCTCTTAGGGTAAGCAGAGGATGGTTAGCGGGATGTGTGACCATATTTAAGGCGGCCCTCTGGTTCCGCGTGTGCACACCTAGTGGTTCGTTGTGAGTCACAGCCTAACTGGAACCATCGTCTCCCGATCTATCTAGATTTGCATCATCTTTGCTATCACCCATGGGGTTAACCTCTATGGCATTGATAGATGTATATCATGGGGTGGAGGAGATTTCATCATTCAAATAAGAAGAGGATCTCCTGTGCCTTCTACTGGTCCTCCCTTTCCTATCCTAGGATTGTTTTCGGGCTCCTTGATGGAGCGTGATGCAAAGAGTTCTTTGATAAAACCTTATGGTACGCCTCCCTATTTAAGGGGATGATGATTCAAAGGAGGATATAGGGAAGTGAATTCCTTTTTTGACAGTCCTCCCTATATGAGAAAATACCGATTCTCGTAGGGGAGGTTGTTGTTGAGGTAATAATAATGCCCCCAGCCTTGAGGGTTGGGGTTGGCTCCATTACCTAGACACTGAGTCTCTTCCCATTTTTATTGGTCTTATGGGGGCATTTGTTATTAAAAATGCCCCCATCCCTATAGGCTGAGGTTGATGCTAGATTGCAGCATTGGTTTCTGCTATCGCTACGTGCCTGATCTTGCGTGCTCCTATTTGGGGGTGAACTGGATCTGATGTCGAGTTCACCTGCGAATCAATCCCCTCCTGGGCGGTAGGCAAAAACCGCTGATTGGCCTCTCTCAGGCGAGAGTCCTATTGTATGATTTTGGTGGCCTGATTCAGGAGCTCTTGAATAGATTGTTCCCATCGGGCTTGACGCTTCTGGGACTTAATCGAGGCCTGTCTCGGTTGTGTGTGTCGCCTTTCCTGAACAGGGACCCCACTCAATTGCTGCCTTGATGTGATGACGTTGCAAGACATTATGTCGAACGGGTTCTTCTGGGTGGGGAGAAGAGTGAAATGCATAGCTCCATGTTCTCCCCAGCCTCTAATATGGACTCCCTTCGGAGCGTTTCCAATGAGGTGGCGCAGCTGGTGAAGTTCACGGAGGCGTGCTATCTCAATGTTTCCATTACGCCTGTCGGGTCATTGTTTCCACGCCGAAGGAAGAGCTTCCAGATCAATGTGACGCAAGAGGTATCCTATTTTCTGGACATGGTCTACATACCCATCATAGGGCAGGATTCTTGACTTTAGTTGGTGGAGGGTTTTCCATATATTAGAGCGAATGTCGTGCACACATTCTTCTGAAAACGTTCTGGGTATGTCGAATTGAGAGGTGGTCATGGGCCAAAACATAAATGTTACATCATCTCTGGCCAGTTGATTCCCCAGGTGCAACTTGTCATCATAATCCTCCACTTGTGATTCCTCTACCTGGTTGTCCCAACTGAAGTGCTCACCAATAGTGTGGTCAGAGGCAGTGGGGCCGATAGGTATTGAATCATCATGTGGGTGATTCTGAGGTGGTTAAGAAGATGAACATGGCCCCAGACCATCTCTTGATTGAATAAGGGTGTCGTTGGTGACTAACTGAAAATATGACATGTTTGATCCCATCCTTTTGAGTGCCTCATCATATGAGGGATTTTCTGTGCTTGATTCGGTAGGGGGAGGACCTTCCTGTCGATATGATATGTCAATGCGGGGAAGACCTTCGCAATGGCGGCCGCAATAGTGAGGACTACCATTACAGCTGCCACAGGGAGAGAACCTGTGGAGTACACCCTAGGGAGAGCCTTCAGAATGTACCACAATGAGGGTAGGGCCTTCTCATTGATCGACATCTAGGTGGGGAGGGCCTCCTCTATCTGTGTTGTAGTGGCAAGGGATACCATTACTACTTTACACCTCACTGCATAGACGAATTTTGCAGTGAATACCCTAGGGAGGACCTCCAAGGAATATCATAGCGAGGGGAGGATCTTCTGGCTGCGTAGTGTTGTTATAGGGAGGGACTTCGTGACAACTGCCATCATGGTGAGGATGACCATCATGGTTTGACGTTCGATGTGTATCCTGGGAAGGACCATCATGACACACTATGACAAGGGGAGTACCTTCTTGTTGTTTGGGGTCATTGTGGGGAGGACCTTCGCAATGGCGGTTGTGGTGGCGAGGACTATAATCATAGCTACCGCAATGGCTAGGACTACCATCGCAGCTGCCACAAGGAGAATATCTACGGCGTATACCTTGGGGAGGTCCTTTAGAATGTACCACAATGAGGGGAGGGCCTTCTCATTTCTTGACATCTCTACAAGGAGGACCTCCGTTATTAGGGTGGTGTGGACTAACATCGTGATCTAATGCCCGACTGCGTGGAGTGTCATTGCAACATAACCCCTGGGGTGGACCTTCAGGGAAAGCCACGACAAGGGTATGACCTTCTTGTCATGATGAGACGTCACTTCGGGGAGGGCCTCTGTAGTTGCGACTAAAATAGTGTCACGACCCGTCCTCGGGGCCCATTCCCTGACTACCCCAAGCCCGCCTTCCATAGGCTAGGGGCAGGCGACTAGCACCAAAGCTGAAAATCCCGATAACTGGGAAGGCATTGCCTTTATAAAAGTAAACAAACACCACAGATTACAAGTGGAATTAAAACACTAAGTACAAAAGAAAGTGCTGAAAAGTAAATGTGCTAGAATACAAACCCAACTGAAAAGTACAACTATGACTGAACGAAAGTACAACAAAAAAGACAAATAGCTCGAAGATAGAAGCAGCTCATGGGTCATCCACCTCGGTTCCTACCTCAAGGGTAGGTATAGATAACCTCCTCAATGCTCTCGCCCGCCATCCTCCTCTGAGTACCATATCGTCATGAAGTCCACCTCCGGGTACCGTCTCGTCGTGAGGTCCACCTCCGGGTACTGTCTCACCGTGAGGTCCACCTCTGGGTACAGTCCTATCCTCATACACTCGGTCTCTATCAGCGTTTTCTGTCGTCTTCATCCAACACAATGAGGTTCGGGAATAGCCCGTGCACGGGTGAGTATAACGATACTCAGTAGGGACCTCGAGTCCCTCATGGTCTCACTAAATCCAATAAGGATAACCACAAAGAAGGATCTAACAGATAACCCTTACTTAGGTATAAGCCCATACTTATACCTAAGTTATCAAGTATCCCATCTCAATCATGAGGTATCACACATATATGAAATCAATAGATAACCACAACTTAGGTATATTCCCATACATATACCTTTGTTATCAAGTAACCCATCTCAATCATGAGGAATACACAAAGGTCATTGAATCAGCTCAAACCAGGATTTGTATTAAAGAAACCACAACTGCTAAAGAACTCCTCCTCTGTCGATTACAGTGGCCATGTCACGACTCTAAGGTGCTACTCACTAGCCTTAGACTATTGAGATACTCCTCTTATCGAGTACCGCGGGTCTGCCACCCAAACGCACTAGTGCTCCCCGTCATGCGTCTGCCACCCCAACATAGTAATGCTCCCCCTAATAGCTTACAAAGGTACTCCTTCTGTTGAGTACCGCGGGTCTGCCACCCAAACACAGTAGTGCTCCCCGCCGTGGGTCTACCACCCAAACACAGTAGTGCTCCCCACTGGGCTATACAAGTCACTCAGACTTGAATCGAACAAGCAGTCATCAGGTCTCAGCCAGCTACAAGGTTTCCGTACTCCGTACACTCATCTCCAGAATGATCCATTCCATGAGTTACAGGTCGATACTACAAGTATCACAAAGTCCCACAAAGATGTATCACAATGAACTGCCTCGTCATAGGGGTCTCAACGCAATAGACGGCGCGTCAATCGGACGCCCGGTCTATGAGTTATTATCCTTTTTGTCCCAGGGGCCCGGTTGGTTTCATGTACAAAGCAACCCGACCGTATCCCAACTATACCCCGAACTCTCATAGGGTATACTCATAGGGACCGTTTCTCAACGTGATTACCAACGCCTTTGACGGCTCGTCAAACAGACGTCCGGTCTGAGAGTTATTAGCTTTTCCGTTCTAGGGGCCTGGTTGGATTTCAGGTACAATCCAACCCGACCTTACTCCAACTGCATCCAAACCTTAGATGAAGTATACCAATAGATTTGTCTCACCAAAATTAATCCAAAAAATTCGACGATATGTCAATCGTACGTCTGGAGCTCGAGTTATAACCATTTCCGCTCTGAGGGCCCGGTTGGTTTCGTGTTCAAACACACCCAGTCATACCAAAACAAAGCCTAAAGCTTGAGTGTAATATACTAAAACGACCTTCTTGATCCAAGGATCCCTACACAAATGACGGTGCGTCGATCCGAGTTTTTTATCCCAGGATATGGGTATTTGAACGAACGTGGTCCGAAAATAGGGGGTATGGGCCAGGTCCGACCCGGCCCAATACCCATTGGGTCGGCCCGAATTGGGTCAACCTGACCCTAGTCTGGGTCCGGCCCAATTAAGCGTGGCCCGGCCCAGTGCTGGTGGCCCGGCCCGGCTCGGAAGCCGGTCGTGGCTCAGCTCAGCTCGTGGCCGAGTGGGGTGCGAAAGAGTCGCGACCCCCTTTGTTTCGGAAACGCCGGCCCCCCTAGTGGGGTTCGCCCAAGGCAGGTCACGGGGGGGGGGGGGGGGGGGGGGTTACACCCCCCCCCCCTGTTTTTCTGAAACTGCCGGCCTTGGTCTAACCACGAGACCTTCTCGGATCCCACCTCCAGATGGTGTCGGCGGCCAGCACAGCCATCTGCCCCTTTGAAGATCGTCGTGGCTCTGGTTTAACCTGCGCGGTGTGACAGCGCCGTGCCCCACCACCGTGGCCCGCCCTAGCCATGGCCCGCCCCGGCCGCGGCACCCTTGAACCTCCGGCACGGCGCGACGGCGCCGCGCCCCTCCGTCGCGGCCCGCTCCTAGCTGCGGCCTCCTTCGGCCTCCCTGGCGTGGCGCGACGGCGCCGCGCACCACCGTCGTGACCCCCTCCAGCCGCGGTCCTCTTCGTTCCCGCACAATGCAACGACACCGCGCCGCCTTCGCCGCAATGATCAATGAAGATCAACAAGAAAAGGGTAGGAGGATCAGCCGTGTTTGTGCGGTCTGATCTCCTCCTTGTATGATGATAACAAGCGGCCAAATTTTAAACAACAAAGGTCGATGATAAAACATGAACAAAAGAATTAACCCCTACCTCAAGGTTTACAGGTCATTGATGTTGAAAGGTGTCATCGGTATTCACGAATTCCTCGTGGCGGTGTCACCTCCCTTGATGGAGAACCGGGGTGCGTTCTTTGTCGGCGAGGATGGTCGCTCTTCGTCGGAGGAAGAAGTTCTTCAAAACTCTAGAGCTCTGTCTCCAAAAGATTTTTCCCAGCACAAGTGCCAACCCAATTAAAATAAGCTTCCAACTTATTTTAATTGAACTTTTCAAGCCATTCCAATTTTTGAAATCAAATCCCCTTAAATAATTAAATGTTGAGTTGTTTAATTAATTAAGAGGTAGGTTGGCAAATTAATAAGGAAGTGGAAGAGATACATAATTAAAGGTGGGAGTTTATGAGAGTTAATGTGAGTTATGTGAATGTGAATGGTTGGGGCTCGTGTGGTCCCCACCTGACATTTATCCTCACATTTATCCTCACATGGGTTGTTAGGTGCCACCCCAACTTCCCCATGTATGATAAAACCACCTTAGAATTAAAAATAAAATTGTTTCACAATTTTATTCATTCCTCATTTAATCCATAATTTTTAACTTCTCCACCTGCACAAACATAATTGTGGTAAAGGCCCCCTTAATTAATTACCAGTGTTGTGAGTTCATTGGTTCCCTTAGATTTTAATTCCGAGCGCTGGTTCAAATGATAGCAAAACCTGCTCGTTCGTTCACAGAACGTACCTGAGCTAAGCTTCAGAAATTGATTTCAGGAACACTGGGCATCGGAATTAGGTTCCAACAGAAAATGTGCACACATAAAATTCCAAAGAAATTAAGAAAAAAAATTCCCTTGAAATTTTCGGGTCTTTACAGATTGTGAGGACTACTATCATAATTTGTGGTCCCATTGTACAAAGATTGTTTGCAGTGTATACCCCGGGGAGGGCCTTCAGGGTGGACCGCAGCAAGTGGAGGGCCTTCTTGCTGATCGATCTTCTAGCCACGCAGAGGGATATCGTGACTCGCATAAAAAGTTAATCTCTTGTGATCGATTATTATATGCCCGTGGGGGAGGCCCCCGCGGGTGCTCTGGGGAGGACCTTCAGAGCTGTTGGTAGAGACATTGTGGGGAGGACCTTCGCAAATACTACTGCCCCTCCCATAAATTTGTAATTGGTGGGTAGGTTTCTAAGCCTTAGATATGTGCTTAATGGCATTGGTAACCCCAACTTCTAGCAGATTAGAGTATGAACCCTCTTTTTATTTTTCGGCTAACTTCGGTGCGTTCGGGGCGCTTTCTTGTGGGCAGCGGAGACCGTCTACTGTAGATAACGACCTTCACCTTGGGTCCCTTTCTAATTGGGTCCCGTGATGCTGTCAAGATATGCCGATGAACATCTTGAATTTTATCAGGGATATATGCCTGCTCTGAAGCATCCACTGTGATGGACGGGTGTCCCCCAGTTGGAACGAGTGAAGATGCTCAATCTGGTTGTCCATGTATCGCGGAATATTTCCGACGAGCCTCCTGGCCAGAAGCAGAGATGCATATATGCTCTGAGGAGGCTATCTCGTCTCTTATATGAGTCACCTCAATTGGGGAGATGGGCTCACGGGCCCGAGTCCTTATTGTTGCCACTGATGCAATTACATTCTAGGAAGTCTACAAGATATGATCTGAGATCGATACCTGCTCCTTCATGATTTCCAGGATATGAAGAGAGACATCTTTGGTTGGAATGGGTATGAAGGCCCATTCTAGTATCGGAGTAGGAATATCCTGCTCCAGTACTCTGGTGGTCAGTGGGTACTGACAATTCTCCTCTATCGAGGCAGGTGAATGAGTCTACCCCTGTGCCGGGAAATGCCGGTTTATCTCTCTGTTTCCCGCCACATCAGGATGGCGTACATTACTAGCATCCGCAGGGAGATGGCCCTACATATGTTGGTTTCCCACCTTATCAAGTCAGTGGCCTTTATTGGCAGGGGTATGTGCCTTCCTATTAATTTCCTCCACATATGGATGGCGGGATTTGTTGATAGCCACCATATCGGGATGGTTGGCATCAGGAGAACCTACTAGGAGCTGGTCCCGTAGGCACTGGGTCGCCACCACGTCTGGTTGGTGGGCTTCACGACCCTCGGTAGGGAGACATGCCTGCCGGGTAGGTGACATCATGTGTGAGTTACGGGCTTGATTAAGCTCGATGCGGTTTTGTGCCTGCTCGTATAATGCCTACATGTCTGGATGTCGGGCTTTGGAAGAGCGGACAGGTGTGTGCGACTACTCATAATACGTCTCCATGACTGGGCAGTGAAACTCCTCCTCAAGGAAAAGGGTGATGATCGGTCCCTAGTTATACATTTTCTGCCCTCATCAGGTAGTCTGAGGGGCTGGAGCCCAGGGAGCATGGGTCTGGATCCCCGGGGCGAAATCCACATCAGCGTGAGGATATTGAGTCACGGTGTAACAGTAACGACGTCTTCTAGTGGGGGCCTTAGAGCGGAACCCCCGTTCAGTGGGGATTAATTCCTCTACATTGACCTCATCCACCTCCCTATGATAAAATAGGTATGTGTTGTCTCTTTACGAGGATAGACTCTCGAAACGGTTTGAGACGACAACTGGAGCCGTCTGGATCTACTTTTGCAGACGCTGCTGGGCAAGCGACCAGCGGGTCTTGATGGATTGGAGGGCATGCATGGCCACCACCACCGTCGGGAGAGTACCGTTCATGTGGTACTCTCGGATCAATGCATCCGAGACCCAGCATTGAAGACGTTGAGTCGGTGATAGGGTCCTTCATTGGTGAGGAATTTTGGTCATTGTGTATCATGAAGCACGCACCTTTGAGTTCCTCCATGATGGCATTGGATCGAAGGGAGTTTTTAGTGGTACCTGTAAAATATTTTAACAAATAGCAACATAAAACCCATCAAAGCAGCATCTCATGATCCCATGTATAATTAATGACCTTGCTTGGCCCTCCTTGTGAGTATAAAGGGGGAACAGAGTGAGATTGTGTTAAATCTGTCATGTTTGGTTAAAGATTCACATCAGGTTCACCATTTTTGTTCTAGGTAGGTTCGAAATGCCCAAATGTTCCATATCCAATGATAAGTGGACCTACTTTCCAAAGGCAGGCGTTCGTTGGATTATTTGGCCAACGACGCTAAAGAACTCACATTGGTCGAGGGGATGAGAATTCGGGCTCATCGAACCCTTTTGGGGGGAATTATTGCATGTTTCGGGACTCTCTTATAGATTTAAGACATGTTTATATGTTCAGGAATATTTGGTTTATACCTAAGAATAGTATCCACTAATTACTCTTTGTTGTCAATGGTCAGCTGAATGCATGGATTTAGAATCATTTAGGCCCGAGGTTTACCATCCCTCATTGGATTAAGGACTCCGAGGAGTTTAGAATCGTTGGGACGACGCTGGTTTGAAGCATCATAACTGGGTGCCCTGGAGTTTATGGTCATCAATGGGGAACAGATAAAAACTTGAGTGTTTGGATTGAACTTGTGATATGGGCTTCCTACGTATCCTCATGAGAGGAATCAGAATTCACATAGTTCGGTAGTCCAGTTTAACATCATGCGGGATGTGGGTGAACCGACGTGAATGAGGTCGGAATGACCGGATGGTGGGCTTGAACCTCGTGAAGGCTTCCTACATACCATGAATTGACATGGATTAAAGTCCTTATAGTTCCCAAGAGGTGGGGTTCAGGGTTGATGCTTACTCTAAGCCCACGTGATTCAAGCTCGGTGTGAGAAACAAGAGGCATTAGAGACTTCACTATCAAGTTGCGAAAGGTGCGTCCGTGGGAAGCAGAGTGGGGCTTACGCATGGAGCGGCCTAGAGAAATGGAGATTGGGACATACTCTAGGATGGAGGCTCGATGGTGACAGTTCCCAAAGGGAGATGGAAAGGGTACCCCTGTGTCCATCTCCCCTCTTGGTTCTTGGCACTGGGGAAGTATGGAGGTTCATGGGTGCTACCTCATGCAAGAAAGGCTGTGGGCTTACACCAACGAGGAAGCCCTATAACTCTCAGAAGAGGGGAGAATTACTCACCGCTGGTGTTGAAAGGTAACACAAATAAGGTCCCCCACTCCTAGAAATTAGAGAGGCAGAAAGGGGACTCTCAAGCTCAGACCTTGCACTGTTATGGGTATGTGAACCCAAGTGTTTTTTGGGAACCTATCAAAGGTCTGTAGCAACCCCTTTTCTCTCGTCTACCGTGGGTATTTGAACTCAAAATGGCATGCTGATACGCCTGAAAGTTTCACCATATGGATCTTGTGGCTTCGGTAGGGGCCTTGGCTCGAGGGCAATGAATAGTCCAATGAGGGGGTTGTGAAAGATCAGGCCGGATTGGAAGGATTTTATCTGACTCAGGGAATGGGAACACCAAAGGAGTTGGTGGGACACATGGGTGCATGAGGAGTGGCGCTCTTCACGTAGGGGGGTGCTACGTGGCTGGAGAGGCCGTCTGCGTACCAGGGTGGTGCGCGGACTGACAGGCATCCTACGTACCAGGGTGGTACGTGGATCAGGGTTCGGCCCACGTACCAGGTTGGTACGTGGTGGAGTCTGCGCGAGCAGCAGTGTCCAGGGGTGACGCCGGTCGGGGGTCGTCGGTCAGGTCTTCGGCCACGTAGGAGCGTTCCACGTGGTGCATCGGATCGATAAAGGGGAATAGACCCCCTGGTCCATGAGGAGTACATCCACGGAGGGTCCATGGCTCGCGGTCTTCTTTTTATTTTTCTTTTATGTTCTCGGATCAACAATTTGTTATGCGTTTTCCAGTTCCTTATTAATTCATTCCCAGTTTCATACCTGTTCTAGTTTCAAATTAGAACTTCGCTGTTTGCAAAATCCTATGCTCCTTCCTTCGAAATACTTCCACCCAAATATAATTAATCCCTCTCTTCTCCCCCTCGATCTCATTTTATCAAGTGGGGAAAGAGATGTATTTGTGGTCATGCGACACCTTTTGCGGATTCCCATGAATGGAAACACGGTATAAAGATGCCTTGGTCAATCTGAAACTCGCGGGGGCATTGAATGCACCTCATCCATGAACCAAGTCGATGATTTGTGGTCGTGTAGGGATCTACCTCTGTTCCACGAACAACAGTGCACGCGACGTGGGCCAGTCGGCATGCTTTGCGGCTAGGGCAGTTCATGACGGTGGACCAGGCACCCATACTTCTTCACGCCCACAGAGGGTTCTCATCTCTATTCCATGAACGATGCTATTCCACGGAGGGGGGTGAATTGCTGAACCAGCCATGAACCATCGACGTCAAACCGGTATGCGGACCGATGGGTCCTTTACCAATATTGATTATTGGTCACATTTTTGTCCAATTCCTTGAGGGAAATTGGGTAGAATCCTTTCTCAAGTAAAAAGGTATTCCCATTCTCCTTTGTGGATTTTTCAGGACCCTATAATATGGTTATAAGTACGAGTAAATCAATGTTTAGAGGTAGTGAATGTTCTTGATCGCCACATCTTGGTTGACGGAGTTAAAAATGTGGGATGATCCCTTGTGTAAAATTTTTATTAAAAGAAATATGTTTTATCAACTTCTTATACATGTATCATGAATATACCCTAATCTTTTATCTCCCTATCAACTATCCACCCCATTCCTTTTGAATTTTTACACCTAAATTTGTATGTTCGTTAGTAGTTAGATACATTTTTTGGATATAATTATTTGGGTTGTGTATATTATTTCATATTGTAATATTTAATTATTTTTTTGAATCATTATATATATTCTTGGATCACAACTATATACTAATTTGATGCTATGTTCCAAGATAAAACTCATTTGCATAAGATCCTCGACCCGATTGGTGAAGACTCCTTAAGTGCATCCAAGAGACCCGAAATCAAATCTACGAAAAGGAATTTTTAATGATATTATAGAAGTATTGTAGTAGGGACTGTAACAGGCACTATACTATGTATTGTAGAAAGCACTATTACAGGTTCTCTTTGGTACTATAGTAGTGGGAACTATTCAAGCACTTGGGACTTTGGGCCACTTGTTTGCATCTTGAGTCCTTAAAAGACTTCGGGACACTCAATCCCTTTGGTATAGTAAGAATTGTAGGCCACCTCAAGGCCTTTAGGGCACCTCAAGGCCTTCAGGTCACCTCAAGGCCTTTGGGCCACATGAATTGTAGATTTACCAGACTGACTTACAAGGAACAGGGACCAATATGAGGATTCAGAGCAGACTCATTCACCATAGCAGAGCTAATAGAACTTGGAAGTATGAGAGGGTATGGACTTTCCATCAATACTAGGACTATGCATACCTGCATAGGAAATCTAACTAACCAGTCATGCGAAGGTGGAGTACTAATTAGGATGTGGACACTGGGGTGGGGCAGTTTTATGTAGTCATTGTCTGGGATGAATTCCTTTAAGACCTTCAGGTACTATAATTTCAAGAATCCATAGGTCCATGTATAGGTTCCCCTTCGACCCTTAAAAGGAATACTATCAAAAATGAATAAAAAATGATGGCCTTTGGCCCATTATGACCTACCTAAAACTCATTTATTTTACTATATATATAAAACTATTCTTATTGATTATTTGTAATGCGATGGTGTCTGTTTCTAGACATTGGGGATTGAGAATTACAATTTTTTCAAACCTAAAACTTGTTCTAGTTCCTAGGTTATGGGTATCCTAGTTTGTTCATGACAATTTATGAATAATTTTTGTCATATTTTATTCAACCACACATCAATTTAACACATGTTGTGGCTAGAAGAACTAATTTTTTTTTGTTTTCATTTAAAGATAATTTTTTTACAATGATCATAACATATTAAAAATAGATAAAACATGCTTTTATTTTCATGATACAAAAAAATATCAACAATTAGTTTTTTATTTTTATGAATTAATGTAATATAAATCTAATTAATGGTGTAGATAATATGACTAAAAATGAAATTAATTATTTCAAAAGTTTTATTTTAGTTTATAACATAAATTAAATGAAACAAATTGAGGAAACACATCTCAATTATTTTAATAAATTTTAAAAAATATTTTTAATTCATCTATGATGTCTAGGAATTAACCACACATCAATCCAAAAGATGGTTTTATTTATATGACTGACTTTTTCTATAATAATTTAAAAGTAAAATTTCATTTCACAACATAGATCACATAATCAAAACAAAAAAAAATTAATCGTATTAATAATTAAGGAAAATGATATATAATTTACTTTTAATATATAGTAATTATACTATTGATAATCGGACACACAAAGTGTCTAATATTATTGAAAATTAATGTTTTCATTTGAAGAGTGTCTTTTTAGATTAAAAATGTTTCATGTAAAAAAAATAACAAAACTAACTATAATATTGTTGTTGAATTAGATAAATTATCCTTTATCCATTTCATATCAGTATGAATCAACCACCCATCTATATAATACATGTTATAGTTGGTATAACAGAATGTGTGTGTGTTTTTATATTAAGTAAAAATAATAGTTCACAACATGCATTATATAATCAAATATTATAAAACATAACATTGATGTATTGATACCTTAGTAAATATATTTAAAATTTAGTTGGTATATTTAGATATATATATATAACCTCACTCTATTCCATCAATCCATTATATCCATATCAATTGTGTAAGAATCAATTAAAAGGAAACATTATCATCATCTTCATTTCATTTTTCATTGTAATATTCTAATATTATTTCATTTTTATACAATAATAAACTAATTAATTAAAAAATATATAAATGTTTAATGTTATTATTATATCTGACAACTATTATAATATACTTTTAATATATACACTCTATTCGCTCTTTTGGACCAACCCCATTAATGTCTAGTTTTATCTACTTAAGAGGACATTATAAATTCATTATATATCACTACATATATGAATGGTTAGTGTGACATATATATTTATATGAAACATTAATTATTATACTATAAAAATATTATAAACCCTATGTAACGTATACTTATCTCTCTTCCTTTAATAGAAAAATTCTCATTAATGTGTACTTAGCCTACGTACAATGGTGTTATCTATTCTTTAATTAACATGTCCCTTATGGATGGTTAGTATATACTATATATAATTACTAAAATTTTCATTTAATTTATTTTTTAGTATTTTAAAAATAATTTAACTAATTGATAAATAAAAATTAATCATTTCTAAATTCAAATAAAAAATTAAAATTATATACAATACTTCATTGAAAACTTTTCTCTCTATGGAAATGTTTATAATTAAATTTGAGTGACTAATAATTATCAAGAAAATTATAGGTTAATAAAAATGAATCATTCATTAATTAATTAATAATCGCATGTTAGTTATATAGATGTTATAAATTTAGTGAAATAAAATAGAGAAATGGTTAGGGTACTCTATAACATGACTCTTTTCTTGTGGGTTAATCACCTTATTATGTTTTATTCGAAGATATTATTTAATTTCCTATATGATGTATTTTATTTTACTTAAATTTTCATTCATATTGGGATAATAAATTTTAATTTTATTAGGATAATTTTATAGCCATTTCAAATGATTTTGATAGGTTTGGTATTATAAAAATAGATTATTAGTTTTTATTTTATTATTTCATTCTCTCTTTATTACCCATGCTCTTATATTATATGAAACAATTTATTTTTGAAAATATATTTTTCAAAATCCAATGTGTAATCTTTAATTTCATTTATTGTTACATTTTTTGAGTTATTTTTTGTATAACCATTCCTTTCACATCTTTTATTCGTGATTATTGTTTATGTAAATTTAAATTCTGTGCAAAATTTCTCTTTATTAGTATATTATGATTTAATGGGTGTAAAAAAATTATATATCCCACCAATTAATTGTGTAAGGTATTATACCTCATGATATAATTTTTTGTATAAATGATCAGTTTTTGATTGTGTACATTTTTGTCTATATACATAATATAATTATCTTTCTCCATAATGTTATGATGGATTGGAAGTAATCCTAGTATTTCTTTAAAAAGTTTATTAATTATTATTGTTTCAATTTCTATAGATTCTTCATATGATTATTTTTATAATGATTCTATGATTACTATATAATTAGGATAATTAGTATGCTCACCCATGTACTAGTATTTATTTAAATATCATGTCCATCCTAAATATTCAAACACTTTTATTTTTTCGCACCTTTTATATGATTTACTCTCTAGTTTATTATATGTAGTAACATGAATGTTAAATTATATAGGATGGTTACTCGGATGTATTTGTTATAAATTTTAATGTTCTATATGGTTTTTTTAATAAATATAGTTTTACCAATTAAATAAATATCTCAAGTTTTTATATCTAAAATTATATATGTTTTCCTTATAAATAATATTTTTAATAGTATCTATTAGGTATGGGAAATTAAAATTTTGAGTTACAATGATAATTTTTCTTGAAGGTATATATTACTTTGGACTTCGTTGAAGAGAAAAATGTTCTTCTCCACATTAAATATTTATTATCACCTAATGACTTTAAAATATAAAAAATAATTAAAATTACAATAATTGAAACCATATCAATAATTAAATGATGATAGTATTCATAAATAATTATATGATATACTGGGGTAATTAATTGAAAATATTTTGGTTAATATATTATCCTTCTTGTTATATTATCTTAGAATGGTATCGGTGGGCTATGTATGTAGTTTATGTGTTATCACTATAGGGAATATATATCTTTAAAGATAAATTATAGAGGATGAATGATCTCCTTTCAGACATATTCTCATAGTAAGGTGAATTAAAAAAAATATGTTTCTTATGCTCCGTAATCATATTCCCATGTTAGTTAGTTTTCATATGAAAGTATGAAATACCTAAGAAAGTTAAAATCATGAAGGGTGATTTGATATGAATGATTGGAAATTTATAAGTGTTATACTAACATTAAATAACCTCATCATATTCATTATACAAAGGAGTATATATCATACACCATGACACATGCATATATATAATATAAAATCACTATTACTTAGGCCAAATGATGGCCCCTATAAGTAGTTTTACATTTTCTTTTCATGATGTAACTTTTTTTACAAAAGGCAATGAAATTATTAGAAAACAGGATGATATATTTTACTTAGGTATCCATTTACTGGTTTTCATACCAAAATGTTTTTCCCCCTGTTATTTTTTTTCATTTTATGTTCACATAGTTATGAACAAGTGTGAAAAAATAATTTTAAATGTTATACAACATTTTCAAGAATAAGGCACTGTTTTTGTTGATATAATACACAAGCATTACATATAAAATGAATTTATTTAAACAAGGATGATATAATATAAGGTAGAACATAATTCATCTATCCCATAGATTTTATGGCCTAATGTGTGAAATTTTATTAGGTTTTATAAAATTTTATTTCAAAGAGTTGGGGGTTTATGATGATGTTCCAAAATGAAATGATATAAAATTGAAAAATTTGAATGAATCCTATGATAAATGAAATAGTATTTAAAAATGATATGATATAGTTTTCATTTAAATCTAACTTATAAAACATGCCACACTTATTTTTCATTGATTATTATTTTTTAGTTTAATTCCTTGGATAATGTTTTATATAGATATTATTATCCTTAAATCCCATTAAAATTTACCCCTTAGAGATAAATCCTGGAACTACTGTTATAGTTACATTCATTAAATCATATACAAGGAATACATCTTCAACAGATATATTTTTATATTAATTTTAAAATTAAATTAAGGTATATGATGTTATATAATTAGTAAAGTGAATATTACTCACATAATCATTCGAACCATATATGTTATTAAAATGGAGTGTATTTAATTTTAAATACAATGACATAGTATTCCATTCCAAACTATATCAAGATAAAAAATCAAGTGATTATTTTAAAACTAAAATTACACACAATTAATTGTCAAATTTCATTACTTAAATACCTTGTAACATTTTTATCTTCGTATAAATGATCACTAAAAAATTAGATCACAGTGGTGAGTTTGAGGAGTCTTATGTAAAACTATATATTTATCTTTCCCCTATATATCTAGATAAGTTAATCAAGAGTGTGTTGGATGATATTTAGAAATCTTAAACTCTATAAACTAGTTTTACATCACATTATTTTCGTAACATTTAAATGAGGTACCCAGGGTGAAAATTAATAAGAAAAGTGAAATGTTGATTTAGAAAAAAATTTTTGTAAAAAAAATTGGATTTTGGATTCTGGATATTACATAGTATATCTAACTTTGAAAAAAACATTATTTCCACAAATCATTATAACATTTTTAGATTAATAATGGATGAGTTTGAATTAATTATTATAGAATTTTCCTCATTACTATTATCTGTAAACAATTTATCCAATAATGATACATTTTTAGATTAATAAAAGATGAATTTGAATTCATTACTTTATTTTGGTTTTTATCTGACATATTCATAGATTCAAAATATAATTGGTATCCCAGTTATTCGGGAATATATTTAATAATAATAATTTTAAATCTATTTATGACTATGATTCCATATAGTTTATCCCATTTATCTTCAAATAAAATAAAGTAAATCTAATTTACCTCCACATATATGTAAAATATCAAAACAAGTTAAATTTTTATTTTTAGAAATATAAAAAAAAATCTAAAAAAATAAGGAAATTTATTATTATGTTTGGATATTCAAGTTTAAATAATATTAAAAATTATTTTATAATGGTTGAATATAATATTTAATTTCTATGTGACCACACCACTATACCTAAATCGTTTCACTCTAGGGAAAAGTCACATTTCATTATGTACAAAAATTAAAATGATATTTATTGAAAACATTCATCCATTATTAATGAATCGAAATACAAAAATAATTCAATGCATGGTAGCATTGTAAACGTAGCATGCACTACCCCATGGTGTCAATACCAATATGAATAGGAATAAGGGTCTCAAAAATACTATTAGAAAAAAAAAGAAATAAAGGCACACAATAAAAATCCAATTAATAAATTAATCTATAAACCAAGACATTAAATCCCCATGTCTGTGTGCTATGAAAATTTTAGACATATCTTCCCCTTAGTGAATATAAAATATAAGGATTTCAAAAAAATATATCATACCTGGTTCATTTCCACTAAACTAGATATCTATTGTTTAAAATTAAAATTTAAAAAAAAACTCAATTATTCACTCTCAAAATTCAATCCAATTACATTTATAATAAAGGTTGTGTATTATATTTTGTTTTTTAATTAAAATTAATTTTACACAAACAAAAATAATTATCAACCATTTTTCAATATAATATAGTTACGAAACCAATCAAATAAGAAATGAATATATGGAAAATAATTTTTTTAAAGCCTTCTAAAATATACCTAATTAATATTTAAACTCGAATAAGTTAAATCTATTTATATTTTATAAAATTTTAAAGGCTTTTTTGAGATAATAAATAAAAAAGTCCCATTATGAATTCTCATATATAGTATCAATATCTCAATGGGTTTTTATGACATAATTTATCATTTCATTGGTAAATGTTAAAAAATACTAAATTATAATGTTTATAATAATGCCCAATCATACTCAAATTAAAATATTTAAATCAATTTTATTTAAATATAAAATCCCCAAAATAACAAAATTCAACATGAATTTTAAATAATAATATTGACGAGATAAACATTTAATTTGAAAAAACCCCAAACTAATGAAATTAAAAGAATAAAAATTTCTCAAACTTAACACATCATTGTCCAAAAATATAGAAAAAGGACAAATTTGGAAAAAAAATTAAAATATTATGCAATAAAATAGAAATATTGAAAATTAAGAAACATGGAAGAATGATGAATAATGCACTCACAAATTTCATAACGCATTAATTTGTTCACATAGCCTAACCTAGTGTTTTCTATTTTATCATCATAATAAAAAATAATATGAGAGGATAACAAATAACCTAGTTAGAATCATTGAGATATGGATTCTTTAAATTAGAGTTCCTTTATTTGTATCCCCGAAATAATTTTCTAGAAGTGTTGTAGTTTCTCAATATTTACAACAAATTTCTGTTGGGTTTGTTTATTTTTACCTAAAACAACCCCAAAAATGATAGACATTAGTGATTGTGTATGGTTTTATCTCCAAGTAATGAATGATATATGGGTGTAACTTTATCATTTAATTTCACAAAAGGACCATTTCACCAATTTATAGTTGACATAAACGGTTTCAATAGTTGTGGGATTCCATTGTTCTTTCAGTATAGATATTGGTGTTCTTATATGTATCTCATCTTATTATTTCCACTAAAAAATATCCAATTTCATTTGATAGATTTAAACTAAAATATAATATTACATTATTCATGGAACGAAATTCATGGTGCTCAATCTCAACAAAAAGATGAAAAATATTTTCAAATACAATATAATAATTCATCATATAGATGAGAGTTTCATAAGTTATATTTTAGTACCATAAATAATCCTCGGGTCTAAATCTCCAATATTTTCCATTTGGTTATATGTTTTCTTTGTGATCATTTTTACTTCTCAATTTAACACCATTTTTATCCCATTTGTTTGGGGATGATAAGTTGTTCATACTCATGCATGACCTCATTAATGTGAAAATATTCTTTTAATGTGGATTTTAGACAAGAGAACCCTAGTTATTGACAATAATGTTAGGTAACCCAATTCTATAAAATATTTGGTATCTTAAAATTTACATAACTGTAATAGATTAATTAGTTACTTTGTCTCTTAGTTCTTCTGATTTTGATATAAAATCCTTTAAAATATGAATGTACAAGTTTCCAAATAAATTTCAAAATAACCCAATTAATTTATTTCACCACACCTCAAAAATAAATTACAATAATATGGATTGTTTTATAAATTCAAATATTTTAGAACATTGATTTTTTTTGGTAATTGGGTCAAGCCCTTCCAAAATCCCAGTAATCGAACAATATGATTTTCTACAATATTCCAAAATAAATACCATTATGATTATTTAATTGAGTAATGATATTACTCACAGATGAAATATTATTTGAAAACCTATGGATGGAGGGATAATTACTATCATGAATTCAATTCCTATGAACCTAATCACTACATGTGTGATAAAGGTAATTTTAATGATATAGTTATTAACCATTCTCTTTTTTATATTCCCATATTGTTATTTATTGAAAACTTATGGAAAAACTGATACTAAAAAGGTTAAATTTTAGCATATAGTGTAAAAAACATTTTTTTGATACAATTTCTCATTAGAAAACACATAATTTATAGGTATTCTCGGGGTGATTCCATGAATTAATATGGAAGGATCATATTGATAGGGTTAGACACCACATTACCTTCCATTTTATTATCCATAATATTAAAATGAAATTTCTAAAGAATTTGTATTCAGTTAATGAGATATGGTTTTCTTATATTTTCATAAAAGGATATTGAAGGCTTGTGTGGTCATAAATACAATAACTTTGAAATAATAAATTTATTAAAAGATATATACATGGAAAAATATTTCCAGAAATAATGCTTTATTTGTGGTTTATTTTTCCTGGTTTGGTTCCATTTTTAGTGTATTATATGCAGTAACATTTGAAACTCAATCATAAGATTTTTAAAGACAGTACCAATAGTATAGATGTAAACATTATATACAATACCAAATAGTAAATCCTACTTATGGATTTTGATTATCGAGGGTTTCATGAGACTCCGTATAATGACCCATTACATTACTAACCATTAAATATAATATTAATGACAACGATTTCACTTTTTTTACATTCCCAATAACTTTGGGGTTTATAGTTGTAAAATATTAAATAAATACATTACATAACAAAGTGGACATGTCCACACATTGTAACCTATTTTCCACAAAAAATAGGAATTAAGATTACACCCAAGATGAATTCAATAATTTTTACATCATTGAATGAAACCCCAAATTAGAACAATTAACCATGTTAATCTTCCAAATCCACCTTAGATCTAGTAATAACCATTTAAAAATGTTGTTTGAGAAAATAATCCTAAAAAAGTGACATTAAATTAAATTAATCTTATTATTCTTGTGAAAACATGGAAACCCATGAAAATTTTTACCTTTTTTCAATAATATTTTGAGATCGTAAAAAATCTATATATAGAAATCAACCATTAGTCAACGATAAATATTTATAACATATTATCATGCATCAGAAAACCATAAATGAATCTTGATGTATGTGGGAACTCGTTAAAGTAATTTGAAACTATCACTGTTAAATGTTTATAAACATTACTTAACTCCTGAAATTATATGCATTCCAAAAAAATATTTTTTTGAAAGAATAATATATGTATCTTGGAACATAATATTCATAAATAATTTTCTCACATGTGTAACCTGTTTCAAAATAACTAAATCCAAATTTATTCCAACATTGTAACCAACCCAGTTATCTTCCTAACTGTATCCTTAAAAGAATAAATCTTTACCCTAAGAATCAGAGATTTATATTAGGGTCTAACATCATCATATAGTATTCAAAACATCGATATTAGAAAGAAAAAATTTATAATATTTAATTTTTTCAACATAAAACCCTTGAAAAACACATTTTAACTCATGGAAAAACACTTACCATTTTCATATATCATAAGGGGAAATATCATTTTTTATAATAAGTATTAAAAATAATTAGAAGATTATTAATATGATATAATTTCAAAAAATATGTGAAATTTTTAAAGTTGCCTTTATAATTAATAAGTGAAATGATAGTGGGAAAATATAGTCAAGATGTATACATTAAAAAAACATTCTATTTACACTTTTGTAAAAAGACCAAAATAAACTATTTTTAAAATATTAAAATAATTAATATTAAACATTTCAAAATAAATTCAAATATGTGATGAATTATCTCTATTAATAACCCCATAGTTATCTCTTTTAACATTTATGGTGGTGGAAAAGTTTTTACAATGATACTATTTATAATAACCAAGAATGAAATTGAACACATTAATAAAATTTGATCCTACTAATTCAAAAAACAAAATAAATTTTACTATATTAAATAACTAGATGTTTTAAATATGAATTTTAATATAAATATGCAAACCCATTGGAAAATAGTTTTAGAAAATGATTAAATACCAAAATCAAGTATAATGATAACTAATATAGATATGATTGTATTGTTAATAGTAAAATGGGATTATTTTGACTTTAAAACCAATACAAAATAAAATATAAATTTTTAAATACTTGAAATGAAATTATAATTTTAACAAAAATAGTTTTTTTCTTAATTCATCAAAATATCATGGTTTTTAGAAAAACCCTAAAAACTCACCCAATCCTAAATTTGATATGAAGACTATAAAAATGATTTATTTTAAAAAAAATTAAATTTCAAATTTATAAATTTATCTTTAAAATAAATCCATGCAATACATCAAAAAAAATTATTTAAGAAAAATAATTCGATTTTTATTAAATAATTATGTAATATTATTTTTAAAAATATAATAAATATAAATACTTAAAATGAACATATATATATATAATATTTCTTAGGATGTCACTATTGGCGCCTTCCAAATGAGTATCAACAAATATAGAATGGATGAAATTGTCACGACCCATCCTCGGGGCCCATGCCGTGACTACCCCAAGCCCGCCTTCCAGAGGCCAGGGGCTGGCGAGTAGCACCAAGGTGTATTTCCCGGTAAAAAGGGAAGGAATTGCCTTTGTAAAGTAAACAAACACCACAGAGCAAGCAAGTAGAAGTAAACACTAAGTAAAAACTGGGTACAACAGTAAGTCCGAAAAAGTAAGTGGGTTAGAATTCAGACCCAAACTGAAAGTAAAGTACAACTAGAAAGGGAAAATAACAACTAAAAGTAAAGCTGCAACGTCGAGCCGTCCACTGGAAGTCCCACCTGAAGGGTGGCTACAGATTTCCTCCACAACTCCTCGGGTCTATCCGTCCACTCCGAGTACGTCCCGCCCATTGGTCCACCTCTAGGTACCGTCCTGCTCTGCAAGCCTCAACCGCAATCAGCGTTGTCCGTCGTCTGCAACCAACACAACGTATTGCAGGCATAGCCCGTGCATGGGTGAGTATAAGCTACTCATTAGGGACCCCGAGACCCCTTAAGGTCTCCCAGAATCCACAAAGGATAATCCACAAAGGAAAGATACAGTCACGAAGTAACATTCGACACTACTAAGGTATATTCCCATACATATACCTAAGTCATCAATTTCTAGTTCAGCTCCAACATCCGAGCCCAAATTCGATCACATCCACACAGGATAGCACAATAAAATCCACATAGGAAAGCAAGTCAAGATTCATCTCACACAGGTATACTTCTTCGTATGACGATAGAGATGATCAGATGTAGCCACTCATTCATCTAAGATGTTGGACCCACAAAGGATTGATAGGTACTAACCCCTGCAATGACCCGCAAAGGATCTGACCCACACAGGATCGATAGGTAACTAACCCCCGCAATTACCCACAAAGGATCGATAGGTAACTAACCCCTGCAATGACCCACACAGGATCGAACCCACACAGGATTTGTAGGTGTTGGCCCACACAGGACAGCTGAGCACTGACCCACACAAGATCAGTAGCACTGATCCACGTAGGATCACTGAGTGTTGTAGTCATCGTCACCGTCGAATCCATGGAGGATTTCTGCACAGTCATCATCATCGTCGCAGTCGCAGCCAGTTCTAGGGTTCCCGCACACAGCAAGCTCGTTCGGGAGGGTCCGCTCCACGAGCTGAGAGGATGATACATCAACTGACACATAGTCTGAAGTTGATGTTTCCAAAATTTCCTTATCATCAATAGGAACTAAACATCACAGACGGCGCATCAATCGGACGCCTGGTCTGAGAGTTATTGGCATTTTCGTCTCAGGGGCCCAGTTTGTTTTTAAGTCAAAACAAACCCGACCGTACTCCAACTGCATCCAAACCTCGATCGGAGTAATCCAAAAGGTCTGTATCACTAATAGGAATCCAACTAAGTCTACAGCACGTCAATCGGACGTCCGAAGCTCATGTTATAAGCGTTTCTGCTCCGAGGGCCCAGTTGGTTTCGTGTACGAACCAACCCGTCTGAACCCAAAGTACTCCTAAACCTTGAATTTAATATACCTAAATGACCTTCTCCATCCAAGGATCGCTACGCAACTGGCGGTGCGTCGATCGGAGGTCTGTAGCCCAAGTTATGGGCAAAAGACATAAATGGGGTCCGGAAGTGGGGGTTTCGGGCCCGGACCGACCCCGCCCGAGACCCCCTGGGTCGGCCCGGCCCGGCTGGCGCCGCCCGGCCCGGCCTGGGCGTGGCTCGGCCTGGTGGTCCGGTCGAGGGGCTCGGCTGTTTCGGCCGAGCGGTGCGGGGTGGCACGCTGCCGCCCGCCAGCGCGTAACCGCGGCCCCATGGGGGGCCTCTCCTTGTCAACGGACGCGGCTGAGCACCGCGTCCCGCTCCCGCCTCCCTCGGTCCCACGCGGTCGCGGGACCAGCGGCCTGCTACCGTGACATCAGCAGCAGTGGCCCTTCCCGGCAACACACCAGGCGCTGCTGCCTCCTGGCTGCCGGCCGGTGTCGGTCGCCGCCTCTGGCCGCCGGTGCTGCCGTGTCGGCGAGGCGCGCCGGCGGAGTGTTTCGTGGACCACCGGACGAGCTCCGGTGGTCAGTTTTGCATGTCGTCTTCGCCAATGGCCCTCTCGGGACCAGTTATTCACTACGAAGACCTCACAACACCCGTGCGGCCTATTTAATCATTGTCCGTCGATCCACACATCAAGAACGAAGAGACGGTGGGTTCGGACTTGTTCGTTGGTCCGCACCCACCATGTTAGTGGTTTAAAAAGTCTTCCGACAAATTTTAAACACATGCCGTTGTTATAAATCAAACAGATTTTATTGAACCAAAACCCCTACCTCAAGCGTCATCGAGTGAGGGTTTGTCGCGGAAGAAGGCATCGCGGAAGGGGGATCGTCGCGTCGTGGAGAAAGGTTTCGTCGGCGTCGCGTCGTCGATCTCCGAGGATCTGCCGTTCTTCGTGTTCTTCGCATTCTTCGTGTTCTTCGTCGAGGAAGGAGGAACTTCACGGCTTGAGAGAATTCTCTCAATTCCTCTCGCACAACCAACCTCTAATAAAATAAGAATTGTCTAATTTTGTTAACACAAGCCAACGTTTGAATTTCAAAAATAATTGAAACAAACAATTAAGTGAATTAATTACAACATTTAAACCGCCACATTAATGAGGCGTTTATTATCCAGAAAAAATGCAAGGGTTGACCTCATTAAAAGGGGGTGTGGGTGCGTTACTTAATTAAAGGAGGGGTTGAAAAAGTTGAAAGAAATGGTGGGGCTCATGTGGGACCCACCTCACAAATATCCAACTAACTGTGTAAGATATTGTGGGTCCCACATCATCCACTTAACTTAAGTTATGGAAAATAATATAAAAATCAGTTGCACCACTTTTATTTTATTCCTTAACTTAAACCCAAAAATTAAAAAGCCACAACCGAGCAAACGCAACTCTGGAAGAAGTGATTCTAAGAAATTACCAGCACTATGATTCCATCGGTGCCCTCAGAATTCGATTTCGAGCACCGGTTCAAAGGTTAGAAAACTCACTCGTTCGTTCACTGAACGTACCCGAGCCAAACTTCGGAAAATGATTCCGGGCACACCGGGCCTCAGAATCAGGTACCGTCAGAAACTACGCTCTTGTAAAATTCCAATGAAAATTAAGGAAAAACTTTCCTTCAGTTTTACGGGTCTTTACATCACTCCCACCTCAGGGCATTACCTCCCCATAAAGATACATCATAAACTAGGGAAACCAAAGTGGGTACTGAGCACGCATATGAGCCTCCCGCTCCCAAGTGCTCTTCTGGATGTTCCCGTGCTTCCATCTGATGTGCACTAGAGGAAATGATCGTCCATGTAGGACCTACTTCTATCGATCCTCGATCTCCACCAGGACCTCCGCAAAAGTCACCACATCATCAACATCCAGCTCCCCATGGTCAATGATATGCGTCGGGTCGTGCACGCATCTCCTCAACTGAGATACGTGGAAGATGTCGTGCACCCGGTGCAACTGAGGTGGTAGAGCCATGCGATAATCAACCTCGCCAATCCTACTGAGGACCTAGACTTGTCTGATGATGTGTGGAGACAACTTGTCGCCTCGGCCAAATCTCCATAATCCATGTCGAGGTGAGACTCGCAAGAAGACGTGGTCGCCATCCTCGAACTCTAGTGACCTCCGCCTCCTATCAGCATAAGACTTCTGCCGGCTCTGAGCTGCCCTCATCTACTGCTAGATGACCTGGACCTTCTCCGTTGTGGCCTGGACCATCTCCGGTCCCACAAGTGCTGACTCCCCAGGGTCTGTCCAGCACAGCGGTGATCTGCAAGGTCGGTCGTACAACACCATGTAAGGTGTCATCCTGATGGTGGAGTGGTATATGTTGTTGTACGTGAACTCCACCAAGGGTAATTGGTCCTCCCAACTATGACCAAAGTCGAGGACACATG
The DNA here is from genome assembly GCA_963277665.1 of Viscum album. Lineage (NCBI taxonomy): Eukaryota > Viridiplantae > Streptophyta > Magnoliopsida > Santalales > Viscaceae > Viscum > Viscum album. The sequence continues at coordinate 770,030,105 of OY728136.1, forward strand.
CACGGAGCATGTCCTTGAGAGTCTGAATGGTCCTCTCCATCTGACCATCTGTTTGAGGGTGAAAGGCAGTGCTCAGACGTAGCTGCATCCCGAAAGCCTCTTGAAACCCCTTCCAAAGCTGGGAAGTAAAGTGAGAATCTCGATCGGAAACGATAGATGATGGCACACCATGAATCCATACAATCTCCTGAACGTAGAGGCATCACAAGCTCTCCACTGATCCCTGCTCTCTGATTGGTATGAAGTGAGCCGACTTGGTGAGTCGGTCTACAATCACCCAAATAGAGTCGTGACCTCTGGAAGTGCGTGGAAGTCCAGTCATGAATTACATAGATATCCCATCCCACTTCCACTCTGGGACCTCTAAGGGTTGTACCAAGCCTGCTGGTACCTGGTGCTCTACCTTCACCTGCTGGTAGATGAGGCATCAACAAAACGAACTCTTCTATAGCCTTCTTCATGCCCGGACACCAGTGTTGTCGCCTGAGAACCTAGTACATCTTCGCCACTCCAGGATGTACCACCAAAGGGTAAGTGTGAATGTCTCTCAGCACCTCCTCTCGTAAAGAAACTGGTACCATGTTACGTCCTCTAAAAAGGTATTTGTGCTCTCCTCTTAAAAGGAAACCATCATGTGCATGTCCTGAGGATATCTGGGCATGTCGCGTCTCACAGTCAGCATCCCCACGTTGTGCCTCTCTGACCCGCTGCAGTAGTGGAGGAGTGACTATGAGTGACTGAAGGAAGGCTACTCCATCTCTATCCACGAAGGATATCTGCAAAGTGACTAGCTGCTCTGTCACCTCCCCAAGTATTTGAATGCCCGTCCTCCTGCTGAGAGCATCGGCTACTACGTTCCCCTTTCCAGGAGTATAGACTATCTCAAAGTCATAGTCCGGGAGGAACTCGAGCCATCGCCGCAATCTCAGGTTCAGGTCCTTCTGCGAGAAGATGTACCTGAGACTCTGATGGTCTGAATAGACTGTAAATCGCTCGCCCATCAAATAGTGTCACCATGTCTTCAGAGCGAAGACCACTATTGCTAACTTCAGGTCATGGGTAGCGTAGTTCTGCTTATGCGGCCTCAACTGACATGATCCATAGGCGATCCCTAGCCACTCCTGCATCAATACACATCTGAGTCCAGTCTCCGATGCATCGCAGTAGACTATGTACCCTACTCCCTCCTCTGGAAACCTCAAGATAGGTGCGCTGGCCAATCTCTGTCTCAGCTCCTAGAAGCTCTACTGACATCTGTCAGACCACACAAAGGGTTTCTCCTTCTTCTTCAAAGCTGATAGTGGTGCCACAACTCTGGAGAAGTCTGGCACAAATCTCTGATAGTACCTAGCTAGTCCCAATAAACTCCGCACCTCCGTCACGCTCCTGGGTGGCTCCCAAACTAGCACTGCCTCGATCTTCATGGGATCCACCGCAACTCCTACCTCAGAGTTGACGTGTCCCATGAAGTGGACCTCACGTATCTAGAACTGACACTTCTAGAGCTTTCCATAAAGATGGTGCTCTCAGAGTGTGTCTAGTACAACCCGCAAGTGGTAGGTGTGATCCTCCTCAGTGATCGAGTATATAATAATGTCGTCGATGAAGACCACGACAAATAGATCGAGGTATGGCTGAAAGATCCTATTCATGAGGCCCATGAACACTGCTGGAGCATTGGTTATCCCAAATGGCGTAACCAAGAACTCATAGTTGCCATACCGACATCTGAAGGTCGTCTTCTGCACGTCCTCGTCTGGAACTTTGAGCTGATGATAGCCTGATCTAAGGTCTATCTTCGAGAACCACCGTGCTCCCTTGAGCTGATCGAAGAGGTCATCAATCCTCGGTAGCGGGTACGTGTTCCTCACTATCACGTGGTTCAGGCGATGATAGTCAACAAAAAGTCTCAAGCTCCTGTCTGCCTTCTTGGCGAACAATATCGGGGAAGCCCAGGGTGAAACACCAGGTCGGATGAATCCCTTTCCCTGCAAGTCCTCCAACTGTACCCGTATCTCTTGAAGCTCGGTAGGTGCCATCCGATATGCTGGGGTGGATATCGGGGCTATCCCAGGGTACAACTCAATATAAAAGTCTACCTCTCTGTGAGGAGGTAGTCCTGGAACGTCCTCGGGGAAAACATCCACATACAGATCCACCACTACAGGAAAACTATGACTCTGCACATCAACTGCTCCTTGGATGAGGCTAGCCAACTGATGAGTGATGGGTTTTCCTCTCCTCGGAGAGAGTCCATCATGTGCTGCAAAGGCTCCATTCTCACCGGTGAAGGTGAACCTGCTCCCGTCGGTGCGTACACATCACACCTTGCGCCTAATACAGTCAATATGAGCATGGACTGTAGATAACCAATCAATGCCCAAGATGACGTCTTAAGGCCTCGATGCCACTACAAGAAGATCCCAGCTGAAGCTCTCGTCTCCTAGAGTAAGCTCACACTACCATCACCAGTGCGTAATCGTCGAGTCTGCTCCCGTAGGAGTCTATAGCCGTAAGGATCGAGCCAACGGCTCTGTCGGAATTTCCGTGCTCCGAACAAGAGCAGCATCTATGAAAGAATGACTCTCTCATGTGTCTATAAGAACTGCAGAAAGGGTAGAATAGACACAGATAGTACCTCGAATCATCTCAAGTGCGTCGTGGTTGTAGGCCTCTGCTTCCTGGATCTGTGCCTGTCTCTACCCGCCAGCTCCCTATGGTCGGGTTGGACCTCCTGGTGGTGGGGGTGGTAGAGCCTCAAAGCGTCGCCCACCACCTGCCGCTCGGCTAGCTCCTATGCCTCGTCCGCCTGCTCCCGGCGGACTGCCACGGTCGAGCCTCTGCCTCTGGCTCGGTGGCCCCTCAACCGTCTGCTTCTCCTCAGTACGGCGGGTCGGGCAGTCACGAGCCATGTGGCCCTACCCATCGCATGTGTAGCACTGTCTGCCTCTCGAAAGACTGGCTCCACGCTGTGTGCCCTGCACCACTGGGCCAGTGTCCTGAGGTCATCTGCCTGAGGGTCTGGTCTGCCTGGACCCTTGAGTCATCTGTCGACTGCCTACTGCAGAAGAATCTACTATGTTCCACCCTGTGGTAGGTCTCGCTGCTGATGTAGGCTCAGTAAGGAAGCTCTCGATGAGAAGGGCCCGCCCGAGTACTCTTTCCTGTGTCAGAATGCTGAGGGAGATCAGCGATGCCCTGATCTCATGCCTCAATCCCTGCTCAAAGGTACGGGACCGAAAGAATGGGTCCCATACGATGTCCGTTGAATAGCACAAGAGGTCGGTAAATCTTGTCGAGTACTGGGCGACCGTCAAGCTGCCATACCGCAGCTATAGAAGCTCCTGGATGCACACCGCACGGAGGGTGGCTGGGACGAACTCCGAGCGGAAGAGGCTCTCAAATTACGTCCAGAGAATAGATTCCTCATCGTGCACCTGGAGCATCAAGCTCCACCATCTACCTGCTGCCGCGTGCAGGAGGCTCGCTGCGAGGATCACCATGAGGTCTGCTAGTGTCCTCACTAACCTGAAAACTCGTACAACTGCCTCCATCCAATCATCAGCTACCTGAGGGTCCGTCTCCCCATGGAACCTGGGTGGTCGCTGATGCAGAAACTCGTGCAGTGCACTAAGATGATGTGCATAGTCAGTGGCTGGGGATGGAAGTATCGGTGGCTTGGCGGGTAGAGGTACTGTCGGTGCCTCTGCTGTCAAAGGGCCATGTACCGAGGCCTCATCGCTCGGTGGGCTGTCATCATGTACAACGCTCGGAACCCTAGATGGCTGCCATCGTGGGGCCATCCGGAAAAGAAATAGGTGTGCCACGGTCAAACAGTATACCTGGTGTGCTGACATATGTAATCACAATGAAAACTTGAAACACACACACAATCAATGTTTTCGTGCATTAAGTCAGAAATCAGAAGTCAGGGTCCTGGTGTATGGATACGTTGGCCGCCGCACCAACACTGTACTGCCTGGACTGATAACCACACTTAATACCCTTAACACTATTGCTTCACATAGAAGAAAGACCAAATTCCAAAGTTCTGCAGTAGAACTGAAGTCCTCTAATACCAATTTGTCACGACCCGTCCTCGGGCCCCGTGCCGTGACTACCCCAAGCCCGCCTTACATAGGCCAGGGGCTGGCGACTAGAACCAAGGCATATTTCCTGGTAAAAAGGGAAGGCATTGCCTTTGTAAAGTAAACAAAAACCACAGATGAAGCAAGCAGATGTAAACACTAAGTAAAAACTGGGTACAATAGTAAGTGCGGAAACGTAAGTGGGCCAGAATACAAACCCAAACTGAAAGTAAAGTACAACTGGAAAGGGAAAACAACAACTGAAAGTAAAGCCGCAACGTCGAGCCGTCCACTGGAAGTCCCACCTAAATGGTGGGTACAGATAGCCTCCACAGCTCCTCAGGTCCAGCCGTCCACTCCGAGTACGTCCCACCCAGTGGTCCACCTCTGAGTACCGTCCTGCTCCGCAAGCCTCAACCACGATCAACGTTGTCTGTCATCTGTAACCAACACAATGTAGTACGGGCATAGCCCGTGCAGGGGTGAGTATAAACTACTCAGTAGAGACCCTGAGACCCCTCAAGGTCTCCCAGAATCCACAAAGGATAATCCACAAAGGAAACAGACAATCACGAAGTAACATCCGACACTACATAGGTATATGACCATACATATAACTAAGTCATCAATTTCCAGTTTAGCCCCAACATCCGAGCCCAAATTCGATCACGTACACACAGGATAGCACAACACAATCCACATAGGAAATCAAGTCAAGATTCAGCTCACACAGGTATACTTCTTCATATGACGATTGAGATGATCAGATGTAGCCACTGATTCATATAAGACGTAAGACCCACAAAGGATTGATAGGTACTAACCCCTACAATGACCCATAAAGGATCTAACCCACACAGGATCGATAGGTAACTAACCCCCGCAATGACCCACAAAGGATCGATAGGTAACTAACCCCCGCAATGACCCACACAGGATCGGACCCACACAGGATCTATAGGCGCTGGCCCACAAAGGACCGCTGAGTGCTGACCCACACAGGATCGGTAGCACTGATCCACGTAGGATCGCTGAGTGCTGTAGTTTTCACCGTCGAATCCACGGAGTATTTCTGCACAGTCGTCATCGTCATCACAGTCGCAGCCAGCTCTAGGGTTCCCGCGCACAGCAAGCTCGTTTGGGAGGGTCCGCTCCACGAGCCGAGGGGCCGATACATAAACTGACACGTAGTCCGAATTTGATGTATCCAAAAGTTCTGTATCATCAACAAGAACTCAACGTCACAGACGGCGCGTCAATCGGACGCCTGGTCTGAGCGTTATTAGCTTTTTCGTCCCAGGGGCCCGGTTGGTTTTTAAGTAAAAACCAACCCGACCGTACTCCAACTGCGTCCAAACCTCAATCGGAGTAAGCCAAAATGTCTGTCTCACTAATAGGAATCCAACGAAGTCGACGACACGTTAATCGGACGTCCGGAGCTCAAGTTATAAGTGTTTCTGCTCCGAGGGCCCGGTTGGTTTCGTGTACGAACCAACCCGGCGGAACCCAATGTACTTCGAAACCTTGAGTGTAATATACCTAAATGAGCTTCTCCATCCAAGGATCGCTACGAAACTGATGGTGCGTCGATTGGAGGTTTGTATCCCATGTTATGGGAAAAAGACCGAAAGGGGGTCCGAAAGTGGGGGTTTCGGGCCCAAGACCGACCCGGCCCGAGACCCCCTGGGTTGACCCGAACTAGGTCGACCCGACCCGGGTCCGAGTCCGGCCTGCTTGGGCGCGGCCCGGCCGGGCCTGGGCGCGGCCCGGTCCTGCTGGCACGGCCCGGCCCGGCGGTCCCGTCGGGCGGCTCGACCGTTTTGGCCGAGCGGTGCGGGGTGGCACGCTGCCCCCCACCAGCCCCTAACCGCGGCACCATGGGGGACCACTCCATATCAACGGATGCGGCCGAGTGCCGCATCCCACCTCCCCTGGTCCCGCGTGGTCGCGGGACCAGTTCTTCACTATGAAGACCTCACAATGCCTATGCGGCCTATTTCATCGTTTCCCACTGATACGCACACCAAGAACGAAGAGAAGGTGGGTTCAGACTTGATCATTGGTCCGCACCCACCGCGTTAGCGGTTAAAAAAGGATTCCGACAAATTTTAAACACATGTCGTCGATATAAATCACAAATATTTTATTGAACCAAAACCCCTACCTCAAGCGTCGTCGAACGGGGGTTCATCGTGGAAGAAGGCGTCATGGAAGGGGGATCGTCGCGTCTTAGAGAAAGGTTTCTTTGGCGTCGCATCTTCGATCTCCGAGGATCCGGTGTTCTTCGCATTCTTCGCGTTCTTCGTGCTCTTTGCGTTCTTCACGTTCTTCGTTGAGGAAGGAGGAACTTCACGACTTGAGATAATTTTCTCAATTCCTATCGCACAACCCACCTCTAATAAAATAAGAATTGTCTTATTTTATTAACACAAGCCAACATTTGAATTTCAAAAAGAATTGAATCAGACAATTAAGTGAATTAATTGCAACATTTAAAATGCCACATTAATGAGGCGTTTGTTATCCAGAAAAAATGCAAGGGTTGACCTCATTAAAAAGGGGGTGCGGGTGCGATACTTAATTAAAGGAGGGGTTGAAAAAGTTGAAAGAAACGGTGGGGCTCTTGTGGGCCCCACCTCAAAAATATCCTACCAAGTGGGTAGGATATTGTGGGTCCCACATCATCCATTTAACTTAAGTTAAGCAAAATAAAATAAAAATCAATTGCACCACTTTTATTTTGTTCCTTAACTTAAACCCAAAAATTAAAAAACCACACCTGAGCAAACGAAACTCCGGAAGAGGTGTTTGTAAGCAATTACCAGCATTGTGATTCCTTTGGTGCCCTCCGAATTTGATTCTGAGCATCGGTTCAAAAGTTAGAAAACTCACTCGTTCGTTCACTAAACGTACCCGAGCCAAACTTCAGAAAATGATTCTAGGCACACCGGGCCTCGGAATCAGGTGCCGTCAGAAACTGCTCTCTTTTAAAATTCTAAAGAAAATTAAGAAAAACATTTCCTTGAATTTTACGGGTCTTTACAGAAATACCCAAACCATGGGTATTATTTTCCTTGAAAACTATGGGAGGAGAGCTGGTTGAATCAAGTAGATAGAATAACCATTAGAAAGAAATGAGATCCCTTAACCATTGAATGGTCATGAGAATATGTCTTATTCATCACATGACCTACATATGATCACATGAAACCCCATTTAAGATCTTTTTTATTCCCATAAAGGATTCCTAATAAAAAATTATGATCATTAGAGGGTTTCTGGATGATATCTTTAGATCTTGAGACTTTTAAACTAATGGAATCTTAACGATCATCCAAAACCCCCTATAATATAATGTTTGATAAGGGAAGAATCCTCATGCGAAGGATAATTACATTGATCGTCATGCGACAGGCTTGTGGGATTCGAAAAACTCCATGAATCCCCAAACAACATGTCCACCTTATCATAAAATAGAATGTTGGCATGTAACCCTCATCATGTGAAGGAACTCGTACATTAGACATTCAATAATTTTATTCCTTACATCTTTAAAGATAAGAAAAAAAAATTCTTGGAAATGGGAATACATCATCACAAGATCCATAATTTACCACATGATGTATCTAGGAAAAGTTGAGTTATTATCCAAAAAAATGCTTGCACGATGTGGAAAGATAAATTTTTCTTGTAAAATATAAAATGTCATAAAAAAAATAAAAGGTCTAATATTCTCCTTTTTTGAAGATATATGATCTTCATGCGAAATGTTTTATGCACCCTGAGTAATCTCCATTGATTCCATAGAGGGCTACCTTGATATGCCACTTTTGTCTCATGATAGCCTCATGGCAATTCATCTTGACCTCATGAACAGCCTCAAGAAATCAACCATTGTCTTCTAAAGGATCCTTGAAAAGTATTCCAGATATCATGAATGGACTATAAATATCCTTAGTTTATCTAAGAAACCTAGATTGGTCATATTTGATCTCATGAAATCCTTTCCATGGGTTACCTAATATTATGAAGACTCTTAAACAAGATGGAATGACCTTATGAATTCTCTTTGACATGTCATTGTAGTTAGTATAAATCCCTTTGATCAATTAGGGTCCAATAAACATGGAAATGGTTGAACATTATCTCAATCGCTTGTGGCCCCATGAATGGCCCGTGGTAGGATCATGTGAAGTGTATGATCAAAAAATACCTACACCGACTCCAAATCATATTATAAATATATATTACATGTAATGTGTTGTATAACTGGGGAATATATACTTATAATTACCTCCCCCAACATAAAAAATAAACACACACATAACACAATGTCTACATAAGGGTGTAGTAGTGAACATCATAGAGTAGAATTTCACACAATCACAAATATATTACACCAAGAAAAATTTGGGGAATGGACTTGGGGATCACACTATATGAAAATTTTCTTCATTTGATCAAACTATAGATCATGTAAAGATGATTTTTCATGTAAACTAGATTTTGAGAAGGAGTTCCCACATGTCTAATAGGTCAAAAAAACATAAAATGATCAAATTATTTACAAACCTTGAGGCACATATGAAATAAATATTGAAAAAGACTAAAGAATGACAGAAGAATTATGTGAAGATAAATAGGATAATCATTATGCACTTATAATGAACTACATAGATCATCTAGTAACACTAGGGAATGCCACCAAAGTTATTTTTCACCCATTATAAATTCCATTTAGATCATTTTATGTCCATTTTATATTTAAATAAAGTTTAGTAACGCCCTCTGGTCATGTTCGTAAAATCATGTGATGTCCTACAAGCATGTCTCTCAAGTATTACAATATCATCCAGATATGTTACCCGTAACTTTTTATGTCGGTTAGAAATTTCCCTCAAGCTTTCATACACCCTTCACACATTTCATCCTTGATCATAAGACGTATTCTAGACATTTCAACCTTAATCATGCGACTTCTTCCAGACATGTCATCCTTGATCATGAAACGTAATCCAGAAATGTCATCCATGTCTAGTGACTCTCTCTAGATATGTCATCCTTGTTCATGTGATTCCCTCTAGATATTTCAGCCTTGAAAATATGATGAATTTTAGACATTTCATTCAATTCTTATGATTCCCTCGAGATATGTGATCCTTGATCATGCAGCGTATTCCAAACATATCATCCATGTCTTTCAACACCCTCAAGACATGTTATCCTTGATTATGCGAAATTTTACAAACATGTCATCTTGATCATTTTATGTAATTTAGATAATTCAAAAGGACCATTTTATTTTCAATGGACTTGTTTGTTAGGAAACAAGGACATTTATAGACATCTTCATACATGTAATAAAAACACCACAGATGCATCAGGAAGACAATTAGTACACATCATGTGGACTTCCCAGGATATGATAACATATCTTAGTAGAAATATTTGGTAATACCCCCATATTTAACTATGCGAAATATGATTCCTATTATATCGAAGATACCTAGGATTTTTTATTAATGTTTTAGATCAAATGGATTTTCTCAATGATATATGTCCCTCAATTTCTCATACATTCTAGCCTTTGGGACCCAATCCGTCTCATGAGCTTACTGTTACACCTTATCGATCAGCAGATCAAGGATCCAATTGAACTATAAATACTTTGATTCATTCTATAAATAGGATATATAGGATGGAATCATAAGGATTTTTCTTCATATTGGACACAACATTAGGGTTTCATTAGTTAACAAGTCCCAACTCAAAATGAATTGAGACAAATAAATTTTTTCCCTTGTTACTCACACTGAGCATGGCTCACTTGGTCATTGGGACTTGTAATGATAGTATCATTCTCACCATGAATTTCCCCAAAATAAGGGAATGTTAGTATGTAAGCCCCATTTATAAGAATAATATGAGTACCCCTATATAATTGAATCCACCTCTGGGTAAGTCTCAATGATACATAAAACTATGATAACTATGATAACTATGATTCATGTTACAAACAGGATATGTGGGACACTTGGTTAATATTTGAGCTCAATATCTAGTTCTTGTGTTCCCTCATATATTTTATTTCTACACAAAATTAAGCTACATGGTTTCAATGAATTAAATTATTTTTATTATTATTGTAAATAAGATATGTAGGACACCTCATATAGGTTTAATCCAATCCTAGAAAAATTAATGGCCTCCCTATATGGAGTTAAACTCAAGAGTGGTTGGTTTTACGGATTTAAAATATAATAATATTCTCATTTATAAGAAATAATGGAAAATGGATAAATAATCATGGATAAATATAGTTGGTCCCATTAATACACCCCCTTACAGATAAAAGGATTCAACACGTGATCATTTTTTAGTATAACCAATTATTTTTTTGGGTCTTTGAATAGATTCAAGAACAAATCATAAATCTATAATAGAGTCCTAGATTCGGTAATTACCCCCCCTTCCCCCCCCCCATGGTGAGATTACCCCAACCTACCATACTCTCAACCAATGTGAGCTCCTATGAATTATTATCTCTAAAATATCAATGTACAACCTACCATTATGATGTAAGTCCATATTCAGTTATGGATGTGGTAACCATTTGTAATTTCCATTAAGGATGAAAGTCATGAACCTGATGTGAATGATTTTACATAAATAACCCCCCCCCCAATAAACTGTTGGGAAAAACCATGCATCATTTTCACCTCAAACAAAAATGGGTAACCTGGAGTTAATCTCTCAAATGAAAAAATGATCTATTGAAAAAATGCACCTCAGTTTCTCGTGAAATATGTACATCCTCTCTGTGACATGTCCATACAAGTTAAATGGATGAACCATGAATAAATAAGGGTAGTTTTGTTACCTATAAATATTTTACTGAACATGTATCATACTGTGATGATGCACTCATCGGTGACCTTGTTCATTTTTTCCTTCACGAATGAAGATACTTCTCTCACAAAACCGCACCTCGACTTCAAATCATGTCTTCTTGTAGGAGTCTCTATGGAACCTCAGCTACAAAAACAACCTCTATAGCTCATTGATGTTATTAATATTTTCATGACATATTATATACTCCCATTACTTATTTTATATTAAATGAGAATAATTTGTGTGAAATATTAATGTTTTAATACTAAGTATAATTTTTGAGCATTTTTAGAAGTAGTCCAATTCAGTCAGTTTACTATTTTTTTATAACTCCCACCCAAATGATTAAAATTTTGTGGTTATTATTTTTTAGGATTCCTTATTCAATTTCTCACATATCATTAGAATTAATCATGGGCCAATTTATCCATTTGAAGGCTCATATGGACCACACAAGAGGGCCTATATAATCTGTGAAGAAACTGGACCAGCCATGAATATTGAATTACGGGGCTCAATATAGAAGTTAAAATTACTTAATTATAAACAAAGGTTTGGGGGACAATGTAAGGAGTCTTGGATAAAAATTTCAAGTCCCAAATCCAAGAACAAGGGTCCCAACTAATGCCTTTAAGTCCAGCCCACCATTCTGGCTGAGAATTACAGTTAAGACACTATTCATGACATATCTCATTATTTAATCATCAAATTGAGCAGATAATTTTCAATGTGAAAGAGGAAATATATCCATCCAACGTTGTTGAAGAAATCATTCAGCTTTGATGGCATATTACTATTCAAAAACCCTTTTACATTTTGTACTTTAAAATAATTGGATTGAAATGCACAGATTAAAATTGATTAATAAACCGGCCATAACTTTGGCTCCTTAGGTCCAAATGACTGAAAATTTTGAGATATGTCTAATAGAATTATTATATAAAACTTTTAAGAAGGATATATCTCGAGATTCAGCTGTCTGGATGTCAAAATCACCGAGCCAAGTGGAGGGACAGATTGGAAATGCAAACAGTCCACTTCCTAGGGCTATAAATACATCCCCCTACTCTCCTTCAAAGGGGTTTACATTTCAGAAGATAGAAGCATCAATTGGCACGACCAAAGCCTTGAAAAATGCTTAGTAGTACCTTCCATAGTCATGTTTTCACTTGAGATACCCTTCCTCCTCTCTTTGTTTCCTTCCACTTTTGTGTTGTTCTTCATTTGTAATCTTGTATATTTGTGTTTTGTAATTCTGTTTTAATGCAAGCTTCTTCTTAAATATCTCTTATTCTCATACACCTTCTGTAGTTAAATTTTAATTTTCTTAAAATAGTTTAAATATGGTGGAATCCAATTCCCTTATTTTTCTCCCTAATTCAATCGAAAGTCCATTTTTTTAAATCTTATCGTCTGTGTGTGTGTTCGACGCACCACTCTTTTTCTTACCTCTTTATTTTTCTTCTTTTATTAATTTATCTTCATAATAATTATAAATAGATTATTAATCATTTCAATGGCTGAGTAAATCTCTCATTGGGGTGAGTTATAATTTAGGTATGTTAAGTGATTGAGATCTTTTTGTCGATGAATATTCTTCAAATTATCATTCTGTATTTTGAACATAACATGTCATGGATTAATGACTTGTTTTGTTTAACATATGGATTACATGGATTATTGTAACCATAAATACACTACCATAATAAATTTCTGATTGATATTAGAATCCTAGTTATTTTAAGGCTTGAATTAAAGCTTTAACACTTAGGAATTCTAATCAACATCAACTTGTGACATGGGTGTTAATTTAATGCAATATAAAGCAAAGCTCAAAAATATCACAAGATTAACTACCTAATGATGAACTCATCCAAATATTTATCAATTTGATAAATCAAACATCATCCATAAATTATTTCATAAGCTCTTCAAAAAAACTACCCAATCAAAAAAGACAATCAATTAAAAAAATTCACTATTAAAAAAAGTATCAATTCAACCCGAGTGTTGCCATACACATTAGCATAGCATTGTATCATTTAATGGTCGATAGGCGACAATCGGTCGTGCATTTCAGTCATGAAATTTCCTCAACAACCTAACATATAAATATTTAGGTTGAAAATGAAATGGTATAGGATTACCACCAACATGGTACAGTACCGAACCACGAGGTTTCATGCAAGGCTCTCCAAGAATATAATCGGATGACCCTATCTTCTCTAAAGAAAGATCTAACAAAGCAATTGGAGATCATTTCCACTGTCAATAACAAATAAATATTTTCTAAAAAACATGAAAATTAGTAGCTTCCATATATAAAAACGGTAGATAAAAGAGTCAACTATATATTACTTCTATTTTATGAGATTCCAAGGAGGGCCCCTATTAACTACCATCACCCATGCCTTCCCATCGGTGCCCCTCAGTCACCTGCTGAGGGAATTACCCAACAAATTTCCACCTTAAACCCTCAGGAATGGGAAACACATATAACATATCTGATACAAAAATATATGGATAAATTATACAAGGAACATATCATTGATCCTACTAATGAAACCCACCAAAATCTTATAGAGATAGTAATTGGGAAGGTAAAATGAGATATAGTGGGTGCTCTCAAATGATGTGTGGTTTTTTTATTCTTAGGTGAAATATAGTAGTGAAACAAGGTCGTATCTCAAAGAGGCAGTAATTATAGAACATAAAAATATTATTAAAATAAATATAAAATAAATACACAACATAAAAGGATGGTGGGTTTATTTTATGTTTATAAATCAATAATTATTATGCTGAAATAATAATTTAGTTTTTTTAAATTGAGATTGAGAAAACACTAGGTGAATATTTTTTTTAGAAAATATTATTAGGAGGTATAATCGGGCTAACTATTCCACTCCACTTAAATATTAATCATTATAATTCAAATTAAAATCAAAATATTTATGATCCATGAATTTTTTAATCTCTGGACACTATGAGAATTTACCTTAACCACAATGATGAAATGAATTAAACCCTAGGCTAGCATAAGAACATGCAATCATAGCACCCTATTTTGATTGACGTTCTAAATATATATTACGGTTAGAGGTGAATTAGGTCTCATATACATATTATAATATATGATTAATTGAGTTTAGGGATTATATTTGAACTCTAAAAATTGGTCTTGTGTTTTTTCTTTACGAATTATGATTTTGCTCTCATAATTCACATAGCACTCAACCACACATGTTTTGTGTTAATTGGTCAATAGATTTATTAGTTTTTTTAAGTTTTAAAAAATCACAGAATATATAATGTTTATTATAGTTGATCATTGATTCAAACTAATTAAATGAATTAGGTAAGAGGTAGATCAATTTCTAAAAAATCTACTTATTCATGGGTAATGTAGTCATCATAGAAAAAAGTGTATTTGTAAAGGTTTATAAAGGGTATAACATGATCACCTTTCTAATAATCAGTTTTTCCCAAAAACTTAAAATAAAAAATGATAAAATTTAATGTAAAAGATAAAATAAGAGATAAATAAAGGTTTTATTTAAAGAAAAATAGTATTACAACAAATTAGTGGAAAAATATCATTTTGGTGCAGATCCTAGATTGAAAGGTCCCCTGGTCCAATGGTGTATTGAAATGGAACCAAACCACATCTCATATTCTCCCAAAAATTTAAGACACATCCAAACCCCTCCAAATGAGAAAAATATAAATTTATAGAGTGGGAGAGGCTATGGTTTTTAGACTTTTCTAGTGTTCCTGGGAAATATGATCGAATATTTTAATATCCATTTTACTACCATTTTACCTATAAAATGAGTGAACTAGATGTACTTAAAGAACTATAATTTTTTAAAATTTTGGTTTTCTATATACTTTTCAAATTTGAGCCCAATCTATTCAAATATAAATATGTTATGGCCCCAATAGTGAATTGGTGCCCAATCTATTGAGTCCATTCCATATTTGAATTCATAATCAATTAACTCCAATAAAATTAACGATCCCACTTTAAAGATCTCGATGATAGTTAAAGTCAATTGATTTCAGAATTATTTCACTAAGTTTAATTTTTAAATAATGTAATGAAATATATCTATGACTAAAATTCTACAGGTCACTTTAGAGGTCCAAAACTAAAATTTTCATCAAGTTTTCAAAAGAATGATCTAATCATAAATATTATATAATTAAACATATTTAATAAAATTTAATGAAATTATGTCATTTATTGTCAATTAAATATTCAAAAAATTTATCAACTCCCTCAAACATACCCTTTTACACTCTTAGGAAAAACCTAATATTATCTAATCTTAAAAATCATGACAGGATACGAATGTTGATATTTCCCATAATGGAAGTGTAGGAAAAATATTAAGAGTCAATATCAATAAATTTGAAAGTTATTTCCTAATAAATTGTATAAAAACGAAATCTAATGAGATTACTGACACAAATAATAGTAATAAATGTTATGGGTATACTATGACATTAATTATTCACTTTTTGTGTGTGTCAACCATTTAAATCTTGTATATATTCCCTTTATTTAATATATTCGGGTATAATAAAACATGTTTTAATACCTAGTTTAATTCCAATAAACCTATTCTCCATTCCATTGTTTCCAAATTTCAGGATCCAATCACTTATGCATTCCCGAAAGTCAAACCTTAAAATCTCAACCCAGATATCCCCATCTGTTTTACATTTCATAATTCCCCTATTTATTGTGATAATATAATATATTATTTTATTTTTAGTTGATTTTTTAGTTTTTTAGGGGTCACAACTGGTAAATATTGGTTAAACACATAGATCAATTCGGTATAGTAATGAAAAAAATCAGAAGAGAAATGAACATGTAGATCAACCACTATAATAAGATTCATTTTTTTACCTAACATAGATATACCTTCATTTTAGTAGGGAAAATTTCACATGTCATGGTTCTGTGAAAATATCTATAGAGAAATCAATGAAAAACATTACCATGAACTAATATCATAATGAATGGTGTTGAAATCTAAAAGGTTTTATAATTTCACAACAAATCATATCATTGACGACTCCTATTTTTATAAAAATTAACCTTTGATAATGAAATCATACTCATACTTGTCATTTAACAAATGATTTTTGTAAAACATTCATATTTCATATGGTCCACAAGTAAATGAGCATGTTATATGATGTGTTTTTTATTTATTATTTTCTCTATTTTTTTAATTTTAAAAAACCCGCACATACAAAACAAACAAATGAAAATCCAAAATAGCTACCACAAAATGTGGTCCCCTGCCTTGCACTTAAAATATTTCATTTTCCTTAATTTCATCCTATTAGGTGATAAAATCCAATGAAATTATGAATTTTAAATAGGAAAAATAATATAAAAGAGAAATATTTAGGTACAACTTGATGTTTTCAGGTGATGATGGGGTCAGGTAGTGTAATGAAATAAACTGCTTGTATGGTAATTCCATCAATTTATTGATTAAAACATTTCCCATTGACATTAAATATCTATCATGTTTCTTTTGTGTGATCTATTTTTCTCTATAAGGAAAATAATTAGATATAACATATATATTATACCATATGAAACACAACTTGCCATGAATCAGCATTAGTCGTGAACTATAGAGGACTTTCTCTCCTACATGAAACTCCCTTTTTTGATAATTTTATCATGATTTTCTTTTGATCATCCCTTATATAGCCTCTATTTATCATATGATAACTTTTAAATCTCCTCATGATCTTTCATTTTTTATTTCCTTTGATATCCAGCTTGAGTTAAATGCATTTTCAATTTCTTTATAGCCAAATATGTCTGATGCTCAAACTCTAAGGAAATATGAAATTCATTATCAAAAAGTTTCCGTAAGGGGGATATACTAATTGGAGTTTTTAATTCCATCATATAAGCCCAAAGTGCGTCATCCAACCAGTTGCTCTAATTCTTCCAATTTGGCTGCACAGTTATTTCCAAAATTTGTTTTCAAATGACAATTTGAAACGTTGGCCTAGAAATTTTTTGGGGGTGGTATGTAGTGTATGTTTTCTGGGTCACCCCTTAATTATGATAGATGGAATCAAAATTTTGGATTCAAATTTCTTTTCCCTAGTCACTAATGATGGCCTTTAGAACTCCAAACCTGTAGACAATTTGAGTCGTGACAAAATCCACTATAACATTACAATCATCAGTCCTAGTGATCTTTCCCTCCACCCATTTACTAACATAATAAAAAAACAATAATTTAAAAGTAACCCAATGATCTTGGATGAGGACCCATAAAATAAATTCCCTAAATTCGATAAAATTCCAAAAAAATAATATCATTTGTTGGGGAATCTCATTTCCCCTCAAAATGTTTCTAGTGTGATGAAAACGAGAACATGACTTAAAAAAACATGGGCATCCTAATAAATGGTAGGGAACTATATTATTGAGTCTAATACCTTTATATTCATCCTTTTAGGTCCAAAGTGTCCACTATAATAAATTATATGAAGAAAATGAAATTCAAAATCAAACTCTTGATCGGGCACAAATATCCTAATGACATGGTCACTACAAATGAATCAATAGTTATGATCATCCCACAAATCAAAAATATATTCACACATAAACTCTTAAACTTGAAATTTATTTAGATTTATAAGAATATCAAAGGAAACTAATTTATTTACTAAATATACATACCATATATGTTTACATGATATAAAATAGAAATTATCATCAGGAAAATTTTCTTGAGGTTGTACATAATTTGTGTTATCATGCTCTAAAATTCAAGTCATCCAGCTCATGTTTTCATCCAGAAAGTTCTATGACCCCTTCATATCTCTTATCTCAATTTCATACTCTTGAATAATAATCATCCATCAAATACTTCATGGAATTGCATCTCATTCCCTTATGAGGTACCTCAAAGGTAAATGATAAAATAAAACAACTACTTTATATCTAGATATATAATAGTATAATTTTTTTAAGGAAAACATAATAGAAATAAAATTTGTTTCCATTGTGGTTTAATTTTATTGGGTTGAATCAAAATTTATTGATGGATAATCAATCACATGGAACCACCCTTCTACTCTCTGGGATAATATTTCTCCAATTGTGATGTTTGAAGTATCACACATAAGTTCAAATTGGAGATCCCACCATGGGGGTGTATGCATGGATGTGTCGTGATAATCTTAATTATAAAATCAAATAATACCATTCGTGAATCACTAAAAAAATTCATTATATTTTTTAAAAAATTGAGATAAGGGGTAATGCAGTCTTACTAAAATCCTTGATGATGTGTCTATAAAGAACAGCATGTAAAAGGAATGATCGAACATCATGCATGCATTTAGGATTTACCAAGGATGAAATAATATCAACCAGAAATCTATCAACCTCAATACCTTTCTATTATACTACATGACCTAGGAAAATTCCATTATCTTCTATGAAATGACACTTCTCAAAGTTTAAAACCATATTCTCTAGAATGAAGTGATGCCAATCATTACCCAAAAAAGAGATACACTCATCAAATGATGACCTACAAACATTACATTAATCCAAAAATACATTAATTCAAGTACCAATTAAATTATAAAATATATTTACCATGAATATCTAGGAGGTACCTAGGTAATTATGAAGTATAAATTGCATACTTTGGTTCCCAAATATACCAAATGGGTAGGAAAATTTCATTTTCTTCTATTCCTATAATACAACGTGAACATGAAAACATCCCAAGAAACTAGCCAAGAAGCAATATTGTGTCCTTCCTATAAGTCTATTAAGCATCTAGTCAAGGAATGGAAGTGTAAAATGCACATTATGAGGTGATTAATTCAGATTAATATAATATATTCCCACTCTACAATTTTTATTTACCCTCATAGGAAATCACATATCATTTTAATTCCTTATCATTGTTGTCCAGGTTTCTTAGGTACAACTTGGATAGGTTTTAACCAATGAGATTATGAAATTGGGTAGTTGATACCTGCCTTAGGAAACTTTTACACCTATGTTTTCACAAATTCTAATATTGTTGGTTTAAGCCTCCTTTATGGATGCCTAACGAGTTTGGCCCTATCCTCTAAAAGAATCATATGCATACAAATGGAAGGTATACTACCTTGTATTCCTTTTAAGGTCCACCCAATTTCCCTAATATTCTCTATTAAAATATTTAAAAGACGTGTCTCTAATTATAGAATAAGATTATTATAAATTATCATAGAATTTTATTCATTATTCAATAGGTATGGATATTTTATGTTTGGTGTAAATGGATTGAATTCCATTTTGTGTGTGTTCGGTATTTATGGAAATGATGTGGGAAATAATATATGTGAATAATTAATGACAATTTATAAATATAAATCATCATAATTAGTGAAAAATGCATCAAATCCATATATGTATTGAATAACAATGTGATAATAAGAATGTACCTACACAAAATTAGAAAAATAATCCAAAAAATATTTAGAAATAGGTGTGGATTGATCATGATAAATAGGTGTGGAAGTCTTTTTCAACATCAAACCCAAAAAAATATCAAAATATCTCTTAGAATGTAATGATTCCCATTTTAAATGATTACAAATCATTATTTGTAGATTCATTCCAAGTTTCGTTAGACTGGGAGATGAAGAAAGAATAATGGTCTCCTAAGGGGTACTTCATGGATTCTAAAATATAAAATTGTTTGATCTCATCACCAAAATCCATAGAAAGTGTTCCCTCATGGACTGTCACGACCGGTCCTCGGGGCCCGTGCCGTGACTACCCCAAGCCCGCCTTCCATTGGCCAGAGGCTGGCGACTAGCACTGAAGGCATAAATCCCGATAACTGGGAAGTCATTGCCTTTATAAAAGTAAACAAAACACCACAGAGTACAAGTGGAAGGAAAACACTAAGTACAAAGAGAAGTGTTGAAAGGTAAGTGGGCCAGAATACAAACCCAAATGAAAGTACAACTACAATTGAACAAAGTACAACAACTGGAAGAATGGAAAGAGCTCCTGAGTCGTCCTCCTCGGATCCTACCTGAAGGGTAGGTACAGAAGGTGCAGCTCCTGGATAGTCCACCACGATTCTTACTTGAAGGGTAGGTACAGATAGCCTCCACAACGCTCTCGCCCGTCAACCTCCTCCGAGTGTCGTCTCTCCGTGAGGTCCACCTCCGGGTACTGACTCGTCGTGTAGTCCACCTCCGGGTACCGTCCAGTCCTCGAACACTCGGCCTCCGTCTGCACTGTCCGTCGTCTGCAACCAACACAACGAGGTGCGGGCATAGCCCGTGCAGGGGTGAGTGTAACAATACTCAGTAGGGACCCCAACACCCTCAACGTCTCACTAAAACCAACATGGATAACCACAAAGAATATCTCATAAGATAACCTCTACTTAGGTATATGCCATGCATATACCTAAGTTATCAAGTAACCCATCTCAATCATGAAGAAAACACCAAGATCATGAAATTAACGGATAACCACTACCCAGGTATATGCCCATACATATACCTAAGTTACTAAGTAACCCATCTCAATCATGAGGTAAACACAAAGGTCAAAAGACTCAGCTCAAACAAGGATTTTCATTATTGAAAACGTAACTGCTGAAGATCCCCATATCTGGAGTGTACAGTGGTCCTGTCATGACTCTGAGGTACTGCTCACTAACCTAAGACTGCTGAGGTACTCCTCCTATTGGGTACCGCGGGTCTGCAACCAACTACCGGGCGCTTCGTCCGCTGTGGGTTTGTCGCCAAATATCGGGCGCTCCCCCTAATAGCCTATAGAGGTACTCCTTCTGTCGAGTACCGCGGGTCTGCGGCCAACTACCGGGTGCTCCGTCTGCCATGGGTCTGTCTCCAAATACCGGGCGCTCCGTCCACTAGGCTAGTCGACTCACTCCAAGTCGAGTCGGTCAAGCAGTCGTCAGGTCTCAACCAGCTACACGGTCTACGTACTCCGTACGCTCGTCTCCGGGAGGGTCCGCTCCATGAGCTATAGGTTGATACTCCAAGTATCACAAAGTCTCATGAAGAAGTATCTCAAAGGACCACCTCGTCATAGGGGTCTCAATGCAACAAACGGCGCGTCAATCGGACGCCCGGTCTGTGAGTTATTAGCCTTTTCGTCCTAGGGGCCCGGTCGGTTTCGTGAGCAAACCAACCCAACCACACTCCGAAGGCATCCAAACCTTGAGAGGAGTAAGCCAAATGATCTGTCTCACTTAGAGGAATCCAAAAAAGTCGACGGCACGTCATCCGGACGTCTGGAGCTCAAGATATAAGCGTTTCTGCTCCGAGGGCCCGGTTGGTTTCGTATCCGAACCAACCCGGCCGAACCCAAAGTATTTCAAAACCTTGAGTGAGATATACCAAAACGACTGTCTCGTTCCATGTATCCCTACGCAAATGAAGGTGCATCGATTGGAGTTCCATAGCCCAAGATATGGGCAAAAGATCAAAGAGGGTCCGAAAATGGGGGTTTCGGGCCCGGACCGACCCGGCCCGAGACCCCCCGGTTGGCCCGAACCGGGTCGACCCACCCCGAGTCTGGGTCGGCCCAGCACGGCCCGGCCTGGGCACGGTCCGGCCTGGCGGACCGGCCAGGTGGTCGGCCCGGCCTGGGCACAGCGCGCCCAACGCGCTGGTCAGTTCGGCCTTTGGTCGAGCCGT
The DNA here is from genome assembly GCA_963277665.1 of Viscum album. Classification (NCBI taxonomy): domain Eukaryota; kingdom Viridiplantae; phylum Streptophyta; class Magnoliopsida; order Santalales; family Viscaceae; genus Viscum; species Viscum album. The sequence goes on from OY728136.1 coordinate 770,051,824, forward strand.
TTTGGCAAAGGGGGGGGGGGGGGCGCCTACCCCCCTGGTGTAACCGCTCCCCCCCCCATTTATGGGGGCCGTTTGATCTAGCCGGTCGGGGGAATTAATTCCCCCGGCTCTCCTCTGTCCGGAAGGCCCGCATTGGCCGGCCGGTTCTGCCGACAAGAACCGGCGATGGCCGGTCCTTCCTCCATCGCTGACATCGGCGACCCGGAACCGGCCGCCGGTCACCCTGCACCGCCGCGGCCTGGAAGCGGCCACAGTTTGATTCGTCCGACGTGGTGTGACGGCACCGCGCCCCTCCTCCGCGGCCCCACTCCGGCAGTGGCGTCTTCAGTTTTCTTCGACGCAGCGCGACGGCGTCACATCCTTGTTCAACTTCACGGCGCGGCGCGACGGCGCCGCGAATTACTTGCCATGCGATTCCCGCGTGGTGCGATGGCACCACGCCATTCCATCTAAACCAGAAAGTATTAAACAAGGATAAATAGGAGGTTCGGCCGTGTTTGTGCAGTCCGGCCCCCTCTCATTAAACGATAACTTTTAGTTGTATATCCACAAAGAACGAAAAACTAGAATCCTGGACGGAAATAATTAAATATAATAAATCCCCTACATTGATAAAAGGGATGACGAATGTCGGAGTTGCGAAATGAGGATTCGAATACGTTGACGGAGATTTCGTCGCAGAAAAAGAACGTCGTGGAAGAAGACGTCACGTCGCAGGTCGGTGTCGCAGAAGACGGTCTCCGAGGGCTCAGCGCTCCACGTCAGAGATCGTTTGTTCTTCACGTTCTTCGTCAAAGGTAATGAAGAACTCAAGAATTCCTTAGATTTATCTCTATAAGCTCTCAAACAGCTAAACACCAACCCAAATAAAATAAGTTCTCTACTTATTTTATTAACACAACAAGGCTTTTGAAATTCAAGAGTGTGATTTTCAAAAACTTACATTTAACTCACCACATTAAATCCATAAGTTATTAAACTTAAGTTAACAATATTAATGGTGAGTTGAGGGGGGTTAGAGGATATGAAGGGGTGGGGTTCGTGTGGGCCCCACCACCATCGTAACCTCCAAAGGGAGGTTGGGTAGTTACCCAACTTCCTTCCAAAGGATTAAACACTTAGAGTAAAATAAAAATTGTAGAATAATTATAAAAAAAACTTCCACAATTTTTATCATCAACTCTCGTGAAAACGCAACTCCAGAACAGGTGTTCCTAAGCAATTACCGGCATTGCGGTTCCATCGATGCCCTCGGAATTCGATTCCAAGCACCGGTTCAAAAGATAGGAATTCACGCTCGTTCGTTCACTGATCTTACCCGAGCTAAACTTCAGAAAATGATTCCGGGAACACCGGGCCTCAGAATCAGGCGCCGTCAGAAACTGCGTTCTTGTAAAATTCCAAAGAAAATTAAGAAAAAAATTTCCTTGAAATTTCCAGGTCTTTACATGGACATTTATGATTTTATTAGATGTCTTTATAAAGGGTATTCCTTGAATGATAAGATCATGATGACTTACCAAATCATCTTATATATTCAGTATATAGAAATATAAAGGAAATATCATGTACCTTACCTGAACAAGGACATCCTCTATGACTTTCATATTGTGAATTATAGCCTAATTCACCAGTTGCACTACTAGACTTTTTTGATTCATCTCACGAACCATCAAGTAAGAGAAAATAGAGTGAGGCATGACAATAATGGAGGCACCAAAATCACATAACCATATGAGAAATAAATCCCCCCTATGGTGCATGATATGGTTAATGTACCCGGTTCCTTTCATTTTGTAGGCATTACCAAGGTTGGTGTGATGAGTGTTGATACATTCCTTTCAAGGTTGATCTTATCATTTATTTTAATCCCCCTTCTATTTATACATAGTTCTTTCAAAAACATATCATACCCTGGAATTTTCAATATTGTTTTTAGTAGAGTTATATTGTTCTTTACATTATTAAATGTATCTAAAACCTCTTTTTTAATCACCAATTCATCCATACTCTTGATTTTATATCTTTGTTTTAAAATTTAAGGGGTTTAGGAGGAACATCATCAATATTTTTCTCACCTTTTTCATTCTCCTTTGTCTTCTAATTTCTGATCATGATTGGGTATTATCTGGGATTTAGGTGAATCCAGATAGAATGATCAGTCATATGTAACATTCATTTTTGTCCTACTTCTCAATGTGATGGCACTGGAATTACCCTTGGAATTTTCATTAAGTTGAGAAGAAATATTTCTGAACTTCTTAGTAACCAGTTCATGATGGCAGGTGGAAATATGGCTCATTTCTATCTTTAACTCCCTCATGTCTAAACCTAGACTCTTCATCTCATTATATTTATTAAAAACAATTTGTTTCAAAAGTTCATCAGTATTGTAATCTACCTTGTGGTTTGGAATTCCCTTGTTATTTTATTATTGATTCTTGGGATTAATTTTTTTTGTTTGTTGGAAACTAAGTTTGTAAGGTGGAGGTTTATGAATGATGTATTTAAAAGGTGGTGTGGTATTTTTTTAGAGCCATACATCATGTCTGAATGATCTTTCCGTCCATGGTTCTATTTTGGTTCAAAAGAATCATGTGTATTCTTAGGATGTGTTTTTCATTGTTGCTAATATGGTTCCCCATGTAATAATACAACCCAATCCATTGTCTCCTATAATTAGGTGACACAGTCAGTTGGGTGGTCTAGTTTAGGGAAAATTCAATATGGTATCCTAGGATTGGGTTGGGATGTATTTTGATCCAAATAAATGTATATCACTATAGTTTTAAATTATTCTAATATGGTATCAACTAAATGACATTAAGAAAAAGATATAATTACATGATGTACTCCACTAATGTGTAGTGTTCCTTGATCAACAAATTTTTGTGTGTTTTGTAACATATAGTTTATCCACCCACATGCATCTACTAGCATTTTTTTGACCAATCTCATTCCTCTTGTAGCATCAAGCATAATCCTCTCCATATGTATGAGGCATTCATAGAAGTAATGGATGGGGATTTTGTCACTAATTTGGTTATATAGGTAGCTTACACACAACATATTGAATCTCTCATACCAGTTATATATTAACTCGAATCATTTATTCTTGATCCATGATATCTATTTTTGAATAGATGTGGTCCGTGATGCTGGAAAACATATCTCCAATAAAATAGGTTTCAAATAATTCAAATATATTATGTATTCGTGTTGTAAATAATAAATCCAATATTATGTAGTTCCATCAAGTTATATTATGAATTCTCTTAGTTTTATTTGATATTCAGATACATTTCTTGGATTTAGTTTTGGGAAAACCATATTAAATTATTTAAGGTGTTTCTTTGTAACCTCACTGGATAATCCCATAAATTATTTAATAAGCTAACTTAAATAATATTTTAGTTTGTTGTATGAATCAAGGTTTGAGTATGAAATACAATTTTGATTATACTTAATTCCTGGTGCATCCAATTCTCAAATGGTTATATTAAGTTCATTATTATTATTTTCAGCAATTTGTTATGGTTTTATGATTGATTTATAAGAGCTTCAAATTTCAATGTTCCCTGAATGGAGAAATTCTACAAGTAAGTTAATATTCAAACATCTTATTTATTGATAATATCTAATTTTTTACCTAAGGATACATTCAATATTTGGTTCAATATCTAAGAGATCATATGGATTCGTTTTTTTCATAAATAAAAGAAAAATTAAATGGAGAAAAGAGTACCATAATAAAATTATAATAAGATTGATTTGATGGTCTAAAAAAATAAAAAATAAGATGAATTGAAAAATGGGAAAGAAATAACAAAGAAGATAAGAATATTATGTAATGAAAATTAAAAAATAAAATACCCATAATTGTTTGAAATAATACCTTTCCTCCCCAGAAAATTTTCCAATTTGAAAGGTGTTTTCATCGACACTCTCAAATGATTGGTGGTTTTTTATTGATTTGGTGATGTAGTGTGGAAATCCATGGTCATCTCTCAAAGAGTCCATAATTAAAACAACTTATTAAAAGAATTATAAAAATAAAGATAAAATAATTACACAACAAAGGAGGGTAGGAGAGTATTTTTTAGGTTTATAATGAAAGGATAAGTATGATATATGAAACTTATTTTAAACAATATTAATAAAACACAATGATATGTTTTTTAAAATATATTTATATATAGTGTAATTCATCTAATTGTACCTCTTAACTTAATTATTAATCATTTTAATTAAAATTAAAATCCCCTTAATTATGATCCCCTAATTTGTTAATCCCTGAACCCTATGAGAATTTACCTCAACCACAATGATGAAATGAATTAAACCCAGGGCTAGATTCAATACATAAAATCATATAACAATTATTTAGTTTCACTAAAATTATATAATATAGTCAATGGTGAATTAGGGATCATATATAAATTTTTAGTGAGGATGAAATAATTTTAGGGTATATATTTGAACTATACAAATTGGCCACATGTTGTTTTGTTTTATTGATTAAGATACAACTCTCACAATTCACACATTACTCGACCATGCATGTTTATTGTGAATTTTTAATCATCTTTTCTAGTTTATTTTAAGTTAAAAATGTTCATAGATCATATTTTTTGAATTATATTAGGTCGTTGATTCAAAATAATTAAATGAATAAGGTAAAAGGTTGATTGATTACTAATAAAATCTACTCCTCCTTAGCTTGTGTAATCATCGTAGAAATGAATTAAATTTGCAAAGGTTTAGAAAGGGTATAAAACAAAAATTTTGGTACTCATGAGTTTGAACCCAGTTAATTAAAATAAATAATAATAATAATAACAATAAGAGCATAAATGCGAGAGAAATGTAGAGTTTACTGCAAAAATAATAACATTACTACAAAGAAGAGGAAAAAGCGTATTTTAGAGGAGATACTAAAATGATATATTCCATTATCAAATGGTTTATTGAAATGGAAATTAACCAATTATACTCATCTTTGAATACTCTAAATAAATTATAACCCCCTCAAAATAATAAAAACAAAAACTGAGTGGAGGGGGGGCTAGTATTTTAAGAGATTTGAACTATGAATAAGAAATTATTCCAAATATTTTAAACCAAAATACACTAATTTCTTGACCAAAAAAATCATGAACCAGCTATCATTTTATAATGTTAATTTTTATGTAATTGGGTCCTTTATCTACTGTAAAAAATTGAGACCAATTCAATCAAGGATTCATAATTTATGGTCTAAATTAATAAGTGGTGTCTAGTCTGGAGAGTCCATCCCTTCTTTGACTTCATGGATCATTTAATAAAATAAAATGTATGATCCAACTTGAATGGTATAAATTAATGGTTTATCCCATTATGGTAATAATTTTTTCACAAAGTTTCAAGTTTAAAAAATATATAGAAACTCATTTATGAATAGAATACTACAATTTTCTTTAAAGGGTTAAAAATCGAATTTTCATCAAATTTGAATATGAATTATATAATATCAAATAAACAATAAATATGCATAATTATAATAATTCACAGAATTTTTTTCATTTAATACCAATAAAATATTCATTAAAAATGTGTTTTATCATTAGTTTAATATTTGTTCCACATCTGATCAAGTATGCACAAGTATTCCTATAGTAAACATGGGGGAGGCATATATCCCCACCCTCACATGAATCCCATTAACATATTCCAATGGTACAAGGAGAAAGTAATTGGTTCATATCCACAAATTAACTGAATATATATACCAATATATATTAAAGATAAAAATTGTGTACACATACATTCATACACATATGTTTCTAAAATATCACTACATTCTAGAAACATCTAAATACATATTTTTGAATATTCAGATAATGGTATAAATATAGAGACATATATATTCCTATCTTAATAGATAGGGAAACAAAAAACTCTGATTAATATGATAAACTTGTTTCTTAAGAGAAATTTCACATTTATTTTCTCATCCAGGAGGATTATCGAAATATTTTGGTAAAGGATGAGGCACCAGACTGGGATGATATTCTCATTCCAACCAGGGATCACCATGTGAGAGAGGCTTAGGCCTAGGTACAATATTGCATTCCTATAAAAAAAATATAGGTGGCATACTCTAGAGGCACCAAACTAAGCTCAAATTCCCATTACAACCAAGGATCACCAAGTGAGAGTGGAACATTCTTCGGTATAGGCTCATATCATTATCTAAAAAGATTAGAGGTATTCTTTAATGGAATAGATATGGGATAATATCCCCATTCCAAATGAGGATCACCATGTAAGAGTTCCACATGCCTTAGAAAAGGTTTGTATTTCTATTAGTGAATATACTTGTCATATTCTGGTAGCTCATGGAAGCCAGACTCATATCCTTACTTCCACTAATGAACGAATGCACCAAAATCCTTCAGCGGCTGTACTGAAGGAGGTTCTTGTCCCTTCTATCATTCCAGTGGTCCATTAGTATATTTCTATATGGAATGCAAATTTGGTCTCTGGTCATATCTATGCTCCATCCATGGTTTATTGGGATATTTCAGCAACCACTCACATATAGGATCATATTCATACCCATAATATATAATCTCATCAACATTCTCTAGTGTATTTTATGTGTAAATATCATATTCCCGTAGCACCATATTCCTATATAGGATCACATATATGGTTATCTACATATTCTGATAGCCATCATGGCATGGGATCATATCCCTACACAACTCAGAATGGTAGGTCAGCATATTCCATCCATGATGTAGAATGAGGGTAAAATTTATGATCTTCTCAATTGCAGTGTCCTCAATGATGTTTTATACATATATTAAACACCTCAGGGGTCCATCTTCTATTCAACTAAATCTAAAGGTAATCATTACCCTGATATTCCTCCTTGTGTTATTTTAAATATGGATCTTAGAGACTCTACTCTTGAAATCTATTTTGGTTAACTACCCTTGATGATATCTCCCTTGTAAAAGGATATCCTCCCATTTCTTAGACACATATATATATAGAGGTGCTCAAAACACTAAAACCTTTGTACATAGAGGTTCTTGAAACATTTAGTTCAACCATATATTGTTCCACATTAACTACTATGAACACAGTCATTAGGATTCCCCAAGTAGAAAAATATTTGGTGTCACCTATAGGAGGTGTATATGTATGATAAAGTGGAAACTCACATTGACATACAAAGAGAGTTATCCGGAAACTACCTCCCAATCAGGTTATGTCCTCTCTCCATATCTAATTATGATATCCTATTTACTATATCAATGGAGGGAATTACTTATCTGCACCAAAATATAAGTGCAACTCATAAGTGGTTAAGGGTTAAAACCCTCCCTTATCTAGTATATGATGGTTACCATTAGACCATAAATATACTCTATTGTAAAATGAACATGGAATATATCTCCCTGATCCATGACCCAAAACCATATAGGAATAATAAAATCTATAACATACTTTCCACCATTTCATCACAACTCTTTAGAAATTGATCATTGAAACCTCATCATGTATCCACATTTGAGGATGGGGAATGTATATAGAATTGTACTTTATTATTCCCCCAGAACAGTCGAGACGCCTATATATGGAATCATAAAATGTTAGAGAATCCTGAAAAATCCGGGGACTGTGTCATGCATGGTCCATTTAGTCAATAAAATAGAATACCTCTGATTTAAAAAATCCATTAGGTCACAAATAGAAGGAATGGTATGGAAACATGTTATTTGGATTGGACCCTCATATGACACCATTTAATCTATCTCTCACAGGAGCACAGTTTCACCAAATCCAATGGATTGCAACAGAAATAGCAATAGCTTCTATCCTAGACAGAACCCAAACCCCCAGGTTGGGGGAATATTTACCCCCACTGGCACCCCTTAGATCATACATCCCAAAGAAGATTCAGGAAATATCAAAAGCAGCTTCCAACCAAACCCATCCCATGGGGATTGGGGAATTTTTATCTCAATCATTGTCACCAAATTCATCATGTCCCAATAGGGTCCTAAAGAAAACTATGGTGGTTCAAGGTTAACCCCAGTATGTAGGGATTTGGAATTTATATATTAATTACTACCCCAAGAGTCCTCATATCTTTGAATGGTATCAATAAATCCTTAAAAATAATATTAAAAAGTTTCATAGAGGCCCCAAACAGTCTCTATCCCACTAGGATAGGGGGAATTTTCATCATCATCATAACCATGAAGGGAATCAGTCTTCTGGAGGTTGGGATGTAAACATTAATAGTTGACACCACATCAATTACTCCCTCCATAACACAGCCATTTTCTATCCAAGGCTCATTCGACAACCACAACCAGAAACTCCCTGAAGGTCACTACATATAGTTCAAGATAGAAGGAACATACAATGAAGGCAATCAAACCCCATGGGGGCCTTAAGACAAAAAAAATACAACATATAAAGGGGTTGAAAAAACAATATTTGGTAGAAGAAATTCATAATAGACCTTTTGTGTTGAGAGTAATGGGACAACCCCCATTTCCTGATATAAATCATTGAATTTATTGATCATCAACACAATAGAAAATGTGTATCATTATTAAATTGCATAGGTATGAAATATAGATAACATACCTCAATAAGAGGGTGATCTGGATGCACCAACTGAGGCTGCACGTATACAAAACTAGTGGAGAATACAAAACCTTTCACCTCCAAATATCGAGTTAAAACCACTATGGTCGAACAATACAAATGAAAAAGGGAATAAAGTGGTTATATCCCACTTTTAACAAAGAAGAGATGTTGTTCCTTCTATATAGGAGTAGTTGTAATAGTATGAGGATGAGTCACAAATTTTGAGACAAATTAGTAAGGAACTACTCAGTAGAAACATTCTCACTAGTTATCTTTTTCAGATTAAGAAAAATATACATCTTCCCACATATAAATAAAGAGATAATCCTCTATAAAGAGTGGCTTCTAAGAATTATAAAGACTCCAAATCTTGGAATCTAGTAAACATAAATGAGTATGTTGAAAATGATCATGATTTCTTCCATTAAGGAGACAACCTATCCCCTACAATAGAAATAATTCAGTTTTATAAAAGATCAAGAATCAATGGGATATGAAAATGATGCCACATAATCATGATCTCCCTAGTCATTATAAATGGGATTCATCCCAAATATAAGTTCCTCTATAGCTACTAAATTCCATTGAGTCCCTAGATACTTGAATGGAATCTATGGAAGACTGATGTATAACTGTACAACCAAAGATGAAGTAATATCCCAAATGGTGGATGAAACTTTTCCACCACCCAATTGGGACAGTCCTACCAACTATAACATTAACAACATGGTAGATCTAAAATAGAATCTCATTAAATCCATACCCTCATGTGGTCAAGTGATTGGGCCTTGAAAAAAAATTAACTGACCAAGTTGAGGTGTTTTGTATAGACACTAATTGGGCCAGACATTGTTCGGTGCATCAGCCTTCTAGTAGAATATGTTATAAGATAGCAATACCTGCATCGTCAATTCCTTTATCAGTTAATATCAACACTCTGGAAAACAAAAAATGTAAAATTTAATAACTACTAGAAACAAAAAAAATGAGAGGGTGTATGAAATGATTTCCATAAATAAAGGGTTAAACTATTCACTCAACATCCCTCTCTCACATGATCAGTTACTGGGATTATGTGTAGAGATTATTTAGGATGATCTAATGATACCCCTGAACCTGATGAAATATCTAGAAATATTTAATTAATTTTTAGAAATAGAAAAATGTTTCAAAGATTTAATTCAGGATAATAAAGCTAAATATATGACCATTACCTTGACATAGGTAAAATTCTTGATATGGAATATATTGTCGTTGTTACCCTAAAACCCATAGTAGTGATTGTTCAAGAACCTATGCAGGCCCCGAATTTTTTGGTGTCTCCCATTAAGTGTAATCAACATCAAAACCACCCTCATCCAAAAAAATAGATCATAGTTTCTCAGGATTTGAAGAATGTATGAATAAATAATACTTCTTCTGAAATGATCTGGTCATTGATTACATCCATTAATTAATGAAAAATAACATATTAAAGCTATCAGATCCCAAGAAACATGATAAGGTCATCCTCACTAATCATCATAACTACTTTTCTTTCTATAGGATGATGGGTCACACCATCCAGCATTTCTTTATCTTCAAATACACCCTCAAAATCATGGTTGATTCCAGAAAAGTGATGTTGGAAAATTTCCCATCATGGGTCACTTGTGTAACCATCTCTCAATAAGAATAAGATATTTATTGGAAAGAATTTATTTCTATGTGTGGGAGGATTATAGATAACATGATGATACAAAATAATGTTGTCCACGATCATGCACCCTTGATAGAAAATATTCACACATCCATAATGGATCCATCACCTAGGGAGGTGACATCGAACATTATTTCCAGAGGAGGATGTAATCATCATACATAAGAAGATACAAATTAGTAAGAGTCATATTCAGCTCTTACAAAATATATGACTCTTGAAAACTAATTTCATATAATATTAGAAGCATGGGATCCACCCAACCAAATGAAACACTCATTATAGGAATAGATATTATTTGGTTTTGTAAAAATAATACACTTGGTATAACCCATTTCTGTTGATGAATATGCCTCTCAGTGTGAGTTCCCCATACTCGACCAGGGAGTCAGAGGCTGAATCCATAAAATATGAGGATATATCAGAAAACATATTAATGTTCAAACTAATATCTTGGTCACATAACCATATAGGACAAATTTTTAGCTAATACCCATGGTCAAGAACTCCAACAATACGAATGGAAACACATAGGTGTCCCAGAACCCTCCGTTAATTATTAAATCCCAGTCATATTACATGACTGGATCACAGGGGTGTGATTGTCTAATCAGTCCCGAAAATTGGGAATTTTGGCAAAACATAATCCACTAATTGAATATTTTTCCTCAGCCACTTCAAAATCACAATTCCCTTAAACCTCAAATGCGTCAACTCCAAAGGTACATAATTTTGAGAAAACCTATAGTGGTAATCCCAAAACTATGGCTAAAAAATATGACCTTCTATAAGTGTTGGAAATTGTCCCAACAATGTTTTCAATCTTGTATGTGATCCATCATTCAAAATAACTCTGATAGGAACTCATGAAATCCCTCTATAGACTAAAGGAATTCATGATATAAGTTTATGTAGCTAAGGTTTATCGGGTGGAGACTATGCCATTATAATTCCCTGTCACTATCTCATTTATAGATAAGGATTAGGAAGAGGTTATATAGGGACATATCAGAGTCGTATATGATTTGGTTAAACTTGATAATGTCAAAATCTGAATGGATCTTGTTGATAATTGTTAGGGGGTTAACATCATCTTGATTCTGAACCTTTGATATTTGAAATATAGCGAGGGAAACATATATCGTACAAAGTTAAATACTATAGGGTATTGTAAGAGTGAGAAAAGGCCACCTAGGGATATAATGGTCAAGGATATGTGTTGAGATATCATATATAACATTGAGATCATTGTTATCTAGCAAGACACTACTTTTAATTTTCATCTCAAAAGACCTTGGATTTATAGCTTTGTGGTGGTACCCTGAATATATCATCAATGATTGAAATACCCCCATCAATGGGATGGTCATCATACTACATAGTGAAAATTCTCACATTGAGTCTTGTGAACCCTCATATGATGAGTAAGGTTTCTATAATTGGGGAGTAAAATAACCAGTTATGGATGAAAATATACAGGTTGTAGTATCGAATGTCTTGGGATCCACCCTTAGGAATCCATAGAGTATGATTGAAAGTGATTATGTGTTACCCATAAATCTAATCGAGGTAGTATACTTAATACCAGATGTCTTCTCTCCTCCCTTACCTAGTGATAGTGTAAAAGAAAATAATCAGCTCTGAAATCTCTTTGCAACAACTCTGTTAATTCAAGATGATAATGATTCTTCCTATGGTCTCTATCATGTCAACAATAACATAGATTCCCTCATATTACCTACCATGTATGAAAATTCCTCTATAAATTAAAAGGTTTAACATGAATAGGACTACCATAGGAACACCCCTCCCACATTTTAGGAAGGAATCTCTACCACCATTGATCTACTCATGTAGGTAAATTTTGGAAAAGAAAAAGACTCAAGACCTATATTGATTATTGATTCCTTGCCTCTCGAGGAGAAGAATATGTATATCTCATTTCTAAAGATACATCTATGTGTTTTATCTTACAATTATATATAAATGACTAGAATGGATACTTATATGTCTACGCACACTTAAGATTACTTGATAAAAATATAGGTTTCAAGCAGGTGGCTTGAAGGTTATACCCCTCTCATCCTACTAATGTAGAGTCGGATGTTGAAATGTTTTTCAATTTCAGTTTTTATAAGATTTAAAATATCCATGATGTCTCAAAAAAATAATACCTATAAATAATAAGAATGGGAAGATTAGGGGCTATATCGATTTCAGAGACCTCATTCAACAATGACATAAGGACGATATTCCATTTTTGATCATAGAACTCTTGATCAATTCAACTACTGGATTCTAGTATTATTCCTTCTTGGATGATTATTCAATGTATAATCAAATAAAAACGGATCTTGTAGATGAGGATGCCACAACCTTCATATCACACTAGGGGATATGTTTCTATCATGTCACTCCCTTTGGATTAAATAACGTTGGATATACTTACCAATGCACCATGCATAATATATTTAAGCCCTTTTAAGGATGAATAGAATAATGTTATGTCGATGGCCTAGTATTCTTGTCTCTATAGTTATTTGATATCCTTATAGATATTTAAAAAATATTTTACATGTTGCAAAAAAAGATTTTGATTATGAATCCACTAAAGGGAAATTTAGGGGTAATATTAGAGAAAGTACATTGATTTTTGGTACCCCACCATAGAATTAACGTCGAACATGAAAATACTAATGCAATAATATATATGTAATCCCATTATAATCTCAAAGAGATGAGGTGGATCCAATGTAACCTCTCTTATATTTGGAATTTCATAGTAAACCTGGTAGGAAAATTTATCCCCTTCACTAAGATAATGAAGAAAGGAGTTTCCTATTGATGTGATGAGGAATTCCAAGAAGCTATTGAGAGTCTCATATAGTAATTTCTACATCCACCATTTTTTATTCCACCAATGAGAGGAAATGTACCCATATTATATGTGGCCTCTATAGAATGATCACATGGTGATCTACTCTAATAGAAAAGGGATGTGGGGATTAGAACAGACTCTAATAATTCAAATGAATGTTTCTCAGAATTGATACCTGATATTATAATTTCTCTCACTCATATTTTATTTGAAAATTCTGAGGAATTACTTGTATAAAAATGAAGTCTAGTTGATCTCTTGTATTGAAAATCTTAAGTAAATCTTTGATTCACTTTTTTGACTATGAATTTGTCTTGATGGTTGGTTATTTGGAGAAAGTAGGACATCCAGTTCATGTCACATAAGGTAGTAAATAAGTAGGTTCTAAGTGATTTCTTCACAGTACGTCTCACCCCCTAAAGTACTCTAGTAGACACTGAACTACATCATGAGGTAGTTTTCCACACCCATAAGACTCCATGAACCAGGTAGAATTATTTTTATTATGTATCCTGAAGTCTTATGGGTAATAGACTCGTTAAATATAAATAAAAACTAGGTTATCTTAGAGATTGTATTTGCTTCTCCAAAAAAAATAATTTTACATTTATCATACTCACTATATGAAGGGGTAACAATTAAAGAGGCAAGATACCAAACCATCATTGTTGGCATGGAACATTACATGCAGCTATAAATAACCTGCCATAATAACTAAGGGGATTAAAATCTAATGATAAAACAAATCAATTAAAAATATTCTATAAAAAAGGAATTATTTTTCCTTATAATAGACTATGTTAGAGATCTGATGTTATAGTTTCCTTTTAAACCCATGTTGCATCATTTCCCTTGAACATAGATTGATAATGCCAATTCATTTAAGAATATATCTTTAGTTCTGGATGAACCTAGTCAGGAGTAAGTGTTCATTCGTATTAGGCACCAAAGGATGACCTCATCTATCTTAATGTATGAAAAGGAAGAAATAAACTAGATTATAACCTCCCTAGATCATGATGAAATGATATCAACCATTGGATAGATGGATCCGATAATTTATTATCTCCAAAATGTGACCCTTCTAATAGACCGAGCCAAAATGGAACTTATTCAGCACTGATCAGCAAACATTACCCTTCAGTATCGGACAAATGAGAAAAATACCCTCTATAAATGTGGCATATATTAAATATTATTTATATTCATATCCAATAGAAATATTATCTTAGTAATGCAAGAATACCATGTGGGACCTTGAAGTGATCCTCAGTTTGGGACTAGACTCTCCCATCAAATCTTGAGGATTGTTTACTACTAGAAACTAATGATAAAGGATTATTTGGAATACAAGAGAAAATTTTATGAAATTCAGATTAATGAAAACATCATCCACTAACCCCTAGAATACTTGAATACTAATAAATATTCCTTTCTAGATATAGTGTGGGTAATGGGTGTTATGGGGACATATCCCACAACCCCAGCTAAGTAGTTTAAGTAGATCTTTACTGCTACTGACTTCTTTTTAAAATGGGTTGTGGTAATACCCCTTAGGGAAGTCAGAACAAAGAATTTGGTTAAATTCATAAAGTTAAAAATAATTTCTTGACTCAAATTACCTCATATAGTATTGAAATAGAATGGATGAAAATTATGTTCTACTAAGTTATATAAATTAAACCAAGAGTAGAATATCAAGTACAACCACTTTCCCTCAATATGAATAGATATATGTTGAAAACTCCCAGATGATGAGAAATCACAAAAGTGGTCAGATAAATTGGAAAGGATCAATTAGAAAAGGTTGTGTACAATGCACAACCTCAAATTATATTAGGATTAGATTACACAATCCTTTAATAAAAAAAATTCTTTCATTTTTTATTTTATAGAGAACTGGAATTGGTATTTAGAAACCCAATGATAATAGGAAATATTCTTCCAACTAAAAATGAAATAAGAATTTTCATAAATATTACATAACTCATATTCCATGTGAGAATACTCTTTTTCCATAATTGATGGTGATTATGTCATTCTCCCAACTAATGTGTGGTTTCTTATGAAATATTTTCCATTACCACCATCAAATCATCCTACATCCTAACCACATGGCGTTAAATTGTATGAAAGATTTTCAAACCAAATGAGGTTAAACTGTGTAGAAGAAGTCTTGACCACATCATATTAGACTGTATGGAATACTTCATGGACACATGACATTAAAATGATCATAAGACATCCTAAATCCATGAAATTAAATTTTACAGAAAATGTCCTGGAAACATGATGTTAAATTTTATGTAAGATGTGATGACCAAATGATGTTAAATTATATAGAAGACCTCCATGAAACATGTATTTAAACAATATATAATGTTTCCAAAATAAATGACATTAAAATGTTTGAAAGATGTCTTGAAAAAATTATGTCCAACTTTATAGAAGACGACCTAACAAAATGATGTTAAAATTTATGGAAGAAGTTCTAAAATCAAGGCTTTAAACTGCACGGTGTCTCTCATCCAGTTCACATGATTTTATACATAATTACATGTCCTTACCACATGATATTAAACTACAAGGAATACTTCATCACTTCATGATATTAAATTGCATGGGGGGATAGTCTCATTGATTATTTACCGTAGATGAGATAGATCATTATGAGAAAAAAATATGTTCCCATATCCCAGTGTGAGATTCATATCCATATAGGGATTCTCCCCATACAATAACTATGTCTGACTTGATTCTTACCATCACATGATATGTAGTGATACCCATGTCTCAAATCCTAGTTCCAGATGATATATATCCATCTTAGTCACCAAAAATTAGAAATTGTGAAAAAATTTAAGTCATCCATTTCACATTGGGAAAAATTCATCCTTACCACATGATGTTAAATTTCATGGATGACTTCCATACCACATGGCATTAAACAACACAATTTTTCTAGAACTATATGTTTCCTGATTATTTCCATCATATGATATGTATTGATGACTATATCTCCATTATTGGGTCCATTTATGATATTTCTTCATGTAGAGTCACTTTATTTCTTACTACATGATGTTAAACAACATCAATTACTTCCTTGTTGAATGAAATTAAACTACATAGTTTTGGAGAACTACATATGGCTTGATTCTCAATCCATTGAGATATATTGGGATGCCATAATCTTATATATTTTCCCAACAAAAACATGATACCAAATTTCTCTATACTTTCCATTAATTTCCTCTATATGGTGAGAGAAACCTTTCCTGTTACTTGTTTCGCACACCAGGAATAGATCATGTTGGATTATAATTTTTTCTAAAGGATTCCCCACATGATTGAGAAATATTAGATCATATAAGTTTTATTATAGTCTTGGATATAATGACATAAAAGGTACACCTTATGTACTTATCACATGATGTTAGACTTCATAATTTATGTCTCTTGTACAATATAAAATTGTGAATTACTATAGAACTCACTCGAGAATACCACTATTCTTTATGTTATTCTCCCAACACACTTTCATTCAAGAAATGCTTATGTCTTTATTCCCTTCATAAAAAGATATGTAGTGATGCCCAAATATTTAATCTTATTCCGGTTGTAATAATCAATGAGAACAATCCCCACCTTTATGTGGGTAAGACCTACATAGGGATTTTCATCTTAAATAAATATTTGTGGCATGATATATATAATAAATGGATACCTAGTGATTCATGTATCTCAAATTCAAGGTCTAGCTATAACAATCAATGAGAAATCCCCCCCCCCCTCTGCATATGGTTTAGACCTGAATGGAGTGTTTCCCATTCAAGAACTACATTTTGATATATTCCTATAATCATAGGATAAGTAATGACACTAGGATCTCCAATCTCAGAATAAAATATAACAATCAATGATAACCCCCCTTTGTATAGTTCAGACCTACATAGAGATTTTCTCTTTCAATAACTCTATATGGGATGATTATAATTACCATAGGATATGTAGTGAATCACATATCTCCAATATTATTTCTAATTTCAACAAAAAAAATTTCTCATACCAATATATGGGTCATGCCTATACAGGTTTATTTCATGTAGGTTCTATGTATGGCTTGATTTCTATCATCAAAAGATATGTAGTGATTCTAGATCTCCAATTTTGGGTTTATCCACAACATATAAAATAATTAAAATTCACCCATAACTATATATGGTCTATACCGAAGAAATTTTTTGTCTAAGACCCACTCTCATGCTGATCAGTCAAGTGACCAGTTGTCCCATGTTTCTCAAATCGACCATAGATCATGTGAGCTTAGGTTACATAAAAACTATTTCTAGCCTACGCGACCAAGAACTACCTCAATTCAGGAACTACATCCTAGAATCAAGACATTAAACTACATATCATATTTAATTAAATATCACAATATTTCAAACTACATGGATGATTTTATAGAATCAATACTTTAAACTCCATATCATACTTTTATCATTACATCATGTCATTAAATTGTAAGGAAATTGTCATTATCACATGAAATTAATTTTCACAACTGATATATCCCATATACATAATATTAAAATACACATTCTAGAAACCATAATTATTCCTCATAAAAGGTCCATAAAATCATGACCCCAATTAACCAGAGTATGGGGTGCTCATGTCATCTTTCAATACCCTAATCACATAATTCACACTTCATTCCTTGAGAACATCGGGTTTCAGAAAACCATTCATATCCCTTTGAAAGAAAATATTTATCTCTGTTTAACCTTTATAGTGATGCATGATGGATTTAAACTACAAACTAGAGACATCTTGAACCTTTATGATGGGGTTTTCAGTCCTTGTGATCCTGATGTGACCGTGGAAGAACTTATCACCTAGGGGTTTTCTGGTCCATCCCCATCATGATTTTCACATATCATTACTCATTACATGAGAACCTTAACCTATTATTTATAATATTTTCATCTCCCACTAAAACTTATGTTGGAGTAATCTTGACCCTGAGTGTTACTTTTTAAGTTGTTCTACAACGTTCTCCTCATACCAGTTTATTATGTGTCATAAACATAAATTCTATGAACTTTGATCAAAGTTTTATAACCTAAAAAAATATCCTTTGATGTTTGAATAACATGAACCTATAACTAACGTTAATGAGACACAAAACATGTTAGGTCTAAAACCCATAATGATAATCCTGATAAAATTTCAAGTCTCATTTCTTTAAACTCTTTGTCTCTAGAGTTTAGTAAAATAATATAGTGTAAATAAGTAAGGCATAAAATCATATAGACCAATTTATCATCATAGTAAAAGTTTATCCCTGATCATTGAACCCCCTTGTCCATAGAAAAGTTGGAGAAATGATTATTCACATTTATTTGATGTGATAACATATTCACTATATGGTGACACAATATTTAGGGTGATCGGTTATTTTTTAATATTAGGTTTTAAATAAATAAAAAATCATGATTTGAGAACCTTGAATATCAAAAAAACCTTTCATGGTCCATATAAGAGTAATTATCACTTCTAGGGACCCTTCACTAGATTATTCATGTCATCCTCTACTTTCTACATTCAATCTTCCAATCGTCAACCAAATTCACCATTATCTTGGAAAAAGGGTTTTTTGATCCTTGTGATCACTAATGAAACTATTGAAGAACCCAACACTTTAATTTGTTCTAGAAATTCAAAGAATGATTGTACCATATCATTAATCAAGACATAATGACTTTTGACCCTGATTTAAAATCCCCATAACTATAATGTTTAATAAGATTCAACACCTTGACATTACATCAATGTGTATTATAGAATTTCTCAAAGTAGGAATGTTGCACTTCATTCCTGAACCTTTTTATGGTCCACACCATGTGAATCAAAACAAAATGGTGTATGTCCCAAGATTCCCATTTCAAATATCAACTACACTAGGGTTCCAAAACCCTTTTGGATAGTCTTTTTCTATATACCCCACCTCATAGTCTAGGAATTTGATTCTTCGCAAATATTTCATGGCCCTCGATAAAGAGTGGAGATCACCTTTAATTTATCAAGAATTTAATTACTTTTGGATCTGGGATACGGGATTATACTTCCCAATTAGAGTTATCTACTCATTTTAGTTAAGTAAATCTGATCCTTTTGAGCCCCGATCACCCTATGGAAGATCTCTACACCATAGTTTGTTTTGGGTCATCATGGGTGGACTTGTATTCCCTAATATTTTATCAACCACAAATATCATCCTAAAAATATTTCATATGCCTTTTAATAGATTGGTTACACCTTTATTGTACCATGTTATTAATGAATAAGGGATTATAACTACCAAAAAAACTAATATCTTCCTTATACAAAAGGAACACCAATCCTCATGATCCCTGACAATGCCATGGCAGAACACAACATATTCGAGTGTCTTGGGTCATCCCTAGCATGTCTTGCCCACTTTATATATTCATAAATTATGAACTAGAATAAATAATTTTAATTTTATGTAATATTTACTTTCTTACTAACAAAATTATTTCATAGGGTGTTGAAAAAGAAAATTATTTCCCTAGTGAATCATAGTAGCTAACAAGGGTAGTCTAACTTGAGAAGCTTCTCAATTTTTCTCACTCACTTAATCTAGTTCACCTAAAATAATGTTTAATGTTGTTTTGCTAATTTTATGAAAAAAATGAAAAATAATTTTTGGGATTTGATTTTTATTTTCTAAAATAATAAAATGACATGTGATAGGAGAATTTAATCTAAAATTAAATGCTAAAAAGAATTAGTTAAAGAATAAGGAACTTGGTTATGGGTTTTGTTTTGGGTATAATCATTATTATCCTATTTTTTATTTTTGTTTGATAATTATTATATGAAATGTTAGGATAAATTTATATTGTTTTTATTTATAAATTTTTAAATCTAAAATGTCTAAAGAAATATCATTTTTCACATCCCATGTATTCAAGGTTTATGACACACCTTGGTTGAGGGTGTTCCATATTCGAGGGCCTGGATCTATCGATTTCATTTCATCCATGGATTATCTCAACTCTATCATGTGAAGATTTATCCAATAAATAGAGGGATTATATATTAAATAAAATAATCGAAATAGATTAGGTTCTAGGTCATTGGATATAGTCATTACAATAGGTACATTTTCCTAACCCATGCATTCTACTCATATCTACCACAAACGTAAAATAAAATTTAACAAAAATTCAAGAAAACCTTGACCTCCACCAAGAAAAGCCACTGGTTGACCACACATTTTCAAGGGAAAGAGATCAAAATAGTGTAATGGTAAGTAAGATAATAAAAGATAATAGAATAAAAATTAAATATAATATAATATAATGAAGGATGAGAATAAAAATAAAAAGAATAATTGTGGATGAGATAAAGAATAGAGATAGATGGAGAAAAAGAGTAAAACAAGAAAATAAATAAAGAAAATAAAATATAAATAAGAATGGTAAAATAATAATAATAATAATAACAATAATTAAATGAATAATAATTTAAAGAAGAAGAAAAACAATGATAGTGGATGAAAATTGAATTGTAAAAATACATGGATTTTTAATTAAAACTAAAACAAAATTACAATTAAAAATGAAACTTAAAAATTAAATAAATAAAAACAATAAAAGAATACAGAAGTAGAAACTCTTCATCCCTTGGTTGGGACCTCATTAGGGTGTATATAGCTCTCTTTCAGCATGGTTGAGGCCTCATTTTATAGGCAATGAAGGACCATCCTTGGCCTCCCCCACATTCAAGCCTCTCCCCCAGACCTGGGGATCTTCATATCATCAAAAATTTAACCACCCTCCCCCCCCCCCACCAATAATATTTTATGTTGAAATTACACATGATACCCATGAGTGTGATTAATGAAACATTTGAAGGTCTCATCTGAATGAATTTAGCGTCGAATAATTCCACATGGGGAAGTATATGTGGATACCATTAAACTGTTTCTTTCTGATTGTAATAGAGATGTGACTTGCATTGGAGTGGATTGGTGGTGTGGATGGTGAATGGAAGAAGTGGAAGTGGCCTCAGCCCTCTCATCCAGCTTTTAAAGTTTCTAAATGTGCTTTTAAATGGGCTCATTGTGTTTGTATGATGCTTCAGAGGTGATCCATGAAGGTGACAGGCTTCTGTGGTGAAGATGCAACTCTATATAAGCTCATCCTGGCATTGTCATGAATGTTCTTAGATATTGTATCAGTGGTGTGGAAAGGTGGTGTGAATGAGCCACAGTGGAGCATGGTGGCGTGTGGTGGAAAGATATGTTTGAGGGGGAGCACATTCCAGCTGATTTTGAACAATGGTGTTTTGGTAAAAATAAATAGTAACCACTCATTTCTACATCCCACATTGAATCGAGAGTGTAGATAAATGATGGTTCATAATATTGAGTGTGGATTCCACATCGTAATGAAATCATGTGGGAGCCGGAGGACTCCCGCCCACCATCGTAGACCACCTCATCCTAGTAAAACTATCATTTTTGTTTCTCCTAGAGTTTACTCATGTGACACAGCTCGGTTCTTGAGGTAGCTTTGAATTCCCACCGATTTGACAACTATGGGCCCCATACACATGCCTGATCCCCCATACACTATCGGCTTAAAGTGGCATATCCTGGTTAGTTGTCCGACTGTCTGGTCCATTCGGGTGGAAAATTTGTGTATGGATCCTATTTTAGGTCCTTCCTAGTTTTTTTTTATTCTTTTATATAAAAAACATGAAAATAGTTAGGAAAATTTAATGAGATACAATTAAATTTCATAAATTCCTAAATAAAATTTCGAATATAAAATTCACCAACCTTTTATCCAATTAAATAAATTATCATTACACAATTATATATCCCACACTTAAACTGTGTTGGTCCTTAAGAATTAAAATCTATACATGGAAGATCATTGGGAAAGAATTCTAACAAAATTAAAATTCCAAGTTAATAAAATAAAACAATTATCATTGTTAAATCACGTTTTAAAATTCCACATTAAATATCTTTTCAATTTCTCAATTTTCAAAGAAATAACCTCAAAATATTTGTTTTTCATTTTCAAAAATAAACCAATTTTTGGTACTGGGAACCTGACAAACACCTAATACCAAATTCAAAAACCACACTCTTTTAATAGTGTTACATAACATACAATATTATTAAAATCCACATTAAAATTTGAAAATTCAAATTCAAAAATTGAAAAACTCCAATCACGGGGAAAACAAGCCGCTCGAGAAACCCATAACAAGAAAACCCACATCACTATTACTATCGTCGTCATTTTTCTGAACTCATAGACTCATAACTATCACCACCATCACATAATCTCATCACCATAATATCATCATCATCAACTCATTATGGTTGGCCAGTACTCAAACGATCACTGTCAGAACCAAACCCCTTCATCATCGAAACTGACCGTCTGATCACCGTCAAGGAGCTGAAGTTTGGATTGATCATAGATGATCCATCACCATCAACTTTATATAATTAATTCACAATCCTTATCCATATTCTTATAAAATAACTAATTTCTCCCCTTTGTGAATGAAAAAGACAGATAAAATCATGAGGACATTCATTAATGGATCAAATGACTATAAGGATTAAGGTAAGAAGAAATTTATCTTTAAAAATTAGTGCTCAAAGAGGTGTATTATATGTTATGTATATTGCATGATATCAAAAATGAATGTTCAAGGGATTTATCCCCTTCAATTTAGAAACTCTTATTTCCCCCAAAATTAAAAGTAAAAGTTATGATCAAATAAACATAATGAATGATTTTTACTCCCTCTTGAATATTTTTTTCCTTTTATACATTTTTTAAAAGAAATTGTACATACTATTAATTTATTATTAGAAAAACCAAACATCTACCACCTAACCAAATATGATAAAAAAATAGGTCTAGTCATGGTTATTTTTAGTTTTTCCAAATCACAACCGATTCTTTTCATTTTTTGGTTTTTTTACTTTTCATTTTTTTATCAATATTGGTAAAACAATAAAGATTATAATGAATATAAAATTTTATCATTATCCACAATTTATCAACCCAAAAAAATTTCTATATAGTTTATTTCATCCCATCCACCCTGTCTCCCTTCACCCCCACACTTCATCTTCAAAATATAATTCAATTAATAAGAGGAGTGTATGAATTGATAAAAAATGGCATGAAGAATGTATTCTTACTAACAAGTTAATTTATGGTTTATATGGACTAAACTATGATTGATGTAAAGGTGATATTTTAAAAATAATGTATTTTTAAAAGATTCCTAAATCATTTTAAATGTGTTTTTTCACAGCCATAGCTTTGATATATTTAAATAAAATTTCTAAAAGGTGACATGTACCAAGATCACTCAATAAATATGCTCATGAATACAATAGGAAGTACTTGGTCCAAAAATCTTCTCATAAATGAGAATATGATATTCTATAATTACTCAAGTCATTATTAACAATACAAAATCTATTCACATGAATTTCTTAAATTTAATGTGTGACAAATTTGAGGGAAAGTTAATTTACATGAATCAAATAATTAATTCAAATAGAGAGTCCTCATTTTAATATCTATGTTTCTATTTAATCATTAAATTATCCATTTTAATCATTGAATTTAATTAACATTAAAATATAAAACATTGAATCAATGGTTACCTAAGAAACCCATGTCTCCTAGATAAGTCAAATAATTCATGAATTCATGTGTGCACATGAAATTTTCTAGTTCAATGATTAAAAAAAGTTATCTAAATAGGTATGTAGAGAGTTTAAAGGATAAAAATTAAAATTGTAATCCCTCTCCCAAAAAGATTAGTCCATTTCTTCCACTATTAGGGTTATTCTTCTTCTATTATGAACTTATAAAATAAAATTACACAATTTTTCACAAAGATCAAGTCATTTAAACTCAAAAAGATAAGATTTAGTGGGTCTACATATAGTACTAATCCTAAGAATGAATTTTAAATCTATGAAATAATGTTGTAAGATAAATCATGGTCTGATCACCTAAGTGGGGCCTGAATTTTTACTACATCTAAAGAGAAGTGAAAGATATTATCCAAATTTAGTTAGTGGATGAATTTTATTTTATTTGAACCACCTCTTGTGACTTTTCATAGCTTGTAGTTATTCTTTCTTGGTGAGGAATGATCCAAGGAAGTAGTATATCATATAATCCCCCTTCATAATTACGTATTTCTTGAATAGAGGGGGTTGGATGAATTATGGATCATAATCCTCTTTCATTTATAATTGGGAAACATTTTCATACTCTTATAATTCTATCTTAATAGGGGATGAATGAATTGAATGTTTAAAGGTGATGTAAACATGCAGTTTTACTTGAATAATATTTGAATGTGAATTTTTAATAAGTAATTTCTATCCATAAATATATTCATCCTCTGCTTCAATTTACCGAGGCTTAGTAACTTGTATTTTCTCATGGGCTTTCTCAGATTTATGTTCATTTAAATCTTGGATATCCATGTATTCCTCAACATATGCATGTTCATATTCTTCATCCTCTTATGAGGTATAGAAAGAATTGAAAAAACATGAAAATTGAAAACAATAAGGAGTGATTACAAAAACAAAACGAATAAAATTATAATATAAATATTTCAAATAAAGATCATCTCCCTAAGTTGTTTCTGGTTTAGTCACTAATTCAGTGGTAAGAGCCTCTTAAATTATAATCATAATGGATGGAGGCAGGTAGTTAGGAACATCCATAATTACTTCAAATTACACAAATTGGGTGGTGTCTTCAATTAATGGTTCACTCTCTTATTCTTTTTATGGTATGGGAAGATAATGTAGTTCTTCTCATACATTAAAAAATTCATCCAGATGTTTTTGATCTCCCACATATATATAAATATGAAAGTCTTCATCCTTGGACTCCATGGGAAAATTTGGTAAGATAAGTGGATCATCTTCTTATTCATGTTTAGGTTTATCTAATGATTCTTTGAAATATGTATTCATCCAATTAATTATTCCTTTTAGATCATGCACTTTATATTCAATCTCTTGAATATCGTATTTGATTTTTTTAACCACTTTATCCTAGAATGGTTCTAGGGTAACTTAATCAAAAAAAAATTGGAATGAAATAAGGAGCACTCTACTGATGTCTCTTCATTTTCTTGATAAAAATTTGAGTAGTGGTACAAGAATTTATTTAAAACCCTATCCAATACATCAACCACTAGTTTATCAAGGCTCTATTTGAGTTTCTAGATGAGGTCCTTGAATTCACCCTCTATTCTATTTTGGCTTCGGCCTCCACTATTCTGTCTAGACAAATAATTCACACAAACTTTTGTAGAATAGTGGGATTCAACTACTGGTTCTTTCACCTATGAGGAGTCATTCTATGTAGAATAATAATCATTTGAAAATATCATGGTAAAATAAAGTCTTACTTTTTTTTCAAAAAATTTAAAATATATATACTATTATGTAGAAAAATATAATAATATACTGATTGGATCTTCAAAAATGGAAAATGTTTTGAGTCACATCTATTATAGGGCATGGTAAAAGTAAATTATTTTCCTAGTGAAGGACAATGGCTGACCAAGGTCATCTCACATGAAGAGATTCTAAATTTGTTTCACTCTCATAATCTAATTCACCTAAACTAATTGTCTTTTATCTTTACTATTTGATGAAAACAATTATAAATATTTTTGGGATTTGATGTTTATTTTCTAAAAAAATTAAATGCAATATAAAAATTTAAACTAAAATACAATGCTAAATAGAAAGTGGTAAGGACGAAAGAACATGGTTTTTGGTTTAGTTTTGGGTTTAATAATTTATCTCATTTATTTTTTATTATAGTTTGATAATACAATCATGAAATATCATGATTAATTAATATTATTTTTATTGATAAATTTTGAAATATTGAATGCCAAAAGTAGTCTCAACATGAACTTCCTCCTGTAATCAAGGTTGATGACACATCTTGGTCATGGGTGTTCAATCTTTTAGGACCCATCTCTATCAATGTATTTTCATAAATTGATTCACTCATCTCTGTCATGTAAATATATATCCAATAAAGGTAGGAAAAAGAGATTAAACAATATAATAAAAATAGTTTGAGTTGAATTTCATGGGGGGAAAGTGATGAAACTGGGGACATTATCCTCACTGATGCATGCTAATCATATCTTCCACAAATGTAAAATAAAATTTAAGAAAAAAAATAACACCTTTACATTCCCAGATCCAAGCCATGGGTATGCTCCTCATTTTTTAGGATAATAGATCACAATTTTGGAATGGGGAAGAAGAGAATAAATGAAAAAAGAAGAAAAATATAATATAATATAATATAAAGATAGATGTGGATAAAAACTTAAGTGTGGATGAGTGAACAAAGAGAGAGATATATGGAGAAGAATGGTAAAATAAGAAAAGAAATAAAGAAAATAAAATATAAATAATAATGTTAAAATAATAATAATAATAATTTAAAGAATAATAATTAGAAAAATAAGAAGAATAAGAATAAGAAGAATAAAGGTAGAATACACTTAGATTGTAAAAATTCATGGAATATTTGATTAAACTAAAATAAAATTATAATTAAAAATAAAACTAAAACAAAATAAATAAATAAATAAAAACAAGAAAAGAACGTAATGGGAGCTGCTTAGCCTCCCTTGGGTGGGATATCCTTCAGGTGTTGAGAGATCTCTTTTAGTATGGATGATGCCTCATTTTATTGGTAATTAAAGACCATCCTTGACCTTCACCTCATTGAATTCTCTCCCCCAATACCTAAGGGTCTTCATACCTTCAATCATTTAATCCCCCCATGATATTTTCTGTTGAAATAACTCATGAGACCATGGGTGTGAATAATGAAACACCCAAAGGTCTTAGGGGAAAGAATTTTGCATGGAGGAATTCCACATAGGGAATAATACATTGAAACCATGGAATTCATCCTTCATTTGTGGCACATATATGTGGGTTGCATAAGAGCATATTGACGTTGTGTATTGGGAAACACAACAACGGTAGTGGTCTCATCCTTCAAAAATAGCATTAAAATTAGTTATAGGAACTTATAAATGGGATTCCCATTGCTATATAATTCATTAGAGGAAATCCAAGGTGGTGGTAGGATTCAGTAGTGAAGACAGAGCTTGAGTCAAGATCATCATGTCGCAATCATGCCAAAACCTGACTATTGTAGTGGAGGTCTAGCGAGGAGTGTGGTAGAGCTACGGTGGAGCGTGGCAAAATGAGATGGAGAGTTATATTAATTGGGGATTGTGAATGAGATATGGAAAAATTACAATGTTTCAGTAAAAAATGAATATTAACAGCTCGTTTTTGCATCCTAAATCGAATTAGGAGTGCAGAGCAGTGATGGTTTATAATTCTGAGTGAAGATCCCACACCTCAATGAAGTTGTGAGGGACTTTGATGAATCCCTTCCACCACTGTAGACCACCACATACCCACAACTCCCTCATACTAGTTCCTCATAGAGTGTCCACATGTGTTGATGCTCAGTTATTGAGGTAGCTATGCATACCCAGGGATTTTACCACCTTATTTCCCATGTCTGGGCCCGATCCCTCATGAAATTCCAGTTTAAAAGTAGATATCTAGGGTGGTTGTGTGACCGGCTATCCCTCTTGGGCTAGATAAGTGGTGCATACACCATGTATGAGGGTCTACCTAGGCTTGGCCTATTTTTCTAGATAAAGAGACTAAAAATATTTTGGAAAATTTCACAATATTTAGATAACTATTATAATTTCATAAATAAAATTTCAAATTTCAAATTCAACAACCTTTTATCCAATTAAATCCATTTTTATTCCACAATCCAAATTTTCTATGATTTAGTGAAACATTTAAATTAAAGGGTATTTGGATTATAAATTCATTCAAACCCACTAATAATTGATTAATAATATTCACTAAAAATGAATCTATCTCTTACCGAATGACTTCAAATATCATAAAATATTTCCTAGAATTAAGAATATAATCTTTATAGCATATTTACATCTTTAAAACATTATGTAAAAATATAAAGAATATGTACATGTATCAAGACTTTAAATGACAAATCATATTTACATCTATGACTTATTATGTTAAAATGCACCGATAAAATTTCTTTGCGAATCGTATATTACTCATAGAAAAATTCCAAGATTAAAGATCGTAAACTATATCAATAGAAGTTATGAACTAATTGACCGTAAAATACAACAATTGGATTTTTGAGATAAAATACAATAAAAATACTAAAATTGAAGGTCTATGACAAGTGATACTAAACTATAGAAATAGAAGGTCTGAGCCAGAAGACCATAAGCTACATCAGAAAAAGGTATGAGGTAAAATACCCTAAAATACATAAACATAATGTCTGAATTAAAAGTCCCAAAACTGTAGAAATATATAGTCTCTGTAAGAAGATTCTAAATAACAACAGTGGTAGGACTGAACCAACTAACCCCAAACTACAATTAGTGTAGGTCTATGCTAAAAGTCCCTAAACTATGAAATAGTAATAGTTTAGTTTTCATGAACATAAAGAAACCAACTGAATGAGACACCGATTGGAGGGACCCCCATTCACTTTGGTTGGAATTTACTCTCCTCATAACTGATTCTTTATCCCAATGGATGTCAATATTGAGGGGGTCATTTTTTGATGCCTGCCAAATGAGCATCTAAAAATCTAGAATGTAAGAAATTCCCAAATCATGGTTAATATTTTACCTAAAAACAAATTAAGTGGATGAGGAATAATAATGTGGATGTTGTAACATTTATAAGGTTATACGATCACATAACCTTTAGAAGGTCATGTGAATGTGTCATACAAAGTACATTATCATCTTATGATGTCCCTTAGACATATTTCCCATGTCTTTAAATATCCGGAACACATTTCCTTAAGGTCTTGAAATGTCACTTACACATGTCTCCCATTCCTTGTTACACCCAATGGACATGTTAACCTTGATCATGAAATGTCATTAAGACAAGTCATCCAAGTCTTGTGATTCCCGCCAAGCATGTCACCCTTAATCATGCGAAGTTTTCTAGACATGTCATTTAAGTCTTTTGATTCTCTCTATAAATGTCATCGTTGATCATGTGATGTATTCTATAAATTTTTTCTAGATCATTTGACATCCTATACAAAAATCAACTGGATCATGCGACATCACCCAGATATGTCATCCAAATCATGCGGCATCCTTTAAATTAGTCAATTTTATCATGATATTTACATTGTAAATTTCTGTTAAGAAACTCGGATATATAAATAAAACTTTAGACATGTACTATATACACCTTAGGTTGACAATCAGGACACATCAAGTAGATGTCCCAATACATGATAACCATGCTCAGTAGATAAATTTGAGTATAACACATTTTGAACAATGAGGACTCTAATTCATATTATAACTACGATATTTAAGACAAATTATTGAGGATCGAGATCAAATAGTAATCCACCTTTAGGTAAATCCCTCTATATATCAGACATTCTAACCAATCAGACCTAATTTTTCATATAGGTTTACTGTTCGTCCTAATCTATCAGCGAATCATAGAGCCAATTGAACTACAAATACTATGATTCCTTATATAACTAGAATCTTTAAGAGACCTTACAAAGTCTCGAGCTCTATATTTGACACCCTAGTATGGTTTACATCATGCATAAGTTCCAACTCTGTAGCTGATGATACTGATTACATTCTCTCCCATGTTTCTAGCACTGAGCATGGATCGTGTGGGGTAAGGAATGTGAAATTATCATATCATTTTTATCATTAATTTCCAACATTATAGGAAATCGTAGTATATGATCCCTATTTAGAAGCATAATATGACTCCCCGCCCATGTAATGATATCTACCTTGGGGTATTTATTGATAGCACATAGAAATACAATGACTCTGATACCATTTATATATAAGATTATTGGGATTCCTTCTTAAATTTTGAGATTAATACTCAATTCCCAAGTACCCTCATATTTTTAATTTCTCCATGAATTTATACTTCATGGTTTCATTGAACTACATGGGTTATGACTTCTGTTGTAAAAAAGGAAACCTAAGAAACCTTATAAAGGTTCAATCACATACATGAAATAAAAATCTTTTCCCTAGATTGAAGTAAACTCTATAGTTTCTGATTGCACGGATTCAAAATATATGTGGCTACACCTTTCTATGAAATAATAAAAAATGGATGAAAAAACTCAAATACATACAGATGTACCTGTTAATGGAACACCCTTACAGATAAATGTATTCAATGAGTGATTATTTTGTTAGGGTAACTTGTTCTATATTAGGAATATGAATATATTCATAAACATATATTATATTTATAAGAGAGGCCCATAGTAGGTAATAACCCACCCATGAGTGTAAGATGGGCCTAACCTTCCATCCTCTCATCCATTGAGATATCTTAAGTGTCGTTGGATCTTAAACCCCGAAGGGCCGCCTAGCTTTGGAAAGAAGGTTATTACTCATTTATGGATGTGGGAACTATTTAATTTTTCCATTAAGGATAACATTTTTAATATAATGTGAATGATTATACAAACATGAAACTCCCCACAATCAACTATTAGGGGAAACTACAAGTCACTTTTTTGGAAACATTCACATTCTTCCACCTTTAAGAAATTATATAATCATAATTTTATTTATTGAATAAATACATAAGGTAATTTTTCCCACATAAATATTTTTGATTCTTAAGTTTCTTCCTTCAATAATGTGATTCTAAAATTAAAAAACAAAATATATTTAATTTTCTTATTTAGTGGTACCTACTCTCTATAATCTAAAATATGAACCTACTTTTCTTCATAGGGTAAATTTCTTCCAACTATATTACTTTGGGGCTTATGTATTGAGATTTATCAAGTACATATTTATTTAATAATGAAACATAAAAAAAATAATTTATCTATAATAATCCAAAATTTATGTTCACTCAATATACAACTGATCCCACATTATCTAGATTTTCATATGGACAACAATGAAATTGAGTTAATTTCCTTTACTAACAAAACACACAACATTTTCCAATATAGATACTCTTTAAAAACATAATCTCCCACCTCAAATAAGATATCATTCCTTCAATTATCTACATAATGTTTTTCCTACTTTAAGATGCCCTAATATGTTTTAGAATCATTTTTACCTTCTCAACCATATCTTCTACCAACATTTTGTACAAAAATTCCACTCACTAAAATCTTCCTATCATAATGGAATTCATCAACACATTACATATATTACCCCAAAAGCATCAATTTGTATACAATAATAAAAACTATTAGTATAGAAAATTTTAAAATTTTAATAATTCTAATTAAAAATTAATTTATTACCCAAGAGAAAACAAAAATAATATCTCATAGAGTCTAAATTATCAATTCTAACTATCATTCATATTGAGGATAAAAATCTATAATAAAATTTATTTCATTTCATAAAAACATTTGAAGTCATTTCCTAAAATATTATGTAAATTTGTGATGAAAATGGTATAAAATTAATTGAGGACCTCCATGTAATATGAATATATCATAAAGGTATTTTCTAGTAAGTGGATCCTAAGTTTTATAATCATTAAAAAGAATAAAATTCATATATTTAGTTAATAAATCAATAATAAATCAAATATCATTATTTACTCAAGATTTGTTTCATAACCTTATCTTATAATTCATACATAAAATCTCATTTTTAATTAATGAACTAAAAAATGTAAAATATCCAACATTATTTGTTTTTTATTGTCTTTAACTAATTTAAAAGTCAAAAATTTCAAGGTAAAATATGTAATATCCTTTTTCATTATTTACCGTCAGCAATTCTCCTAAAATTCTATACACATCATACTATCAATAGGATGAATTGAAAATAGGTAAATGAAAGCCTCGCCCAAGAATTAATTTTTCATCTAGGAATCTCTTAGAAAACAAAAACACATTACAAATATCCTAAAACCTACTTTTATTTATATTATTATGGAAAAATTATTTTCTAATCCAATTACACATTTTCATGAAAATAAAAATCATCAATCATATCATAATTAATTCTATTTTACAAAGATGACTGCATTGACACATGAAACAAAAGAGATGTAGTTATTTTATTTATAATCCCTGTTCAAATATTAATTAAATCATTAAATAAATGTCTTAGTTATAAAAATATAATGGTTAATGATACAATATCTCTTATACTTGAGGTCTCAGCTACCTTATCTACAATTAATGTATTATTGTTAATCATGATATGATAATCCTCTGTTTGTTAAAACCATCATCTATTCCTTATTATCAATTATTTTTTAATAAATAAATATGTTAATGTTTTATGGTCAAATTATACATCACATTTTACCCCATATAATTTATTCTATTAATTTTATAAATAAATAACCACCACTACAAGAATAAGATGATTTGAATGATTATTCTTCTCATGGGACATTAGTGTATTTTAGAATATGAAATTACAAAATCATCATGTATCTAGACACTAAAAAGTCCCTTCAATGAATCATAAGAGTAAATAAAAAATTCAACATTTCTTATTGGAAAGGATTACAATGGATAATTAACCAATCATTTATTTAATTTTGGGAAATATACATGAATTTTTTTTATCTAAAGTAATTTTACTTATTTTCAAGTTAGATTTGTTAGTGGGATAAATAAGTGAGATAATTTTTCAAAAAAGTAATAATAACCCAGTATTTTAAGAAAACGTGAAATCATAGTGAAATTTGAAGGTCCGAGAAAAAATTCTTCCATAATAGCTTTCACATGATCAATATTTATACCAAATTTAAAAATAATATCCCTAATAAATAAAATGAGATAGAGAAAAATTTCACATTTACTGAATTTTCTATTCGATATTTCTCATAATACTCATATGATTTAGTATAAACCATAATGTTATTAATGAAAACTATACAAATTTATCAAAACACTCATGGAAAACTCTATTCATAAGATCCACTAATATTATATCTAAATTCATTATCCCAAAATGAATAACCATATACACATA
This sequence comes from Viscum album, assembly GCA_963277665.1. Classification (NCBI taxonomy): domain Eukaryota; kingdom Viridiplantae; phylum Streptophyta; class Magnoliopsida; order Santalales; family Viscaceae; genus Viscum; species Viscum album. The sequence continues at coordinate 770,085,273 of OY728136.1, forward strand.
ATGATCATACCTATTATTGAAATCCATTATTATAATTAAATCCTCCTTCACCTTTACTTATTTATACCCATACCTAAGATTAATCATTGAAAAATAGTATACAATCTAGAGCTGATCAAACAAGTCGTTGATTTGAGGAAACAAATACTCATCCATAAAATTAATTTTATGTGTTCTATATAACCAATCCAAGGTATCATCGAACCACCATTCTTTTTAATAAAATACCAATAGCACCCTAGGAGGTGCATTATGGTATATGAAAACCTGATTAAGAAAATGTTGTAATTTCATTTCCAATTTCAAAATTCTAGTAAATTCATTTGGTCATATTTTAAAAAAAAATCATAACATCAAGAACCAATTAAATAGTAAATTCAACCTAACATAGGATATTACTATGAAAATTATTAGGAAATACATCAAAATATTCCTTAAGTACTGGTACATCACTGATTTAAATAGTTCATTTCTTTTCAAAATATATGTAATATAACATTCCCTTTCATGTTTTTATCAGTTTCTAAACTTCTTGATATATTATAAAACGAATTATTTATTATTATATTCAAACTGAAACACATTATAAAACAAACATCATTAATCTATAAAATTTATCTTAGCAAGATAAACTAAAATCCAACCAACATCTAGAATATAATAAAACTCTATAATGTGTAAGATATCAAGTCTTATAGGGAAAAAATTACAGGGATTATAATAAGATAATTTATATTAATTCTAATTGTCATCATAAAACCACCATTATTTTTATAATATGAGTTCTAAATTTGTTTCATATATTGTTATTTTCAATTTTCATGACAATTCCCTAGATATAAAATAATGTGTAGATCTTGTTGGACGCATGCTAATTGTTGGAAATGTGTTGATTGAAAAATTTTGTTAATTTATTTTTGATATCGATGCTCAAAAAACACCAAAATTAGTGTTTCTAGTTATGTTAAATTTAGTGAATTTTAGGTTGATAAATTTTGAAATAACTGTCTTTATTATGGAATAATTTTTGATTTTAATCTCATGGATGTTTATTAAATTTCTTAAGTATTATAGTCATTTCAAAGGATTTTATAAAAAAAGTTTTTACCGAAAATGTTATGTTGAATGTATGGTTTTTGAAATGTACTTTCGGTAAAAAAATCACACTTTTGTACCTTATATTTGGAGGAAATTTATGGATACAAAAACATACTTTGAAAACAGTACTAAATTTGAGAAAGTAACGTATGGTTCATCAAGCCTTATTTTGAAATCAAACATCCATTTTCAACTATAAGTTTGTAGATAACCTACTCAAAGGAACCCTATGTTTGACATTGTCAACTACAGAGTTAAAAAATTTGATATTTTGCATGATTTTTACAAAAATATATTCCTAATGAATCGATTCACAGCTGATTCAAAGTCTTCTATCTAATTAATTAAATCATTCATATTTCTTAGGGTAGTTAGGATTTTATCATTGTGTTGAAATTCACATTTGAATCATGATCAATGGTTTATTTATCATGTTTTAATTAGTGTTATTTATGGATCTATTTGACCTTAATTAAATCAAGTTTCCTATCAATATTTATCACTAATTATTATCAATAGAATAGTTTGTGAATTAGGAAATAACATTTTTCCATTGTCTCTAGTTTTATGAAGAAATATATTTTAGAGATATATATGTTTTGATATTTTTCTAAATAATAATCGTACTTCTTCTACAATATTCATTGTCAATATTTTTTTGTAGTTCATCAAAACAACTGTCAGGGGTTCACTTTAGAGACTTACATGTTTATCATCCATTGAAGTAATTTTATATACTATTATCTTAATAAAATAAAAATCATACGAAACCGTGTATACAATCTTTCTATTTTTTTAAAAATAAGAAGAATATGTGTTATTGTAGATCTATTTTATACTACTGTGTAATTTTTAAAAGACCATCGACATAGGTATGTTTCTGTTATAACTATAATATGAACCATTAAAAATAATCTTATACATCTCATCTATTTTAGTTGATGTAAAAACTTCTCACAGTCATTATTAGTGGAGTGTTAGCTTCTTGTACTAAGTTTTGTATATCCTAGATCCTTTCAAAAGATCTAGAATCCCATATAAAAGCAATTTTGTAGGTTTTCATCTACCTATGCTCAGATGTAAAGGTCCCCAAAAATTGTTATGCTAGTGAAAATCATCATGCTCATCGAGAGAGTATTGGTGGAGTTACCAAGGGGAAATTTTTACCCCAAAACTCAATAAAATATTTTTCCAATATTATTAAAAAGACAAAATTCATGCCCCTATTGGGTATAATCATATAATTCTAACCCAAAAATTGGTATCAAAGGAAGTTGCGTATTTATATATTTTTCATTCTAAAAATCTATGTAGATTCTACCATTTTTTCTCGATACCAACAATTGGTATCAAAGGAAGTGATAAATAGTTATATTTATCTTCCCCAAAAATAGTGACGATTCTAATGTTTCAACTCAATTCCAACAATTAGTATCAAAGGAATTTCTCTATTATTATATTTCTATTTCTAAAAAACATTTAATTATATATTTTTTCTTCATGATTCCAACAATTTGTATTAAAGACTGAAGTTGATATATTTCTTTTGTCTCTAACAAGTTGGTGTTAAAGATCCATATGTAGATAAATATAAATGGATGGTCTAAGATAAGGTATGTTGATGATCATTACACCTTATTTTTCTTGTAATAATTATGGATGTTACAAATCACACTAGATTATTTCTTTGAAAATATTAGAATAAGATTTTATTTTAAAGTAGTGAATACATATGAAATTCCAAAATATGATATGTAGATGTGTAATGATGATATACATAATGATTACGATCTTAAATCATATGTTATTAATGTTATTCTCTATGGATTTGGTAATGATGAATTTAACCAAGTTCCTCAATGTGATACCATATATAAGATGTTGTAGACTATCACTATTTCATAAGAAGGAACAAAAAATGTTTAGTTACATAGTTATAGTACCTATAATATTAAATTTAATATTTTTGAGATACAATAAAATGAAAGCATCAATCATATTAATGAAAGGTTGAAAGAAGAAACTAATAATTTATAAACCTTTGGAACCCCAATATCAGAATCATGCCTCTCATTAAAGTTACTTATATCTTTATCTTCAAATTGGAATCGAATATCTACCACAATTTGAAAATCCTCCAAGTAAATGATTAAATTATGAATAAACATATCAGATCCTTAATTATGTACAAATATGAGATGCAAGAAAAATGTGAAAACATATTATTATCATAAAGTAAAAAAGATGCACTCAAAATTACTATGGAAGAATATTAGGATTCAAGTTATTCTGGTTCAAGTGTCGAGATATCATGTCATGATAAAAAATTGGGATGTTTCCAAACAAAATAAAGGATAAATTAAGAAGTAATAAGTAAGACACATGATACAAATGCATAAAGAATGATCATAAGAGTTCAACATGTGATGTAATTAATCATAAATGAAAAGGACATTATGAAATAAATTGTATGAAAGTATTGAAGGAAAAAGGGAGTGATTATTATGTGTCTATTGATGAATCCACTGCAAATTCTAAATTTGGGGATGAAAATAGAATAGTAAATCTAATTATTATATCTTGTACTGATGTGGTACAAACATTATACTCTCAATGTTTGTATTCTTAAAATCATTCTTATGATAAAAAAATTTAATATTTTTTTCTTCATCAAGATAGTATTTAAACATTAAAGAAAGATAATATAAAACACAGAAAATATTATGATGTTGTTTCTATTGAGAATGTAATTTTCTCAAAATATATTGAATATCTAAAATATATTCATTCTGAAATTTTTTTTACTTTGCATGAAAAAAATTCAAAAACTATTAGATGATGTTAATAATTTGAATCATGCCTCTATTATGATTATCAAATGAGAATTTATTTCAATGTAACTCTAAGTAAAAATAAAATTCAGAATTGAAAATTCAGAATTTGTAGTATTAGAGAAAATTCCATATTATATAAGATTTTTTTTTTATTCAACAAGAATAAGTGTATCAACTATTAATTGATTTTATTATAGTACAAATTAACATTATCTGAATTATTTTTATTTTAGAAAGCCTCAATTATATGGTGTAAATTATAATCATTATTCAAGATCTTATTTTAAATATATTTATCCAAAATCTATTGAAAACAGATAAATTTTGATACCTAAATCTCTAGTTACTCACATGTCTTGACCTAGATGCATATGGGTACCAAAAGGCAATCATGTTTGATATTTATAATCTTTAAAAAGAAAATTTATTTCATTATAATAAAATATTTATCAATTTTTTTAATAAATGTTTTTTATATTCCATGAATTAATTTTTTAAAATAATATATAATTAAGTGAGATATTTTAGTATTTCTTTTATTTAAAATTAAATAATATAAATGATGATTTTTTTATTCAATTTAATGTGTTTCAATTTTTTTATACTTTAAACTTATTCTTGTGTAATATCTCTAATATTAAAATGAATTGTCAATTAAAAAAATAAGAAATGATTACACTATGTTTTTAGCTTGAGAATTGGAAACTTCACCTCAAATCCATAAGGATAAAACCTTTATTCATATTATTTCAAACCATTACTCTTAATATTTATCAATCCCATTCAAAACCCCTCAATCCATTTTTCTTCCTTCTATACTATCTCAAAATCAGTTACATATAATGATGTAAGCACAAGTGGATTGAATAGACTAATTTTTTCTAGCTATGAATAGTATCTAATTCAAATTATAATATTTCAAGGTACATATCGATTGACTAAACTAATTGGAGAATATCCAATTACCTTGGATTAGGATTATATAGAAAAATATTATAACAAAGTTAAAAAAAACCCTTGGTTATATAGAACCCAAATTTTAATATATTTATATAAATAATGGTGCAACTCTCTCTACAATGTCTCATAAAATAACGTATGATAGTGATGATATCCCATTCAATAGAGATTATTCTTATTTAGTTTTGTATATTTGGTATAAATATTTTATCCTTTAAAAAGAGATTTAGTAAAGCTTTATGATGATTTAAAATGATTCAAGAAATCATTTGAATATTTGTAAAACTTTCTTATTTCAATAAAAAAAATTGAATTTCATCAAAGAAAGTATCAAATTCTATAGGAATGATCAATTTCAAGGGATGATGTTAATTAGTTTAAATTGAATATAGTATGTAAAATTGAAAATATCATAGATTATTTTGATTTAAAATTAGATGTTAATGATCTGATAGTGTTTTTAGTTAGTCATTTTTCTCATATTATTTTGAAGAAAAATGATTTATAAATATTCAAATAAAAATATAACTACTTTTTGGAATTCAAACTATTGTGAGTTTAAGTGTTCAATTTTTAGAGTGTGAAGATACAATGTTTAACATTTAAAAAATAATTGATCCCTTTCTTTCAAACTATACCATATAAAATAAAATCCAAAATATATTTATAAATATTTCTTATTTTAAATGTCAAAATGATCATTTTTTATATAATTTGTCATATATTTTTATTTTTAGGATGATTTTGTATTTTATATTTATTTATGTAGTTTCTATTTGATATTAAAAATGGGGTACATTTTTCATAAATACAAAAACATTAATTCAAATATTTTGAAAATTTATTTTTATATTTATCTTTATGGTATTGATTATTTAATTAAGAGCTATATTTTTATGTTTATATGTGTTTTGTGATCTGCATAAAGGTGGTTATTTTTTATACATGTGTTGATTATCGTACTTTCATTGATTCAAAAATTTTGTTAATTTCTTATTGATTTTGATGATCAAAAACACCCTCATTTGTGTAACTAATAAATTAACATTAAGTGACTTTTAGGTTGATAGATGTTGGAATAATTTATCTTTATTCAAGAATAATTTTGGATTTTAATTTGGTGGATGTTTATCTGATTTCAAAAGTATTCTAGTCGTTTCAATGGAATCTAGAAACCCATTTTATTCCCTATATTTTAAGAAGAACATATTTTTTATGATACCGTATTTTGTTAAAGACATGTATGATGTTACTTTATATTTGGAATAAAGGTATGGATCATAATCTATAATTTTAAAATTAACACTAAGTTTAAAAAACTAACCAATGGTTCATCAACTCTAATTTTTGAATCGACCATATGTTGTCAAATGTACTTTTGGATATAACCTACTTAGAAAAACCTTTCATTTGACTTGGTAAACTAAAGAGTTCAAAATCTGTATAAATTTTTTTATTTCTACAATGGCGTCACCGGAATTGATATCTACTTGGATAAATTTTACCCACAAATTTAAATTATTTCATTAAACTAATTAAATAATTATTGTTTCTAAATGAAGTTAATATATTTTATGTGTGTTAAAATTAAAATTAAAATAACATGAATGGTTTTATTATAATGGTTTATTTTATGATATTTCTTGATATTTCTACCTTAATTGAATCAAGTTTCTTATTAAATATCAATAGTTTATTCTTCTCAATAAATTAATGTGTGTATTTGAAAATAATATTGTGACATCATATTTATTTTTTATTGAAATACATTTTACAGACATTCCTGTTTTGATATTTAGATGAATAATAATCATAATACTACTATCATATTCATTATCAACATTTTTCTATAGTTTATCAATACAACTATCATATCTATACATTAAAGACAAAAGTGATTATCATCCATTGGAGTGATTTTATCTAAAATTATCTTCTAAAATAATAAGTCTTATGAAACCCTTTATACTCTCATTATTTTGTTTAAAGAATTAAAATCATGTGTGTTATTATAGATCCATTTAGGGATACAGATACTTATTGAAGATTGTCTACATTTATCAGTTTTTGCTAAAACTATGAGTTAAACCTACACTCAACAATCTACTTTATAAAATCTATTCTCTATCAAACTTTTAACTAATATTATTCTATCATTTTAGAGTGTCATATTCTCATACTAATTAGTTGATATCTTAGTTCCCTATAAATGAACCAGAATTCCTTGTAAAATCATTGTTGTATTGTGTAATATTTTTGCACTAAATTTTATATTACCCTAGAAAAATGTTTTTTTGGTGATAATCACCCATATCTCTAAGAGAGTGTCTGTGGAGTAAACTATAAAATATGTTTCCATGAATAACTCTAAAAAATGATCTTAAATTCTTATCTATTTTTCCACTGCATAATATTACTAAATAAGAGAATGTTGTATGTCATCAAAATATATGGATTGGAATTAAATTTTAATCTTTAATGTGTATTAAAAGAAAAAAATTCACCCCCACCCTCTTGTGTATCTCTATATTAATCTGACATAATAGGTCCTAATTCAAACATGACATTTGAATAATATGAATAAATAAGTAATTTACATGTCACCATCCATATAATGGCCTGAAATCCTTCATTGTTTTATTGATTTTGATAATCCACCTTTCGAGGGGTGAGGTAGAACCCTTACAAGGCTTGTAGGCATAAGTATTACATGTCCTATTGGCCTTAGTGGAATTCATTGCCCATAGGATTAAAACAATACATACAACCCAGACTAACTATTTGGAACTACTCCTCCCCCGCATCTTCATCGTGAAATCATCTCTGCACCTTTGCATGGCTGTTCGGTTAGGCTTTCCCGTTCATTCACAAGATTGTCCCGATGGCAGGTTCCATACCCTCTCATTCTTGCAATCTGTTTAGCTTCTTCTATGGTGAAATATCCTTGCTCATCCTACTTCTAAAGCTTGTTTCTTGTAGGTTATTTGGTTTTTATTTTCACTTGTGGTTTTCTGAAGGCCTTGAGGTGGCCTGAAGGCCTTACTAACCCGAAGTGCTAGGTGGCCCGAAGGCTTTAAAGGACTCGAGGACCAAATCAGTGGACCGAAGGCCCAAACCGGGAAATATTCCTGGATGTTGTAGTTCTAAACAGTCCCTGCTACAATTCTCACTATAGTACCTACTACAGTACTAAAACAGTTCCTATTACAGTACTGCTACAGTACTGCAACAGTGCCTGTTACAGTACTACTATAGTACCTAGAAATTAGCCTCTTCTTGGATTTGATCCCGGGCCTCCTAGATTCACTTAAGGAGTCCTCACCAACTGGGATGAGGCTCATGTGCTAATTTACATGTCACCACAACATTTGATAGTTCCAAATCTACTAAAGTAGTATGTAAAGGCGTTTCCACATATTTATTTGTCCAATCATTAGGATTAAAATGTTTTAGTATCTAACAATACACATGCATTAAAAAAAATTTACTAATCATTTTAGTTTAATCATCTTATTGTAGGTTGAATTTATTTTTTCCATAACATTTATAATAAAATCAATTTATCATGTTCTAAAGAGCCTAATGAACAGAAATAACACATTAGTGACACATTCTTGATCCTATAAAACACACATTACAATGTCATTTACCACATTTGGATCATTTTGGGGATTACCATGAGAATTATTGGTTGAATTCTTCTTAACTTCTTTCCAACTTGACTATTCCTTACTCCCAACTGTATCATGTACTTATATATCATAAAACAATATCTCAAAATTATCATCATAAATAACTTCCTCCTCATAATATTTAACTTCACAATAGGCCAATGCTCTTCATAAACACGGTTTCAAACATGTGTAAAATCTATCAACTATTCTCTCATGGTCCATAATAAATTTTAGTGCAAAACTATTCTATATTATCAAATTTTCCTCATATATGACCACTAATCAATCTAAAATTTTTGTTGGCTATGTAAATTACCTTTCCATTCCCAATCTAAGAACATTAGGAAATTACTTCTCAAGAAAAAAAATTAGTATAGATAGTACACTCTCTAAAATTGGTCTCCTGTATTTCCATAGTATTTGTAATTAAAAGACACTATCTATTAGATTCAACTTCAAATTGAAAAATATAAATTATTTTCTTTTAATTTTTTTTAAATCCTAAAATATTAAATATATTATCCAATGAATTTATCCATCCTTTAATTTTCACAATGTCTAAAGATATACTAAATAATGGAGGGTACTGTTTTATAAAATTCTTTAATATAAACTTGTTCGTTATTAGATAATTTAGTTATTATCATTATTGGGAGACTCTATTAGTATCATGTGTCATGTGAGTTAGCACCTACAAAAACTATTTTTTTATAATCAATCCAAGGGTCAAATTCAGAAGGTTATTATCCCCTAAATGGATTCAAACTTTACTACCATGTTTATTTTGTGTAAAACCATTCTGAAAAATACATGGATAAGATGAAGAAATAAATAAATACTCAAAATATGTAACCAGATAAAATAAATATTAATATTAATATGTTAATATTGAGTTTTAACATTCTCTTGACCTCTAATGGTATATAAACCATACTCAAATTTCAATAATTAGGACTTGTTACTTTAACATCCCAAAAATATGAGTTTAATATAAAGTATTTCACATTATTTAAATTATCAATAGATATTGAGTTTAAATTTTTAGATAATTGATAAAAAAATACATTAAAATTATATAATTCCACATAATATATATTTTTTCAATGAAAAAATTGATTTATGATTGCACCCCTATTTAATTTAAGGAACTTTAGATTATTTTAAGATGATCGAAAAGTAGAATATTTGGAATTTCTATCATTCCTACTCATCATTGGATCTATTAAAAACATTTTAAAATATATAATGTGCATAAGATAATCATTAGGAATAATATAAATAAAGTAATTCCATTAGTCTAGTGAAAACATGAAATCCAATGAAAATTATTACCTTTACCTAAAAAAATTTGGTCAGATAAATAAATCATTTCCATATATGAAATCAAACATTTCTCAATAGAAGTATTTTAGAACCCATTATTAACCAAAGGAAAACCATGAAGGAAAATTGAATCATGTGGGAACTATAACAAACTGATATTCCACTATATGTAAACCATAAATAAATATGTTTTAAATAATTTTTTTCATTTGAAAATTAAAACCAAATAACTTTATATATTTTAAATATTATAAATATTAAAACATAGGTTTTAAATTTGTTTTTATTAATTAATGTACCAGCATCACAAAATCAAATAATGAAGTAATAAGAAATGGTATTCAAAAGTAGAATCCTTCCATAAAATTTAAACCTATCCGAACATAGAATAAAGGTGGTTTCTCAAAGGTTTTCCTTTGACAAATCCAAATACAAACTCATGTAATTTTGATTTTAGAAAAGTTGTATACTTGATAAGTTCAAGATTGTAGAGATTCTCATAGGGTTAATTCAAGCTGAGATGCTACCTAAAAGAACAACAATATCTTATCTAAATCGTAGTTCATATGAAAAAATCATCCGAGGTTATGTAAATTTAAATTAGGATTACATCAAAATGTAATAAAATGTTTTTATAGATATATCATAAATTAATATTCTATTTTAGAAGTGCTAATTGGTAGATTCCCCATACGATTAAATAAGTATTCTTAAGAAATATTAATTTTCCTATAATTTACTAATTTTATATTTTTGAACACTAAAAATATATTAAAACTATATTAATTAGTAATTTATAAGAAAAATAGTTATTTTATGAAATATAATTTTTCTTTAAAAACAAGTTTTCATTAAATTTTTAAGTAATAATTAAATTTATACATTTTAAGTTTTGAATATTGAAAATTAAAAATTTATTTTGGATTTATCATAGTCATATTTTTTTGTTAACTTCTATGATTTTTTAGAAATAATTAATTATCATCTAAATAGTGAAAATAGCAATTTTATTAATTTCATCGCTTCTATGGAATTATTATATTATATGAATTCAGTAGATGTTTCTGAAATATTTACCTATTATATAATCTATTATAAATTATAATAAATTATTTTAAAATTTTCTTTTCTATTTATAATCCCATTCTCAACATTTTTAATATTTATCCAGTGTTTTAATGAAAATTGGATTTTTCTATAGTTTTATTTAATAAATTATAACATGATTAAATGAAGATTATGAATTAATTTTAGGTAAATAAATATATTATAAATATTATTTTATATTTTACATTAACTTAAATAAATTGAATATATAATTATACCATGATCATAAATCATTTGTAAAAAATTAAAATTTAAAAAAAATGTTTTTTGTGAGTTTATCTTAAAATTAATTTCCAATAAACATAAAATTTTAAATTTTAAATTTTATTTCATATTTATATTAATTGGGTATAAATTATATAATATGGTTCATTTTATTTTTTGACTTAAGGGGTTAAATAATTAGGTAAAAACTTCTTACCATGGGGATAAATAAAACGGTAAAACTGAGTAACCTTAGAGATAAAAGGAATACCATTTTTAAAACTTGTTTCTTTTTTAAAGTGGTAACTAATTATTTACCTAAAAATCCCTCTAATAAATTATTTACCAATTTTCTAGGCACCTATCTTGATAGTTACTTCCCATTATTGAATATCATTGAGTATTTACAAAAATGCCACTTCTTTTCACAAATAAAAGGGGAACCCATATCCCCAAATCCCTTAACTCCAAAAACCCTATTGTTCTACACATAATCTTATAAAACTAATTATATATACTCTATAATATTATCCACCTTAATAAGGTTTTATTCTATTTAAAATACCTCTCATCAAAAGGATGAATCCCCTTCACAAAGGTGATAATTCAAGATCTGTGGTATAAGTTTGAAAACAACACTTTATTTTTCAATTTCAGTATACCATTTTCATCATGATATAATTTATTTCAGACATCAAAAAATTATATCATCAATATAATTTTAATAAATTTATTAAATTATAAAACAGTCTAAGCATTAATCCCTCTCACCTCTTCTATTAAGAATATTTAAGTGGACTACCCCCTTTATGAATAAATGTTCTTCATTTTCTTCAAAATACTAAAATTTATTGTTTTAGTATATATATTAAAATTATATATGATATAAATAACTGATTTATATAGTAAATTTAGTTGTTTATAATAAATAAAAAATTAACTAATTTTATATGGTAATCCATCAATATCAATAAAAACCCGAAAATAGATGTTTGGTATTTTTGTTTTTAGGAAATGAAATTAAAAATCCAATATAATGTAATTATATCATTAAAATACTTTTAAAAAATAGTTCCTTAACATTAAATTATTTTTAAATGATGATATATTAGAGATAACTGAATATCAATGATTATTTTATGAAGCTAGTTCAAAACGGTTATAATTATCAATTCCTGGTGTTGAAAATATATAATAACAATCTAATACATGAAGAGAATTTATATTAATGATGAGTATAAGTAGATATATATAAGAATAAATTTCTAAAAAATTAATTATTAGGTTTATCTTTATGATACATGAGGTTAATTATTTCTGTGTAAATCAAGGGTCATGTTAATAGACTTGGTGACTCAAAATCATTTCTTTGAGTAAAATAATTATTTAATGAACATAATTCATCAAGATAGTTTATTTTTATTAACATTAATTCCATAAGGAGAAGGTTTTTTTAAAAAAAATATTTTAATTTTAGTTTTAGTTTTAATCTCTCTAAATGAAATGGAGTATTTTTGAAAAGGGACTCATAACTATGGACATTAAGATGTTAATTGAAAATGAAAATTATATCTTTTCATGATTTGAATAAAATTATAATCGAATGATATATCTCTATTTAAATTGATTTTTATATTTTATTATGGTTTGAAAGATTTTGGGAAATGATATTTTGCTATCTTATTATTTCTAATGATCATGTTATGTGATATGTTTAGGAAACCCTTTCCATTTCCATTGGTTATTTAAGTTAAGATGATGACTGTTTTTATGTGGCATAAATATGTATAGATGATCATGGATGGGGTCTTATATCATCATATATTGAATTGGTGTATGTTTATATATCATGAGATTGTCGGTCATGGAAATAATTGATTTGTTCACATAGGCATGTGAATTATGGGTTTTCTAACATTTTCTGGTATAGAAAATTGAGTTCGTTCACACAAGAGTAGGCATAATGTGTTTTCTCCCACAAGTTTTTCTTTTCTTATGGATTTTTAACATTTTCTATTTTATCATGTTTTGAAATAATGATATGTATTTTAATCTGGTTAATCAATGTTTCAAGATGAATATGATTTCCCTAAAAGTCCATTTTTTATGATTACTCATTTTCATGTATCATGTGTCTTTTTTCATGTTCATGTGTTTTATAATTTTTTTTTTACGATTCATGATTGATCCTTTTGTGAAATTATATGGATCACTCGTGTATTTTTATTATAATATAGGGTCTTATGATATATTATTAAGATATTTAGGTCCACGAATTATTCAACAGTTTTGTGATATTTTTTAAAATCTTCAAATTAATGTATTAATTAGGTTATTATTAATTTAGAACATAATTCTTTGTATTATAAAATGGATTTTTTTGTAGATTAGTTTACTAATTTTCTGGAGATTATTTTTTATTCAATTCATATTAGATTATAGAACCTTAATAAAACCCTTATATTTGAGTCTATGTATAAAATTATATCCTAGAATATTGCTAAATCCACGTGTATATGGTATTACCTAGAAATAAATAAATGTACAAATATGATAAGTGTATGCATGATCTATAATAGATGTAACTACTTGTAATAACACAAAAAAAATTATGGAGGTTATATAAGTAATTTTTCACCTACTACACAACAAAGATACCTAAATGTAGACTTGGCTAGACACTTTTAGGGGATCTTCTTTTTCTAATCATATGATATTTACAAACCACTATAAAGGATTTATCTTCTAGTTACATTTATATATTAGATTGGTATGTGTAATGTAACACATCATAAAGAAAAATAAGTTAAACAAAGATCGATATTTGTTGAACAAAAGGAACTATAGTGAAACATGGAAATATAAAAGAAGGAATTTTTAGTTTGAAAGTATTTTTATGATTATAGTAATTCTATAATATGGGTTTTCAACCCATTTAATCCCTTTTTGTTTTATTAGATAATGTAACTTTATGGAAGAAGGGTGTGAGGGACAATGTGGATATTAAATCAATGAAAACCCCATCAAAATGGGACGTATAATGAGAGACCTTATGATTATTAAAAACAATCTATCATGGAATAAAATTGATAATGTGAACATATTCAATTATGAATCATATTATACAAGAAAAATATATAGTATCATAAAAGATCAAGTGAATAATATGATGAAGGAAATAATTTCAATTTCATATATATCAAAAAAATCAGATTAATCACTTTAAGAATTCACTCAAAGGTGGGTGGATAATGCTTAAAATGTGTAAAATGATTCCATTAAGCATCAAACTATCAATGAAGAATGTAGTGACCTATTTAAATTTGGAAATATGATAGAACTCATCCAATGAAACTGTAAATAATTTAATGCCTTATTTTTTAGAGAACTCTGGTGCCATACGAGTCAATTATCTAATCCATAGATTGATGTGGTTAGTAGGAATCCAAATCCTTCAATATATGGATAGAATATAATAACTTATGTAATGAATATAAATAAAGAGGATAGTGGAAATTGTTTTTTCATACCCTCTATCCCAAATTATTTGATTTAATCTAGTTTCATCTGTAAAATTATATCAATGATTATGTATAATAACATAAGGTAACCACCCTCTGTGATTTGTATTTTATGGAAATCATTTTTTACAATGATTATTATGTTTGTGGGAATAATCTCTATGAAAATCACAATATTCTCCATTAAAAATTGATTTAATTTTAGAAATATAATATTAATGTAAACTTTCAATCCACACTAACTTCTAGAATATATAAAAACTTATTCTAAATCAACTATGACCATTTATTGTTTCAAGTCCAATTATGAATTAATGATAAAGAATATTGTATCCTTTAGGTATCCTTAATACCTAATTATAAAAAAATTAAAATAAATAGATATAAAAAATAAGTATTTTCGATCCATCCATATATAATTATGGATAGTATGTCATTTGAGATACTATGTTGAGTCATTCCAATATTTTCTCTACTTATAGCTATTTAATCATGGAAATTAAAATTAAATTGAGAGGATGTAATTTCTTTAAGGGTGGATAGAATGTAACGACCTTATATTTTACTATATGTTAACCTTAAATACATATTTTCCAAATAGAATTTCTAACATGAAATAAATAAACTAATTCCCTTAATATATTTTGAATATTAGATATAACCATTAAAAAAATATTAAATCATCCCATATAAATTATTGTAA
The DNA here is from genome assembly GCA_963277665.1 of Viscum album. Taxonomy (NCBI): domain Eukaryota; kingdom Viridiplantae; phylum Streptophyta; class Magnoliopsida; order Santalales; family Viscaceae; genus Viscum; species Viscum album. The sequence goes on from OY728136.1 coordinate 770,100,697, forward strand.
GTGCATCAAAAAACCAATTACCAAAGTAATATGAAATATAATATAGATTCATAACTATTAATTATGAAAACCATTTTTCTAAACTAATATAGAAGGTATTTTCACTAGGGTTTTCCCTTGACCACTTTAAGATACATTGTTTTTGATCGGGTGGGAATTTATAAATGAATTTGAATTATCATCAACTGGACAGGTCAAATATTGATAAGATAATTGAAATGGGATTATGAAGGTTCTGATACCACTAAATAATTGTTTTTACATTTAATGATTATTGGTTTATATCTCATTGATTTTTGGAGTGTCATATGTTTTTGGGACCAAGATGTTGAGTTTTGAAAAAATGCATCATACGAGGCATGAATAGTGCACGGTTAGGGATAAATGTGTGGACTATCCATTCTTCTCAGATAGTATAGGAACATGGTTGGATTAAAAAATGTTAGTAATCTATATAAACATGTTAAATGGTGAATAATTGATGACATATCCTCATGGTTATCACATGGTTTTCTGAATCGTACACTACAACTATGTGAGGAATGAGTCCTTGGCAGTAGTAGCTTCACATATAAAATGCACAATTTTTAAAACCATGTGACTATTCCATATGGTTAGATCCAATTAACCAGTTTTAGTGAGCATTTTGGTGCATGGTTTGTAAAACCATGTGACCAAACCATGAACACCTTTAAAATATGTGATTTTATGAAAATTTCCTTCTAAACATAATTAGGTTTCAAACCATTTACCTCCCCAATTCACCCAGCTACCTACTCAATTATCTCCAACTTCCACTACACAATCTATGGTGGGTTTTCATTACTTTAAGATATTATTTTTTAACAAATTTTCAAATTGGATTCAGTTATATGAGTGTATAATTTGACTAACTTCATATTTAATTCCACCTTTACATATTAAAAGGTAAATCAAAGCGGGCTCTTTTTCCCCATTTTTAGGGAGTTTTTCTATTAATTGAATTTACCTCAATTTATTGTAAGCTAATATTTGATAATAGATGAGAATAAATAAATTAGTATAAGTTTGTTGGTCTACAATAATTCCTTCTATGTTATGATGATTATAAATTATCTCCATTTTGTCACGCACTAGACTTCCCATACATTACTTATAAAATTAAATATCATTATTTCTAACTGTTAAGCCTCAAAATATAACCCTTATAATACCAAATAACACTTTTTTAGGTTGGTACATGAATATTGACCACTCCTTTAGGGGTCTCATATAACTTATAACTGTGATTACCTTTTTTATAAAATAACTAGAACATGATTGGGTGTGCTTAGCTGGATAATCAAATAGAATTATTCAAATTGAAATATTTTAATTTCATAATTATTATAATTATTTAATTTCTCTTTATATATATTTCATTTTAGGATAAATTATCAAGACCTCACCTTGGAACCTACCTTTTCTGTGTCTTGTATTACTCCCTTGGTGACCCTTGCAAGTAAAAATCCAAAAAATTATTGATCATGTGGGGATTAAATCTTTAAGTATAATTGAATGAAATGTAGTAAATGTATTTCTAAATTATATTTTATCTTATATTACCTATATTGGAACCTTTATCACATGTATTTTAATTTTTATATTATTTAATACCTTTCTAAAATAATAATATTTATAATTGAAAAGAAAATGGAATGAATCAATGTTAGTTGTGTTTGTCATGGATGATACTCATACCATTGATGTACATGTGTTTATAAGGTGTTTATTGAACATGTACTAATTTTATTTTTAAAGGAGTTTTTAGAATTTTTTCATACTTTTATTATTGATGGAATTCCTTGAGCACTCTTAGGACACCACCTTGATTCATTGGGCTGGTTTCCAAGGGAGATACCCACCTCGGAACAAGGTCCTTCTATATTAGTAAATATATTTCAAAGCACCATGGATCCTTTATCATTATCTAGAAATAATAATTCTTTGTATTATCTCCATGGGTATATCTTGATTTATTGGGATGCATGTTTTTCGATATTATTCATATTTTTCTCCAATCATGATTAGACGAATATTTGCATTGGAAATCTTCCATGGACTTGGTTATAGACATATCTATTTAATTTTCATGGGTTTGTCTATTGTATTAAGCTTATCCCCTTAACTAGGATATATAGTAGATTTCTATGAGTTTCCTTCACTAAATAAGGTTAAAGAATCCATGGTTAATCCTTGGACCATAGATCATCATTATTTCATCAATGTAGTTACATGGGAACCGGTATTATATTCCTTATACCTAATTAAAAAATATTTCTATGATTAGAGACACTCATCTGAGGCTGAAGCAGGTATGGTCATCCAAGTATCCCATGAGGGACCTGAGCCGAAACTTATTTGTACTTATTTAATATTCTATATTTCATATCCACGAAAAATATTACTATATATATACATAGGTTGAATTATTTATTAACACCATTAGTGGTGGCCTACTTAGTTTTACTCACACACTATTTTTTATTCCATTTAGTACGTAGATAGATCTTCTGGATATAGGTTAAGACTTGGTCAATGATGCATGTTATTTTCTATGAAGGGATAGTACTTGGATTGGGTGGTGTAGACCAATATTCTTATCTAGTTGTTTATAATATCTTGGACATTATTTATTTATTTTTCCATTCTTTCATCCTTATTTTATGTTTTATATATTATATATATTAAATTTTTTGTGTTTTATGACTTTTATTTAATGAATAACATGTACATGCACCATTATTATTGGAATCTATACATTTATCTGTTGTTATTATCTATTAGGATTTTTCATAATGACACTACTTATATTATTCATTTTTTACAATACTTTTTTTAGTAATAATATAATGTGTATAGTCTTCACATTGTACCACCTTTAGACACTCGTTATTATTCAGTATCCTCTGACATACTAGGTGGCACACATGAGGCCATATGACCCATCGATATGACTACTATTTCTAGTGTAAGTCTGAGAGGATGTTAAAATGTTATGTCAAAGGATTTCTTATTTACATTTTCTTAATATTTTGGGTTGGCGGATAGGATACTAGTAATGTGTTGTCACATGGTATATAGAACATTTCAAAGAGATATCATCCAAAACATGGGGTAAAGACTAAGTTACCTAGGATGGGGAAGATTTGTTTGTTGTGAGTTATTATAATTGATTATTATTTCCCCTAGATAGATTTATATACTTTTCCCTTGTTATAGATTTATAATATTTATAGTATTCATACCCTTGGCTAGGTATGGAAATGAAGTATTCTACATGCATTATTGTATGGACATAGAGATTCATATTCTATTTATATTTCATGTAATGTAGATTTCATTGTGTAACTCTTATATACTTGTTGGATGTGACTTGTGTGATTTTGAATCATGATTATTTGTTTATCATGTTTCGGTGATTATTTAACATTATTAGTTATACAAAAAGTTTCTTCATTGAATTTAAATGTTTACTATATTTAACTCATGATGTGACAGTTTTTTATATTATGCTAAAAATTAAGTAATTGGCTACTTAATGTACCAACAACAACCTAATGGTGTGTTCTCTTATAGCTTAATTATGGAACCTTAATTAAACCATTATGAAAAAATGATTCATCAATCATTGTTTTAATATAATTAAACATCAGAGGATACAATTAAATGTGTATCAAATTTTCAATTTAAAAATTTTAATGTAACTTTATAAATTAAGAACAACATTCCGTATAATTGAATCATAAAAAATTAATTTGTTGTGGTAACATGAATTTCTATTTTAACTTATAAATGCATGTACCATAAAATCATGGTAATGTTGATTCATCTACCAAAACTATTAGATAAATATAAAAGTTATTAAACTTTTACTTATAATTTATTTAGTTACTTATGGGTAATATGACTATCTAGAACAATGTAGCTAAGTCTTGGCCTATTATAGTAATGAGATGGACTTGAATCAACCCAAGTAGGTCAAACATGGGGATTTATTCTCATCATACGAAACTAATTAGGGTGTGATAGATATTAAATGATTTAAATTTTATGGGGTTTCGCTTAAATGGACACATGATAATTTTATAGTACCCTTTTTGGTTTCCATTAACTTTTATGTTGTAGTGATTAACCCAATGGTGGTGTATTTTCATGCTATATGGGGTGGTTATTTAATGTTTCAGTAGGAACTATACCATAATAGATATAAATTTATGATTTCATATTACTTAACCAATTCCTTCTAAATAATAAATAACTCATAATTTATTTTTTACCTTATAATTATGAGGGTTTATTTAATTTAAATTGCTTTTAAAACTTAAAGGTTATTTCCCTCTATTACTTTGAATTTACATTTTATTTAAATAATCTAATGTGATAGATTTTCGATAAATAAAATATATATAATGAATTTTTATATGAATTACATATATTCCATGGTGTTCTAAATATATAATGTACCATGAACTTTTTCAATTATAACTTGTACTTGGTATCCCTTAAAATGAGTCTCCTTAAATATTTTTTAAATAATAGTAAATTAAGGTAATGGACTTAAAAAATAAATACCATAATGTTGTATTCATAGATTCAGTTCTATTTTAATGGTAGTTTAGATTTTTCATTTAATGTTTACTTTAATGGGATCATGGACATTATCAGTGGATATATGTTGGAATTCTTGATATAATAATCTAAATGTTAGGCTAGTAAAACTATTGATGGTTTCAACATATCCTGGATCTAGGGTCAACAGTTTATATTTCATCATGGGGTTATCCCAGTATAGGTAGTTCTCTAATAACATAAATCATTCCTAAATGATCTGATGAGTTTCAAATGTGACATGTCTTTTTTCCCAACTAGGACCCTGAGTTTCAAAAATGACACATGAGTTGGACTTGTGGTCATGTTGCAAATTGAAACTTTTTATATGTGTGAGAATCATGTAATGCTCAATTTTATAGGGTTATAAATATTATTTCATTTTCATCCACATAGTGTGTCCTGAGACACTTCTTCTTTACTAATGTATTATTCTGTAATTCATCATCCATGTTAGAAGTCATTTGGGATAATACACGTTCTGTTTAAATCAATTATATGGGATATCTAATAAAGGTATGTATAGTGATGATTATATATTGGATAGCATAAAATAATGTTTCATAATATTGATAAACTATTAGGATAGTACACATTGATATATGTGGTAACCATATGTTTTTAAAATGGTACAATGAACAGTATGAGTTCCGGGTAAATTAATTAACCATTGAGAAGTTATACTATATTCTATGGTTATCTATATATTAAAACAACTATAGAATTAAGGAGGTTTGATTTATCCCATTTACGGGTAGAAATTTGTTACTGAATGGTTGGGTGGTGTAATACACTGGTAGATAAGGTTTTGGATTCAAAGGATAACGCTACAGACATGCATGAGCATGGGTTAAGAGTAATTCCATACCTGGTTCTAAAAGTGAATCTATTCTAGTATACTAGTAAGTAGAACATTTCTATTTGTAATGGATCTTGTTCTATTTGGTATTTCCACATATATAACCAATATTTAGTGGAATATGGAGCATGTTTCATTAGACAATTTCCTATTTTTAGTAATCTAATGTTAAGGACACTCCTAAGTTGGGAGAATTGTGATGAACATGGATAGAAATTTCCTTCTCGGAAGAGGTAATATACTAGTATAATACCATTTTGGAATGGTTATACTTACATTTAAATCCATGAGTCTGTTAAATTTTTGAACATGTGAAGATAAGTGGTTCCCTTTTATAAGTTAGCGGCGTTGAAAATATGTAAATATTTAAATTTTTTAAATATATTATATGTCTTTCTAAAAGGAAAATGTCTCTAGATTTAAAAATTTAAAAAACAAGATAGTTTTAGGTCTAAATCCAATAAAATAACCATATTTTCCATATTTTAGAGATATTTTATTGCTTATCACTTAGTTTAACCACCATCTCCCCATTAAACGTTTTTACCATTACCATGGTGATAATGTTTTAATAAGGTTACAATTCATGCTGAGAAAAATAAAGTTGTCCCAATTACTAAATTATATCATCTAGATTCCAAACATGAAGTCAATTTTACCTTATTCAATTACCATAATTTGTAAAAATAATATTATAAATGCACAAACAACAATTAATATAGTTTTCAGGAAAATTATCATTTTAAGCATAAAAATGAATTCATATCAAAATCAAGTATAATATAGATTAATATATCATTAATTAGATTATGTTTCATCAATAGTGAGTAATTTATAATTAAAATAAATAAAAATTATAATGGGAATATTTATATATATTAAAGAAATGATAATGTTAGTAAAAATATTTACTTTTCACTATTTACCAAAAAATCAATATTTTCATAAATATTCAAACGATTCACCCTATGATAGATTTACTTTTATGAATACAAAAAATTTAGTTATTTGTATAAAATTATAATATTAAAAATTTTTAATTTTATACTAAATTAGAACCATTTAATACATTAAAAAATTATATAAATAAAACTAATCCTTTTTTGTTGATAAAATTATATTGAATTAATTATAAAACCATTGTTAAAATGAATCCATAAAATGAATATTTATAAATTATAATATTGATTCATTACAAGGAATAAATGTGTTTTAAAACTCCATTTCAATTTATTGTATAAATATTCATAATTTTTATTGAACATAATTTTCTATTCTATTTTGTGAAATTGGGAGTGAAGAAGTGAAATAATAAAATAAACATAAATAAAAAAATGATAAATTAATGTATGTTCTTAGAATGACCCCACATCAAAAAAATTAGAACTCGATGGGGAGGAAGTGACATCCACATTTGATTTTTCATCTTGGATACCATATTGAAAAATTTATTATCAGTTATTATTCATTTTCATACAATAAAATTACATTTATTAAAATTTATTACAAGATTATTCTATGTAATACAATGAAGAATAACACCAGATTCTAAAACACTACTTGGTAGAGGTGTAATTGTGAGTGAAATCACCCATGAATACCTCCATTGATTTCTCATGATTATTAATGATAATACTAACTATTCATCACTAAAATTCACATAAAAAATTTCATAAATAAAATATCATAATTCTATAAGTAAATATTAAAAAGGGGAATGTGAAGGGTATTTTTGTTGATTTATAGGGGAACTATGCATTTTATAATATCTGGAATACTCATGGAGGAAATAGTAGTGGTACCTTTTCATTAGCCTCTATATTACCTACTAAATGAATGATAATTAGAAATGATCCATCCTAGTGTGTTAGTTTAAGCAGTGATAGTTTATATTGGTGAAAAAATTATTATTCAAATGGGTTTGGTAAAATTAATTATTATTCTTTTTATTATCTGTTAAAGTTATTTTTATAGGAACTACCTACACTGAATGTATCTATTGGATTCTAGATATATAATTTATTAATCTTATAGGAAATAATTGGGTTATCACTATTCTAACAATGTCAAGGATCATTGGAGTCTTGAATCATTATATATACCTCAATAGTTTATCCCAATCAGATAATAATATATGATGAATGATTATTTATTATTTAATAACTTAAATTTCATCTATTATACATTAAAATTTATGTTTATACTACCTTAAAGGATAACAAATTATAATTCATTATTTATAGGGAATGAACTAGTGATTATAATAGGATTCTTATTAGAATTTTCATGATAGTAAAATGTATGATTTACAGGTAATGGTTATAAATTCCAATTATAGGTTTTGGGATATATTTTTTGGATGGAATAAGAAAGAGGAAAATCCATTATCTCATATAGAAAATTAATAGTAACATCCAAATATAATGAATAATATTTTAAAATTATATCTAAATCATCAATAGCAATTTAAACCTTAGTGTATAAGATGTCATTAATTAATAATAATTCTTAGAATATTTTAATCCATTAAGAATCCTTACATATAATATCTATAAATTAATAAAATATAGATATTGGATTGGGTTAAAATATATTTTTATGGGTATTTAGAGTATATTTTTTATATTAAATGTATGGGAGGAGAGTTCTTATTAGGCGTGATTTATGAAATTAAGGATAATAAAGTGGGTAATTTCATAAAAAAAATCAATAGATAATATAAATGTTTTTTTATTGATTATTGATTTTATAAAATCCATGAAATTTATCACCAATATAATTAGGTTATATTTATTCATCATATCATTTTCTATTTTTAGAATGTAAAAATAAATAAGAGATATTATGCTTTTATCCAACACATTTACATAATCTCTGACCCTAGAAAAGTGTGGGGTACTATAGTTCTATAATTTATTTACTCTTACAACAATATATAGTTTTTAAAGAAAAAATTATTTTAAAATGGGTCAAGGAATCACATATATAGAGTCACCCAAATTAAATATGGTTTCAAATAATAAATATGTCCATATAGAATATGGAATAAAATATTTTACAATATCCATTAATTTGGTTGATGTTTTTCTCTTTCTGAATAAAGATATGTTCTTTCTTATATTCACACATTATTCACCTCGAATTTTCCTTAGGTTTTTATTCATCCTCGATGGGAACTTTTCATTTAATGTAATTTTCATCAAACATAAATAAATAGAAAATTAAAATGAACTTTTATATAACCTTTATAATATTTCCATGTTATAAACAGTTTCATTTCACTTCCTTATTTTCTCAAACCATCGGTATATGTGAGAGTAATATTTGGTATTAGAGTTTAATCAAAATAAAACCTCTTTATTTTAGGTGGAATCTGATCAAAAAATTAATTTTCATTATTGAAATTTTATAAATTCTTGTAATGGTATTTTTCATGTGAATAGATTACTCTAATAGAGGTGTCATTAGAATTTTGAACCATGAACCACTCTGATGGTTAGTGGAATACGAATTTGCCTTACCCCTTTAGTTTAGTACATGATGATATGATACACTAATCAAAAATTAAATTTGGATTTCAACAATTCATTTAGATGGATAAAAGAGTTCATTTTTTATTTTTTTTATATAATTTATTATTATTAGATAGAATTTTAGTATATTTGTGACCATTTGATTCATTATGTATTCTAGGATAAGATTAGGTTTAATAATTGTTATTGAAATTTACTTGGTGGGAGTTGTGTATTTTTAGGTTGTTGTAGAGGACAAATACCCTTCCCTTGGGCTTCATATGAATACTAAGGTCCGTTTTAATTTCCACATTCATATAGGATTGGATTTCCAAACATAAATAGTTATAAAGGTAATAAGGGTCCTATTTAAATTAGTGTTGGTAATGTTAGGATTGATAGATTAATATAAATTTCTATGAGGAAAACTAAATTGATGGAATTAAAAAACATAATTGGAATAGAAAATTTTTAAACAATAATTAATTATAAAAGGAGTTTGGGATTATTTATGTAAAATTGAATCTTCTCAATGAAGGGAACCTAAAATATCAAAATATAAATTTATGTTTCTATTTCAAAGAGTATTTTTCACCTCATTAACTTTTATAAAGGAAATTTTTAACCTCAGACAAAACTATTTTGGTGGTATATGCCTTGTTTTTTATGAGATAAATTATGGTGAGTAATGTCTTCTCCATTAAGAATCCACCTAAAATTATATATATCATATTAAAATCCATATGAATTAACACTTCATAAATACATTGGTTTAGAAATTATACTACTATTTAATTTCATGGATAGAATTCACACAATATTTTAGTCTATTTATAGTACTCATGATATACTCTATATAAGAATATTTTATTCCATATATTCCCATTTTTATTATTATAGTCTGGATTGCTGGGAAATATATTTCAATAATGTTTAATTTCATATCCTTATATTGTCAAATTGGGGTGGTCACGTAATAGGTATATTCATTTAAAATATCTTCTATAAAAAATAGAAGGGATCTTAATTTTACATGTTTTACAACCTCTCTCATATGATTCAGTATTGAGAATATATTATAGAATTATTTGAATTGCTTATGTGTTTCTTCTCCACCATTTCATTAAATTTTCTATAATAGCTAAATTAAACTATAATTTTGATTAAAATTATGTTTTTCACCTGGAAGTGGTATTTGTACTACTACATATTTTTTATAAGGTAATTAAAATTCAATAAATTTAAAATTATATCTATAAATGTTAACAAATTAATATCTAATTAACTTTTATGTTCCCATGAAGGAGGATTTATAGGATTGTTGATTTGTTGTGTTACCTCATTCAAGGGAACAAATTTCGTGTCTCAATGATGATGATCTAAAATTCTCTCCATCTTAGGGTTATATTGTGGAAAATATCCTAGAGATGAAAGAATCAAAAACAAATAAAATAATGATAAAAATTAGAAGAAAACATTATATATATAATTATATTAATTAAATGAAACAAGTAATTAAATACATAATACATAATGATATTATAAGGAAAAAACTCTAAACTATAATATATTTTGAAATAAATATGAATATTTGACAGTTCATTAATTTTGTGTATGATTTATTGATTATAAAAAATGGCATACAATTTCATTTATACAGTATGTCCTCTAAAAAGGATTTCATTATTTTTACTATTTATATCATAAATAAGTGAAATGAAAATGAATATATAAATACTTGGTTATTTAATGATGATTTATATCGAATGCCTAAGTGGTACATCCTTAGTAGCTTCCACTAATGGTGGAAATTTCACCAGCTATAACACCCTAAAATGGGTTTAGTCTTGGATTATTGGTCATAAAGAAAAATATCCCAAACGTTTTGTTTAATGTGATGTTATTTAGGGTTACATAATTTATATCCAACCATCCATGAGATATGCATTTGGTATTTTACATAATAGTTAACACAAAGATACGTTCTTCTTTAAGTGGTTCACCTGTGTTTAGCCTATTGACAATAGAGTTCTGTAATGCATACTGCATTTATATTTTCACACTTTTATCTAGATATAGTTCTAATCATTCATAATTAGATTTATTCAAATAGTACATGAATTATTCATGGTATATAAGGTTTACTTATCCTTTTAGAATTCATAATAACTAAAATTTTCATGTTCAAAATCACTCATATATTGACCTTTCTTGCGATTGGAAATTGTAATCCTCTCTTAAGTCAACAAAAATTATGTTTGTTTTCATTAGACTAATAAATTCATCAAGGGATGGTATTTCAAAAGATAATTCATGTGGTTACTCTTTATTGGGTTACCACAACATTTCATGAATATGGTGTTTCTCAAATTAAGTAATGATGATTGGGGTTTATTATGCATATTTATGATCAAATCAATAAAATGAATAAATCTCAAGGGAAAAGCATTTTTGTTGATTTATATATCATTAAATAAATCGTGAAGTGGATTCTTTTATTATATAGTTACAAGGAAGGATTCTCATAGTCGGTTAAGTATGCGAAGAATTTATTCAATTGTACTTACTTTTATTAGTAATTGAAATGGGAAAATAATTTTAGTTGACAAAACAAATCATAGAAACATGTTGTAAAAGAGAAGTTTTCAAATCCATATGTATATAGGGATCCTAGCATGGCATTTTAATTTCATTTTATCCCTTTTTATTTTTTCTCAATATGATATGATCTGAATGGGGAGGGATATTTCTAGCTGATTTTGGGATCATGTAGTTTGATTCTCCAATTTATTATACTAAAAATAGATTATGTTCCCTCCATGAATTATTTGATATGCCTATAAATTCTAATTCTAATTCTCACACATCATTAAGGGTGTGATATATTTCCACTGATTCCCTAACTTTTTGAATTATGAATTTTTATTATGTTATTATGTGTTATATTGAATCTCATGATCATCAATTCACTCAAAATTTTGTGAAAGGTAATTATCTTGGGAATAAGTAATAAGAAAAACCAAATTCGGATGGAGAAGAATTCAACCTCTATTATTGGATAAATTAAAAATTCCATAATACCAAAATGAGTCCCTAATATATGCATATTGGTTTAGTTGGTTTGGATAAGTCTCTACATTCATCTATAAAATTGAATGTTATTGATATTGAATATATGGATCTCGTTGGTGTAGTAAGGATATGAGTTCTTCTAGGATGAATCCCTTGGTATTATAGGTTTCATATCTACTTATTCATTCTATATATCTATTTTTAAGGTAGGTTGAAATGGATAACAACCAGTTGAATTTTATTTAAAGATAAATTGGGGAGTTATTCTATAGAAGTTATTTTATAAACAAAAATTTTAAATAAATGGTTTTGAGTGGTTATCAATACTCACATGGAATTCCTGACTTAGTAATAGGTATTCTTTTTTAATAAAGAATAGAGTGTAGTTGTAGTTATTTTAAAGGTTTTAGTTAAATCAGAATGAAACATGAAGAGTATATGGATTTATCAATATTATTTTTGTTTGTTTTTTATTTGAAAGGGAGTGTGTGTATGGGGATATTGAGGATGATATATGTAATATAGAAGGTCCTAATATTATATATTATATTAGTTTTATTTTTGGTTGTTCTGGTTTTTTTATTTCGTATGGTTGTTTTACATGATATTGTGATTCCATGTTTGATTTATATAATGGTTCCCTCCTGTAAAACCCCATGAATTTAAATTATATTTTCTTCTAAAAATTAATGTTTTTTATATATTTCTTCATATAAAACAACAAACTACAATAAACCAAATAATATTATATATAAATTAAAATGAATCCATATAAATAGTAAGGAAAAATATAGGAATCAAAATTTTGATATGTTTATAGAAGTAAGTTTTTTCCATTAATAGAATAAAGGAAATATAAAAAATTCAGTTAGTGTAGATATTAAGCTAATAAAAAAATCCAATCTTAGGTATTTCGGGTCTGTGATTATTGAATGCTATAATGGAGGATTTTTTATCAAAATATAAAGTTGTTTAATGAAAGGGGAATTTATGGTATTTTTATCATATAGTGAAATTATACTTCACAATGGATAATAATATGTCATGGTGAATTAATTTACACAGTGTTGATGATGATTATGACATAAGTTATTGGACACAGCCATATAAGCAAGAGTTTTAATCAAGAAAGACACATGTAAAAAATGGAAAAAAGTACATGATGGTAATTTTGGTGGTCATGGTGAGAGAATAATGGCCAGTTGAAAGGCACCATTACCATTCATAAGGCATGGTGTCTCGGTTTTTAACCTATTCAATAAATGTCACACTAATATGGGAGTATAAGTGACTGAGGTGAACCAAATCAAATAAAATTATTGAAAGTCTACTACACCATGGTGTAAAAGATAATTTTGTGTTGTTGTGTATGGTGTAACCCAATTGAAGGATTTTATAGATTAAAGGAATTAAAATGTGGAAAATAATATATAATTGTCTGTAGGGTCCTATAAATACATAATTGAAGCATTGGAAGGATATATATGGTCATGGGGAAGGTATTGGTGATTCTATTTCTATTAAAACATGGAATAACGCAACACCGTGGAGAGAAATTTCAAGGATGGTTGCAAAACCTTGTAGGATTATGATCCAAAAAAACATAAAGTAACATGATGTGTTTTAATATGGATTTTATTATAGTTATAATGATCTATTTTTTGAATGATTATATAGTGTAATGATGTCTTAATTTTAGTTATAACTATTATGGATGGGATTATTCATATAAGATATGAAATTAAAAAAACCTTCATCATATAAGGATAAAAGAGATAATCCTCTTAGAAAAAATAGACGAATAATTAAATAGAGAAACTATAGATCTTTTTGGAATGTAAATTTGAAATTCAAGATCTCCGTGAGATAAAATTTATAAATAGATTGTTGAAATATTTCTGTAAAACAATAAACCCCACCTATGATGAAAATTTCTAGGACCATTGTTTGTATAGGAAGATAACATCACGGGGATAATTGATTTACCTGGTGTAGAATCACAATGATCATTACAAATGTTCTTGATAGTGAACCTAGAGGTTTATCAAGGCCACTAAAAACAATTAATTATAATATGTGGTGAGATTTCATTGTGATTGGTGTTTAAAAAAACTATCATGAATAATCATTATATTATTATAGTGTTTTTGAAAAAAGTAAAAATTGCTAGGTTTTCTAATTATTTATTTACTCTATAAAGAAATAAATAGAAGATGGATGTGTTTATTATTTTGATATAACAAGATCAAAATTCTTGGATTATACAGAAATAGATAGATTCTCCCCTCCTCCATAAGATATATTCCTAGAAAAGGTACCAACACATGTTATCATATAATTAGATTTCTATGGGTGGAATTTTATCCCTAAAATTAATTGAAAATCATTTTCAACCATAAAACAAATTATATTTTATGGAAATAATTTTCACATATGAAATATTTTTATGTACTACAATTTCTAATAATTGAGGATGAAAACTTATGTTTTATCCATTTATATTATTTCTATTTGAATAGACTTTGGACCTTTGTTATAGAATAATAATATAGAATTAGAATTAGCAGAAAATAAAATTAATTCCCTAGGAAGTCTATTAACCAATCCCATTTACATAAAGGTAATCTCTTTTAAAACCTATCATGTTATTTGGGAAAAACTCTTGAATATCTATAAAGTATATTTAATGGTTTTTGAGTCCATATAATAGGTTCTATAAAATAAATATTATGATTTGTTAATTAAGATAAATAATAAGTTAAATTCATTTTTTGATCTATTAAAGGATATTGAAAAAGACATATGTGGACATAGTGAGGGTATCAATGAAGAGAAGATTATGAACGGAATCATATGATGTCTTCTTCCTCTATTCAACAAACGATATTTATCCTAGTGTATTACGATCCAATATTAATCTATCTAGAATGATTTAATAACTCTCTAATTACATATGATGTGATTAATGAATAAAATTATTATTGGGTGAAGGAAAATTAACATTATGTTTATTTTAACATTATTAAGGTAATTATAATGAAAATTCTTTTATAATAAGAAGAATTTATTAGATGATGCACATTATTACCTATATAATTTTAATAAGAG
Source organism: Viscum album (assembly GCA_963277665.1). NCBI lineage: Eukaryota > Viridiplantae > Streptophyta > Magnoliopsida > Santalales > Viscaceae > Viscum > Viscum album. The sequence continues at coordinate 770,115,877 of OY728136.1, forward strand.
AAGGGATGTATAAATTTAATCTTAAACATATTTTTTCAAATGTGGAAAAGTGTTACATCTTGTGGGAAAATTTCCTAAAACTTTTCAAATGGATGGTGAGGAAGTTTTGAAGGCAAAGAAATTGGTTTCAATTGAAAAAATATATATACTTGATAAATACATTTAATATTTAAGGAATGTGATTTTTATGAGGTATATGATTGCATAGATCTTGATGATGATTCCCTAGATGATATTATACAATAAAACTTCAGTGATGTCAAAGGAAATGTTGAAAAAAAATTGAGGATGAACATGAGGAAATCCATAATGAAATTAATGTTTAGAGGTTCATTACAAAGTAGTGTGGTGTAGTTATTCATGAACCTAAATTTAAAATTCAAAACAAAAAAAGGAATAGATGTAAAAATTAATATCTTAAATCAAAAATCATAAATATGGAAATTTATCAATTTCAAGGAATGAAATTTATTTGAAACTCAAAGATATGGGTAAACTATGAAATTTTGATGGGAAATCTAATTTATTGAAAGTAAAATACAAAATAATTGATGGTATTTAAGTATAATATGTGAAATTAAAATGTATATATGAGGATAAAAAGATTTATTCCATACCTAGAATGAAACAAATGGCTTAATGAGTGTTTATTTCATCCTGACTAGATTGTTTTCAAAGGAATTCGCAGAGGAACATATTCCCATTCCTCAAGTATAATTCTTCTAAGACAATGGGAAAAAATTTATAGATAATGATGGCATAGAGATGATAGTTTTAGTTGGTGTTATACAATATCCATCAACACAACCAAGGAATTTGGTTTGGAATTGTTCTTTATAAGGTACATTTTGAGTTTTAATGATAAGAAGATGATTTATAGATATATATGATTTATTTATGGAAATTTTGGACACACCTAATATGTGTGTTCTATTACTGAGATGTGTATCTGAGAAAAATAATCACAATAATAATAATTACATATTCATAATTTTTCCAATGATTTCAATTGATATAGTTTCAATTTTGTAGGTTTTCGACATAAAGCTATTTATTTTTCATTAAGAGATAAAAAATGATTCCATGAGATTCATATATGAATGGGAAACAACATTTGAAATAAACATCTAAAAAACTGAAAGTTAAAAATAGAATTTTTGTATTTCAAGAAGAAGACGACTCATTAGGTCCTAAAGATAATAAATTTAATCTATCCTCAATAGAGTCTAAAAATAATAATGGGTGAATAAATGAATGATTGGGAAGGAAAATACGGACAAGATAGCACTGAAAACAGTAAAAAATTAATGTTCAATGATTTTTAATACAAGATGAATATATCACATTACTAAAAATAAAGACCATGAAATGGGAATAAATATAATAAAAAGGTGTTTTTTATTTTTTAAATTATGAGAGTATCAAGATCATTATATCCTGGAAATCTAAATTTTGTGGGAATAATCATGGGTAAACATATGTTCTTTTTTTGAAGTCCTATGTTAAAATAATCATAGTTTTAGTCAATTATACGATCCAAGGAATTTTTTGGAGTTAAAAAACATGTTTTCAGTGTTATAGAAAGTGATGATTAATTTTTTGTACAATTAAGTTTAAAAAAATGGATTTATTACCATGTTTGAGAAGATGATTTTGGTATGATGTTCAAGGAAAAATAGAACAAGATGTGTCCAAAGTGAATTATACATTTTATCCAAAATTCCATTGAAAATATAGTGAAGAATAATAAAGTACCAAATAATACTCAATGAATTAATTTTTCAGATCTTATGCAGTGTTAGATTAAGATGAAATTTATTGTTGTTTTTTTATTTTCACTTAGCATACATGAGAGTAAAATAAAGTATTATATTTTCATCTAAAAAATGAAATAATCCAATGAGATATTGTGAAAAATTAAAATGGATAATTTAAGACCAATGGAATCCCTGGACAAGACAGAGATAAAGTATCCAAAATTTAAATAATTTAAATAGGTTGATGTCAAACAGTATGGACAAATGATTAGAAGTTTACAATAATTTATTAAATCTCAAATAGAAATTGTGTTTTCCACGTGTTAATTTGAACTCTATCAAAGTATTCCACAAGAAAATCATTTGACTGTTTTGAAAGGGATAATTAATTATAACCTTAATTAGGTGGAATATTGTTAGTTTTACAATAGAAATTCTCTAATATTGTTTCTAGGATATTCTGATGATGATTGGGTAAGTTCATTTTACTACCCAAAGTATTTTTCAAGTAGTTTTTTCCTTCTTTGGAATAATTTTGATTCTTGGATAAATTATAAATAGAAATTTATATAATTAAACCCCCCTAAAAATTGAATACATTTTTGTATACTCAATCATTAACTCAATATATTTTTATAAAAAACAAATTATTGATGTTGTAATTGAATTTGGATATCCTATTCAGATTGTGTGAAAAAACTCAAGTGCTCAAAAATATTTAAAAAATAAAATACACCATTAGAGTATAGATAATATCATGACTAAATATAATTTATCGTTAGAGATGGTTGAGAAATATTTTATAAATTTGGAGTATGTGTCAACACAATATAAAGTAATCGAAATTATGATTAAGGAACTAACGAAGGTGTAATTTTAGAATCATTGGTTGGGTCTTTGAGTATATCCAAATAAACCTACCTAGATGGATCATGAATAAACCCCCCACTCATCCTAGAGTCTAACTACCATGAGAATGGGATGAAATTATTTTATATTTACTTTTTAAATTTATATCTCACTTTTTTATAGATTCATAGAAGTAATCTATCTAGGTTTTTTGAAATAAGGGAAGAGAAATCATTTTTTATAGAACCATTTTGGAATGTATGATTGAATGGGGTAGATTATTTCATCTTGATTTAGGGGTAGAATTTATTTTGGTAGAATATTTATGATCTTAGATTAAATTCATTGGATCATGAGAATATTTTCATTTAAATATTTTCTGTCATATGAAGAATATATTACATGGGCGTAAATTACTTGAATATTGATTCATTGATAAATAAAATCTGAAATTTGAATGATGAAATAATTGTGGAATTTTAGAGTATTTGAGTGTTTTTGGGCTTCAGAGTTTTCAAAAAACCCAATAGGGGATATTTTTTGAAAAACAAATACACTTATTCATTTTTGGGATGTTTTTTGATAAATACACTCTTGGATATCTAGGAATAATATGGTTTTGTTTGAATAATTTTTCATTTATGTGTTTTGTTCTAATTTGTGAATGATTTCATTACCATGTCATGGACCATAAAATGGGGAATTAATTCAGTTTTTTCTGATATTTATTACTTCTATAGTAGAATAAAATCATTATAGAAGTGTTAATTATGATCTAGGAAGTCAAGTATTCAAAATAGACAATCCCTAAATAGGTTTTTGTTGATCTTGGTAACAGAAAAATGGCTAGTTGAAATGCACCACACCATTTCATTGGTTGTGGTGTATTGGGAGTATACCATTGAAACATGGGGTAAGATAATACTATTTTCAAAGACACCATGTCAAACCTAATCAATAATAATTGATGAATTTCCCCAATTCCGATGTGTAAAGTTTGAGTTTAGAATGTTCTTTATGGTTGAACTCAAATGAAGGTTATTAATGTGATAAGGAAGAATAGGGTAAATCATGTTGTTTCATGGGGAATTGTGTCCTGGAATTCCCCATATGAAACATGGGGAGGATCATTATGGTGATGGATAAAGTCCTGGTGGTGCATCATTGAATAAAATTTGTTGGACCACACTTTCATGGTGAAACATATATGGGTATGATTCATATCATTTTTGAGGTCAATTAAAAAAATCAGTGTTACATGTTTTCTTAGAATTAGGATTTTATGTGATTTATAACATTCTATTTTCAAAAAACTATAGAGTTACTTGAATTCATCATTTAAGGATGATTTAATTTATACCATATTATGTGAATCATATAAGTATTCAAGAATACCTATTTTGGATAGTGATTAAGGACAGAATCTATGAACATAAAATAAAATATGAATAGAGTGTGAGAAAAATTATAGATCAATAATGAACATAAGTTTGTAACTCTAAATTGATTTTGGAAAAAATAATTCAATATATAGGATGATTCATTAGTTCCAATATCTCATGAGAAGTTTGACATACTTATGTTGAAGATAAAACACCACCTATGGTAAATATTCCAATCATAATTTCTTGAAGAATAAGATTGCATCACGGGGAGTAGTAAGATCCCTAAATTAAGAGTGTAGTGAGATTTCCAAAAATTCATAATAGAAAATATGAATTCTTAGTGAGGAATCTATAAAAATATAATTGTGATAATCGTTGAGCATTCATTTGATTGGTGTATAATAACATTATCGTGAATTCACCTTGGAGTAGCCCAGTGATAGTGAGCCATGTAAAACTAGTTGTTTCATTTACCACATTATTGTATATAAAATAAAATTGAGGTAGATTATAATGTGTTTCTCAATTTGAGAGTTCATGATCAAAAATAGAGTATCATATTCCATTACCCAGATCCACCACCCGCTTATGGTATATTCCTTAATAAGGTTACAATAAAAAAATATTAATGTAGATATATCTGTTAAAGTGTAACCGTTATAAAATTAGATAGTATGTGTTATATTTTATGATATATGATATATTATGTATAAAAGATATTATTTATTTGATTAATATTTTAACTCTAAATTTTATTATTAATTGATTGAAAACAATAATAAGATGTGTTAATCTTTTGGAATATAAAATTATTATAAAAATGAATATCAATATATATAAATTCAGATAATAAATTATCAATGTTTTTCAGATTAATTTTATCAAATTTACATCAATTTAGCATCTTTAATAACAATATTATATTAATATTATTTTTTTGATTTTTTTTTGAATTAATTAGTTTTTATGTGAATAATGAAAACTACCAATACTGTTAAAATCGTCATAATTATGACATTATCACAAAAAAATGATAACACAAATGTTATTTAAACAATTTTATATAAAAAATAAATATATTATATTTAAAATAAATCATATATATTTACAATGTTGAATATATAAGACCCACATATATTAATATTTTGTAATTTTTATCTTATTAAGATTATGTAATTTTTATATTATTAAGATTGTGTAATTTTTATATAACCAAATAAATCAATTTCTTAAACAATTTTATTTATTATATAATTTAATACAATATTTAAATAAATTATCAATCATTTAATTGGTAAAAAATAAAATATAATATTATAAACTCTTAATGGCTGAAATAAATCTTTTATATAAAAAAGTTTTTCTATTTATTAAATATTTAAATTTAAATATTCTTTTTACCTTAATTATTAATTGAATTAAATTAAATAAATATGAAATTTTTGTTAATAACATTAAAATTTGGTTATATAGTTATTTTATATATTTATTAAAATATATTTTACTTAGTTAAAAACATGTTACTTTAGTATAAACAACAAAATATAAAATTAAAAATATAAAAAAATGGTATCCAATATGTTTTAGACATGAATAGAAATAATTTATTTGTATCTTTTTGAGCCAATGCCCATTAATAATGATATTACTACCCAAAAAAATATTATTTTTCAGTTTTTTAGCCATTAAACTTTTAATAATGTGATTATGTCTTTGAAAATTAAAGGGTAATTTCAAAAGTCCCGTATTCATTAGTTATAATTTGAGACACATCAACGAATTCATTCCATAACTATTCATTTTAATATCACCCTAAAATATAAAATTTAATTCCTTATATAATCATACCTCATTTTAATAATCTTATTGTTTAAATTATATCTCCAAATCTCTTCATTTCCAAGGAAACTTTCAAGATAAATTTTAATGTTCTTATGTGAGTTTTACTTAATCCTCTTATTTTTAGTCTTATAATTTCACCAATAAAACTAACAAAAGAATTGTTTAATAGTTTCCATATTACCATAAGTATGATTAAGTATATTAATATTAATGTAAAACCCATTATTTATTACCTTCCATCTACCTATAAAAACAAAATAACATTAAATGTGGGTTGTGCAGACAACCGCCTCCCTGAAGTAACATTTTTTATTTTTCATATTCATTTAAATTAAATATAAAAACATAAAATATGATTAACCAACTTAATATCATATAAATAATATAAAAAAAATTCATTTATAATGATATTAAACACTTACGTTTTGTCACCCATTATGATAAAGTGTGTTCACGTTTCGGATTAGTGTAACCACAGACTTGACAAGGCTATAAAACTCTATCATACATGAAAATGAGAATGTAAATACAAGTGTTGTTATATGTTTTTAATATTACCATGATTTTTTATATGTATGTAGAAGTTTTATATTTTTTATATAACCAATTATAAAAATATAATCATTGATCAATAAATTTACTGAAGTATACGCAGATTAATTTTTCCCATAGATATAATCAAAAACTATGTAGAAAATAAATATCATATGGTAATAAATTATATATATTAATAGATATATATATATATAAATTAATAATATTCCTACTAAGGTATCTAATAAACTAAATTTTATTATTCAAGAATATAGGCACATGCATAGAACAAAACTGGGACAATGTAAAGGATTCTTTGTCTCAATTCTTACACATGTAGGCTTGTTGGATTTTTTTCATCAATTTTCCTTTTATATGGTTTAATTTTGATTTAAATATATTTAAATACATTCAAAAAGTTATTTTTTCTAATGATTGAGATTAAAAAATACAAATCCATTTCCATTCTTCACTCAGCATTTTATTCAGCTGTTACAAAATCCATAAGGGTTTCTTATGTCAAGTTTTCCCCCTTAAATGTATTTTTATTATTATCATCATGTTTTATTTAGAATTATTTATATAGTGCCCCATTAAGGTATTTATCATAATATTTTCATTATTAATGGAATTTAATTGTTTGTTTTAAATCATATCCTTCCAAGGGATTAATATAAATTTCACTTGAGTCGTAATAGTTTTCTTAACTCAAATTAATTCTCCTTGAGTCATAAATTTTCTATATGATGATGTTTTATTAGTCCATTTTAAACATAAAATTAAATATATCTATGTTATATCTGTTTTTCTCAAGGAAAATAGATTTTATTTATTAGTATCATCTTACATGAATGTAATTCCATCTCAAGTAAATGTTTGTTGTTGGAAAGAATAACTGTTTTTATATCAAAACGATTGTTTCATCCATGTAATTGTTTTCAAACCCATTAAATTTGCCCTCTAATTTTAGAAAAGTAATATAGATGTTTTTTTATAATGCACATAATACTACTATCCTTTATTCTAAATGAAAATATAATATTATTTTCAAGATGTTTGTAAAATAAAGTTATTCCAAAATATTAAAGATGTTTTAAATCCTTTCGAATTAAAATATTTTATCATACACACCACAATTATTTTGACAACTATTATGTATTTTCAAGGATATATAATTGAATATTATTTTTGAAAAATTAAATATTCTATATTATTTTAGATCACTATTTTAAAAATATATTATGAATGTGATAGACAACATTTTACATTTATGATAATGATAAAATCTTCTTCTACTTTTCCTTTTTATGTTTTATTCTTTGTGAAAAAAATCATTAGACATTATTTCTAATATAATTGAAACATACTCTCTAAAACATGATGGTTTTTCAAATAAATTCATACAATCGTAGTTTTATAAAATAAATTTTTTCAAAAAGATAAAGTTTATTTTATTCATTCAAATGGGATTTTTCTAAAAATACTAAAACTGGTTTTAATCTAGGTAATTTCCTATTGAAATATCTTATGCACGAAAAATGAAATTGATTAAATGATTTTATCCACCTTATTTCCCTATATATAATATTTAATGTTTTTTTCTATCAAATATATGATACCTCATTGTATTTTTCATTCAAAATAATCTTCTATTATAGGCCTTTGTTTTCTTCAAATTATTTTCCATTATAAACACTCTATATTTTCTTTTGTTTTTTTAATTATTTTTACCTAGATTCCATAAGTTGATTGATTGAAAAATTATTAACATAAAAATATTCCCCTTCGTCTAAATGGTTTTTGTTTTTTGGATGCATACATTCATGGTTGTTCTAATTATTGATTGAGGAAATATTAAAAATTCAAATATTTGTTATCTAAATACACTTTTTTAATGAATAATATTCCAATTTGATTAGTTATTAAATTTATATTAATATTATTCACATGGTGAAATATTTCATCAAGAATAATTTATGGGTTGGTCTCAGTGTTATAATTCCCCCCAAATATATTGGTGGGTCTCATGAGAAACAAGATTTGGTTAGTTGGTGTATGTCTACCCAATGAAAGCATAATGTAATTATTGCAAATGTGAATAAAATAATATTGTCTTGGTGAGTCCTTTATGAGAAATTTCGTGATGTCCAACATGATGTATTCCATCACCATGAATTCTGTTTTTATTTTCTAAGTGTTTATTTCTATTATTAATCATGGTTTTTTTCCGGATCATGGGATTAGTTATATGAAATTATTTAATTAACATTTTTCCTAACATATTTTTCTTTCCATAAATATTAATTGATTTATATTGATATATTTTTTACATTAGTAATATTTTTACCATGCACTTTTTATTTTTTTATTACAATAGATTATGAAACAAATGTTATAAATATGATATTCCTAGAAAAGTAGCATGTGATGATAATTTTTTAGGATATTTTGAAAAATTATTATAGATTATTTAATTTTATATAATTTTCATTAAAAGTCCATTTCATGATAATGACATGTGATTTTATAGTTATATTATTTTCCTAACCCTCTAAAACTATAACCTAAAATGTCTTTCAAATGTATATGACTAAATATTTTTTAATTATATATTAATTATTGATGGTTAAAATATAGTCACTCGTGTTAATTTCAAATATAGTATGTAAATAATGTGTTTACTTATATCCAATTCTAGGAGAATAGGTACAGGGAATCATAGTTGTTATAAATGAGGCTTCGGATAACATTATAGATTATGATATCAGTTGAGGATAATTTAAATAGTGATATATTATGTTTTATCATAATTTCAATGGTATAGATAACACTTTATTTTAGTTGAGGAAATATTTATTATTTTATGGATTCAAATAAGAGAAATTTTTTGAAAACCATTAGGATAAATCTATGGTACATGTTTAAATATGGTATAATATCCTAAAATGTTGGTAAATTACAGATTGAGTAGTCTTCATGGAACTGATATCCTTTTATGGATAATATAAGTGTATGTAAGATCTCACGTAGATTTACTTGGGGGTAATAACACTATAATATGTGTATTTTATATTAACTCAATTGGTACCTAGTGTACGAAAAATAGTTCTAATAAGAGACATGTTTTTACATTCCTGGTGTATATTATTTGATTAATATCATTATATTTAAAATCCATTATAACGTATTTATTATGTTATGTAACATTGATATAAAATATTATATAAAACAATATAAATAATCATATATTGATCACAGGGTTACTTAGGGTGAATAAAAAGTAATATAATAATTTTGAAATGAAATACATTTTGTGGTTGGAATTTTTATGTAATTTTATTTTAATAATTATCTTATATTGTTAACTATTCATTAGGAGAGATTAACTCATTTTGGTTTTATTAATGTTTTAAGAATGAAGAAACAAACTAATCAATGTATTTTTGGAAAATGCATAGTTTTTTCCAATAAATATCACAATGTGACAAGTGATGGTGTTTGAGTTATTATAATATCCTGACCATTCATGAATGCATAACATTGCTTAAATATTCTTTATACATCCATTTTTATCTAATGAATTGGTTCTTGGGTGATCACTATAAACTATACAGCTTTTCCCCTCTTGGATAGAGAGAGCCACACAGTAGTCGCATAGTTTGGCTACCCATGAGGCCTTTAAAAAGTTAGTTTATACCTTTTTTCTCTATTAATCCTATTTATTTATTCCCTAATTTTTTACCCCATTCAAACCCCTAAAACAAGGGTGAAAAAATAGAATCCCTCTTATCCTCTATGGGCGTTTCTTCTTTCATTCTTGGGTGTTTGTTGTGTCTTTTGCTATGAATCGAATCTTCGAGTGAGTTTAGCACTCCTCCTGGCTCTATTCTCTGGATTAGGTATTTTAGAATCTATTATCTCCTTCTGAATCTCTTAACCCCTCAATTTTATATAAGATTTTACATTGGGTAATTAAAGGGTGTTTGAGTTCCAATCAAGTGATTTTCTTGGTCTAGAAATCATCTAAGATCATGAGGTAGCTGGTCATTAATATTTTTTTATAGTCTTGATGTTTTATATGTGTATGTGATTGTTCCAATGTGCTACCTTGATAATTCTCTTATCCTTGATTATAGAAAGTTATTTAGACCTTATATTTAGGTATGAAACCCTTTCACTGACCTCATTTGGTCCATTGGTGAGTGGGACTAAACCTAGGGCAACCCATGCAGTAAGTCGGGGGCTTGTAAATGGTGAATAAAATTAGTAAGCATTGAGATTGGGGAATTAGAGATATAATGGGAAGTTTTTTATGTGTTTAGGGTTAATTAATTAATATAAACAATTATAAGTTGGATTTTGAAAATTATTAGGAGTTTTTGAAATGGTTATAACGGTGTTTTTTGCAAATTTGACGCGATTATTGATTTATTGAAGGAAAATGATGTTTTAATGTGAGAAATGTTTTGAAAATATGTGCTGAAATAAAAGGGATTCAAAAATGGTTTTTATTAATAGTTTTAAAATCATATTTTAAATGAGTGAAGGGTTCTATTTTTTGTGAAAATGGATTAATGGTTTTTTTTATTGTTGAAATTGAAACGAAACCCTTGGGGAATGTTTTAGTTTTCAAAGAGGAATAATCTTGTTTTAAATGGTGAGTTCAAGATGAAAATGGTTTAATGGTTTTTTGAAATGAAAATGTACCAATCATACTATAAAGGAAAAGTATTCATAGGAGGATTCATGTCAGGCACATTCACTAGAGAAGAGCTAACCGGAATTGGAAGAATGAGAAGGTAGGACTTTTCCATCGGTACCAGGCCTGTGCATCTTGGCATACGATAGCTAGCTAACCAGCCTTGCAAAGGTGGAGTGCTAATATAATTACATATGCTTAGGAGTAGCAGTTCCAAGTTGTCTTGTCTAGGTGATTCCCTCTAAGACCTATGGGTCATGTAATTGTCTTTAAGCTTTCGAGCCTTGTAAGGGTTCCACCTCACCCCTTGAAAGGTGTATTATGAAAATAATAATAAAAAATTAAGGCCTGTGGGCAATTCTGACTGAAATAAGGGGGTGTTATAGATAATGATATATGTGTTTAATATTTAAGGTTTGTGTTGGTAAATGTGAAATTATTTGTAAATGTGATTAATGCTTATTGTGTAAAATTGACAACATGGAATAAGGTAGTGTTTATTATTAGGAAAGTGGGTTAAAGGGTTCTGAAATGTAAATGGTACATTTATTAATGGGCTAAGATATGAAGTTGAATTATATGTTTAATGAAATATTAAATTTTAACATTATCTATATTTTTTAGAATGGTTTTTGAAATGGTATACGTGGTAAATGGTTCAAGGAAGCATGTGAAAATTGCTTGGTGGTGTGGGATGATTGAATGTGGCTCCTCCTACGAGTTAGGATGGAATAAGGATCTAAATCCCCACCCTAGAATGAATAGGTTAGGGATTAAAACTGAGGCTCTATTCCCCTAATGGTTTCATTGGATGAAACTACGTAGACTGAGGTAACAAGGTTTTTTGTGACATAAATGTTATGAAATGTTTATCCCTAGTGAGATAGGGAACTTGACATATTACCTTATGCATAGTAGGTGACTAGAATAGAACCTAGTGTTCTTGATGTAAATGACTAAACCAGGGAATATATGTTAAAATGGTTAAATATTAATTGTTAAAAGTGAAGAATGTTCTTTATTAATATCTGGTTAAAGGGTTAAATATTAAAGGTGAAACATATTCCTTCTTACCATGTTTTCTTATTTCACTTGTTTCCTCTCATACAATATTTTAAAAATTGGTTATTTATTTAGACACCATTGGTGGTGTCCTACCTAGTTGTACTCACACATTGCTCGAGCCATCATGTCACAAGTGTAACTGAGTAGATTCTAATTATTTTCTACTATAGGTTCAAGCTAGGGACTAAGTGTTGTGTGTGTATGGGATGGTGAGTTGGAGCATGGGATATCTGGACTGAGTTGGGACTCAAGTCTATGTTTGGATTCGTTCAGTGTTTTAGGGTTTTTTATGAATGTATGACTACCTGACATGTAGTGAATTAATCATGTTATTATAGCATGTTCTACTTGGTTACTTATTGGTATTGTCACATTCTTTCCTTTTATTTGTTTCTGATGTTTACTATATCTATTGATATCATTTCTATTGTGTCATTACTCTGATTAGTGGTTATATTTTTCCAATGTTTCTCCATATATCCACACTGCTAGTCAGCGGCCTCTAGAATATGGGGAGGCACGTCTGAGGTCATATGACAACCTGGCTCCGGGCACCGGATAGTGGCCACCAGGTCGGGGAAGTTACAATGTGGTATCGTAGGGTTTCTTTTTTCTTAATTTTTAGGTCATGGTAGACATGAAACTAGTATCTTGTTGGGTCTTGGTAATGAGCTCATGTCAGGGTTCCTACAGCCCCACATATGAGGGAAAATACAATTTTCCATGGGTGGTAATTGAGGTTGGGATTTGGGCTTTTATCATTGACTGTTATTTCCACATTGAGTGGTCCACATGGATGTAATGTTACTAGTTTATGTGGTTTATCACTTTCCCTAGTATGTAAAGGGAGGTTTTATGAGTTCATGCATCATTCTAGGCACACAGGATTGATAGGTCATACTTATGTTTCATGTGATTGGTAGTTCCTCAGTATTCGTATGTTAGTATTTCACTTTTCTTCTTGTGGATTTTTCTTATTGATCTTTCCTTGAAAAATTTTACAAAAGAAAATTTTTGAATAAAGATTTTATTTTTGAAATTTTGTACTGATAAAAGGGTTTTGAAAATATACAATCTTGGGTTTTGGAAATGGAATGTTTTTTAAATGTGAAACCTTTGGTTTTAATTGGTAAAGTTTAATTAATATGGGAGATGAAACATGAAGGAATTGGTTGGTATATTGGAAATGGATATCCCTAGTGTTTTTATAAGACCCAATGTATGGGTGGATTAAAAATGGAGTGTTCCCTAGTTCAAGACCATATTTTTGGGTTGTGGGGCTTTGCTAGATTTTGTTGTATGTTAAAAGAGAAGTGCTTGTTGTTCCTGTGATAAGTTTGTGACCATGGGTTATGAGTTATTGTTTGGTAATATGGACATGGTAAATATTAAGTTTTTTGATCATACAACTTGTGTTTTGGACCATAGGTTGGGTGTTTAGCTCATTCTATTGATTTATGTGTTTGTGTGTGTTTTTGGTGTGAGGCCTAAAGTAAATGACCATTTTAGTGTGTTAGACACATTGTGTTTTGGAGTGGGTGAAGAAGTGCCACTGTGAGTAGTGATTTGGTTTAGATTTGATGTGTTTGTATTATAGAGAGATATTAAATTACCTTTTCTTGGCATGACACTATTTATGGAGTTGGTACCATTTGATCCTCGTTGATGACCTATGTGAAAGGTATATTGTGTTGTTAGTTCTTTTGGGTGCATATGACACAGTAAGTTATTTTGGACTTTGGTAGTGTAATTCAAAGTGTTTCCCAGTGCATTTTTAACTTAAAGGGCTAATAAGTAAAGTTAATGGTTTTGGTAATGTGACTCGAGTGGTGGTTATGAGTTTATAGTTTTGGAAAATTTCGGGTATCCTCAAGGAAGTTTTGCATAGTGTTGAATTTTCCTTAAGATGTGAAGCATGAGTGGTTGCTTTAGAGGTGGAACTTATTCATTGTTGGTATTGTTTAGCATGTTAAATATTTATGGTTATAACCAAGTTTCTTCATTAGAAGGTATCTGAGTGTTTGTGGTTGGTTGTAAAGTCAGTTTTTGGAAGAGGTAATGTCACTATGAGCCTTTCCCTATGGTCTTGATGGTGGTTGATGAGGAAAAAAAGCTAACATTGGGATAATATCACAATAGTGACCAAAGAATGGATGAATAATTATATAATGGAAGTGAAACATGAGGGTGGTGTTGGTCACGTGGATGGGATTGATTTTATGAATTCTTTGTTTATTGGATGAGAATATTGAGAATTCCTCGATTCCAAAGAGGATTACAGACCCGTAGGTATGGTCAGATGAGTGACCATGTAATGGGCCTAACTCTAGTTATGTATGACTCATATGACCTATGTTCGAGTTCATCATGTGGTCATGGGAAAGTGTGAGACCTTCAGGGGTTGAGGAGGTCCATAGGTGGACATTTTTTGTAAAGGAATGATGTCATTTTGGATGGATGAACTGGTTCTTAGTGAGATACACATGTCATATTTCTATCTGATCAAAGTAGAAATTACGAATTATGTATGAGATAGCTGTGTTATGGATTGGTGTGGCGGTTGATGTTTTTCCATATAAATATCCATTGTGCTGCTAAAATAACTCAAGTGGGGTAATAGTAGTGGTTTTAAGGGGGATGCTGGGTGGATAATTCTTATAAGAGGTTCATGATGTGGTTGTGAGTTTTGGTCATAGGTTCAATTTGAGTTGTGTTGTTTGAGTGTGAATGAAATATTGGTATGAAGGGAAACCTGAGACATATAGAAGGTTAAGGTTTCTCTATAGTGGTTGTAGAAATCACTGATGGATAGATTTTGGTGGTGTTCATTGATGACATCTTAGCATAATTTTTGTTAATGATGATCACGTCCAATATATTGAAATCATCCTAGGAGCATAGAGAAGGATATGGATTTACATTGAGCGACATGAGAGTGTTTTGTTTAGATATGGGACATATTGGAGGTTATTATCTTGGGGAAGAATGGGTGGAGTCATGTGGTGAGGAGTACACCATCGACCAATTGTGGGTGAGGTCATCGGGATGGACTGGATATCGGCAAATCCCATGTGTTCTCTTCTCAGAATCCAAGAGTTGGTAGCAGTTAACATTGGTTTTGTTGTTTTGGAAACATTTGTGCAGCCATGTTTAAGTATGAAGTTTTTATTTTGATAAAATCATGTGTCTTAGTGGTTGAAATGGAATGAGAGAAGTGGTGACAACACCACTCCCAATATGGGAGTGGTATGTTTTTCATGGATGAATAAAGAAGACCATAGAGGAAATGGGGTAGGATGTAAGACACCTTCAGTTAATGTTGTGTTGATTTCTACACTACGGTAATGGGAATGGGTTATGATGAGGAATTAAGTCTTATTTAGTTGATTAACGTATGATATAAGTGATAATAATTTGGGTGGTCTCAATGATAAGAATTATTTCCAGAGTTGGGTGGAGTTTATGTGGATGTTTGGGTGCAGTGAGTTAGAAAATAAATCAGGTATGTTGAGAAAGTCAAGTTGAGGTTTTGTTGGTCTCCTTGTTGATGGGGGAGGTTACCAACACCAGGTGATGGTTGTGGATATATAAATTATGTGGTTTGGAGCACCATAGAGGTAAAGTGGTCATTTGATGATGTGAGCAGTAGTATGTGTTGGACGGACACAGGTAGGGGCCATCTTGGTGAAGTGGTGTTACTGATAGGTATTGGCTTAGGTTTTTACTAGTTGAGTGTCTTTAGATGAAGATTATTCTTTGGAGTGCTCCGGATGTTCAAAAATGCGGTGAGTTCATTGGGACTTGAGTAGTGGACCAATGAATTTTGGTGAGTGTGGTTGGAATATGTATATCAGTTCGGGTAGCATTGTTTCCTAGGTATGAGTGTTATGATGGGGTGGTTATATTTGGGAGAATAGTTGTGAAATGAAAGTGGATAGGTGGGGCCCATGGCCTGACCTTTGGTCTTAGAGTATTAGTATGTTTTAGAAGTACCGCTCTAGGATGATACATTATAAGAAGGGGAGGTTGTAAGATCCCAAACTTTTGTGCATTCATGTCCTTATTTAAATTTTTGTAAAACATCCTTTGTTTTGGGTAATATAGTGGTTCTTGGGTGTATGGGACAGTTTTTGGGAATAATATGGGTGTGGGACATGAAATGAGGATAAAAGATTCCAAACAGTGTTCAACACACTTTTGGAACACTATTAGAACAAACCGTGCACCTAGCCTAGGAAACTATGTGGCTTGGGGACCCTTTAGAACAGAGTCTAGCACACAGTTACCATATAGTTTTCAATCTATGTGGGTGCTCCCATGAAACCATTCTTCTTGGAACCTCTTTTATAGATGGATCATCATGATTATTACATGGTTTGGATAACTATGTGGCCTTTAAAAAAGGGGGTTTTACCATTTTTTCTCCAGATCCTATTTTATTCTTTCATAATTTTAACCCCATACAATAAGGGTGGAGAACCAGCAGGCCCCACATCCTCCATGGGTGTTCCTCCTTTGATTTCTAAGATTTTGGAGTGTTTTTTTCTGTGAATCATAACTTCTTGTGAACTAACAATCATATTTACTCTATTTTCTAGAATGGGGATTATAAAATCTCTCATATTCTTTAAAATCCCTAAAACCCTCACTTTTAAAGAAAATTATAAGTTAGAGATTTAAAGGGTGTTTGTGTTTGATTCAAGGGATTTATTTGGGTTAGTAATCATCTTCTTGCATGAGTTATGGGGTCTTTAAGATTTTTCCCATAGTTTTTATTTTCCATATGTTTATGAGATTTTTTTAATGTTATACTTTGTTGTGTTTCATTTATTTGATTATAGAATGTGGTTTGGGCATTTTATTGAGGTATAAAACCCTTCACTCTCATTGGGTTCATTTGTGAGTGAAACCAAACTTTGGGATACCCAAGGAGTAAGTTTAACCCTTGTCAACAATGAATAAAATTGTTAACCTTTGATATAATAGAATTATAAGAGGCAATGAGTAGTAAAATTGTAATTGGTTATGTGGTTATGGTTAATAGGTTAATTTAAATTATTGTATGTAGGATTTTGTAAAGGACAAGGAGATTTTTAAATGGTTATAATGGTGTACTTTGGGGATTTTAACAGATTACAGATTTAATGAAGGAAAATGATGTTTGAAAGTGATAAATGTTTTGAAAATAGGAATTGACATTAGTGTGATTTAAAAATGGTTTTTGTCAAGTGTTTTCAAAGGATGTTTGAACCAATGGAAAGGTTTATTTTTTTGTGAAAATGGTTTAATAGTTGTTTGGATGGTTAAAATAGATACTTAATCCTTATTGCATGTTTTATTTTTCAAATAGGAAGAACCAAGTTTTAAAGGGTGGCTTCAAAATGATTTCAAATAATTATTTTTAGATTTTTTTTATATCATGATGTTGTTTTAAAGGTCTATTGGGACCATAGTCATTAAATTGATCTACAGGATAGTGATATGGGACCCATGATGATTATGTTGGACTGTTAACATGGTTATAAAATGAACTAAATGATGAAGGTGTATAGTCAATGACAAGGAATAAAATGTCATTAGGCCTAATGATATATTTATTTAATATTTAAGGTTTGTTTTGGTAAATGTGAAATGTTTTGTAAATGAGATTAATGTTTATTGTGAAAAATTAAAAACACAATATAAGGGAGTGTTTGGTATAAGAAAAGTGTGTTAATGGGTTATAAAATGTTAAAAGTAAATGTTTTAATGGTTTAAGGTATGAAAATAAAATATGTGTTGAATAAAATATGAAATAAAAATGTTATTTTTATTTTTTGAGAATAGTTTATGAAATGTTATGTGTGGTAAATTGTTTGAGGTAGCACTTTTACATAGCGTGGTGTTCTGAGACGATGGTCGGAGGCTCCTCCCACTGGTCGGGTTGGACTGAGGCTATAAACCCCACCCTAGAATACATGATTTAGGTAGTAATATTGAGACTCTAAGACCCTAATGGCTATGTTGGGGGGAAATACCAATACTAAGGCTCCAAATTATGTGTGATGTAAATGTTATGAAACGTTTATACCTAGTGACATATCTTACTTGACTTATTCCCTTATACATAGTAGGTGACTAGTATAGGCTGTAGTGTTCTTTATGTAAATTCATAAACCATTGAATATATAATAAAATGGTTAATTAGTAATTGTTAAAAGTGAAACTCATTAATTGTCAATATTTGGTTAAATATGTAAATGTTAAAGGTGAAAAATGTTCCTTCTTACCATGTTTTTATATTAAAATTGTTTCATTATATACAGTATTGTATAGACTGGTTATTTCTTTCGACACTATTGGTTGTGTTCTGCTAAGTTGTACTCACACCATGCTCAGGCCTCCATGGCACTTGTGTACTTGAGGATATGCTACTTTTTTCTGTATAGGTTTTGGATATGTATTAGTGTTGGGTATGAATGGGATGATGAGTTAGATTAGGGGATATCATGATTGGTTTGGGACATAAATCCATGTTTGGGTTATTTTAGTGGTTTTGGGTTTTGATTTATTATTGTATGACTTCCTCACATGAAGTGTATTCATCATGTTTTTATAACATGTGATACTTGGTTACTTGTAGGCATTATCGCATGGTATCCTTTTATTTGTTTCTAATGGTCACTATATATGTAGATATTATTTCTATAGTGTTATTACTCTGATATGCGTGTATAATCCCCCCAAAGTTTCTCAATAGACTTATTTTGTTAGTCGGTATCCTCCGGAATATGGGGAGGTGTACTTGATTTCATGAGATGACCCAGATCAGGGAACCAAATAGTGGCCACCAGGTCAAGGAAGTTACAATACCTATGATTATTTTAAACAAACAATCCATAATTATGATTAACGATGTCAAAATTGTGGAGTTTCTAAACACTAAAAATAAGATATGGATGAAGTCTAATGAATGTTCGGGTGATGATGTTGTTAAAGGAAAGGATATTCAATTTCCTTCATTTCAAAATGTATGAAGAATCACTAAGGAAAATGAATAAACGGAGCTATATGATATTATTTCTATGGTAAAAGAGGGCATATAAAAATATGTTTCAATAGAAAGATGAATAGTTTAGTTAAAACGATATGGGGAAGAGATGAAATTAATTTCCAAGCCTTATATATTAAAGTAGACACCTAATTTGATATTATATTTTATATTATATTGATATTGTAGATACACTTGAATTATTTTTTTATTATTTTATAATTAAAATTACAAGGATGCTATTTGCTTCATGCGTGAATGTAACACCCTAGTTTTTAAATTATATTTATCTTTGAAACCACATGTGTTTGAAAACATTATTTACATGAAATATAAAACATCAATGAATCATATAATAGTATATAAATATTAAAATGTATGCATAGAATTGGTGTGTAAAGACAAAGGTAACCATATTGTGAAAAATTTGTTGAAATAAAAATAATGTTAATTATTAGTGCAGTGACATTTATTAAATTCAGTTAGTGAATCTATGTGACTAATAAAAAGGATTTATGCTTTATTATGTATCAATTATATAATTGGATTTTATGTGATTTATTTCAAGATTCAAAATATATTTGTGTTAAAATAAATTATTGATATGAATAACATATTAACATTATATTTTAATAGTAATTGATAGAGTATAAGAATATAAGTGAATAATATTATGAAAAGTTTTTTTCCTATAAAAATGGTTTTTATTATACATTTATGTCTTTAAGTATAAAATAAATTCTCAAATTTAAGAATATGAATTTTATGAAAATAATTCACTTTAGGATTTAAAATGAAAATAATTTTTTAAGATGATTTTTTTAATATTTCTGAAAATAATTCATTTTAGATTAGTACTGAGAAATATAGATATTGCTAAAACAATATTTTTTATGTAATAATTATATTACAATAACGACAAAAATATTTTTGAATATTTTTTCTATGATTTAAATATATATTTATAATTAAAATAAATCATTTAAAATTAATATATAGTATTTATAAAACCCATTTATATCATTTTCGAAACATAAGTAGTACAATATAATAAGAATTAGTATATTAATTTTTATTAAAAATATAATTTTTCATCAGATGTCTAAATAAAATCCAAAAATAGATTTAATATTTTAGTAAAACAAGATCATATTATTTTATAAGTTCAATTTCATTTTTCATCTGAAAAGTATCATTAGTAAGATTAATGTTATTGACTATGATACTGGTAAAAAAATTATTTTAACTGAATTATTTTATTAACATTTTGAATTTTAATCATATAATATAAATTAATCCCTTATAAGAAGTGAAATTAATAAATATTTTACACCTATATTTAATTAAATTATCAATCATTCATTTAGTAAGTAATACAAAACTTGATTAAAAATAGTGAATTTTGAAAAAATATTCTTCTGTAAAATATTTTTCCTATATAAAATATTTTAATTTAAATGTTGATTTTATCTTAAAAATAAATTGAATTAGATTAAATTGATCTTATATATATGTTATTCATAAACGAATTTGTTATGAGGGATAACTTTACATGATTAATAAAACAAAATTTACTTGGGTAAAAATAGTTACAATAATAAAAAATGTAAATATGAAAATATAAGAACGAATGACTTAAAATTTGATTAAACCATACATGGAAATATTTTTTTAGGTTTTCCAGATCCAATTTCACCCCATAATCCATTATTATTTATTTTTTCATCCATTTACCTTTCAATATAGTAAGGATATTGTTGAAAAATAAAGGGTATTCCAAAAATATCTCTATTCATTGCTTATAAAAGGGGAAATATCCACCGCTTTATTTAACCCCTATTCCATAAAGTTTCTTCAGTAATATGAATCCATATACATGAACACCCATATTCATTTCCATCATGTTATAATTTACTTACATTCTTTGATACAATCTATAAAATCTTAGATATAACCATAATTAATTACCAAATCAGTAAGGATTATTTAATCTATTACATATAAAAGATCATTTCACGTATAGAGATATAGAACAAAAGAAAAAATCATAAACTTATAAATCCCATGTTTATTTTTTCAAATGAACATTTTTACACTATATATGAAATTAGATAATCCACAATGGGTCTTAAACAGCTCCCATAAGTTCATTCACATGTGTTATCCTTATAACTATAAAAGCATGTTCTATATTTCCTTATAAACTAGGGAATATTTACTTATGAATGTGGTGAGATAAATGATCAATAAGGGGAATATAAATCTTAATCCGTAAAAAACATAATCATGGTATACATAATATGATAGGAATAAATAATCTTAATAATACCACAAATAACATAAACTGAGATCATGTTATATCAAAGACAATAAATAAAAACATGTATATCCATAATAATGATATCATACACATTTAATTATTAATGGTTGACATAAAAAACATGACAAAAATGACTTATTCCATGATATTATACTTATAATGTGATCTGTATACACCAACACACATGATGCTTTTTCTCATTACACTTGTTAGTACATCGATGGCCTGAATAATTCTAGGGCCCACTCATAAATTTTTTTATTTCCAATGCATTAACCATTGAATTAAACAAGGCATTTCATAGTATTTACTATAGTTTTACTAGATGATAAAAATGGGATTTTAATGAAAAATATGGAATTTCAATATATAATTAACCTGTTTTAGATGTCAATAATCATCAACAATGTCAATACATTTTCCCATGTCAATAAAAGTGATAAAATGATCATAACCCATCTAGATAAATAAGGTTGATAGTGAAACAATATATAGTCAATATGATAATAATCATCCATATGGTAATAACAATATATGAAATGTCAATACTTTTTCTCATGTTAACAAAAGAGAAAATAATATCATAAAAAATTTAGGGAATGAATTTGGATAGTCAAAATGTACATACTCAACATGTTAATAGTCATCTATACTAGAATAAAATAATATAGAATTATTATAATCGTTACTATATTAATTAATTTAATAAAATTTTAATAACATATCTAGAGAAATAATTTATATAGTTAAATAATATATATTCAACTTTCTAATTATCACTTGTATTGGAATAAAAATATATTAAATGATAATAAGTTTCTTAATGTAAATAAAATATATAACATGATCATAAACTATCTAGAGTAAGAAGGTATGGTTGAAAAATAACATAACCATAGTTAAATGAATGATAAATTTAAGGATTCTGATATAAATTAAAAACACTAGTGCATATTAATTATTTGAATAGTATCACAAAAGAAGGGATAAAAATCAAATTTTTTATGCTGAAAGTTTAGTCCCCAAAATTATAATATATATGTGTGTGGGTCGGTGTTTTAGAGGATAAATAATGAATCATAAACCAAATTTGGGTAAATAATTTTTAAAATGATAATGGAAATAGATGCAAAAACATAAAATAACTTTTAGAAAAAAATGTTCTCATTGTCATGAAATTCCAATTTACATATAAAATTCAAAGATATGTTTTGAAAACATAATGAGAAAGATTTTGAAAACCATTAAATTAAAAATAATATCCAAAAATATATTATTTAAATTAAATAGTGTTTGTGTTGTAGAAATTAGGAGAGTAAGTAAAAAAATATAAAATTGAAAGGAAATGGTACCTTTTTATTATTTCCAAAATAACATTGTCAAGAAACACATTTTAAGGAGGGTAACATAATATTAATTTTTATTAACAGTTCATTTTCCCAAAGTTAATTATAAAATACCATGTAACAAAATATTTTTATGGTATAAACCAATCATGGAAAATCAATGTTCAAGATGAAACATTATAAATCGAAGAAATGATATTTGAATTATCAATATCCTATATGGGAAACATAATAAAAGAAGCATGAAAATTTTGAAAAGGTTTTTTTATGATAAAAATGTAAAAAATGTAATAATAGAACTTAATAAAATCAAAGTATATATATTAAAAACATTTATTCCATAATCTTAATGGAAAAATCATAACGTAGTGAATGAGAATTGAATTACCAAAAACTCTTATGACTAGGGTAACAGTTATGTCAAAAGTAATTTGATGAAAAGAAAATGATTTGGTATGATTTATCCCATTAATTGAAATTAAATAATGAATATAAAATTAATTGAATATTAAATAGGTATAAAACCATAAAAATGTAACATGGTTCATAATATTTATTAAATATCTAAGAATCGGAATTGGGACCTAGAAAATCATTATGGATTGAGTAAAATTTTAATAAAACCCCTAAAAAGAGGGGCAGAAATTGAACTTCAATAACCATGATTAAAAGTTAATTAATTATATTATAAATAAAATATGTAACATATATCCTATTCAAATAAAAATAGGTTCATGACAACAAATATATATCAAAAATAGGTGTTTGAGATGAAAAGACTTACCTCAGTCATGATTCATTTTTCACTTTCATAGAATATCTTGAGTAATTAAATTAATTTTATAAAATAAATACCCAAGAAAATTATTAATAAATACTACCACTAATAATTCACATTTATTATAATCATATTCATATATATATTAGTTAGTTTTCATCTATTTTCAATATCAGGTATAAGTAATCATTATCGCATTGAACGAGTTTCCTAAAAGAGGTGTTGATATCTACTATTTTTTCAATTTAAATATCCATAAGATCATATAATATAGTGTAATAGATGTTTTATGAAATTTTATAACACTATAATTTCATTTTATGGTAGTTATTGTTATGATCCATGAGGATAAAATAGGTGATAGGCATGTTTTAGTGATTCTTAATGAATGAAGGATGATTTATTAATTAATGTGTACAATATTGATATAAAAATATATATATATATATATATAATTATTTCATTTTATAAATTTAAATATGTTCTCATAGTCATAAACTATATTAATTTTTAGTATTGTTCATATATGTGGTTAAACCGACCCAAACATGAACCTATTTGATTAATTGGTGATTACGAGGTAGGTAAGTTTTAATTTCAAACTACCTTAGGGATGATAATATTATTTATTATTTACTAGTGTTAAATATAATAATATGAATGAAATATAAATATAATGTAATTTATATAATGTAATTACATTGAATGAATATATTATTTTCTTCTTTGTACATTCCTTTTAAATGACTGAAATAATGACAATCATTTTTTATCATATCATTAATAGGATCTCCAAATTTTAATATGATAATAATAATTATATAATGAAAATAAAATTTATCATTAAACTAACTCTCTAGACCATCCATTTAAGGTGGTGATGAAAGGAAAAAATGGAAGTCAATCATTTCATGAAGGTGGTAGTTCACGCATATACATGATTAATGATTTCATTTTATAAAGTATTGGGAAAAGTAGTAATATGGATTATTTTATAGTAATCATAAACATGATATAAATATAATGATTTTCTATTAAATTTTACTTTTAAACTATCCTTATATAGAAGTGATGGAAAACGAAACATGTTGCATCGTGAAGTCGGTGGTCTTCATAACCCATGAATTACAGTTTCATTTTTATTAATTGAATAATGATAATATTATTAATGAATATTACCATTTCATTATAATATTAATTATATAACTGACACATATTTCCTTAAATATGACTTTCAATACATTAATTGGAGTAGAAAAATAAAATATAAATAAATTAATTAAAATGATCACTTGCATTGTGGGAATTGATATTACCTTAGAATTCCATTTGTAAATGGATGGTATAGGATAATTTCCTATGAACATAATTTAAATTGAGTGTAATTTTATTGTATGGTAAGGAGAAGGGTGGGGTTTTAGGAGGAAATAAAATTTATAGACTTTATCTAAAGGGGTGGTGAGAGGCCCCTTTTATAATAATTAGGAGTGAAATTTGTTTAGGTATTTTAAATTAATAAATAGGGAGAACATATTGAACTTGTCATATATCCCAAAAATAGATAAATAATGGAGTGGTGAAGATATAAGGTTGATCAAAACTATATACATTAAACTATAAACATTTTTTCATGTTTTAATCCCTTTTCTCATTTAATTATTACTTTTACAAGTTTTATCTTTTACTGTAGTAACTAGTTTTTACCAAAGGTAACATAATATTTCTACTTAAAAATAAAGTTACAATTATTAGATAATACAGGAAAAATGGTAATAAATTTTAAATCCATATCATTTTATTCAATTTATAAATGAGATAAAAACTAATTTTAATATAAAATTGTATATTTTATTAAGGATAATTTTTGAGAAAATATTACTTATGTTATAAAATATAAAATACAGGTTTATAATTTTAAACTGAAATTTTTAAAATTAAAAATTCCATCGTCAAATGCACATGTGTTCTAATAAAAGTATTTCATTAATTACCAATTCATACTTATATACTAATAATGACCTTAATTATGTGTTATTTTTAAAATGTTATATTCACTGAAAAATAATTCATTATGAAAAAATAAAGAAATATCATTTTAAGAAAATATTATAATGATAAATAAAAAAAGATAATTTTTTTTATGTTCAATTTATAAATATTATAATATTAAATTTTAAATAAAATGATGAGATATAATAAAAAAAATTAGAGGAAAATATATTTTTAAGAATATTAACAATTTTCCTTTATATTTATAATCACACACTAATTAAATTAGTATAAACCATATCTTAAAATAAAATATATTTTATCATAATTAATCACATGTTTATTTAAATATAAATGTATATCTCATAGAAAAGAAATATTTAAAAAAATATTCTAAATATAAAATTATTGTATTATTCATTTTATCTATACCAATAAAATCTCATTATTATTAAAAGAATAATTTATTTTCATTATATAGATATTTTATTAAGTGGGTATTTTTATTCATTCCCAATAATTCAATTGCAAGTCTTTGATGGTCATACATAAAAAACTATATTTTTATCTAAATATATTGAAATTTCATTTTTGTTTAGTGTTGCATGTGGAGAAATATACCGAATAGATTTGGTTTATTTAAATAAAGTTATATAGTAAAATAATTGGATGTTACATTCTCTTGCACTTAAATAAATTACATCCTCCCAATTTGACTCAAAAAATAATAGTAATTTTTATATTGAACGCATAATGTACCACAAACTTCTAGATGATCATAGGTTTATTTTGGTTCTAAAATGTGATTTATCTGTATAAAAAACTTATTTTAAGCCCTTTAAAAAGATATCTTAGCCACTAATAGTTTTAAATATAATTATAATATGAAAATAGGATCTATATCTGTAAGGAATAACATCCCACAAATGAACAATATGATTTAAATGTTAATCATAAAAATTAGGGTTGTTTATTTATAATTCCATATGTAGTAGTTGGTGAAACTTTACATAACATTGGACACTATAATATATTTAGTGAGAACTCACTATATAATTTATTATTAGTGGTTTCATATGAATTTCCTTGTTTGAATAGTTTTTTGTGACTATTACAATTTTATGTCCTTTGATTGGAAAATTAAGTTGCATAATTACAAACTTTATTATAATTGAGTCAATTGATATTTTTAGCTTCACTCTATCTCATATACTAGTGATCCTTAAGACCATCATATCCACATTAATAGAATTTAATCATTCCTTTGGGGAAATTTTCCCATGCTTCTTCCCATATTTTTGACATGTCTGAAATTGAATCTTATTTCCTTTACTATCTTGGTATTTTTAATTTATATAAGATTATACCTTTACCTTCTTTTGTGTATTTGAGATTTCAACTATTTTCATGTTTTTAATTATAATTCATGATAGATGGTGTTGAACAATTTTAAGATTTCCACTCGAGCTCTTATCTGTTTAGGTTTTTTAGGAATATTTTATCATTGTCCATGGAAACCATTTTTAAATTTTCATCATCAGGATTCATACATTACTAAAAACAAAAGTTTAAATAATAGTGATTAATTTTATATGAGATATATCATAAATAACCCAAGTAAAACTGAACATCGTGATTTCTCACTTTATAACACAATCATGTTAGCATATAGTTCTTACAACTCAACCTGTATCATAATAGATTTCACCTATATAACTGTAAGTTTAAAATATATAAATCTTTGTAAAATCTAAGTTAAATTGATTTGGTTTATCTCATACATATTTAACTAATAAATAAAATAGATATTCCAAATTAACTTGAACATTCTTAAAATATTATAATCTTAATAATTATTTAAATCAATGCTCTCAAAATCCATATTTTCCTTTATCTAAGAAAAGTCATATAAATTAATTTATAAAATATCTAATTAATCTATATTTATTGGTAACTTTTATCCATGTTTTCTTTCCTTTTGTATTATATTACTAAAAAAATCAAATCCCTCATAAAGGTGAATAATGAAAATCTGATCATACAAAATAATATACCCCGAGAGTGCCAAACCATGTATTTATTTATGCGTATTTTTTATACACCAGGTGATGTTCAAGATAAAACCCAATATGTAAAGTTTAGGGTTTTTATCCCAATTAATATCTTTTATAGGTTTTGTGTCCACTTTTAGTGTCTATACATGAATTTAGTTTCAATTATAACCACACATTATCTACCTATAAAAAGTATTTGGATGTTATCTTACACATATAATTATCTCTTAGACATATCCCAAGGAACATGAATTATTACCTTAATTTAAAATAATTTACTATAACTAAGTATTATCAATACCATTGAAACTTTTATCATATATAACTTATCGACTCTTAAATAATCTAAAATAAACATCCTAATCTCCAATGTTAATTATACCCTCTGTTCTACCTAATCATGTGATCATAAACACATTATTTTTTCACATTCTTTGATACCATATATAAATTATCATAAAAATCTATATCCTAATCATATAACCTAAAAAAATATTTCATTTCATACATTACCAAGAAAATTTAGGGTTACAGTGTTATAGAATTAAGAAAAATCATAAACTAGAAAAACCCTTACATTTCTCTACTAATGGTTAAATTTTACAATATATACCAGACTTCTTATTCCATAATTTTTCCTCAAAAAGTAATAAAATCATTCACTTGTTTAATCCTTATAAAATTTTCACGAGTATTACCTTTCTTTATAACATAGGGAATGTAATCATAAATAATGGTTCTTCCCAAATAATTTTTAAGGGGAATGCATAACTGGGTCTATTAAAAACATAACCATGTGTATATAATATGGAATGAATAAATAATCTGAATAATGTAGTGATTGACTAAAATTAAGTGTATGTTATATAAATGATAAATAATTAAAATATAGATATTAATAACTATGATATTTTTCTTATATAATGCATAAAGTTTGACATCAAAATAATTTTGTTATGGTTGTAAGATCTTATATTTTCTAGGTATGTCACACATTAATTATTTGTAAACTATATTAAGGTCTGGTTTTCCTTTGTTTGATCCTTGTTTAGAGATTTGAGACATGTTAGGAAGGTTTTGTGTATGTTCCATAGAGTTTCACAAATAGTATGCAACATAGTGAATTTATGGTGTAATTCATCGATATAAGACAATATTTTCTTGAGGAGGTCTACCCCATAAACCTAGTTCGTTCTATAAATTTTTCTCGGAAAGAGATATATTTTAGATGAAGATTTAAACTAGGTTTATAAAATATAATTAATTTTTATTGGATTTTAATCCACAATAATTTACTTGTTAGAGTATATGAGAATTGGAAATTTAAAATTTATTATTTATTATTTACATCATGAATGTTCAATGATATGACATATTTAAAACCATCCAACGGCCTATGTAATGTTTTTTGATAACACAAAACCTTTCTCTAATTTCAGTTCTTACAACGGTGATGTATGAGATTCTTATTCAATCTAGAATCTAATTTTATTTGGATCTTGTAAATTTATACCCATAGATGAGTGTTAAGACATACTGGCCCAAATTTCCTCCTCATCATGCCTATTTTTTCATGTAGAGGACCCTATATCATAATACCTAACCAGATATTTTATGGATATTTCTAGTTCGAATATTCCTAGTCTTGTTGAGAGTTAATAAGAACCATGATGTACCAAAAATGTTGTGGAATTACCTATATATACTATGATTTTGAGATGGGTTGTCTGAACTGTTATCTAATGTATATTTTAAATTAATATAGTATGTGTAATATATTTTATAGTTCTAGAAAACATTTCATGTGACCTATAAAAAAGAATAATGCAATAATTTGAAGAAAATAAAATTTCTTATACTTATCATAGATCTTGTTGGGTCCTTGGAATTTAGACTCGACATGCGGATTCATGTATTGTGAGATTACCCTTGAACATGTAATTAAATGGCTTTGTAAATGTTAGAATTGTATTACTATTAGAATGTTTATTACATGGTAAATGGATAATTCACATAAAAATAAATCACTTGACTTAAAGATATGAAATTGGATAATAAATAAGTTTATTATGGGTAAAATGACATGAGAATGATAAACAATATAATTGATACTATAGAAGGGAATGTAACAACTATGATGTTAATTGTTGTTTGAATTAATAGCATTATGGGCTGATCTTTGTTAATGAAATGTTTGACCAATGTGTTTTTTATCTAATATGATATACTTTCACCCATTTATGTTGCATTTCTTATTTGTCTCTACCTAGTTATACAATAAGGCTTATGGGGATCTACTTAGTTATATAGTAATAATTATTGTTACTTAACTGGTTATGTTTTTACTCTTATATGGATCTACTAATTTATGTTGTAATTACTATATAGGGACCTTGTTAAACATGCTATAATTCTTATAATTCCCTGAAGAGTTGTGTTGTAATGGTTTTAGGGATCTTACTATCCATGCAGTAATTCTTCTAGGGGACTATCCATTTTACCTATTTTAAATTGTAGTATTTCTTATTTCCATCTTTTCTTTTATTTGTAAGACATTTATCATGTCATTTAGTTACATTTTATCTATAAATTACTTAGTTTTTTTATTTTTAGATTCTTTGATTTTATCCTTGATTCTATTTGGGTTTCATGTTTACTTAATTTTATTATTTTCAATTTTATTGTAATAATTTACTCAATGGTATAGTCTCCCCACTATATACCTTATACACTCACTTCTTTTCGACAGCCTTCAATTTACGGGGAGGTGATCTTAAAGTCTTTTTGTTATCCCATGTCATTCATGTGATGGAGCACCGGGGTGGGGATGTTACAAATAATATCAAAGGTTTAGGTTATTCTTTTCTTATAATTCACTTTTTGGGAATGCTATATAGGAGACTTTAATGTGTCAATTATTGGTAATGAGCTTGTGAATGGGAGTAACTAAACCATATGGTGGGAAATCATGTTCTAAGGGATTGATTTCTACTCATATTATTTAGTGGTTACATTTTTCTTTTTGTTTCTCTATGGTCGATTCACTTATTGTGTTATGTTTAGTTTTTATTATATTTTAATCATTAGAAAACATGGATTGAGATTAGTATTCATGCACCATTATATACCTATAATGATATATATTGGTGTACATTATTCAGGATAGCAGCATTTTTAATGCATGTGATATATCTACCTATGAACTATTAAATGTAATCCCTTGATATTATAGAAAAAATGGAATCAAGGAAACAGTTATGTTATACTAATTATTTTATTACTCCACATACTGAAGAACCTTGGGCCAAGAATTCTCTTTTTCTTTTACCTTTTTTTTTGTTTGTTGTATGCCCAATGTTCTAAGGAATGTATTCTTCCTTATAAAGAAAATTCATTCTCATCATATTCACATCAATAATTAGAAGATTTGTAATCAACACACCCCTAATATAACTGAATTTGAAGGCCCTGAATTACTAAAAAAGGCTGATGATCATCTTAGAAACAAATTTAATAGGTTTATGTGATCCATGGAAAGGGAAACTGTTTGCACCTTTCATTCAAATTCTGATCTGATAATAGTTTTTCAGTTGCAGTATCTCCTTACATTTACTAGGTGGAGGTCAGTAGATATCTCATTTCTAGATTTAGTCAATATAGAAAATAAATAACCACCTTGATACATATGCCTATATTAGGGTGAATATTGATTCTTACATACATCGATGACCAACCAATCATTAGGGGGACATTATAGAAGAATATAGGTAGGAAGAGGAAATATCCTAGAAGGACTTGAAGGTGATGTTTATGAGCCACTTCTATATGGATATGTTGAGGGATGATAAGGATCATGAGTTCATAAACCTGACATAATGATACATGTTAGTGGTGAACAATATGATATTTTTTACTGAACTATAGTAAATTTTTTTATCCTTTGTGGTTGATTTAATCGTTGGGGAAATACATTCATGAGATGGGATTCAATACAAGATATGGTCATAGATACTTATTTTTTCTTTAGAAACATCATATAAATGATGAAAAAGGATCTTATCATGGAAATGAATATAATATAATCATCTATTATTGTCTATAATTTTTTAGTAGGGCCATATATAAGTTATTATTTTGGTAGAAGTAAAATCCTTTATGATTGTTACTATTAGGGAAGTAGTGAGAGATAAGCCTAGGTTGTGGAATTCTACCTCCATGTTAGGGCATAGTGGAGCATGACTAGTGTAAAAATTATGGACATAAGAACCCTTAGTTCCCCCACTATATTTTGTGCTATTTTCTTATATTATAATAGGTTACCATTATAGGTTCTATAGGTTTTCATAGTAGCGGAGTAGTGGTAGGGGATCAAGATAGGAATCCAGACAGGGACAGACTCAGATACCCATTAATAAACTTTTAGATGGATTTATATGCGATGTTTGGGATGAGGTAGGGGACGTGGTATCACAATACAGGAATGGTAGTAACAATAATATATAATAGGATAGGGGATTCATAATGAATCATGGGGTAGACGGGTGAGTGAGATGTGTGCTATGAAGTATACTCTGACCAGTCTAGATGTTGAACCTTCTACCATCAGAGGTATAATTTTAATAAAATCTATCTAAGATTTAATTTTGTTTTATATAGGAGAATAACATTCCTATTTATCTACTCATTTTTAAAATATAATTGGTTTCTTGTTTTTAGAGAACATGATTAATGCCTTAATAATAAATAAACTATTGGGGTGCAGTTAGAGAGTCTCAAAAGTTGCAATGAGTTCTCTCTTGAAATTGGTTGGTATCAATTTCTCTAGGATTAATTTTTTATATAATTTAATGGATTCAATTTGATTTTGGGTATAGATTGGATAATTCCATAACTGGATCATATGGACTATTATCAGAGGAGATTTTCCATTTTATCACAATAAGGGGCCAATTATACTCACCAGGGTGAGTGGGAACTTTGGAATGTCTTGTAGGACCAATTCATTGTAGATTCAATTTTCTCATGGATCAGATAACCATAAATTTTCTAATTGATGGTTGAATTAAACATGATACTTTTCATCTAGTGGTAAACTGTTTTTAGGAAATGTTTCTTGAGGGTTCTTTGACTTCGCACTAGAGGAGAAGATAGAGTTATCAATTGAGTTGGTGCTAAAAGAAAACTAGTTCATATTACACCATATAGAATGGAACCATAAGATATTTTAATATGGAATGGTTTATTGGGATATATATAATAAAAGGGTTTCATCAATCCAAGTGCATTTTTATGGTTTTCTCTAGTGTTTTCCACCAAGAATGTTAATGGATCATTTCAATTATTAATAGATTATCAACAGTTTAACTAGAAGAGAGTCAAATATAAGTATTCCCATATGCACATCGATAATATCTTTGATCAATTTATAGTTTAAAATATCTTCTCCGTTATCTATGTGAGTTATTGGTACCATCAGTGGAGGGTGAGATAAACAAACATACATGAACTTATTTTATGAGCATGTATTGCATGTTTGAGTTCATCATTTTGCTAATTGTACTAATAAACACACCAGAAGTATTAATATATCTGATTAATCATATATTTCACCCTATTTTGGCTCATTTTTTGGTTTTTTTCCAATTACATCTTAGTATACTTGCAGTTAGTAGGTGATCATGCCCAACATCATGACATTATCTTGAGTACACTTACAAAGCATGATCTTTTCACCAAGATATCTAGTGAAATTTTAGGGTTGATAATGTAAAATTTTTAGGTCATGTAATATTATAGTATAGAGTGTTAGTCGACTAAAATAATGTTTTAGTTGTGGTATCTTAGGAGAAACCTAAAAATGTAATCAAGGTTTATTGTTATATTGGTCTAGGAGGATATTATCGAAGTTTTATCCTGGACTTTTCCTATCTGGTAGCACCAATTTATGGGCTCAAAAAATGGTGTGAAGTTTATTTTGTCATATTCATATGAAATTAATTTCCAATAGTTGAAGATCTATTTGAAATCATCATTGATTATCACCATTCTTGTGTTGGAAAAATAGTATACTATGTACTACAGTGCATCTGGAGTCAAATTCAGAGTAGTTCTGATGCAAGAGGATCGAGTGGTTTTTTATATACCAAGAAAGGTGATATTAAATGAGTATAATTACCCTACACATGAACTATAGTTATCTAAAGTGGTACATGCCCTAAGATACTACAGATACAATTGTTTGGATCAGAGGATTTTGGGTGTAGACAAACCACAAGAGCCTCAAGTACATTTTTTCTCACTGAGACCTGAACCTTTGGGTGGGGATATAAGTTGAGTATTTAAATTAAATTATCTTTTAGAATTAAAAAAATAGTAAAATGTGACATCATTGGTAATATTTGAATCAAAATATGATGACATATTAAGTACAAGAGTCTTTCAATGAGTTGCAGTTGACAGAACTATTTTCATGCATGCATAAAGATGTTCTAGAGTCTTATTATGGCTTTGACATCAATATCTATTACACCCATGCTTCTAGTATAGAACAAGATATATTTTATATCTGATCCATAGGACTTGGATATGATTTATAGATTGTATCATGACCTCAATAGGTATTACTATTAGTTAATAATTAATAATGAGAAAGTGGGATTCATGGAAAATTATTTTACTTATCAAAAGGTGAGGGTAGAACATTATAGGTTTGATGGGTTGTTGCAACCATTAACCATTTTCTAATGAAAGTGTGCTGATTTCACTATGGATTTACAAAAATCACTAACCATGACACCCCAAAATAATGATCCATTATAGTTGATCATGGATCAAAAAATAAAGTGAGAACACTTATTTCTAATTTGGGAGACCTTCACCATTAATAATCTAGGTAGTATCTACATATGCTAAAAAGTTTGATAGTATAGTGTTCTAAGAAATATCATTTCTAGTTGATATCCTTGTTTCACAAATCAATTCTGGAAGGGTATTTAGAAGGATTTGTAATGGGAAGTTCATATGAGTACATCCTTTCATCTTTAGACTAATGGACAATATGAATGGATGATTCGAATTCTAGAGGATATTTTGAGAGCCTATGCCATGGATTTCTGTGGTACCTAATAAAATATTCAAGAAATCATAGATTCCATATATAATAGCAGATTTTATGACTCAGTTCAAATGGATCCTTTCAAATCATTGTATTAAAAGATATTTCATTCACATCTTCTTTAGATAAAGATACATGAGTCAGTTCTCATTATACCAAGTCCTGTGAAAGAGATGTCTAAGGAGGTATAGTTAATTAGAAAGAAGTTATTGAGAGAATATATCCATAAAAAATACTATGATTATGATTATAAATGACCTCTGTAGTTTGATGTAGGTTATAGTGTTCTTTTTTAGGTTCTTCATAGTCTGGGGGAACTCCATATCATGTAACAAGGTAATATAATTTCAATGTTTGTAATGTCATTCAGGATAGTTGATAAGATCCATCTAATGGAATAATATTTAGCACATAAAAATGATACAATTACATTGAAGGCATTTCTCTCATGTCACAGTTTCAAATATATCATCCTTAACTTTCACATGTTATGGAAATTGATAATGATGGGTTTTATGTTGATGCTTCCTTAGTGGAGCATCTAATATATATCATGGATCGTAGTGATAATAATATCTAGGGAAGACCATTGATCTAATGAGTTTTTGTGGTATAATGGGAATGTTCAATAGGATACTTGGAAGGGGGAATAAGATACATAGAAATAGTGTCCATATTTATATTTTGATTCCCCATAGTGATTCATGAAACAGATTGGGGATTACATGTTATATGGTGGGGAGGTTTTAAGATTATGTATTTTCCATTTATGTCTATATTTATGTTTTTTCATGAACCTTTTGTGATACTTTTATCCTTTTTATGATCCATGGATAGAGAATTGGGATATGTTTGGCTAGTTTCGGGTATGTTCTATAGAGGTAAAAAAATTGGAATTTTACAAATCGAATTGATGGTGTAAAAAATATAACTACAATGTCAATTTCTTCAGTAGAATGACCCTATAACTCCAATTCATACCATAAAAATGTCAAATCATTATATGAATATGATATTTTTGAATTAAAATCACTTTTTTTAATTTAAGCTAAAGTGATAGTTTTTTTGCATAAATGGGAATTGGGAAAATAATGATGTAAATTTCCAATTTATGTCATGAATATGTCATGATTAGAAATTTTTAAAACCATCCAGTGGAATGTGCCCTGTTATCTTATAAAAAAATTTCTCTCATTTTATACATTTAGTTGGAAATATATGAGATCCATCCTAGATACATAATATATTTCTCTTTGGATTATGGTGTTATAGGCCTAGCGATATTTGATATGCCTTGTGTTTCACAATAACCTTATTGTGTCATCTAGTTTTACATGTAGAGAACTCTATATTTTTTTACCTTAACTACATCAATTTTGGATGTTTATTTTTTAATATTTATTAGTTTTGTTGATAGGTAGGTGGAAGCCAGCAGTACCATAGCTGTTGAAAAATTCCCTATGTTTACTATTATTTTGAGATGGGTGGTCTAGAATAATTCCATAATGTTTGTTTGAAATTCTTATAGTTTTTAAAATAAGTTTGATCATGTTTTCACACCATGTGTATAGCATACTAATATGGATAATACTTTATTTTGATGGAAATAGCATTTTATATATCTCCCATGAATCCTGTTGGGTCCTTGGCATTCATAAAAAACTTGTGGAAAACTTAGTATTGATCCTACAATTGAACATATTATGAAATGGTATTTTAAATCTGATAATAGTATTACCATTGGAATTATAATAACATGTAAAATGGTTAATTCACCTGAATATTAATTACATGACATAGAGAGATGATATGAAATAATAATCTAGTGTATTGTTTTTATAGAGTACTAAGAATAATAAAAAATATAATTGATACTTAAGAATGGATTCTAAAAAATATGATGATAATTGATTTCTAGGTCAATAGAATGAATGTGTGATTTTTTGTAATAAAAGTTTTTAAACAATGTGGCTTCTGTTGGCCTATTTTATATTGTTGCACCAAGTTATGCTATTATTACTATAGGGTTCTACCCAGTTATATTTTAATACTTATTGTTCTCTACCTAGTTATGTTTTAGTGATTATTGTGATCTTCCTGGTTATGTTGTAATGCTTATATGGATCTTCTTTTACAACTTTTATTTCTTATGGAGATCCTTTCGGTTATTCTATAATTAGTATAGGGTTATTCTTGGAAATATTATAATTCTTATATGGAATTTACCATTTATCCCCTTTTATTTCTAGGATATACACTATGAGGGTTTTATCTATGGTAGTCATGTATCTCATATATATTAAGAGATATCCTTCATCTTGTTGAAGAATGTTTGGATTAAAATAGGTGTCATCATGGAAATCATGGATCAGTGGGTTTATTTCATTTGTAGTATTAATTTACTAAATTAATACCCCTGTAAATTGATTTATTGTATAAACTATATGATAAAACATAGTTTTTAGACACCTTTGGTGGTGGAATTATGAGTTAAACTCAAATTCTATTCTATTTATAGTTTGGTACTCAAGAGTACTTCATTGATGCATGTATAATCCAGGTAAATGGACCATGTTATTTATTTTTTCTTACTATATGAGTTAGGGATTGGAGTGGGGAACATGGTTCTGAAGAAATATGCATTTTGATTATGTATTCACTTCAATTTTTTATTTTATTTTTATAACATTCAATACATCATTGAGTTACATTTCATCCTGACATTACATGGTTTTTTTAATATATTATTTTTCAATTTTTTCCTTTACAATATTGTGGTTTCATTTTTAATTACTTATGATATTTCCACTAATATTACAACTTTGTACTTCTGGGTATATTCTCTCTACTATATTTTGTACACCCTCACTGCAATTCAGCGACCTCTACCATTTGGGGAGACCGATAAAGCTCATATATCCAACTCTACTTGGTCATGTGAGGGATAACTATGTTTTGGATGTAAAAAAGGCCTTTTTCTAATGAACTATATTGATATGGGGATAGGTATACACCAAAAACAAATTGGTTTTATCTCATGAGACTAGTTGATGAATCCTTGGACTATATAATTCTTCCCCTAACACATCAAATGTTTAAGTACAATGCATTCACCATAAGATCCATATAATGATTTCCTAACATTACCAAAGGAACCAATTGGTTAATAAAAATATTATTATTTGTAAAATGAAAAATACATAATGTCAATACATAATCAACATGTGTTAGAAACTAGTAATTATACTGATGTTAAATTCATTACCATGTGTATAAAATGGATATAATTATCATAAAACATATATAGAGTGAAGTTGAATGGTCAAATGATATATTTTCAACCATTTAATAATAATACATAATATAATTACAATATGAAAAACACAAAAACTTTTTCACATGTAAATAAAAGTGATAACATGGTCATAAACCATCCAGAGAAAGAAGGTTGATGATTAGACAATACATAGTCAACTACACATTAATAAATCATATTGGAGTAACAATATATTGAATGAAAATAATTTTTATATGGTTAATAATAGGTATAACATGATACTTACCCATTCATAGAGAGATTATGAATGGGGTTAGCCCAACTACGTTAAATACCCTAAGAGTGGGGTGAATCGGGGTATGATAGGTTAAAAAACTACCCCTTTAGATCTTTTTCTATCATTAAAAAAACACTCTTCTATCCCTTTCTTATAGAAATGTATGAACAGAATTTAAATCATGTATAAGGCAGAACAATTTTACTTTGTTCACCCTTAGTAGGATACGCTAAAGGATCATACAATGGCTATGTGCTGATATACGAAATCCACTGAGGCTTGTTATTATTTACAAGGTTTTAGATAGATCATTTATACACCTTGGATCCCTATCATTATATGGATTAGGATAATATCACTACATTACCAAGGGTTACTCACTATATATCGATCTTTGTATCACTACTTTTTTAAATGATCATTGTCTTCCTCTTCATTTTCTCACTACTCTGGAAGGGATCCACACATAGTTTATGTACTTGTAGGTCTCACAAAATTTATGAACATGTAGTTCATATCATTAATGCTAATTAATTCATCCTAAATAGTATATATATTCTTTGTTAAATATATTTCTGGGTTTCTCAATCACTTCTATGAAAACACCTGGATGCAAGACTTCCACTTTCCAAAAAAATGAAATAGACTTCTATTTTCTATATACATAGAAATTACCTCCACTTTGGAAGTATATTTAAGTGGTTCCAAGTCATCCTTTCATTTCTTTAGATGTGTTAGTGAATAAAATTCTTCTGTGAGTATTTTAGAATGGTGAAGATCCTATGTCTTCTTCTTCTCCTTTATAATTTAGATATGACAATGATATTATTCATAGGTAAATTCAAGTGCGTATATCCTTAAACAATATTCTATTGTGATATGCCTATGTGATTCCCTATAATATAACCTCTTTCATGAGATCATGGTGTGTATCCTCTTTCGCAAGACCCTAGTGTAATTCCCTTCCTGGCACAAGTCCCTTCCATGAGTTTGATTTTGAGAGTCGCTTCTACGATTCCATTCCATGAGTCTCTTCTGCATGTATTCTTTTGTAAGTATCATCCATGATTCTACTTTTACTATTTGTACAATAAAATTTTCAGATCATGTATAACACCCTAGTGATAGTCTTCATTGTGTGAGACCTTGTTCATGTCATGTGCAATACCCAATCATGAGTCTTCTTTGTGTGAGACCTTGTTCAGATCATGTGGAACACATTAGCATGATTACAGTTTGCGTGAGA
Source organism: Viscum album (assembly GCA_963277665.1). Classification (NCBI taxonomy): domain Eukaryota; kingdom Viridiplantae; phylum Streptophyta; class Magnoliopsida; order Santalales; family Viscaceae; genus Viscum; species Viscum album. The sequence goes on from OY728136.1 coordinate 770,155,439, forward strand.
CATTTTTTAAATGATGTGAAACAATTAAATGATTTCAATCATGTATACTCCTTCACGAGACCTCTCCACAAGTCTCTTTCATGATTTCTCTTTGTGAATCTCCTTCCTGGATGATGCATCATATGAATCTTTTAAGAATAACTTCACTAATATTTAGGGGTGGGTAATCGGGTTATTTATTAGCACAAAACCACTAACTTTGCTCCGAAAATCACTCCATAAATCATGAAAAATCATCCACCACATGGAAATCATACATTCTATGAGATCTAGGTGGGATATCTTCTCATGCTTCGAATTCACGCTTTGCATGAGTCTCTGGCGTGAGTCCTCTTTCAACATTTTCTCTTTGCGGGAGTCCTTGGTCTACATTCACCCTTTGCATGAGACCCTGGTGTGAGTCCTCATTCTCTATTTTTATAATATCTGAGCATGAGTATCAAATAAAATAATGAACTTTGTGAGATCTTCAATGGTAGTGAGACCATCTGTCATTTCCATATTTTTCTTTTGTCTTCATGAACTTTCGCAAGTCCTAAGTGTGAGTCCTATTTGAACTTTTGTTAAGATCTGGTTGCAAGCTCCAGAGACAATAATAAGTGCTACCTAATATCCATTCATGAGATCTAAAGACGTTCATGAGTATTATATGAGATCCCACTATAATAATCAAATACAATCACATGCTTCGCGCGATTCTATCGGGGTATCAAAATTCAATCTTGTGATTTTCAGTGTTTTTTTCTTCCAATGATTTTTGTGATTGATCGTGTGTTCCCAAAACAACTCTGAGTGTCACATGGGATCACATCCTGATATCAGTTCATACATTCTCACTTTGTGAGTTTAGTTCCGAATTCATGCTTCGTGAGATCAGTTCAGTATTCGCGCTACTCATTTCTTCTTTGAAAACCAGCCTTTTTAAACAACCTCAAATCTTGTCAGCAAACACAATCATCATAAAGCACCATCATGGGGGATTATTTCCTAACAATCTCTCCCTTTGTTTGTTTTTAAAACTCTTTAAATTTTTATAACACATTAATGCTTCTATCATCATATTCCAAAAAAATCACTTGTGATAATGATAGTGATCCTAGATTTACTCAACACACACTCTAAGTCGCCATGATCCATTCTCAGAATGAGAATTCAGAGTAGCATTAAAAGTTAATCAGTGAAACATGTCATTCCAAAACTATTCAACTACTTTCATCACGAAAATAATCATTCATGATATATATCCTTTGATCAATCATCTCTAGGATCATTATATTTAAAAATCCCACTATATCATTGCACCCACTATTAGATTCTCCCCTATCTTGATTAATAAATTTTCCCCCAATTTATCTCCCTTTTTCAATGAACCCAAACGATACTTAGTTATGGTTTTCAATGGGGTAAAGAACACGGATCAGTATATTAGGGAAAAATATATCATACCTCGTGGAGAGGAAGTCTCACATCAAAATTTTCTAAAGTATGGGGAGTCTAATGGAATCTAAGATCTAGTCTATGTTGTACAAATGCTTCTTTGTAAAGTTCCTTTATCATAATTTTTGAAACAAATATTTATATAGGCCCAAAATCCAACTTCACAAGCCCTTTTTCCACCTTTTCCTTGATAAAATGATACTTGATTTCAATGTTATTTGTCCTTGAGTGATGGAATGAATATTTTCTTATACTTATATCACTTGAATTACCTCAATAGATTCTGATCAAAGACTTCACTTCAAATCCCATATCATCAAGTTTCTACTTCATCCATAATAATTGTGTGCATGTTCTAGTGGAAAAATATATTTATATTCTATTATGATAAATGAAATAAAATATTTTTTCTTTTCTAGATAAGAAATAAACAATTCACTAAGATATTATGCACCACCTGATGTTTATTTTCTATTATATGCGGATCTGGACCAATATGCATCTATATATCCAAATAAATCTTACTGATATTTTTTATTGTACATCAAAATTAAATTCATCATTCCTTTGATATAATGAAGTATTATTTTTACTAAAAGTAATTTATTTTCCTTGAAATTACATTAATATTGTGTTTCTTGACATGTAGAAAAAATAACATATAGTCGTGTCACTATTAAGTACAACATGATTCCAATAATCTTCCTGTATTATATGACATTAACCTCTTTGAATTCATTATCTTGTGATAGTTTCATATGAGTATCCACTGGAGTCATCATATACTTGGAATTATCCAGTAAAAATATTCTCAAAACTTCTTTGGCATATTTATATTGAGAATTGAATGTGTCATTCTTTCCTTTTGTTACCTGTAAACCAAGGATTTTTTTTCACTAATCATTGACATTTCAAACTCTTATTTTAAGATTTTTGTGAAAATATTTTACTGAGATTCATTTGATCCACCAAATATTATGTCATTGACATATAACATAACCATCATCCTTTTTTTGCTTTTATTTTTCAAATATAGATTGTAACCAACTCCACCACACTAAAAAACAAGATTCTTCAAAAACCGATCTAGTCCTGAATACCATGCTCTTGATTCTTACTTTAACCCATATAGAACCTTATTATGCTAAAAAAACTCTATTTACCTTTTTATTTATAAGAAAACCATCTAGATACTTGATATAAACTTTTTTTTGAGAACCCATTCAAAAAAAAGAACTTAAAATCCATCTAGAAATCATTGAACTTTCTTTGAACTATTATAGAAAAGTTTAATCTAATTGTCTCTTGCCTTAAAAGAGGTAAAAATGTTTCATAAATAATGATACCCTCTATCTATGAGTAACTTTTTCATACTATTGGTTCTCTGGTTCAAATTATTATTCCATCATCATTCATCTTGTTGCGAAAAAACCCATTCAGTACCAAAAAAATTTTATTTGTTGGTCTCAAAACAATATCACATATATAGTTCTTCTCAATTTGGTCAAGATATTAATTCATTCATGGACCTAGGATTCATCTCCAACTACTTCCTCAAAACATTTAGGCTCCATCTAAGATAAAAACGATTCTTGTTGTATAGTCTTCATCCTTCTTGTCTGCACTAACACAGTCTGATCACTGATTATGTTTTGTCTATTAAATTTGGCTCTTCTTTTTGATATTTGTATATAAAATGGTTTGTGATCATCCTTTTCATTATGTGAATATTATTCTGAATCGTCCTCAAGAACTAGAACACCTCCTAGTCTTTTTATCAATTCATTATTTTCCTCCTGAGAATAATTATATATTTGATAAATATTATTCTCATTCACTACTATAGTTACATCATTGATTTTAAATACCTTTACTAGATACTTATTGAAGAATTTATATAATTTTCATTTATTTTAGTTACCATGATATGTCCCCTCATATCCATGGGATTCAAACTTCCTATGTTTTTCCTTATTGAGAATGAAACACTTACATCTGAAGACTCGAATATACTTCAAAGTTAGATTATTTCCATACCATATCTCATGTGGAGTATTCCCTTATTTTTTTACATAACAAATATCTTTTCGATGTGTATACTAATGTAAAAACTTATTCTTTCCAAAACTAATCTGGATGATCTTTACCAATGAGCATTTTTCTAACCATGTTATTGATAATTTGGTTTCATCTCTCAACTGCTCTATTCTGTTGTGGAGTTCTTAATATTTAAACTTGATGCCTTATCCAATGTTTCTTGAAATAATAATTCACTTGGATATTTTTTAGATTTCTTTCATTATATGTTTGGATCTTCAAGATTCATTGACCCAATATCTTTTCAACTTTCCTTCGATAAGTTATTATGCAACCGAACACATCAGATTTGTGGGTGATAATTGAAACCCATTCCATTCTACTAAAATCATCAATGAAGAGAACATAATATCTACTCCAATAAAAATATATTTATGAAATATATCTAATAACATAAATATAGAACAAATCAAGCAATTTTATTGACCTTTCCTCTTTTTCCATATATGTATTTTGAATGATCTTCCCTTATTGACAAGCATCACAGGTATGATTAATATCACTTGATAACCTAGCGAGGTCTCGAGAAGTATCATATTTTACTATATCTTCCAAGGATTTTTTTCTCAAGTGTCCAATAATTTTATGCCATAACTTGTTTTTTGATTCCTTATAAAGAAAACACAAATATTCTTCTCCACTAAGAAGGCAGATATTATATTTTGTATGTTTTACATGTAAAACAACAGTGTCGTATTTTTCTTTGATGAAGCATAATTTCATGGAAACTTTTATGGAATGTTATAAAACACATAATTAACTAACACTTACTAAGTTTTGATTGATGTCTTTAACAACTAGGACATCATCAAGTATCATGCCATTTCCCCCAAAACTTTTCTTTTCCTGAAAAATTATTTTCAGGCCTTCATCATTACCAAATCTCGTAATACCAACCTTTCCATATTTGATTACTATCACTAGTTCTTGGTTTCTGTCATGTGTTAGGTGCATCCACTATCAATGATCCATATTCCAGTGTGATCAAATGCTTTCTAAGAAACTTATGCAACCACTGCATGTTCATATCTTTTTTATTTATCAATGTTTTTGAATTCATAACTGATATGGATGAATAATAATGAACTTATTTTAAGTATAATGGAACATCATCATCTTGAAATTTGGAAAACTAATTGTTCATTTTTAGTTCATTTGATGAACCATTGAATTTCTTATTGTGTTCACATTCATTCTGCTTTTCCACATTTCTATGCATTGTTGATGAGAAGTATCTTTCCATGTGATTTAATCTTACAATCCGGAAACAGTGACCATAAAATGATGACCTGGAATATTTAGCTATGTATGGATGCCTTTATTGGTATTATTCCCTTCAGTACCTCTTGGTTATGGAACATACATTTTCTGAGTGTCTTATTTTTTTCACAATAATAACATATAATGTGGGGTGAATTATTAAGTGGAAATTCTGTAGTACTAGCTCTCCCTTTGGATCTATAAATCTTTTAATTTTGATTCATACCCAAATCAATAGTAACCTCAGAGTGAGAGATTGTGTTCTATATTTAACCATTAAAAATTTATATTTTCAATCAATACCCATACCAGCTATATCATTCTGATCAATCATTTTCCCTTCCTAACACCCATTTTTCTTCTTTTCCAAAATCAAGAGTTTCACATGATATATTACTTTTCTTCACATACTGATAACTTCCTCTTAAATTTTTAATATACATTTTATTTGATATTTTTTAGTTCTAGTCAAAATATATATTTCTATTTTATATTATTCTATTTTTATATTGTACTCACTGATATTTTTAGATCTCTATAGCATTAAAGAATTCAGTATTTAAATTTCTTCATTGAGCTTAGAAATCTATTTTTCCTACTTATATATATAAATTATGTCATTACAAAACACTTTTTTAGATTTCTTCATTTTCGCTCTCCAAAAATCTATTTAATCAAGTGTATGTTCTAATTCAGCCAACATATCAACTCTTCCTTCAAATTATTCTTCACCATTGTCTCTTTCCTCCCTTTTCTATGAGCTACAAACAACTGCCACCATTTCATCTAATTTACGATCCCTATAGTCCTCCAACTCTTCAGCCACATATTCTTCTGAACTATCATCTTCTTTTGAAAGAAGATTCATATTTTTGAAAAACAAATTCTTAAACATTTTCATACCTTTCACATAGGCTGAATACTTCCACATGATAATTTATTCTTCATCCACATTATCATTATGAAACTTTTTAGGTAACTTCATTGAAAGATTTCCAACCTTTCCACATCAAAATCAAGAAAGTGGGAGTTTCTCTGTGAAATTTCCTTTTCCTATTTGTATGTTTGATGAAAGGAATGACATGACTTCATCTGTCCCTTCTTTATCCTTCCCATCACTAATATTCATCTTTTCATGGACTCAAATGCCACATCTTTAGACTTTCCCTTTTCCATATACTCATTATAATCATTTCACATCTTGTATGAAACAAAAGTACTATGCAATCTATCCAATAGAATATCTTTTGGATCTTTATATTCTAATATAGAAAACTCCAGATTGAACTTAAGTGTAAGTATCCTCAAGTTGTTATTGAAAATCTTTACAACTTAAATAATTTCTCCAAGACCATTCATATCTTCTATAATAACATTCATCTGATCAAATAATGCATCAAAAGACTGGTCTGGGTGCATTATGATATCCTCATACTTATTACATAGTACATGAAGCATTTCTTCTTTGAATTTTGAGTCACCCTCATAAATATTTATCAACATCTCTCACATACCATGTGAAATTTTACATGACATCACGTTTGTATATATTTTATTAAAAAAATTCCCATAAATTATTAATTCCATTGGCGTCAGCATACAATTTCCATCGTTCATCTTCTAATAAATCATCACATTCAATAATGGATGAAATACCATCCATATGTATTATAAATACATTTGTTCATAAAGATCAAAAGTAGTGCTACATCTTATTCTTCCATAATTGAAATTTTTTCTATCAGAGATTGGAATCCCTTTGTGATTGACAACCGCAATTTCTTCTACAATGATAAAACCACTAAATTTCAACCTTTGTCTATAATACCAATTGTTATCCCAAATAGTTTAAATACCCTTATAGGGGGTGAAATAGGGTATGAAATATTTAAACAACTTCCCCTTTGGATCTTATTTCATCACTAAACAAAATACTCTTCCTTATCTTTCCCATAGAAATGTATGAAGATAATTGAAATCATGCATGAGACCCTACAATTTTACTTGGTTCACCCTCAATGGGATATATACAACAAGCATACAATGGTGATATGTTGATGTAACAAATCCACTTAGAATAACATCCAATTACAAGGTTTAGGATAGATCAATTGTATTCCCAGGTTCACTACCTCTACAACGTTTAGGGTCAGCTCACTGCTTTCCCAATGGATACTCCCAATGTATCTTCCTCTAGATCACTTCTGATGGAAGAGAACACCATATTCCCCTTCATTTTATCACAAATCTATATGGGATCCAAACACATTTTATGGACATATATTTACCTTTATTATTTCCAATGAATTTATCCTCAACTGTAGATATATTATATATTAAAGATATTTCTGGGATTATTCTTCACTTCTATGAAAACAATTGGACGCAACAATTCTACTTTATTGAAATCTGGAATAGACTTCTCTTTACTGTATACATTACAATTACCTCTAATTTGGAAAGCTATTCAAGTGGTTCCTTGTTTTCCTTTCACTTATTTGAATGTAGAAGTGAATAAACTCCATCTACGAGTATTTTTGAATGGTGTAGATCATCTATCTTCTTCTTCTCCTTCAGAATTAAGATATGAAAATGTTACTGTTCACATGTTAATGTAATCTTGTATCTGCTTGTGCAATATTCTAGTGTGTTACCCCTGTGCAATACCCTAGAACATAACCCCTTTCATTAGATCCAGGAATGTATCCTCCTACATAAGACCATGGAATGAGACCCTGGTGTGAGTCCCTTCATAGAGTGAATCCTTTTCACAAGTCTGTTTTCATGATTCCCTTCCACGAGCCCCTTCTTTGAGTCTCTTTCATGAGTCTACTTTTGTGAGTCACTTATGCGATCCTGCTTCAAATCTTTGCACAAGAGCCTATTTAGATCATGAGAAACACCCCTTGTGTAAGTCAACTTTTCTTAAAACCTTGTTCAGATCATGAGAAACACCTTGGAATGAGTCCTCTTTGTGTGGTACCTTGTTCATATCATGCACAATAGCTTATCAAGAGTCCACTTTGTGTGATATCTTGTTAAGATCATGTGAAACACTTATGCAATGTAAATCACATATACACCTTCGTGAGACCACTCTGTGAATCTATTTTGTGAGTACTATCCATGAATCTCCTTCATGGACGATGCTTCAGATCAATATTTTAATCATAACTTTATCAATTTTCAAGTATGGGTAATGGGGTATTTGTAATGATAAAACCACTTCCTTAAATACACAAACCACTCCATAAATAATGGAAAACCATAGACCTCATAGGAATCACGTTCTATACGATATCCGATTACAAGATTTGTTCATTCATCATATTTGCACTTTTCATGAGTCCTTGGCCTGAGTCCTCTTTCAAGCTTCATGCTTTGAGTGATTCTTTGGTCTGCATTCACGCTTGGTGTGAGACCCTCGTGTGGGTCCACATTTGTGATTTATGAAAGATCTAATCATTTGTATCAAAGACAATCGTGCACTTTGTGATAATTTCAACTAACGTGGGACCCTCCATCATGTGGAAGATATAGGAGTGATCTCCATATAAAATCATGAGTGTTGTGGGAGATCCCATCATGATATCTAAAGACAGTCATGATCACTGCATGATATCCCACTGTGAGACTCAAATAAAATCACGTGCTTCATGAGATTCCATTGAGATATCAAAATTAAATCTTAGGATTGTCATTGTTGTTGTCTTCCAATTATTTTTGTGACTCATTGTGATTTCAAAATATAACTACGAGTGATGCACGTAATCATATTATGAGATCAGTTCGGATATTTGTGCTCCGTGAGTTTAGTTCAGCATTCATGCTATGCAAGATCAGTTCAGTATTATCACTCTCCATGCATTATTTGACAACTATCCTTTCCAAACAACCTCAAACCTTGTAAACAAACATAATCAATACAAAATCACCATCATGAAATATTTTTTCCGAAAAAATGGTCAAAAATATATTATCAACATTTTAATATTTATCCATTTTGTAGAAATAATATACGAAATGATAATAATTTTTACCATATAAATAAAATGGATGACATAATCATAAACCATATAAAGGAAGAATGCATAGTTGGAAAAAAACCCATACAACAAATTAAACCTAAAATATTATTTACATAATTGAATAACACCCTCTCAAAATAATTTTTCTAACAGTATCACAAATGAAGGAATCAAAAATTGAATTATTTTATAATGTTTGTTTAATCCTAAAAATGATAATATATTAATATATATATATATATATATATTTAAGGATAAATCATAAAACATAAACCCTATTATGGTAAATTAAATTGAAAAATATAAGAAAAATGGATGTTAAAACTTAAAATATCTTTTCGAAATATTTTTTAATATTGATATGAAATATAAATTTAGAAGAATCCATTAAAGGTAATCTTTGAAATGGATATGTGAAAGCCTTTTAAAATATATATATTAAAAATAATATCTAATAATGGACACTTTAAATAACATAATTTTTTTGTTAGTCCAATGAGTAGAGAAAGGAAAAACATATGAAAGTGGAAGGAAAAAACCCGTTATATTATTTTCAACATACCATTGTCAGAACTAGCATTGTAGGAACAGTAACTAAATATTAATTTGTATTAAAAAAATTTCTAAAATTATAATTATAAAATTATATATAATAAAATATTAGGTTTTGAGAGCCTAAGAATGTAAATTCAAGATAAATATGAATCATTATGACTCAAAGAATAGAGATTTTGTTTATCATAATACTTATGCGAAACATACTAAATGAATCATGAAAAATAAAAAAATATGATTATGTGGAAAAAAATTAACCAATTAAAGAATACCACAAAATAAAGTCATAAGAAATAGTGTACTATAGTTATAAGAAATATGCTCAAGGGAATGATCATAACTCACTGAATCGAAATTAAGTTACCAAAAAATCAAATGATTAGGGTAACACTTGAGTCAAAACACTTTTTTATAAAAGGACATGATTTTTTATTGTTTTTCCCAAGAATTATAAAGAAATAATGAATAGAAAATTCATGGTATCAAAAATAAATATATCCATATACAATGGAATCATGTTTTATGACATGTACCATGTCTCAAAGAATTATAATTGATACAAGAAAAACTCTTACGGTTTTTGTAACATTATAACCTGATCTCATGAAACAAATAAAATGTGATTTAAATTTATATACTATTATAAAAATATAATTCATGATATGATATTTCAAATAGGTATTATATACACCATATAAATGAAAATATGTTCATAACACCTAATGAGTTTCAATGAGTGAAATTTGAGATGAAAACCCTTACCTTAGTGCTAATTTGTTCTTCACCTACTCCAAAATTCATTAATAATTAAATTATGTTCATGAAATATATACCCAATAAATATATTAATAAATATAACCATTTATATCCATCATTAATAGTAATCATATTAATTTATATATGAGTTAGTTTTAACCTATTTTTAACACTGGGTGCTCGTAATCTTTATTGCATTTAACATGTTTTATAAAAGGGGTGCTGGAAACTACTATTTTTACATATTACATCACTATTATATAATATAATTTATTATAATATATTTTACAAGAATGTTTATAAAACTATGCATTAATTCTATTGTATTTTTTGTTCTGATAAATAAAGATAAAATTAGTGATGAACATGTTTTAATGATTCTTAATGAACGAATAGTGATTTATTAATTAAAGAGATAAATGTTGATATAAAATTAAAAAAAAACCAAAATAAATTTTTAATATATTTATTTTCAATTATAACATTACATTAGTTATCATAGTGTCCCACAATATAAGTTCATAGTATTTTTCCATTGAGTGGTTAAACTGACACAAACATGATCCAATGGTGATTAATGAATGATTATGAGGTGGTTTAGTTATAATATCAATATATAAGAATGGTAATGGTATTATTTATTGTGTATTACTATGATAGATACTAATTAAAATGCATTATATGGAAAATATAATTTAAATAATGTCATTAGTAGGAATTAATTGATTATTTTCGTTTAGTACACTCATTTTAAATTACAGAATTAACAATTAACATTTATTGGTCATATCAATAATGGGTTTTCCAACTTATCATACCTGAAACATAATTATATCATAAAAATAATATTAGTACGTTAATCCTATTACCATCACCATCCATATAAGTTGATGATTAAAATAAAAATAAAAAACAATCACTCTATAGAGCCATCATTCCACACAAATGCATAGAAGATGATTTAATTTTACACAAAACATGGAAAATGATTGATTTAGTTTATTGTGTTAAAATAATAAAAATTATTTAAAAATAATAATTATTTATTAAATTAACCTTTTATAACACCCTTATATGGTTTTAAAGGATAGTGAAACATGTCGCGTTGTGGAGTTGGTAGTCAGTATACCACATGAAATATGGTTTTGCTTTTTTTAATAGAAATGGTAAAATGTGATTAATTATTATTACCATATAACAATAAAATTTATGCTAAAAAATATTTATATAATTTCATATGGAAATTAAAATTGTATATGGAAAATAAAAATATTGAAAAATAAGAAAAATTGAAGACACACATTGAGCACATTGAGATTTTATTAGAATATTTCATTGAAATTGATATAATATGCTCAAATATATTTAACCAAGATAAATGGTGTAAAGTATTATTTTAAAATAAGTTGAAATGGGTGTTTATAAGGAGGGAACAGATTTTTTATGAGTTTCTTGAAGGGGTAGTGATATTCCCTTTTTATATTTGGTTAGAATGGAATTTATGTATATATTTCAACTAAATATAAATGGATCACATGTTAAACATTTTTTGTGGCTTAAAATTGAGAAATAATGGGTTTTGGTAAGGGATAGGGCTCATCCATTCCTCATAAAATCATTTCTTGTGATTTTTTTTACTTTATTCTATACCATTACCCCTTAAAATGTTACTTTAACCATTTAACTTTTATTGTGGTAAATAGTTTTGGCTGAAGTAAATATAATCCCTATTCCTAAAAATAAATTTATTATTATAAATTAATTTATAATCCCTTATTATATATTTTAAATTTATTTCATTTTATTCAAATTATAATATTGATAAAAATTAGTTTTAAAATGACAAATTATAATGTCTTATAAACAATTTGTTTGAAAATAGTATTTACATTTTAAAATAACTAATATGTTTTTATAAATTGAAAATAATAATTAATAAAAATATAAATTCACTTATTAAATAAATATTGTGTCTTATAAAATTTTTCAGTAATTTAATATTCATAATTATATACTAATATGTCATAAAAGACATGTTATCTGAATAAATATTATTTTCACCTAAAATCAATCATTTTAAAAAATCACAACAAAATTTCATATTAAGAAAATATTATTATGAAGATATTTGATTGTTATTATAATTATTTTAAATGAATATTTTAAATTTTATAAATATAACTTTTAAATAAAATGGTGAGATATAATGATAAATATTTTTTAGAAGAAAACTTCTTTTTAATAATGTTAAACATTCTCAATAACATATATTATCATTTAGTAATTAATTTTGTATTAACCAATTATTCATATCCAATATATTTTATCACCATTATTCATTAGTTTTATGAAATATTAATCCATATCTCATTGAAATAAACTGGATTGAAATTTAAATTTCTATATACAAAATTAATGTATAAGTTATTTTAGCTCTACCTTTTGAAGTTCATTCAAATTAAATGTATCCATTATTTACATTATATAAGTATTTAAAAATTCAGTTATTCCTATTAATTCATTATAATTCAACTTATAAGTCTTAATTTTCATATTAAATATATTTCATTTTATCAACATATATCGTGGTTTCAATTTAGATCGTTGTTGTTTATGGATAAAGATGTAAAACACATTTGGTTCATTTAATGGAAACCATATATTAAAATCTCAAGAGGTTACACTTAATCTATACTATTTTCTCCTCCCTGAATACTATCTCATTTCCATAATACTCTGGTCTCAATTATCTCACCAAAGTCTTTCATTTCTAAGGATACTTTAAAAATAATTTTTAAAGTCCCAAAGTGAGTATTGCATAATACTTATCTTGTTCATCTTAATATTTCCTTTAACAAACATCCTAACCATATTCATATAATGTAATCATAACAATTAATATACTTATGTGTTATTATATTAATTTAACAACCATTATATATTTTATTCCATTAACCAAGAAAACCAAAAGAATGTTATTAACAAGTTCTATGGAATTCCACCTCTACAAATAGCATGCTTCATTTTTCATAATTATTTTCATTTGTAATCAAAAAAATATTAAAATATCATTAAAAAATATTAAAACATCTAAATAAAATCATTATTATTCTATTTTACTGAAATTATACACATCCTTAACTATGCTCGCCCAATGAGTTATTTCGTGTTCATGATTTGGGTTGTTTAACTACTGGCTTGAATAATTATACTAAACTCTCTCATTGATGTGTATGAAAACATAAATTCTAAAGCTATTATATATTAATAATAAAATATTTAATGGTTGGTGTTTGTTTAAATGTTATATTAGATATTTAAATTATTTTTAAAATATCATATTTAACAATTAAAATTAATTAAATAAGCCGAAATCTACTCAATTTTCAATCAAATATAAGAAAAAAAATATAATAAATAAATAGAATTTAAAAAAATTGTCTATATTAATTGAAATATTTATGAATATGTTTCAAAATAAAGTATCTAATTAACATAATTTTATTATACGTGATTTTATTCACATGAAGATAAATAATTGGTAACATGGTAAGTGATTCCTTGTATCAATTCATACTCTTTATTATATATTGTTCTTTATACACTAATTTTTCTTTTATACAATGTTCATTTGATTTAAATACCATGATATTCATTTAAAATATTTTTTTTGTAATTAATGGTATATAAAAATTCTAATTTATTTCGTTTTGGTATTTAATTTTTCATTTAAATAATATCATTTATGTGGTTTCAATTTTAATTTTATTCAATCCATAACATTTTTTATTCAAATTTTTTCTCCCTAATTCGTAAATACTCTAAATAATGATAACCCTCCAACCTAATTTTTTCATTCAAATCAAATTTTTATTTTTTAGTTTCTCTTTTTATTTGGTTTATTTAATTATTTTCATTTATTTCATCTTTTTTTATTGAAAAACCATCTCCAATAAATGTTTTATGTTTAAAAGAGTAACTACCATTATTTCAAATGAAATATTTCCTTATATTTCTATATTTTTTATCCCCTAAAGGATATTTAACATTTTTGTGGACTATACTATGGTTTAATTTATATGATCCTCATAATTCTTTTTACTTATCCCATAAATTAAAATTTATTTCAGTTTTCATGATGTGGGTTTTCAATAAAAGGTTATTAAAAATACTAAAAAAGGTTTTCGAACCATTAAAAATCAAATGTTTTATATCCCCCCACAAACAAATTTATTTTTATAACAAATATATATTTAAAATGATATTATATGAATGTTTCATTTTCAAAATGTAAATATTTTCACTTTTTTCAATTCTTACTTTTCAAAATAACTTTTAAAATTGAAATTTAACATCATATTTTTAGAATAATGTTTAAAATGTTTTCTAAAATGTATTTTTTATATTTTCTATCATGTGAAAAAATTATTACTTAATTTTTTTATTCTATATAAGACTTCATATATAAAACTTCGTGGTTTATAAAATAAATTCATACTCCCTTGTCCTTATAAAATTAATTTCATAAACAAATCAATGATAATACTAATTTCCAAAAGTGATTTTTCTAAAACTACTAAAAACTATTTTTCATCTAACTTTTTTTCTATGAAATTTCGTATGAAAGATCATGGAAAACATATAAATAATATAATTGTACTTATTTATATATATGTATTATGTAATGTTCTTTTCAATCAATGAAATAATCCATCAATACCTTTTTCTTCCAAAATCATCCTTTATTATAAGGATTATTTTTTACAATGCACTTCCTCTATGAACAATCTTTATTTCCTTACCTTGATTGAATGGTGTTCACTAAGATTCCCTTTTCAGTCTATTAGGTATGTTATATAATTAACTATATACCTCATTCTCTATAAGGTTTTAATTTTAGGGATACATACATGGAATGATATTCCATTTATTTATTGAGGAACTACTGAAAATTCATATATTTATTATCTCAATACAGTGGTTTATTGAATAATATGGAATACTATTTATGAACTGTATTGATATTCATATAATTTTGTTGGTGATTTCATTGTATATATAGAAATTATTGATGGGGCATAGTATTATATATCCCCTTGATTCCTTAGTTTTTCTCATGAGACAAATTTTTTGTCTATTTAGTGTATGAAAACCCAATGAAATCATAATATATTGGTTATGATCATGAAGGAAAAAATTATATTGGATGAGGCCATCATAATATTGATCATGATTTGTGGCATATTCATTCCATAATTTTGAATTCATTTTGTGTTTTCCATGAGACTATATTTGTTATTAACTATGGATTTTTTCAATCTCATATGATTAGTTATATAGATATAGTTAATTATAATTTTTTTTATATAATTTTATTCAGGATTTGTTAATTCCATTATTACATTCAATATATGTTTTCCCTTATTGATAATTTTTCTTTACCCTTGTAATTTTTTCATTTTCATAGTTTATGAACAAAATTATTATACATAATACGTCTATAAGAGTATCATGTGGGGAGTGTTTTGTGGGAGATGTTGAAGAATTTTTATTAATTTAGTAGTTTCTTATCTTATTGTGAAAATATCAGTTGGATTACAAATATATGGTCTTTGTTAGTTTAATGTATTTCCTACTCTCTATGGTTTTATACTAAAAAGGTCATTATAATTGATGTGAGTCAACATGTATTGGTAATATTTTGATTATTGATGGTTAAAATTTTGTCACTCTAGTTTATTTAAATTCTAGTAGGTAAATGTTGGGTTTATTATCACTGAATTATAGCAGTGTGGGTTTGGTGTGTCACACTTCCAATCCCCTAAATATTTTTTCCATGGATAAAATCACATTTAATTAGATATATATATATATATGATCATACAAATTTAAAACAAAAAATATATAAAAAAATTACATGAGTATGTTATTAAAATAAATATGGCATGGAATGACTTTAATATGGTGATAAAATCATTGTTATATATACAAATCTTCATGTTTTTAATTATTAATATAGTATTTTTTTCTATGTAGTTCTTTGTTTGAGTAATTATGGAAATTGTTTTTTCCTTTTATTCCATTAAAATGAACATTTGGAAATAAACCTTAGAAAAATATCTTCTTAGCAATAATCAATGGTTATGAAACATAATTTTATATTAAAAATAACACTATTTTATTAAATATATGAAAAAATAAAGGGATTTTATGTTATACAATATTTATAAAAAATTTCCAACACTAAATCTTTAAAAAAATATAAAGTGAATAATAGTGTATTTTAGTTAATGTCACATAAATTAGTTTTTAAGTTTTATATATATATAAGATTATAAAAATAAAATTAATGTCTTAAATATGATTTTATAAAAAATTATTAAAAAATTATTATTTCTAAATTCCCTCTACTAGTGTGTAGCTTTCTTGAAATGATCACTAAATGCTTACATTGACATTTTTATGTAGAGACTGCTCATATTAAACTCCACCATAAACTATTATCTTAATTTTAGTATATAGTGTCTATGAATTTTTAGAAGGATAAGGGGAACCTTATATCACTCTAAAATGTTTGAAATTCAGACAGTGGGATGAATATCTATAGGAGATTCCCATGGTGCAAATATATAGCAAAAGTTAAAGGTGGTATGAGTACCATTTTTTTGAAATAATAAATAGAACTTATATTTTAGAGAGTGAATCATATTATCTCACATATAGAAAAATATTTTTTATCCATATCTTTATAATATTCACAAAAAATTATTATAATTGGGGGTCAGGATCAAGAGATATAATCAAATTATATATTTGACATCATGATTTTGAATAATGAATATTCTCTCTAAATATGACACATTTTATGACACATAATGGATTAATTTTTTATCATGTATTTCTAGTGAATTGTATCCCATACATTTCTAGAATTACAAAATTAATAATTAGATGGGGGATATTTGAAAACATGAAATTTAGTGCACATGTATGCATGGTATTCCATGTTATTTATCCCATTTTGAATAAATTTAGACATGGGATCCTCAAATAAGCTCAAACTATTAAAAAATATAAATAATGTGAGATTTACCTTTTAATTAGTATTTATAACAAATTATATCAATCATTTATTAAGTTAAATTTATTTTTATGATGGGTAATTATAGTCAATTGATATTTAGTGCAGCAGTATAAGGGGAGGATATTATAGTGAATTGTTATGTGGTCAGTAATTAGTGAAGAGTTGGAATGAAATTAATGATATATCTATTGTCAATTCATGTATCCTTAGAGTTTTACATGTTTAAAAAGGTCATTTTTATCCTACATGGAAATAATCTTCGATCATAGTTTAGGATCGATGAACATGGACCCAAACATGTACAGTTTATGATCATTTGACATGGGGGATAAAAATGGATTTCATCTATCTAGTGTACATAACCAATCTAAAATAAATTATGTTGATACCAATGTGAATATCCAAATTTAGGATTTATTTGGTAAATAAAATGTAAATTTATATATAAAAAATTCTATAATCTTTGAGAAAAGGATAGTGTATGATTTAAATCATATTTTAATGATTTTTCTTTACAGAATTGAGGGGTGATAATGAATTTTATAAGATAATTTTTGACCATGAATGAATGAATGTTTTGTTTTACTTAAATTATAATGATATATCAGGTATGTACAATGATAGTTTTAAAAATACTAGTTCTAATTTACTGTTATTAAAGGCATATGGATTTAGGGAATATTTTCCTCATAATTGATATATGAATATGGTTAGGTATAAGAAAGTTGTTTACGTACCACAATTTCCATGACTATGATAAAGATGATACATTAGAATTTACAATATCATTACCATTAAATAAATGAGATTTAATGAAATTCAGGAATTCATGATATAATCTAAATTATGTTGAATTTTAAGTATTTAATTATATTTAAAATAATACTATCTCAAACCAACAAAATAAGAATACCCAGAATTTCTATAAAGTGGATGTAAGTACGTAAAACAAATTTCTTGGGTAATTAATTAAAAATCTAGTTCATACTACATATATAATATGAATATGAATCTAGGAATACATTTTTCTTAAATAATGAAATTTACTTATTTAAGATTTATATAATAAAACATGATTTTGAATTGATAATTTCATTTTATAAAATGGTGAGGAATGGGATGAAAATAGAGTTTTTGATAGGTTCTAATAAATCAGACATGAGTGACACTATAAACCTTGTGGGAAAAATATTTATTTCACATGTGTTTTCATCGATGTGAAATATATTATCATGGGTTTGATGTATAAAAAACAAACATGAAATAGTAATCCTATATTCTGGGATATTGTGTGATCAAATATATGTATGTGAATTTTGTGATTGGTCATAGGAGGGATGATCCATGCATGAATAACTATCTTGTTGGGTATGAATGTGGAAATGAATAATTTTACCACATGGGATTACATTATACTAGGGAATAGTTAACAAATTAAATCTAATAATACACAATTTGTTATTATGTAGAATGATATCATGTTAAATAGATTAGGCAGAATGAACTAATTTAATCTATTTCAGATTATAAGGGATAGACTATATTAAAGGGGTTGTGATCATATAGGATAGACTATGTGTCATGTTTTTTATGTTAATATGTAATGGAAAATATACCACAGGTTTGTTTTTATTTACTTACTACCATATCTTATGTATTTTATGTTTTGTTTGACAACAAAAATATACTAAATTTGAATTTATTCAATGTTATTCCTTAGGAAACCCAAATTGTTGGGAGATTTGATTTTTTCTCCATCCTAGGTAATTAGTGAGTAAGCCCTATTAGTTTCTAATTTATATATATTATAAGGCTCTTAAAATTTATCATCTAATTTAGGGTGTATCCTCCTTATTTTCATCTGCATTGTCAATTCCAAATCCAATTCACCTTAAATATTGATTGAAGTTTGTCATTTCATTAAATGATTGTTCTACTTGATTATGATAAATAGTGTAATATTAAATATATTTCAATATCTACACATAGATTTTATCTAATTCATAAAACCAAATTTTTTAAATTTAAAACATAGTTGTTTGGTCACAAATAAACACTCCGAGATAGGAAAAATACATCAATATACAAAACATCATCAATCCCACACACTAAATAATATGGTTTATCTTATGTATAAGTGCATATAATAGTATAGAAATAACATAAATCATTGAGTAATTTATCTATCTAGGAAATATTTTAATTATCCACTGTCATAGGAGGATATTTTTTAAAGTGTTGTTGAAGTCTTCTATTTTAACATTTATATCCACAAGATAATAGGATTAATGATTGGTCCAAATATTCCCCAATTCAATATATATATACAAATATGTTGGGATGATTTTTTCACTATTGTCAATATAGATATAATGGGGATATATGAACCTATATATGATACAATAATTCATAAATATGATTAAAAAAAGTATTCCCTCTTTTATTATGTTTATAACATCATCCCATTTAGAAATAAAATCTATAGTAGTAATAAGTTATTTTGAAAATCATATGTGCTATAGGAGGGTATGGACATAATACATTGATCAGCTAAAAAGAAAATATACATGGGTACATTGTATTATGAAGAAATTAATAGATGAAATTCATATGAAAATGAAACATATGAAACATTCTCTGAAATATTCATAGTCGTGCATCTTGGAAGGCCAAAATTACCCATGTCTCCTAAAATTATAATAAGGTTTTGTTCCTTTCTTATTTTCTTCACATGTTCCATAATTAACTAAGTTTATAACATTGAGTTTCTATCCTTATTAAATGTATCTATGAATTTCCTCATTTTATCATCACTTTTTGAGAAATATCATAGACATTTGACCGTTAAAGAATTTAGAATTCTCAATCACTAATGAATTATTTTTAACATGAAATGACCTTATATAAAAAATATACTCTAATGTTAACAAATTTTCAAAATCATCTAGTTGTTCTATATTTTTACTTTTTTAGTTGATGAATCAGAAAAATCCAATTTTTTTCTTACACATATTCAACTTATTTATTAATAAATAGTAATACCACTCTTGTTTTTTTCTATTAAATAATGTTTTTTCCTATTAAATATATGTGTGAGGCATCAAGAAATTTCAAAATAAAACCTATTTAAAATTTCTAAAAATCATACTATTTTCCATCATTGGTTCTATAGGTAATTATTCCATCAATTCCAAGGTGATAACATGAATGGGTTTTAGTTCCACCTTTCTAATAATATAATAATAATTAATTATAATAATTTCCAACTTCAAGTCACCATTGACATTTTCTTTGATACTATTTTTATAAAATTGTAAATATATATTATTATGTGGACCTACTATTGAAGATTATTTTTTTCTCATTCATTTTTTTGAAGGAATTATTACACAAAATGATAATTTATTATATGATTAATAATTATTCCCAATAAAAATAGATTTATTTTTGAATAATCCATTCTCTTTATGACTAGTTTTGGGAAGAAACATCAATGTAAATCTCCCATTTTTGAGTAAAAGATAACATAGAAAAAATATTCATCTAGTATTAATATATGAAATGTAAATTCTCCTTTAGTGGGATGTTCTTCCATAAAATCTAGCACTAATTATCCATTGAAAACTTTTTGGGAGAAAAAGTTTATATTGCAATATTGTATGAAAATGACAGAACTTTATAACAACACAATTAACATTAGATAACCATGGTTATATTTTAATTGAACTATATAAGACATAAAGTGAACATCTTTACACTATTAATAAATATTCATCCTCTGTAACATAAAAAATCCTGAAATATTATCCCAATTGAAGAAAATCTAAAATCGTCTTCTAACATTGTTCATAAGAGGTAATAATGAATGATTTTTTTTCATTCATCAATTTTGGTAAAGTTAAAACCATGTGATCCCATTTGTGTTACCATAGAAATGATATGTGTCTTACCATAAATTAGTTGATTTAAAATTTGAAAATGTGATTGTTGCTAATTAATTCTATTGAATGGAATCTAGAAATCATTATCATTTTCGATGGTTGATCCTATATTCAAAAAAATTGTAAATATTAAACACTTTTCACATTTTTCATGATAAAAATATTGATATTTTATAGCCTTACATAAATCCCTCTCAACAATTAATCATTTTGAGAGTGGAAATATCATGTATTTTATTGGGTTTTTTTAAATAAAATTCAATTCCCTGATTATAGAAAATGAAACCAAACAAAAGTTCTTAAAATCACCATGAATGTAAACATAAATGGGTTTAGGTATAGGTTGTGTGGACAATTTATAGAGAATTTCGCATTGAAATTAGATAAGTTTTCAATTAATTAACTTTTTTTATCCCGGTCATCTAGGTATTATTCCATAGTCTTTCTATGGAGGGGTATAAATATGTGGTTCATCCCCAATTAGGTAACTATGTTCCTTTATGACAGTAAGGCATTACTTTATTATAATATATTCCTTAAAGTGCATTAATAGAATTTTTTAATAGTTATTATAGATAAAATCATATATTTTATACCTAAAATAACCATATATGAATGAAATGGACAAATAAATATATGGTGTATAAATATTCATTTCTATGATTGAGATAGTGAAATCATTCTTTAGGATGTGATAGTTAAGATGTCAGAAATAGGTAGATTTCAATTTTTTTATTCTTTTTCTTAATGGGAACAATGATATCCCACTAGTTTAGAAACTAAACTTTTCTAATAAAATAATCATTATTCAATTTTTTCATCATCACCACTATCATAAAAATATGAGAACAGTTCATTCTTCCTACTGAGTATTTATAACAATGTGGGTTAGTAGGCACCCACATGAGATAAATAACCACCTATGTGTCTAATCCCATTATCCTGATATAGATCATCACAAACACATAATATCTTTATTTGATGATGTCAATTGAATGATTTTTCTCCAATTTCATTAATCCCAAAAAGAGAGTAGACTATTGATGCATCACCAAATTATTTTTATATGTAATTCTCTATATATATGTCTAATGTGTTATATAACTTATGATATATGCATCGTCAAACCAAATACATATTTATTTACTTTAATATGGTTGAATATTATAATAGAAAAAAAAATAAATTTTGAGATATCTGAATGAATAATAATTAATAAAATTAGAGGTGGATTAAAATCACATAAAAAAATACAACAAAATTGAAATAAAAATAATCATGATTTTTCTTCAATATGATACCTCATATGATAAATATAGAAAAATATAAATTTTTAGAAATATGATATATATTTTAATAGTGAAATTGGAGACTGAGATTAATGATTTTACAGATGCATGTAATTATATATATATATATAGGAATTTAATATGACTATTATATATGTAGATATTGGTTATGCAATCTTTAGATATATGGAAATTTTATATATTCTTTCTAGACATATATTCATAGGATGTAATTAAATCCAAAATTAAAATTGATCATTTTAAATTATTTGTATAATGTTAAATATAATATTATTCACATATAATAAAAAAATCTCGAACTATATAAAATGATAGTAATTTATATTAAAAATATTTTTTCTAATAAATATAATTTATAAAAGAATGATTTTATATATTTTAAAAATTCAATGAAATATTTTAATAATAGGTGATTAATTTAATATAATGGTTTGATTAAAATAAATAATTTTTATATTATTTCATTAAAATCACTTAATATTAAAATAAAAAAAATAACTAAATTTTTTAATGTGTTGTTTTTATTTATATAAATAAATTAAATAATATGTTTTGAAGGATAAATCTAGAAAATTTTATTAAATCATTTTAAAAAATAATTAATTAATTCCCTATTATTTAGTAATTGATATGAGATAACAATAATAATATATATTGATAAAAAAATCATTAGTCCATGAAAAAATATTTTATATAATTTTTTCATTTAATAGTAAAAAAATTTATATTTGAAAATTTAATTTGATTAAATTAAGTTATTTTTTTAAATCAATAGATATAAAATATTTATAGTGGGCAATTTAATTTTTAGCCAAAAAAATATTTTATCAAGGTATAAGTTAGTCTCCATGATAAAGGCTAAGAGGATATAAAATTTTTAATGAAGTGTTATGACATAAAATATCCTACATATTATATCTATAAGAGTGTATGTGGGAGTTATATGCCTCTACATAAGCTATATTCATTATTTTTTCACTTTGGATCCACCTTTCTGGTAGAAAGGCATTCTTTACATATTAAGTAATTTTTATTTATGGGAATGTAAAAAAAGATAAACTATAAAAGGAACCTTACTTTCTAAACATAAACCAATAGATTTACATTAGTTTTATATTTAATACCTACTTAAATAATCACCCTGATAAGGCTTCCTAATGTTTAGGAACCTCTTATCATTATAACAAGTAAGAAATCCAATATTTCTATGTGTTCTCTAGGAGGATATTTAAGTCATCAATGTAACTATTATCCTCTCTTTAATAATTCATCATTAAATTATTTATCCACCTCTAAATAAATTTGATTTATAACTTCTATAACATGTTTTTTATATAATTAATATTCTTGTAATGTGATATTAATAGTGGTTTCACTAATAATTATGTTTCATACACATTACTATAGAAGACATGATATTTTCATCACTTAGATGAGCTAGATCCATTTTGATGAGACATGTATCTCCATGCATAAATAATATGTAATTGGGATCTATATGTACTGTAATAATTTTGATAGATCAAGGGATTTAGATTCATCAAAAACCATTTCCAATCTGGTGACATATGGCTGAAAAGTTCTCCCTAGGTAGAGGCTATTTATACCATCTGTTTCTGATGAAATGGGGTGTTGAAACCAAAAAACCCATTCTGTAGGGCCATTTGGGTACTTTCTACCTTCATAAAACACCTTCTGTGGTTGAATATGGTAGATATTCTTGTATGTATTTTCTTATGTTTTTATTCCATGGATCTTAGAGAAAAAAAATTAATACATATCAAATATTATTTTTGTTTAATGTATGTAATTTTTCAATAACAAATCCAATATTTTTATTTGTGTCATGTGTCCATATTATGAGTTATTAGGTCTCCTTCACATAGATATTTTACCAAAAAAATTATCCAATCACCTTAACCTATTTTATCCCTGATCTATATCATTGGACCTTGTTTAGGAACCCATATCACTTTTCCCAGATCCCAAAGAATAAACCTCATGTAGTTCTCCACAATTTAACTTAGACAACTTGTGTGGAAGAACTGGTTCCCTTATGTGATTCGTCCTAGTTTACTATTTAAATTTTAACACATGTAACAAAAATTATCCCAGGTCCCTATGATTTCTTATAAATAGAACTCATTTCCTCTGATTTTTGAAAATTCCAAATAATTGAATATGTGTAATGAACTCCCATCACTCTATATTCATGCACCCTAGTCTTCTCTAGGATCCTAAACTATTTCTCCATATACTCTATTCATACTTAGAGATCTAAACTATGTACAACCCTTCACCAAGACCACTTATATAGATAAAACCGTTTATAAGGCCTCAAAATATGGAGAGCCCTTCATCCATGCCTCAAACTAGAGTTTATCCTTTCATCCAAGTCTCAAAAATGGGTAAACCCTTTTCCTATTCGAAAAAGTTGGTAAAAATAATAAGTGGGGACATAAATAATATAAAAATATTTTCTTAGTTACATCCATTAGGGTGAAACATTTCCTAGGTCATCTACATGGGTTCCAATATGTGAATTTCTTCCATAGGTACTCAAATACCCCCATATATTACACCCAGTATCCAATTTACCTAGGACCCTATATATGTGATCTACATTTCCTAGGTCTCCTATTTGTGTGAATAACATGTAATATACACCTTTATTTGACGTAATCATCTTGTTTTTCAAAAATAACATTATTCAAGATACAACTTTTGATATCCTCGTATGCTTTGAGTTGAGATACCTTTCATTGTTTAAAAAAATTCCTTGAGTTGAGATATTATTTTTATCAACCAATACATATGTTCTCATTTCTCACATTCTATAGTAAACCCTATATGCGTGGCATACTTGGTGTAATCCATAATATCCATATTCATCTATATTTTTCTAGTTTCTAATAGACAGGAGGTTAAATACCCAACAGGTTCTTCCTACTAGGTATATTCCCTAAACTATGTAATCTTCTATTCTTGAGTAGATACCGATGAATTGACGACTAAATAATAATATAGTAATACTACTAGGTGTAATTCATAAATTCTCTATTCTTCATGAATCATATAGTTATTAATATATAGGATATTTTCTGTACTATATGGGTGTCATATTATTTGTAATATCCAACCGTACTTTCTATTGTTTATTTAATAATAGAAGGAAGAAACGAGTAGGGATACTCAGGAATAAGTCATACTCCATCTACTTCTAGGATATATTTTCCTAGTAATCAATTCTATATAATGATAAACTTCATTGAATTGGTCATTTTCACATGACATTAAATGGTACAATGGTCTCACTAAGATACATTGAACCACCTGAGTTCTTATTCACTTCAAAAGAATACATAGGAAACCCACAATAAATTATTCATCGCAACATCGCATCAACTATCAACTACCTAGATAGTGATAAATTATTTAGTTCCAAATTTTTATTTCTGAACCCATTAATTACTTATTAATAAGATAAGTATGTTGATTAGAATATATATACATATATATATAGGTTTATATCTCAAATTTTCTTCAATCATATCATTGGATCATGGGTAACCAGTACCATAAAAATGTTTATTAAGGATGCAAAAACACCTATCAAATCATTAAGAGTGTCTCGTAGTAATAAAAAACTCCAAAAAAAGGTGTCATCCACTCAACCAATGTGTATTCTATAACATCATTTTTAAACACCTAGTGACTAAATACCTTGGTAAACCAGGCCCACAATGATTCAAAAGATCATGTAAAAAGTAATGTTAATGTTTTCATTGGAATTAATTACAATCCAAAAAAAATGTTCTTAATATTTTAACAATCAAAATGTGTTATTTTTTCCTCATTATTTCCACTAATATAAATGAAGAAAAAATATTTACATAATGAATGACTATAAAAATTTAAACAGTGGTAATTTGATGTAATAATTAAAAATTTATATAGTTTTCATAATAATATAATAGTAATATTACAATGTATATTCATCAAATAATTCCCTTTTTTTCTATTCAATATTCACAAATAATCATATTTTTTGTTTTACATGAGAACTATCTATATAAGTCCAATAAAATGAGCATGAGACTCTGAAAAAATATAAATCCCACAGACAATATATTCATAAAAATTCTTGATTTGATGATACTATTATCAATGATAATGTAAGGAAACTTCCAAACATAAGTATGTTTTTAAAATATAAAAGTTAACAATTAAGAAATAATTTTCACAACAAACAACTAATATATAGGTGAAATGGAATAGTAAATTACAATAATTTTGTAAATTAAATATGAATAATTTTTTTATAAAAATGATTAATATTAATAAATTTATTATAAGGAATTACAGTATGTCTAACAAAATGAATGTATGTTGTACATTTTTATTTTCGAATATCATTTTTTAATTGAGATTGTTTTTGAATAAATTTCAACCTAAAACAATTGTATGTTATTTATCTCTAAAATCATCTATTTTATTCTCCTCTATATCAATGTTCTTAAAAAAATTTTGTTTATTATCTATACTTATATGATATCATATTGTTATTTTCAATTTATTTTGAAATTATTTGAAAAAATATAAATACAAAAAATGTAATTTAACATTTTCGATTGGGTCACATTATCCCACATTTATAAGATATTTTCATTATGAATCATTTTTCCCATGTTTTCTTTGATTTATAATGTAATTTTAACCATCATTTTTTTATATATAATATCACATTATTTTATAATTTATTAAAATGTATAGTGTATTTCCTCTTATTTTTGAAAGTTAATTCATATTGAAAATATAAAGATTTTTTTCATCTTTGCCAATATCCTTTGATATTTCATAAGATTTACTGTGTATATTATGTCAAAAATTAATCCACCTTCTCTCTCTATATATCTTATGAATCATTTTTGTGTGAATTTACAGGGAACCTATTTAAAAATTGTTAAATTAAACTCATTGTTAGTGTCCTAGTAGGAGTGAAATATATCTTCAGGAGTGCATTCCCATATTCTATAGGTTTTATACTAATTACAAGTTCATGAATAAATCACTATAGACACAATACCCTAAGTAAATTAATAATTAATATGAAATAAATTACCATTAATCATCCATAATAAATAATCTAAGTATTCATAAACAATAACATAAACATGATATAAAAATGGATGAGGATGTCACTGAGTCATAAATGAAACATAATATCCATCTAAAATGATTGAATATTTAAAAAAAAAGTACAGAATGTCTAGTACTATCCCTATTCCTCACCCAAATAATAGTTTACCTGATCGTTCCAAATCCACTACAGAAGCTATGCTCGGATCATCTTAAGATACATAAGTTCTACACAAACACCAGGGTGACCCTATAGGGTGTGAGAAATATATATCAATTGGATCCTAGAAATTTCCAAAAAATATACATCATAATATGTGTGTTTATTCATGAAGAAAATAAATTATAGATACATAAAATATATATTGGTTCATCATGTGATAACTAGGATACTAGGACACTCGATTATTTCTTCTTTATCTCAAATAGAAAATACATCATCTTAT
This sequence comes from Viscum album, assembly GCA_963277665.1. Lineage (NCBI taxonomy): Eukaryota > Viridiplantae > Streptophyta > Magnoliopsida > Santalales > Viscaceae > Viscum > Viscum album. The sequence goes on from OY728136.1 coordinate 770,183,492, forward strand.
TCCATAATATTCGACCAATTTCTAAATATACCGTGTTTGTGACACAAAAATGTCATGGGGTATGGAGGATTAATTTTATTACCATCAATAAATATAGTTTAAGTGTAATCATATAATTATATCCAAATTAGGATTTTATAAAATCACTTGTAACTTTTAAATTTAAAAAAATGATCGTTTTTTTGGTTTTGTGATTTTTTAAAAATAATGATATTTTATCATGTATTTGAAAATATTTTATGAGAATGGTGATTAGGTTAGGGATTTGTTTCAAAATATAGTATTATTATAGCCCTAAAAAGGATTTGACATATTCCCTTATTTTTTTGATTAATCAAATACTACTTAATTGATTTATAAATCAACCATGTATGGAATATATAATGGATATATACCATTCATTATTATTGAATGGTTAGTTCTCCTTCCTGTATGAGTATAGATTTAGAAAATAGTTCTCATACAAACACAAAAATAAATAATTTTATAATATTTTTATCTGATAATTTGTATGTTACACACTACTACCACACATGTTCCAACTATTTCATAAGACTCATTTCCTAACTCAGTCTGTACCTTCATAATAGACCACATTATGTTGAGGTAGACGATATTTTTTCAATGAAAAGTATAAAATGATGAAGTAATTAATAACAAATAATAATATTGTAATAATAGTTTTAAAAATCCATTAAAAATATAATCAATCTATTAGAATGTATCTGTATTCATTAATGATTGTCAACTCAATAAAAAAAGAGGAAACAGGCCAATTCCCCTATCACTCCGAAGATTAACCCACCATTCAAGGGGAATAAGATATTGAATGGGAATGATAAAACATTACAAACACAAGAATAATAAATAGAAAATTAATAATATAAAATTTAGAAATTATCCAACATAAACTCCAATATAAATCTTGATCTAATGTATCCCTAAATATTTTCCTTTTATATCCTTTATATATTATTTGTATCCTTCTCTTTAATATTGGTCAAACCTAATGAAATCTTATCTATTTTGAAATTATAATTTTAAATTATTTCTCAAGGATTCAAATTTGTACCATGATTTAACATTATATGAAAATAACTTCCTTTACTCTTGGATGATCACTGAAATGTTTTAAATGTTTAGATGCATATGGAAGCCTCCGACTAATTTCCTAAATAATAACATGGTATAATAATATATTGGCATGATTCTTGGATGATTTCCCCCAAAAAATATATGTTCTCTTCAATTTACCATCGATCAGATTCCTTTTAAATTTTTTTATGTCCCAAACTAGGTGTGAGGTTTATATATAATGGATCAAAAAAGAGATTCATGTGAACAAACAATAGAATACTTACTATGTGACAGATGTTATGTGTAGTTAAATAAATTTTCATATGGTTGATGGATATTAGGTAAGGTTGACTAAAATTAAAATCTCTTCAATTGATTAGAATAATCTTTTTCATGTGTTGTGTATTATATTTATTATTATAGAAAATTGTCTATGAAAAACATGATTATATTGTGCATGTAGTCACTTAACCTCATTTCATAATTTTCACATGAAGTTATTCAGATGGTATGATAGTTTAATTTTCTTAATTCAATTAATTGATCATAAAAATAGAGGATATGTGAACATATTGAAGACACGTCATGTGGTTGGTATATATCTTATTGCAGTGGGTTTAGGGATTTGTAAAATTCCATCCATAGTAGATTTTATGTACAAATTCCATAATTCATATAACTTTATTGAGTTTCTTAAAATAAACCCTAGGTACCTAAAATATTTATCAAATAATCTTTTATTTCAGAAAGGAATTGTTCTATAATTTCCACATGTCATCTAAAAAAATTAATAGAGATGTAATTAATTATAATATTATATCCAAAAATACTTTTATTTACTGAATTGGTGATAATTTCCTAGTATATGATAAATTGGTAGGATTAAAATGATGAAAATAATAATTAAATTATTTTAATGTATGGGAACTATCAATTAATCAACATATAAACCTTGGACTCTAGATAAGATATTTTCATAATGATTACCAAAAAAAATCTAATACCATTGAAATGTGACTTCTATTTTTAACACCATATTTATCATTATATAATGCATCAGTAATGATCATTTTTTAAATTTAATAATTAATTTAATAAAATTAAATCCCAATTCTTTTGTCCTGTAATATTAATGTGTGATTTCCTTCCTAAAATATTCACTTAGTACCCAATTAATATTTTCATGAAAGTATTTTCTCATTAAAAGAATTTATGAGTATCACCAATGGTAGGAAAAATTCTTCATCATTATGAAATATTTCATGTATTTTTTTATGTCATTAGGGATTAATCTTGTTTATTCTATTTATTTAGGGATGGTTTCACTTGAATATTTTATGTTTTGAATCCAAATGGGGAGTCTTGGTACCAAGATAATGTTCAATACATGATTTTCAATTTCATATAATAATCACCTCTCCCTAGACTTCCACTTACAATAAAAGATATTTCCATGGAAAACCCACAACAATTATCAATTCAGTTGTAAAAATATATCCACTCTCTATTTCCACCAGTAGTTTTCAAAACATTTTTTTATATTGAATATTCTATTGAAGTTGGAGAGTGAATGTTGAATTTATATGGTTAGTGTGGGAAATATCATTACATATGATGATAGTCATTTTAACATCATAATAATTTATTCCATGGCCTCTCTTAAAACATCTCCAACATTAATAATTATTTTTAAAAAAACATCTGTAAAATAGTCTTCATGGATTCCATCATAAAAAATAAACTTTCAACTCCAACTAGCCTCTAAAACCCACCTCATATTCTTGATCATCTCATTATCTTTATAACTCCAGTGCTCCACACAACTTATAACCACTTTCCCTATTTTATGTAATTTTTTTGACCTCCATTTATATCTCCACTTTACATATGAATCATATTTTGAGAGAAAGAGAGTGAAATTTTCCCTTGAATACAATTTTTAAATTTCAGGGAAATAATTTTATGACATTAAGAATATTGTTTCAATCATTTAGAGTAATTTGACACCACCGATTTTAGAAATAAATTTATAGGTAATTCTTATTTAAATTCAAACTATTTTAACAAAACATATTTTTTATCTCTTTTTCACTTCCCAAACTTAAATTCAACATTTATTATTCAGAAAAATATTTAGGAAGGATTATAAGGATAATTTTTTATAAATTTGGATTCTTAATAAAGTCAATAAGGGCTATTAATTTCTACATGGTAATAATGTAAATATTTAATTGAAAAAAATATTTTAAAAATGGTATTTTCATAAAAAAATTCCTCACTAATTTACAACACATGGTCATTAATTGATCTATGGTTTAGTTGGATCACTCAGTATATTATAGATATATAATCAGGTCATCATTTTCTCAAAAAAATAAGAATTTTAAAAAATATGTCAAAATAGTTTCATATGATTATCTTAAAAGGTATTTAAAATATTTTATAGTATTTCAATGGATGTGTTCAAAAAATAAATAGTTATGTCAAGAATTATCCATATATTTTTTTGTTTAAATAATTTCATTTCCATAGTTAGCTAATGTTAGTTGATGGGTAAAATCAGATTCTAATTATTTGAATGGATTGATTGATTTCTAGTGTATTTTTTTCAGTTCAAAAGATTAAAAAACACAAAAAAATGAAAATTAAAAATCACATAAAGATTGAAAAAGACACAACAATTTGATAAAAAAATAAAAAAAATCATAGATTTTAGTGTTCCCTCCCGCACACACAAATGATGTAGTTTCCTTAATTAATTACAACTAATTTATTATATATCCATATTTAAAATGGATAGAAAACAATAAATTTGTGACATATATAATTACAACCTTTAGGATTTTCATAGATAGATATGGCGGAGGAGTGTACTATAAGGCCCCAACCTTAAACCCTACTTAATCTTGAGTTATTACAAGATTACACATTGAGGATCTTTTCAGGTTTATTGTTTTAGAGAATTAGATCATAAAACTTTCATTACATTCCACATTTAAACAAAGTGGTTACATAAAAGGTAGTATTCATTTTTCCCATCAATGGAAACATATTTAAAATAAAACATGGATTCTTTCTTGACACTTCCTTGACACTATCATCATATCATGTACCATTCCCTTGACCCGTGAAAAACATTTCAAAAACTTGGGCTGAGCATAAAAATCTCAGTAAGGGATATAAAAGTACTAAATAAAAACATTAGTCTATGTATGAAAACATACTTTACTCATAAAACATAATCACTTTAACATACCTCATCAAATCATGAATAAATCATAGAAATCATAAGAAATAAAGGAAACTTGAGGCATTCATAACATTATTATGTAGGTAGTAACCCTCTTTGTTACGTTTGGAATACCCATCATAGTATATTCTATAAATATCTTCAGAGAAACCTTAACGTTTAACCCCTTTGTGTTACCCAATGCATTGGAGAGCTATATCGGGCTCACCCACCCTTAGTTTATCACGGAACCACCCATCATCATAAACAATGTCCCAGAACCATAACATAATCATAGCACATAACTTAAGCATAAAGTAAATATAACATTCCCACATTGAAATAACAATATAACATTTTAAGATAATGAATCCATTCTAAAAACCATTTTCAAAACCATTTAAAACATTTAATAAAGTGATTTTTGAATCAAAGTGTCCCATACCACTTTGAGGTTTTTAACATTTTAAACAATTAATATCCATATAATTAAATCCTTAAAACCATTTTTAAAACATGGATATTAATGAGAAATATTTTTAATAATAAATCATTAAAACATTTAAAACGATATTTTAGTTAAACGGTTTTTAACAAAATGAGAGACACTTGAATACCATAATTGAGGAATAACATTTAATCAAAACTTTATAATATCATGAGAATAAATGGATTCATGATATAATATTCCAAGGGATAGTATATACACCATATAAGAGTGAATTGGTTGATAACAACAATGAAGTCTCAATAGAAATGTAAAATGAGATGAAATCCCTTATAAAGAATGTATCCTTAAATTAAAGATAAATCAATCTCATAATTATGTGTGAAAAATATAAATACACCCAATATATGTAGATATTAAGTGTAAAACAATCAAAGGTCATTTACAAATATTCAAAGGATGAAATATTCAATAACTACATGTTGAACCCAAAGAAATTGCAAATGGGTTAAGAAGTTCCCTTTGTAAAATTCGACAGCCTAACGGCGTCACTTTAAAATTCATAAAATTATTTGATGAGAGATAAAATGGTATCTCATCACTTGGACATAAAATTTAAATCTATAAGTATATATAATAACATATCCCAACATAAGAAGATGTAAATTAATAGATATTACAAAAGAAGTCATTTAAAAAGAGGAGGGTGAAAGGTTCCCATACCGATTTGGGAAACTTTCGAAACGTACACCCCATGAAAGAAGGGTCATACAATGAAGATGTAACTACCCATAAATGATATTATATTATAAAAATAGTATAATAATGGGAATTACATACACCACATAAAAGGAAATAGTGGCCAATGTAGCATGAATCTCACATGAATAAAAAGTGAGATAAAAATCCCCTTATGAAAATTCGACAGCCTAACGGCGCCACATAAAACATACAAAAATGGATTGATGAGATAAAATAGGGTCTCTCTTCATATTAACATAAAATTTACAGAAAGATTAATATAAAATAACTTCCCCCAACATAATAAAGAGGAGCTTAAATTAAGTTACATAAAAAAGAGTACATAAAAATAAAGAGAGAGGTAGGATCCCTTACCTCGGGTCCGACTTGACTCGATCGTTCTTTAACCTCCTCAATAATAAACTTGAGTTTATTTATAATTACTTAAGAACTTATTTCAAGTTAATTATTCCTTTTATATCCCTTATTACCATGTTATTAACACTATGTAATTATTTAAATTAATAATGGTCGTTTTGTCGATCATTGCTACTTGAGTCAAAAATAAACTCTTTATAATAACAAGTTTGTTCATGGGGTAAAATATCCATTATATACATAATTATATTCATTATGTAGATATCGTATATATCAAATATATTCATTATATACCTGAATTTATAATATTACATAACATTTAGAGGTAAGAAATGAAATGCACCGTTCATGGAGACGGTAAGCCGTACGTACGCATGAACGCTACTTCCATTTCTGTTTTATATTTAATGGAATTAAAACATAATGATACATAATATTAATATAATTCAATTATGGTATCATATATAATATCATTAAATTTATCCTTTATACATACCACATATGGTATTAACGAATCAAATCACTTTGAGGGGGCGGTAGTCCGCACTTCCCAAAATGAAGATACCGCATTTACCCATAATGGAAGCCATAAAGTTATGCCATAAATGAAAAATACAGAAGCTTATGGAAAACATATAAATATTATATATCATATATAAATATAGTGACATATTAATGGCTACCTTTGAATGTTTTAAAAGAATATTGAACAATCATCGTTTCGTGAGGCAGAAATTCACCATCCACAAAGACAATATGTTCTTTAACCATTAGATGTAGTTGTGTGTAAGTGTAGCTCGAATACTTCTTATAAAAACATCCTAGTATATTTAATATACTGGATTTTTTACAAAATAAATGAATAAAAAGAGTTTAGAGGCTTGGAGAAGCAAAATAAAACAAAAGAACACAAGTGAAGACATTACATTATAATCGGGTAACTCCCTTTGGTTTGAACCAAAAGGTTTTCTTGAAGAGATTACTGCCTAAGGTAAGGCATCTAAGATGATGATAGTGATGTGGAGAGATTATATGGGCAGGGTTTGGCCGATCAAATGTCTTGATTGGTGTGGGTAAGGTGGTAGAGGTGGGGGCCTTTTATAAGAGAAAAAGAGGGGCACTCTTGGAAAGTTATAAAATGTTACTTTATTTTCAAATCAGTTTCGGATTTTAGTGGTCCTACATTGATGTATTTTGAGTATAATGTGATAAGGGTTCGAAATATACTCATCCAACAGGTTTTTGACATGTGTAGGTCTTAGATTTTACATTATCTTTTCATTTTATTTAAATCGTTAAATAATAGGGTAATTGCTGCATCATCATGATTTCATAAATAATTTAATTTATTTAATTTCTAAAAATTATAAAACAAATACTATGATGTAGAAAATATTTTTAGCTTTCCAATTACTATTTATAGTAAAAAATATGACTTGTATAACCCCATGTAAAAATTGTTTTAGTAAAACAATACATGTTTGTGTCATTTTTACTTTTACTTTAAAAAAAGGCATTAATGTCATTATCTTACCCAAGTGGATCCATGGGGTCCCAAAAATAGACCCATGGGTTTTATTGGTCGGCCATGACACATCAAATAAGGGTAGTACATGCGTCAAGGTCATTTCATATTATTAAAACATTATTTTTACCTTAAACTACACTAATTACCTCTAATCGCGATTAAAAACTTAAAAGTTACTATTCACCAAAAAATTATTTTAATTCTATTATACCACATTTTACTTCCTAATGACAACCATGTATGTTGGATTTTTTAAATTCAAAACAAAAAGGTGGTAAATTTTCATTTAAACGAAAAATCGGTTTTTTAAGTACCCCTTAGTGGTTTCATTATTCATCAAAAATTGAAGTTTTTCAGAAAAATACCTAAACCGCACCCTAAGATATATTTGATATTCCGAATTGAAAAATTATTTCTAGTTTAAAAAATTCAAAACATATAAGTTACAATAATTAATTTAATAATTAATTCTCATTGTCAGAACAAATAGCGTGTTTTTAAGAAACAATATCTATCAAAATATTGACACTCGTTTATGTCCAATCTCAAAGTGATATTAATTCCAATGACCACCACGGGATTAAATGGTAAAAATATATTCTAATTTCACTTTAAACCCAATTAAAAATATAATCTAACTATATAAATAAATTAGATTAAAAATAGGATTTGAATTAAAATACAACACTTTTCACTATTCAATAAAAAATGAACATTATCAGAAAAATACCAGAAATTTATCCAAAGGAAATTTCAATGTCCCAATCATAAATAATAAGTTTATTTTGAAAAATATAGCTTATAAAATTTTCAAAAGAAAGATTTAAAAATGGTTCGTCATCAAAAGGTGGTAAAACAATCTTTTAAAAATATTAGAGTATTAATTCTTAAAATTGGATTTATTTGGATTTTAAGCCTCTAATATTTATTGGATAAATGTAAAAATATTTAACAAACATATGTAATCATTTTGTAGTTATTTCTGTTCATTCCCTCCATTACATCGGCTAGGCGTTAACTATTATAATATTATTATATTATTAGTATGCAACGTAGGATTTCAAAGAAACTCGTTGTTGCGTATTGGGTATGCCATCGAGAATAGCATTACCTTTAAAGTAGTATTAACATTTTATTCACAAATATTGATAAACATTAGAGTTTAATATTATTTATTTACCTGGGATGTTACATCCTTCCCCCCTTTTTCAGAATTGTGTCCTCTCAATTTCAAAATTGGGCTTGGAAACTCCATTGAAAGTCCCACATCGAAACAAGAGTCAGTAAAACTATCACTTAAAAAGAATGAGAGAGAAGTAAAAAGGTCAACCGAGTTAACCCAAACTAGGATTCCAAGTATGAAAATATGGATATGGAGTAAAAAACAAAGGGTCATGTTCTAATGGAGAGTGATAGTAAACATGTCTAGGAGAAAGTTAACCACAAGAAAATCACAAGCTTGTGATGGGTTAAATGGTATTTGATTCCCCAGTAGGAAAATTTAACATACAACATTTTTGTTTTAAATTACTCTTAATTGAGGAATTTATTTTTGAGCTTAACTAAATAATAATAAAAAAAATTACTTGTCACGTAGACTTTCAACTTTTACTAGATTCCTTAATCAAACTCATATTTTCTCCAAAAGACGAGTATTTAAGAAGACTTGTTCGCATAAAGAGTACTATAATTAACTAAAACCAAACCAAAAAGTTTAGTACAAGATCAGATAATACCCAAAAATGATATTTTTTTTACAAAAAGAAAAACTACTCCTAATCTCCAAAAATTTTCAAACAAAACCCAAAGTTCAAAAAAGACCATTTGATAAACAATTTGTCCATAAAATTCTTCAAAGTAAACCCAACTAAGATTGAAACTCAAATATTTGAAGGACTTAATCACGTAGTCTCCCAAGGTACAAATTAACATTTATCTCCAAATAACATCAGTTGCTCTTAAAGTCTCATACTGAAAAGTAATTAACTTAATCACATATCCTCCATGATAGGTTAATAATTTCCATAGATAACCCAAAACAAACTTACTCTTGATTCATAAAATCATCTAACTAAATAAAATTTATCAAAATAACCAGGGACTTCACGTAGTCCAGTGGTAGGCGATAAACAGCAGTCGCACTTTGGTTGTTGGTTGTATTCCTGCAGCTTCATCCGACGTGACGGGTTTTCACACGGTCTATGTGTTGTCCCTTTTCCAAAACTATATAATTCTTAAAACATCCCCTCAAAAATAGATAAAATCTTAAAAAATAACCCTAACATATTTTAACCTCAATTTTACCTCATGCCTTTCATCTTCCACCATAACGTATAGTAACCCATAATTACCTCAAAAGTAAGGATCATATAAACCCTGATGGATCCCTTTATAATTATCACATGAACTTCCACATCGAGTTGGTTCTCTCATACAAGAGGAATTAGATAACTCACCAAGGTTCAAGTGGTTTATCATGACTCTTGATAGTTGGTTTAGAATAACCACGAGATTTCTCATTGAATCTCTCATTTAATCCAATCTCTTAATCAGAGAACCACCACAGTTTCCTTCAAACCTATTGTCACTTTGGTGCCTATTAGATCCGTCAATTTACTAAAACCAAAAAGGTTAGTGTGAGTATATCAACAAAATCATCATGTACTAAAGAGGAAGATAAACACTAAGATATACTTATCCAAGTTATCTCAAACTCATTCCAACCATAAAAAATAACAATGACTCTATCCAATATAATAACCGTTGTGGTTATACACAACTTGTCACTTATGCTAAAACAACACTCCAACCTCTAAAGTTATCTAAACCGACCTCTGATACCAACTATAAGTCCCCAGGCTTAAACCTTACTTAATCTTGAGTTATTAAAAGATTACACATTGAGGATATTTTCAGGTTTATAGTTTTAGATAATTAGATCATAAAACTTGAATTACATTCCACATTTAAACAAAGTGGTTACATAAAAGATATTATTCATTTTTCCCATCAACGGAAACATATTTAAAATAAAACATTCATTCTTTCTTGAAACTTCCTTGACACTATCATCATATCATGTACTATTCCCTTAACCTGTGAAAAACATTTCAAAAACATGGGATGAGAATAAAAATCTCATTAAGGGATATAAAAGTATGAAATGAAAACATTAGTCCATGTATGAAATTATACTTTACTTATAAAAAATAATCACTTTAACATACCTCATCAAATCATGAATAAATCATAGAAATCATAATACATAAAGGTAAATTGAGGAATTCATAACATTCAAACGTAGGGAGTAACCCTCTTGGTTAAGTTTGGAATACCCAGCACAGTATATTCCCTAAATCTCTTCGGATAAAACCTTAACGTTTAACCCCTTCGTGTTACCCAATGCATTGGAGAGCTATATCGGGCTCAGTCGCCCTTAATTTATCACGGAACCACCCGTCTTCATAAACAATGCCCAAGAACCATAACATAATCAGAGCACATAACTTAAGCATAAAGTAAAGATAACATTCCCACATTGCAATAACAATATAACATTTTATGATAATGAATCCATTCTAAAAACCATTTTCAAAACCATTTAAAACATTTAATAAAGTGATTTTTGAATCAAAGTGTCCCAAAACACTTTGAAGTTTTTAACATTTTAAACCATTAATATCCATATAATTAAATCCTTAAAACCATTTTAAAAACATGGATATTAATGATAAACATTTATAAGAATAAATCATTAAAACATTTTATACCATATTTTAGTTAAAGGGTTTTTAACAAAATGAGAGACACTTGAATACCATAATTGAAGAATAACATTTAATCAAAAATTTATAATATCATGAGAATAAATGGATTCATGATATAATATTCCGAGGGACAGTATATACACCATATAAGAGTGCATTGGTGCATAACAACAATGAAGTCTCAATAGAAATGTAAAATGAGATGAAATCCCTTATAAAGAATGTATCCTTAAATTAAAGATAAATCAATCTCATAATTATGTGTGAAAAATATAAATACACCCAATATAAGTGGATATTAAGTGTAAAAAAATAAAAGGTCATTCACACATATTCAAAGGATGACATATTCAATAACTACATGTTGAACCCAAAGAAATCGAAAATGGGTTAAGCAGTTCCCTTGGTAAAATTTGACGGCCCAACGGCGTCACTTTAAAATTCATAAAATTAGTTGATGATAGAGAAAATGGTATCTCATCACTTTGACATGAAATTTACATCTATAAGGATATATAAGAACATATCCCAACATAAAAATATGTAAATTAAAAGATATAACAAAGAAGTCTTTTAAAAAGAGGAGGGTGAAAGGTTCCCTTATCTATTTGGGAAACATTCGAAACGTACACCCCATGAAAGAAGGGTCATACAAGTAAGATGTAACTACCCATAAATGAGGGTATATTATAAAAATAGTAAAATAATGGTAATTAAATACACCACACAAAAGGAAATAGTGGCCAATGTAGCATGAATCTCACAGGAATAAAAAGTGAGATAAAAATCCCCTTATGAAAATTCAGCAGCCTAACGGCGCCACACAAAACTTCCAAAAATGGTTTGATGAGATAAAATAGGTTATATCATCATATTAACATAAAATTTACAGCAATAGGAATATAAAATAACTTCCCCCAACATAAGAAAGAGGATATTAAAGTAAGTTACATAAAAAGAGTACTTAAAAATAAAGAGAGAGGTAGGATCCCTTACCTCAGGTCCGACTTGTCCCGATCATTCTTTAACCTCCTGAATAAAAAACTTGAGTTAATTTATACTTTCTTAAGAACTTTTTTCAAGTAAATTATTCCTTTTATATCACTTATTACCATGTTATGAACACTATGTAATTATTTACGTTAATAATGGTCGTTTTGTCGATCATTTCTACTTGAGTCAAAAATAAACTCTTTATAATTACAAGTTTGTTCATGGGGTAAAATATCAATTATATCAAGAATTATATTCATTATGTATATATCATAAATATCATATATATCCATTATATACATGCATTTATAATATTACATAACATTTAGATGTAAGAAATGAAATGCACCGTTCATGGAGACGGTAAGCCGTACGTACGCATGAACGCTACTTCCATTTCTATTTCATATTTAATGGAATTAAAACATAATGATACATAATAGTATTATAATTATAGTATGGTATCATATATAATATCATTAAATCTATCCTTATATACGTACCACATATGGTATTAACGAATCAAATCACTTTGAGGGGGCGGTAGTCCGCACTTCCTAAAATGAAGATATCACGTTTACCCGTAATGGAATCCATAAAGGTATGACATAAATGAAAAATAAAGAAGTTTAAGGAAAACATAAACATATTTTATATCATATATAAATATAGTTACATATTAATGGCCACCTTTGAAGGTGTTAAAAGAATATTGAACAATCATCGTTTCGTGAGGCAGAAATTCACCATCCACAGAAACAGTATGTTCTTTAACCATTAGATGTAGGTGTGTGTAAGTGTAGCTCGAATAATTCTTATAAAACATACTAGTATATTGATGATTCTGGAGTTTTTACAAACGAAATGAATAAAAAGAGTTTAGGGGGTTGGAGAAGCAAAATAAAACAAAAGAACACAAGTGAAGACATTACCTTAAAATCGGGTAACTCCCATTGGTATGAACCAAAAGGGTTTCTTGAAGAGAATCCTGCATAAGTTAAGGCTTCTAGGATGAGTATAGGGATGTGGAGAGATTAGATGGGCAGGGGTTGGCTGAGCCAAAGGCTTGAGAGGTGTGGTTAAGGTGGTAGAGGTGGGGGCCTTTTATAAGGGAAGAAGAGGGTCACTCTTGGAAAGTTATAAAATGTTACTTTATTTTCCAATGAGTTTCGGATTTTAAAGGTCAAGAATTGATTTATTTTGAGTATAATGTGATAAGGGTTCGAAATATACTCATATTATAGGTTTTTTACATCTGTAGGTCTTAGATTTTACATTATCTTTTCATTTTATTTAAATCGTTAAATAATGAGGTAATCGCTGCATCAACATGATGTCATAAATAATTTAATTTATTTAATGTATAAAAATTATATAAAAAAATAATATGATGTAGGAAATCTTTTTAGATTTCTAATGACTATTTATAGTCAAAAATTTGACTTGTATAACCCCATGTAAAAATTGTTTTAGTAAAACAATACATGTTTGTGTCATTTTTACTTTTACTTTAAAAAAAAGGCATTAATGTCATTATCTTACCCCAGTGGCTCCATGGGGTCCCAAAAATAGACCTCTGGGTTGTATTGGTAGGCCATGACACATCCAATAATGGTAGGACATGTGTCAAGGTCATTTCATATTATTAAAACATTATTTTTACCTTAAACTACACTAATTACCTCTAATCGCGATTAAAAACATAAAAGTTACTATTCACCAAAAAATTATTTTAATCCCGTTGAACCACATTTTACTTCCTAATGGAAACCATGTATATAAAATTTTTGAAATTCAAAACAAAGAGGCGGTAAAATTTCATTTAAACGAAAAATCAGTTTTTTAAGTACAACTTAGTGGTTTCACTATTCATCAAAAATTGAAGTTTTTCAGAAAAATACCAAAACTTAACCCTAAGCTATATTTGATATTCAGAATTCAAAAATGATGTCTATTTTAAAAAATTCAAAACATATAAGTTAAAATAATTAATTTAAAAATTAATTCCCGATGTCAGAACAAATAGCGTGTTTTTGAGAAACAATATCTTTCAAAAGATTAACACTCATTTATGTCAAATCTCAAAGTGATATTAATTCCAATGACCACCATTGGATTAAATGGTAAAAATATATTCTAATTTCACTTTAAAACAAATTAAAAATATAATCTAACTATATAAAAAATTAGATTAAAAAGGGGTTTTGAATTAAAATATACCACTTTTCACTATTCATTAAAAAATGGACATTATCAGAAAAATACCAGAAATTTATCCAAAGTAAATTTAAATGTCCCAATAATAAAGAATATGTTTTTATTGACAATTATAGCTTATAAAATTGTAAAATGATATATTTAAAAATGGTTCTCCATCAAAAGGTGGTAAAAAAATCTTTTAAAAATATTACAGTATTTATTCTTAAAATTGGATTCATTTGGATTTTAAGCCTCTAACATTTATTGGATAAATGTAAAAATATTTAACAAACATATGTAATCATTTTGTAGTTATTTCTGTTCATTCTCTCCATTACAACAGCTAGGCGTTAACTATTATAATATTATTATATTATTAGTGTGCAACGTAAGATTTCAAAGAAACCCGTTGTTGTGTATTGGGTACGCCATCGATCATAGCTTTCCCTTTAAAGTAGTATTAACATTTTATTCAAAAATAATGATAAACATTAGAATGTAATATTATTTATTTACCTGGGATGTTACATGTACACTCATCCATTAGTTTTTGTGGTAGAATCATTTGGTACATCTTCTGTCTATATCAATAAATAGTGATTTGATTCTTGTGTCCTTTTATTACAACATACACAATACCAAAAGTGGATATATTAGCTACATTGAAATAGATTTCCCATCTGGAACAATGATTGTATAACATTAGATTCAACCTTGTTTTCTATAATAGTAATCGGTCACCATAGTGGAAGTTCTTTTGTTGAATATTCTCATCATGTGTGATGCATCACTAATAAAATAATAATATCATTACTTTAGTTTTTTATATTTTTAAAATCATTTTTTGAAGTGGTTTCATTAAATGATATATATTAAATATATTTTTAAAATTTTTTAGAACAAAAATTAAAATTTTATTTTTAAATTATTTAAAATTAATTTTTAAAAAATTAATGTGAAAACGATCTTTAGCATATATTTTTTATTATTTCATAAAAAATATTTTCCACATTGGTTTTCAGAATACATATGTAAAGGATATTTTTTATGATATTTTTTGAAAAAACAATGTGCAAAATATGTTTTAAAAAATATTGGAAATTATAAAACCTTAAAGAAAATTGTTTTACAAAAACAATACGAGTAACTATATTTTCACTTGATCAAAAAATTATTTTACAATATGAGAGTCAAAAAAAATATCAATCAATTATATAATAATAATAATTAAAAATTATTTATTGTAATATTATAAAAATACTAAACGATAATAAATGAAATCATTCTTGGGATGGTTTATCTATAAATATTCATTGATAAATAATAGTGTTGAAACAAATTTAATCATTATTTCTCTCTTGAAGAGCATGGTCATGATATCCAAAATATACATAATTTTGAATATATAAATAAATAATTGAGGGAGAAATGAATTGTTGGTATGTAGAAAAATTATGAGTGGGAGAAATGAATGATTGAGATTTAATTGAAAGAATTATGGTCCATAGTGACATATGTTTTGGAGAAAATTTATATTTTAGTACAATGTGAAATATGAAAATTTCCATGTGTGGTGGGGTGAATTTATAGGCTTGAATGTTAAATTTCATTGGAATGATGTGGACAAAGTAAATCTCTATATCAGGGTTCAATTTTTAAATTTGGTTATTTTAATAACCAAAATTAAAAATATTTTGTAGAAAATGTTTATGATTTTTTATTGATATATACATTGTTAAAAATGGTTTCTATAGTTTTTTTAATGTTTATTATTTCAATAATTGATGTTAAGAAATATCTGAATCATATTTTTAGCGCCATTTCTTCCAAACCTACATTAAAACATCATTGTTATAAATACATTTTGAACAACTAAATGTCCTTTATTTATAAATTTTTTAATTTTGAAAGATATATATCCTGGTTTCATTAATCTATTGTAGCTATAATTTAATATTGTCTTATACATTATATAGGTCTACTTCTACTCCTTAAAAATACCAATATTCTATATGATCCATTTCCATGTGGAGAAGTCACATTTTTTCATATATACTTTATTGTGGGACCATCCCTATTATTTTCCTTTTAGATCTACTATAAACCCATTACAGGTACTCTAACCATTGGATTTAGTAATTCTTGTTTAGTTTTCCAATCTTCTCAGAAATTTTCCCAATTTCTCTTTTAGAATCATAAAATTATTTATTTATTTATAGATTTTAATGATAATATATCGTATGATGTACTCCATATTTTATCATCATTTCCTTCATATTCCAATGTTATAAGTGAGTTCTTTTGACACAGATGATCAGTCATGGAAATCCAATCCTATAAAAGATGTTTTATTTGAAAAACACATAGGCAAACCTAGTATAAATATTATTTATGAACTTAGATACCACACATTTGAAAAATTATCCTCTAAAATGAAGAACAAAATACTTACCAAAAGTCAGGGGAAGAGATATAATATATTATATTCTCTATAAACCAAAAATAATTCACTTGATGATGGGTATTTTCATAATTTCCTTTTACACTGAAATGTTCCCATGAAATGGATTTTTTTAATAGTTTATTTAATATACTATTGTGATTATTATAATTAGGTATTAACATGAATTAAAAATTATATGAAAATAGTTATAGTTATGTTAGATAAAAATTGGCCTCTATATACTGACTAAAAATTGATTATTTTTTAAGAACTATAGCTGAAGAGACAAAGAATAAGAATGATAAAAGTTATGGGGTGTGAAGTGATGGATACCAAGGGAATACACTTGTAGGATAGAGATATAATCCCTAGGAAGAGAATGTAATATTGAAGAAAAATTGATCCTAACTTATAATTTTCTTTTTGTATGGGATGATTTGTACGTTTATTTCCCTCCCTTTAGGTGTGATAAATATCAATGTGTGAATTCATCATATTCCAACAACTCCTAGTGGAATAGAAAATGTTAAGTGGATTGAGCTAATCTTGAAAATAGAAATGAAAAAATATAGTTCAATCAAATTACAAATTTGAGAGACTAAAGTCATGAGACCTTCAAATAGAAATTATAGTAATCATGGTGTGAGACACTAATTTAATTGAAGTTCCTTATCCATTATGATCCAGGAAAGGAATAACGATTGAATGAAATGAATCATGAACAAGGTATCATCCATTCATATCCCCTTTGACATAGGACCCATAAATTTTAAGCTTGATTACTTGCATGGTGGCCTTCCAAAAGACCCACATACCCCTCAACCTTTATTTTATCTTAAAAACATCAATGCATAGAGAAAAATGTAAAAAAAATGGGGTGTGGAAAAACAATTCCTTTGAAAATAAGTTAGAGGGATTGAATATCATGTAGAATTCCATATTTAAGGTGTCTAGTGATGGGAGTGAGATTAGTTTTTCAAATATAGTTCTATGTATTCCAGAATATTGAACACCCATATTTGAATAGAACTCATTTCCAATTAACATTAAGTGAAGTACCAATATGCTAGCTGAAATAGAATAAAAATAATTGATCTAGGTATTTATAAAAAATGATTATTCCTCCAACAAGATTCCAAAATTAGTGTTACTAATGAAATTTTAAAAATAGGTGGAAATGGATTCTGATATTGGGATGTTGTAGCATAATCATTTAGATACTAATTGAACTCCCTTCTTGTGGACCTCTATATTAGAAGGGAGGCCATTATTGGGGAGGCATAAAAGAAATAAATTCGTCTTTATGGGTATTTGTTTACACCAGATACTTATTCATAGATATTTTATAGGTTTTGGATCATTAATATGGTCTCATAAAAAAGAATATTTGAAATCATCAAAAGGTAAGGAAGTGGAGGTGATATAATCTAGAGTGTATTCTGTCTAGATTTTGTTGAACGAATATTTATAATTATTGTTATTAATAGATTCCATGAAATGATAAATGTAATAAACATGTGTGTAGTTGAGGTATATATTAGGATATACAATAAAATTAATCTAAAATATAGATAGGTTATACAACCTAGATGAAATATCACCATGACCAATAGTCCTGTGGGAATTT
This sequence comes from Viscum album, assembly GCA_963277665.1. Lineage (NCBI taxonomy): Eukaryota > Viridiplantae > Streptophyta > Magnoliopsida > Santalales > Viscaceae > Viscum > Viscum album. The sequence goes on from OY728136.1 coordinate 770,201,922, forward strand.
TAATAATATATTATATGATTGTTAAAGGTTGTATCAAATGTGAGGCAAGGAAAGATAATCAATATAGATGATATAATAATTCTAATATTTTTGTTTTATAAAATTTTACCATATGTAATGAACTAATAAGACCTCCTAAAAGAGTTTTCCCTATAATAAAGTGATATTTACAGTGATGCTTCTAAGATTACTAACCCCTTAATGAGTTGCCTTAGCCAACATGTTCAAACTGGAAAATTATGTCTCCCATGATGATGAGCATCCCATATAAAAGTGTTGATAATTCTCTTATCTCATTTATCACATCCATTAGATCCTTAAAAATGGATAAAATGAGCATTTTAATTGAGTATATCACACTATTAAAAAATGAAATATTTCCTAAAAAATAGATAATTTTTTTCATGTTAAAGATTCATTCAATAATTATATTACAAATCCAACCAATGTGAATGAGTTTTATAATTCAATTTAAGATAGTGAATCCTAGATAGTCAATTTGTATGTTATTTTAAGGGATTAAAAATCTATTGTCAATACTTTTGAAATTACTACTAGAAATGGTTTTGAAAATATATACAATACTCTTGGATATAATGATGTGTTGTATAATTTTTCTTCTCTAAAAATTAAATATAGAGTTTATGTTTAGAATATAATTTCTTCTAAAATTAATAATAATGATCATGTAATCTGGAAAAAAAACTGGGAAATTTATTTATAATAATATCATACTCTGAATTGGTGGACAATCCCATTAGAGAATCCTTTGTTAATATTTATTCCATGGACATCCTAGCATGGAATAATGAGGCTCAGAAAAATGGGATCACCATGATTAATGCCTTTGAAAAATATGAAAATGAAAAATCTATTTACCATTAATTAAATTGAATCCAAAAGAGAATAAAACCATATGAATAGAAGATCACTGAACAATTTAGAGAAACCATCTTGTCTCTGTACTTTTATGATGAAGCTTTATTCCATCATGTCAAAGGCCCTTTAAATATCAATTTTGATGGTGATATTAGATCAAAACACCAGTATCTCTTATTCCAATATCATCTCATAATCCAAGATGAGGGCCCATTTTATTTTCTCACCTTTTAGGAATTAATGTTACTCATCATAAATTTGGGATGTCAGGTGACCAACAATCCTTTTTTGAGAAGACTGATGGGATTTTTTATGAAAAAATTCATTAGAATACTTTTTGAAATTATAAAATATCCCTAGGTTTGTTGACCTTGAGAATAAGGACCATGATAGTGAAAGACACATATTTGGGATGGGACCTCATTTTAAATATACATGAATAGATGAAAAGACATCATATTTTAAAAATTCCCAAGTGTCCATGTATAATAATTCTGGATAAACATCAGGTCCATGGGCGCTGTTGTGTTAAGGCTTTTATAGCGTCCAAAATTTCCACCTTATCTGGATAAACACACAATGAGTGGTTGTGGGGGGATTTAATTGACCATAAAATGTTTTAATATAAAATAATAATGAGTACACAGAAGGATACCATCAATTGAACCCTACCTCAATTTTGCAAGGAGCCTATAAAATTGAGTAACTTCAAGGCAGATAGTGATGTTAACATAACTAGAATGTGATCCATCCTCCAAAGAAAATTATTCTTTCTAGTGATTTTTTTTCTCCCTAATTCATGCAAGAAAATATGATTTCATTCAATAATCCATAATTATCCATTCAGATCTTTACCATTCTATAGAAAACAATTATTATTTTAATAGGGCCTCCACTAGTATTGTTTGTTTTTTAGAGAAATAGACATCTACCAAATGTCCATAAACTGAATGGAACCACAACATCAGAGCTGACCAAGAATCATGAAACATAACTTTAAATCCCAATGTTTACATCCATTTTTTAGAATAAAAAATGATAATATTATTCTCTGATATTAACGAATTTATTTGAATAAGAATGTTAGAATGGTCTAAATGAGACCACAAAAAATGATTCTCTCCTATTTCATAGAAGGTTTCAATAGATTTAATAATTAGTAAACATAAAATATAATATTCTCTAAATTATACTATAAACCTATTCATTTTTAAACTAATTAAAATGATTCCAAGTGAATACCAAGTCTAGAATACTATTATGAGCTAACTAGGTTAGAAATATTTCATATCCATATTCAACCCCGCCCCCCCGCCCCCCCCCCCCAAACTCATTTTAAATTTGAACCAAAGTGGTGGTGAATTAACCCCATAAAACCATACATGTTGTCCAATATTGGTGGATAATAAACAGTTTTAAATATTTTCTTTAGAATTTACCTCACAACTGGTATAAAAATAGATATAATAAAAGATGTTTATTTCCTGCTAACTATTATTGAAATATGTTGAGTAGATTCACAAATAAAGTCCACTTATACTTTCCCCTTCCAGAATATCCAAGTTTTCCATCTGGTAGGATAAAAATTCATATTTTTATCCATATGTATAGGTCGATAAAATAAATTAATATTTTAGATACACTACTACAGTTCCAAAATTTTAAGCAGTGAAATGCCATTACTCCAAAATACTCTAAGTGAATACACTACGGTCACTGGATATCTAAGAAACCAAGAATTCCAAATTATCTTTGAAATCATGATACCTTTTCATGTGAGACCTAAGGGTCGAATTCCACTTTTTGGGGATCAATAATAGTGGAACTATAAATTATCACAGAATAGGTGATTATACATCTCAGAGTTTAAATGAGATGCTATAAAAAAATTTACCATATAATTTACTATATCTACATACTAGGGTACATATAAATTTACCAAATTCAATTATTATATTGGTGTTTGACCATTCGGTGGGTACTACAATGAAATTTTTACTTTAGTATTGTTCGGTAATATACTTTAGTGGTCTAAAATATGATTATTAGAATATTTCATATTATTAATATTTAGGATAAACACTATAGTTAGTAAAATCTATATAAATATCCTAGTATCACCACATTCCTTCTATATCAAGTAAATATGTAATATAGTTTAGAAAATGTGGTGAATTTATTTAAAGGAATATAATATATGAATATATATAATAAAAAAAACTCAAAGAAACTCATTTTTATTGGATGGATAGTTTTGTTGGGAAGAATCCAAGGTCATTTAATAATAATAACTATCATGTGGTATACCATTCATTTTTTTGGAATTAATAGCTCTAGACACATGTTTGAATCATCATAAAGAAGCCTCTAAGGTTTATCTTCGCCTGGTGGTTGAATTTTTTTTGGGAAATTAATAATTAATTTTTTTCAAGAAATAATAACCTATATTTAGAATTAAAATAAATGTCATCATATTTTAAATTTAATAAATATAAAGGGGGAGAAATGTGGATAAAATACTTAATAAAGCTACAATAAGTGGTGAATATTATAGATATGGTTTAACATGTTTGACAGAATTATATTATTGTAAAGAATATATCACATCAATTTTAAATTGATATACCTCAATTACTTTTTATAGATTACATAACAAATTAATATTCATGTTTCCATTAAAAAATATAAATTTCAAAAATTCCAGTAATGTTCCTTTTCAATGCACGTTTTCAAAAAAAATTTAAATATTTTAAAAATAATGACAAAAAAATTATCAAAAATAGTAAAATTATCCATCAATGATTTAATCCAATCATCAATGTGGCATGGTAATATAATTATAATGAATATATTAAATGTAAATGGGGATTCAAATATACTATATAATAATATATTATAAAAAAATATGTTGATGCCACAGCTAATGGTTCTTTTCTCTGAGATTGTGGGGGAAATTAGCACCTTAAAATAACCTAAAAAAATCTATAATGAAAATTTTTGTTTTTTATGCCAAAATCTCTATCATAAGATCAAGGAATGATATGTGGAAGGGATATTTACAGGTGAAATGGTTTGGATTCAAATATTTTTTCCATACTCTCCAGATATTCTGAATTCTCATAGGGATCAATTCATTTTGGGGATTTTGGACAATGATCAAATTGGTTTTTGTAGAACTATATGGATTGTTTCAACCCATTATGGGATAAATATGGTGTAGATAACTTCTAATAATTAAACATTATCTATTATTTCTTTAAATATATAAATTATTGTTGGATTTATCCTCCTTTTTGGATATATAAAAGGTTTATATTCTTATTCCGGATGAATTTTCTATGAGCATGTTTTTAGAACATTGCCTAGAATATCAACTAAAATCTACCTTATTATTTTAATAGGTTCATCGAATTGATCAAAAAAATAATTGTCATGGTTTATATAAAATTAATTATAAATGATAATTTTTAGTATTTATACCTTCATTATGTACACATACATGTGATCAGTGGGTGATGGTTAAGGTTATAGATTTGGTGGTTGTTGAAAGGACGAAACGAGATTGGGATTTCTCATTTGTATTGCTTGTATATTATGCACAGAAGATGAAATATAATATGACATAACATTAAAAAACATAAAAAAACCTAAAATGTTTAGGGATAACCTCATCCATTAATCTAGAAATTGAATCTTTAAAAATATGTACTTCATCATCCTCTAGGTAAATCGTTAATTTCTCCCAAAATGTCATAATTTCATGGAAGAAACATGATTCTTAAAATGGTTCAGTATCATAAAAGTGTGTGGTGTAAGGATTCATTAGGTATCTAACGGTTTAATCATAGAGATTAAGAGGTTGAATGTATTATTCAATCTCAAAAAAATAATTTGAGTTTTTCATTATGGACATTAATGGTTGTATTGAAAGGATTCAATAATGATCTCCCCAAAAAAATATGGGTGGGTCTTATGGGATCCTATATTAATATATTTCTAATAAATTTATACATTTTCAGAAGAGTGGTCATATAAATTCTTAAATACAACCTACAATGAAAATTCTAGAATTATATTTGATATATTTTAAAATTTTACCACTACTATTGTCGGATTCAAGTCTCTTATCAGCAATGATTTAAAAAATGATTAATGTATTGAATTTATAAATTCACCTAAATAAAATAATGGATCTAAAAAATTGAATGAATTTATAGTGAAAAAGAAATAAAATTCCCATAAATATTGTATTTTTTTAATAATTGTTTTTTATTAGCATTGACACACTTCATCCTAAATAAATTTATTTATTCCAAAAAATCCAACTATTTTTGAAGTAATTTTCTGTAATAAATTAAGGATAAATAAAAATATATATTAATTATTCTTTAAGGTTATATTATTATCAACTACCAAGTATATTTCCAAAATTTATTTTTGATTTTCATTCCCCTGAAATATATTGCATTGAATAATTGTTAATGGGAATAGAGGTGGGAGATATTCATTATCTCTTTAATATATTTTCGATGTTATCTATGGTATCTTATTTATTTGGATAGCTCTTCCTATATATTATTCCCTTTCACCTCCTTATTTTTGAAAGTTTATATATTTTCTTTTATTACTAGTTCTTCCTAATTAGGTGAAGCTTATACACCTATTCTTCATGACCATGGTATGGTTGTTAAAGTTTAGGACATCCAACCTCATTTTCATGTTTGTTATTTTTTGGTGTTATATTACTCAAAAAATTATGTTTTATCATAAAATAATTACCCTTTGAGTTTTGTGTTATTCTAGATGGTTTTTTGCCTTAGAGATTAGAAAAAAAACTCCATCATGCTATTTAAATAATTATTCAACTATCCTATTTTAGTCATCAGCTTCTCAACTACAGGATTCTTATATTACTATTATAGATGTATGTATAATAATATATGGATATTAATAGGAGAAAAATTTATATATATGGTTTTTTGTTACTTGGGTTTGTTATAGAGATATTTATAGTTTTTCTAGTTTGTGGTGGGCATTGGTTTTTTGTTTTATTGCTAGAGTAGGGGTTAATTTGTTTACTAATTTGGGTTGGGGGTATATCATAGTATAATTGGGTTATAAATACAGACTATAATTTTTTGGAATCCCATAATATCTAAAAAAATTATAATTTCCATTGGTGAAAGGATGATGTACATCACTCCATTCCTTACACATTAGAACAATAGTCTGTGAAATTATTGGTTGATGAGTATAAACCATACACCTTAATCGATTATTATTATCCGCTAATTTTTTTTTGTATCCCCATTCATAACCAAAATGGATAGCTCTTCTATTTTAGTTTCTAACAATTGGGAAGAATCAGAAGTTCTCCTCTCATGAATGAATCCTTTAACAATTCCTCTTATTCATAATTTTTATATATACTATGAAATTTTCTCAATCAAGCCTTGAATTTTTCTATTGAAATATTGATCATATATCCTAAATATGATTTAAAGAAAAACATTTCTATCATTATCAAGTAAGAAATTTTAAATGAAGAAAATTAATTGGTTTCTTTATACACCTTGATGTGAAAAACTCACACTATTTTGTTTGAATATATCCTAGTATACATTAAATTTTTATCCAAATGATTTACCGATAGAATAATTTACCTTTTTTAAAATATACTTTGTGATGTGAGAATGAATCATTTCATAATGAATATTTATAATTCATCCCATTGATTTAATTCACAAGGTAATAGTTTTTACAACTATTCTTCATAATATCCTTCAAATAATAAGGAAAACTTATTTTACATCACTTTTTTTTCATCCACTCTTCATGGTTTTAGTGTATAAAAGACTTTTTTGAATTTTTATAGGTGTTTATTCTATTCATTAAATGTAAGACCATAAATCATAGTCAAAACATATATTATAATAATTATCAAAAAATGTTATTTCATAATTCATATATAGTAATTTTTTGTATTGACCACAAAATTGAGGTGTACACCAGTCTGTGAGGGTTTGGTTAGGATAACATACTCTGATAATAGGCTCTAAGTGAACAAATAATCCTAAAATCAATTATATATTAGAAACTTCCTCAAAATATATTCTCAAATTCTTTTTTTTAATTTAGTTTTTTTCCTATTATTGTATGATATCAAATAGATAGTTATTAGAGGTTTAGGCTATCAAAAATAAAGGGGATATTTTTTATAAATTTCAAACTGGTAGTGATGTTTTGTTTCAATGCGTGCCTATTGGGGGTTTAGAAAAGTAAATTTATTACCTAGTATAAATTTTTTAAGATCTCAATTTTCCATTGAGGTGTGTATTCCTTTTATAGTTTCTATCAAACTCTTATGGTTATCTTAACGAATGTTTAAATGGTTGTAATAGATGTTATAGTAGTTTTAATAAGTTTCAAGGCTCTAAGATTTAGTTTTTGGATAAATAGGATGAGGTTGACTGTTTTTACACGTTTTGGTAAACCATGTTCTTCAACTATGTGGCCCAATAATAGGTGGAGCACAATGAGGGATACCATTTAAAGGGGTATTGGAAAACATAAAACTCCTATAATTTTTTTAGGTCACCCACATATACTATGTATATTTTTTCTAACTTTGATCTTATACCATGGACAGTGTGGAATCCTCAAGAGTATAAATCGCATGGTTCATGAACAGTTTCTAAAACTATATGTCCACATTGTACACCCTCTTAAAAGTTCTAGAAAGAATAATTTTTTCTTTTTTAACTTAAAAATAATAATTCATTATCATCCTCCTTTATTTTCATAGTGGACCAGTATAGGATTTATCTTTAATCCAACTTCCAATGCTTTGGTGTATATCCCTCATCTAACCTCTAATTTTTTCATTGTCGATCGTGTTTGAAATCCCATGGTAAGATAAACACTATACCTGCTTCTTTCTCACCTTTCTTCTCCATCATGGAAGTTATCTTACTGTGGGCTAATATACAATACATTCTGGATATTGTTTGTTTTCCCATTTTCTCTAATTGAAACCAAACTAAAATTATTATATTCTATGATGTTTCTTCTATAATTCTTAGGTAGGTATTATATGAATTTTCCATAATTGTATCACCATTTTTAAATAATTTTGTTTTATTTCACACTGTAATTTCACTGTGTTTCCCCTAAAATTTAAATTTCATTAATTAGATTCATATACATTGTTTGTGATATGTTATAAAACACTTAGACACAATTATACGTTAGAAAACTCAACCAAAAACCCATATTTTTTTGTTCAACAATATGTACATAACAACCACACATTATTTTTTGACCAAACCCCATTCAAGGGTTTGTTTGGTTTTTCCATAGTAAAACCCCTTGTTTTTTATCTGAACGATTCCTGGGGTGTGTTATGTTGTCACATAAAGAAATGGATGGGAATAATTAATCATTAAATGGAAGGGATTATTTACTTATAACATATGATTATTTCATTACGTATTCTTTATTTATTATTAACATAATTTTTCACAACATTATTGGTGAGGAATTACTTTAGTTGTCCTTGCATTCATGACCAATAATTCCTTGAGTGGAATCATAGGAATCCATCTAATTCATTTATGTGAATTCAATGTGGTACACCCCCATGGATTCTTTCTTTTTATTAATTTATGAATTTCATGGATTGACATTGTAGGATTCGTATAGAGCTTTTAGCAACAAAGAATGCTAGCAATGATATCCCTTGCTTCAAAATAATGTTTTCAGATATTGAATGTCTTGAGTTAGCCCATTGGATTCTAATTTAGTATAACCAAACTTGAAAGTATATTTTCCCTTGGTTTAGTTAGAAACAAATTGGAGTTAAATTCCAAGGGTTTAACGCTCTTATTACACTATATCCAAAATACCAAACCTCATTATTTCAACACTATGAGATTGAATTACTTCCAAAAGTAATCAATTCCATTGTTCTTACTTAAATTCAAAATGGGTGTGTTTTGTGGGAATTACTAAAAATGTTATGTGGATTCCATTAACATTTTTTCACATAGATTCTTGGGATATATTCTATAGTCCCTTGGAATATTTTCAGGATACATGTTCAAAGACATATGACTTATGCTAAATAATTTATGGAAGATGGGAATCCCTAGATGAACCATATCTTGACTTGGTTAATATTTTATTTTTTGTTTCAATTTAAAACATATTATCACATTGTAATAGTTTATTCTCAGAAACTGAATTTTCATGAGACATTTGGGTGTGGCCTACATAGTTTTACTCACACACTACCTAGGATTCTTTTTTGTAACCACAAAAACTTCTTGTACACAATAAAAGACCAAATAATATCAATCGACTATGGCCACTTTATTTTGTTCTAGACCGGGTTATAAGAGAAGAAGATGAAAATAATGCCTAGTATTCTTATAAATTTATCTCTTTTGGCCTTTATGTATATTTTTTAGTATTTACTATTGTACGTTGGCTTCCATGCTTCACCTACTCTCCTTTTTTGTGTAGACATGACATCATTTATACATGAAACCATTTACTACTTTATATTTGATATTATTTTAGGAGTTTTTAATTTCTATTGAAATATGATTTCTTCTATATTATCATAAAATACATATTCGTTTCACTCTGATAAATTTGGTATAGTCTACCCACCATACAAACATACAACCTCAGGGTTAGATAGCAGACTCTAGAGTACGAGGAGTTGTGCTTGATATCATGTTTCCAACCAAACAAGTAAAGTATATATGAACCAGTACTATGTTGTAACAAAGTTTTATATGTGGGATTTTATACCTTTGTATTACTATTTGGGGTTGGTATACTAGAGACTGGGAAGTTTTAGGACTTGGTAATAAATAGTACATGGGAGTATCTACCCCATGTGTGGGGAAAATCCGTATTAATAGGTAATGGGGTTTATTGTTTTGGTTTTTTCCTATAAATGTTTTTATATTATCACCTTTGGGTATCACAAATGCTTTAAAATGATATATTTTTAATGATATCTCCCCTAGTTCTAGTATGGAATGACAGTATTGGATCATGCATTATTATAGAATCCTAAATAAATATGAGTCAAACAGATGTGATTCTATGTTTATTTCATCACATGTATTGTCTATTTCCTATAGTATATGTATTATTTATATATGTAAAATTTTCTAAAATTTAATTTGGTAATGGATAATAGTATTTTATTTATAGTTTATAAATAAACATAAAGGATGTGTCCCAATATATCTTGATGATGGATATATTATTAACAAATTTTTTACATAGTTAATCCATGGAAATTGGGTTAAATGACATGAAAATTATAGTTGTTTTCAGTTAAATGTCTTACTAATTGTAATTCATAAAGTGTGTGACTTTATAAATTGGTAATGGTGATCCATGTAATTGAATAATCGTATATGGACTTTTTACATTCTAGGAAAAAATATAAAAAGTTGGTATGTTGTTATATGAAATGCCAATTATAACTTATAAATGTTATTCCCTAATAAAATGGTAATTGAAATTCATATAACAAAATAACTATATATATTCAAACATTAAAAAATCAAACTATTAAAGGAATTGTTTTATATTAAAATTAGATGAAAATTGAAATTTAAGTAGTGATTCCCTCTATATCATGGAATTAAAAACCCATATAACTAATATGTTATTGTAATACCCTGATATTTTATGAGAAGTATATATTTTTTTGTCTTATGTTATACGCAACATCAAAGTAATCCTTCACAGCACACAACACATGCTTGGATTGCATTACACGCAATCGCGACCTTCCTCGATAGCATGTGTAGTACGCAATATCGAGTTTCACTAAACAACAATATATTATTATAATATTAGAAACAAGCCATTATGAATTGTATTAACTTAATTTTAAATTTTATAATGTTATTATTCATCTTACATATTTTCTAGAACATCGTATGAGAACAAAATAAATGTTTCGGGTAAAATAAGTATTTTTTAAAAAATGCAGTTTTGCCGCCTTTTGATGGTGCACCCACTTCAAATCTAGTTTTTGACATGTTTATAAGTTCAATTTGACAAAATAAAATTATTCTTTGGAATCAGGATATAAAAATTTACTTTGGATAAATTTTTCATATTATTCTGATAAATTTCATATTTTAATGAATAGTAAAAACACGCTATATTTTAATTAAAAACAACTTTTTTCATCACAATAATTTATATGGTTAAATGATAATATTTAATGGTTTTAAAGTATAAATAGAATATATTTTTACCATTTCATATAATTTATGTCATTATCATTAATTTTACAATTAATTCATGGGTAAAAACATTTCAATCTTTGGCAATGTTTTAACTTTTAAAAATCCGTTTTCTTAACAACGGGATTAATTTTAAATTAATTACTATAACTTCTATGTTTTTAATTTTAAAAAAATGGATTCCATATTTGGATTCAGTGGGTCAAAATTATGTTAATAGGTTACTTTTGTTTTTTTGAGATTATGAATAGTAACTAGGGTAATTTTTATTTACTGCAATTAAAGGTAAATCAGTTAATTAAGGGTAAATATAAGATTATAAAATTATCCTAACACTTGAAAAAATCCTATTGGATGAATAAAATTCGACCCATATCACCTAAGGGTCGCACTAGATTCATTTCATGGACTTTTGACCATGAAATAATATAATTATTATTAAAACCAAAGAAAGTGACAACATGTCACTCTCTTAAATCTTATAAGTATAATAATTTTAATTTAGTGATAAACTTCATGAAACTTCAAACATGAATAGTCTCAGGAAATATAATAAAATTATATACATCATATGAATTTATTTATAATTTTTAGGCATTAAATAATTATCATTAATTATGACAAAATAGTGATGTTGAAATTATTTTATTGATTAAAATATCAAATAAATGAATTTAAAAGTATTAAAATAAATATTATATAAACTATTTAATGTGCTCCACTAATTTTCTAGATAAAAATGACATGTTATGAATCTTTTAAAAATTTTAGTTTGAACATATCTTCTGTATATATTTTATTTAAACTCAAATAAATGAATAGTGTCAAAATTGACACTTTTGTTAATTAATAGAAATTACATATTATAAAATTGTTTAAAAATCACAAAAATATTTAAAAATTGTAAATTAAATTTTATATGGTCGAAAATATAATAAAGTATACAATTATGGACAATTCAAAACATATAAGTAATTATTTATATTGATTTAAAATTTAGAATATTATTACAACAAATAAAATTAAATAGATTATATAAGGATAAATCATGTTGATAATGTTTAAAATAAATTCCCAACTTGTCTAAATTTTATTTGCTGATGAGATTACAACCCTATCTCATCTAATCTTCATATTTGAGTCATTTTTGGTGGTTTTTAAGTGGGTTTGGCATTTATTATAAATTAATATTTATTATAATTCCAAAGGTACCCCCCTCCTCCCTTATAAAAGGGAACCTCCTCCCTCTCCTCCTTACACCACTTTGAGCCTTCAGGCTCAGCCAAACCCTACCAATTTCTCTTCTCCACTTCCCTAGAAACATCCTAGAGGTCCTGGTCTTCTTCAAAGACCAATATTAGTGCCCTAAGAGGAGATTTCAAAGAGGCGTGTCAAAGAAGAGGAGGTTTGGACACGTACAAAGCATATCGGACCTAAGGTAAGGGAAAATCTCGCAATCTCAAATTTTATCCGAGATTGTTTATACTTCAGAATTTTCTAGTGAATATTTATCATCCACATCCATGTTCCCTCAATATGTAATATTATTTCTATCCTCCTAAAATTGTTTAAATCCAATTTTACCCATTGGTGAGTTTTTAGTAAAAGGTATGAAAAAAATCTTTTGTCATTTTTAGTACGAGGTACTTTTTGACTTTTCCAGCCAAAGTACGAGAAGAATGTTTTTTTCTAACATATACGGCATGAATAGATTTTTATGATTTCATAGAAAATTATTTCCATGAATCTTCTTTTACAAGTTTTCAAGCTTATTTTTAATCAATTTCTTTTAGATTAAAATTGTAAGACATGTTAAGAAAGGAGAAATGCTTTGGAAGTAGAAAGGATATTTTCCTCAAGAATGGAGTCCAAGTGTTTTATCAAAATTATTTTCCATCTAAGATAATATAGAGTTCTATTTCTATCCCTATTTTTACATTTATTTGATTATGTTATGATGTAATTAATTTTATGATGTTCTTTTATCTTATATGTATTATGTTATGATGGCATAATGCTTAAGAATCCCATTTTTATTACATGGGTTTTGCTATGATATATGATTTATGATTTTGTGGCAGACATAAGAATGGTTTCATTATGATATGGGTAGGACCTATATCTCCCTCCAATGCATTGGGTAAAGATTTATATCTCATGATATAGACATGGCTGGAATGGAAAGTTAGTCTGGTTCAGTGATAAAGGACTGGAACAGGGAGTGAACTCGGTTCAGTAATGGACTTTATCCGCTATGATAGTCTTGGAAATGAGTCTTGAATAAAATTAAATGATTTTCTATGATTATGTGTGTATTCCACAAAGTTTCATGTTTTTATTTATGATTATTGGGATTACATTTCACCACTATGATTTATTCCATGTTATGATATTATGATCTCTTTTGCAGGTTAAGATATTCAAAATGTTATGTTCTTATGAATATGATATGATTGATATTTCTTTTGTTTGCCCTTACTGAGCATTTGAGCTCACCCTTTTGTATGTTTTCTTTTCCCCAGGTCAGGAAGAATGGTATTAAGTAGGATATGCCAAAATGGGATTTTAGATATGATGAAATAAGTGGGAGACAATGAAGATGATTTATGAACCAGTTGTTTATGTTTCCCAGTTTCTAAAGACACTATACCTATACGGTACTTTCATGGTTTTTTTATATGTTGTAATAAGTGTGCTTTAATTTTGAAGTAATAACAATGTGTGTAAAGTATGGGTCGTTATAGTTGGTATCACAGGGAAGGTATAGTCAACCTTTGGAAACTAGTATGTGAATGCCCTAGTAAAAACCCTTAGGATATGTCTAAGCATAGAACACAATATTAGTATTTTAGAAATGGAAAGGAATAACCTATGATAATACCATAAGTGTAAAATTTTATTCTTGATTATGTGGTTTCCCTATTATGATTAGTGTTTATCACACTATGCTTATTGGTTTTAGTCAATGGTTGGAACCCGAAGGAACTGTGTTAATGCTGAATGTGATGGGGAATGCAATGATTATCCCCCGGAGCAACCAAACGTTATGGGAGCTGGAATGAAAAATATTGTATCCATGCTCACACAACTTTCTCAAGATATGAACCATGTAGGACTTCCAAACGAAAAAAAGAAGGAGCAACATTCTGTTGAATCCTTCATGAGGCAGCGTCCACCTTTATTCAGCAGGTCTTCTGATCCATTAGTGGCTAAACAGTGGATTAGTGCCATTGAAAAGATATTTTCAGTTCTACAATGTTCTGAACATGACAAAGTCATCTTAGTAGTGTATCGTTTGGAAGGTGATGTTGATCAATGGTGGAATTTTATCAAGAATACAAGGCAAAGAGATGAAATTGAGTCCATGGAATGGGATGAGTTCAAGAACTTATTTTTCAATAATTACTTCCCTCGTATTCTTCGAAAAAAGATGGAGAAGGAGTTTCTTGAACTAAATCAAAGGGATGATGAATCTTTTGGTACCTATGAATCAAATTTTACGAGACTTCCAAGGTACGCTTCCAGAATAATTATCCAACCTAAGAGTAAAATCGATCGATTCTTTAGTGGATAAAAACAAATTCTTTGAAGGGTGTTAGCCATAAATGACTTCAATAGCTACGAGGAAATTGTTCTATGTGCTCTCAAGGTTGAGATGGAGATTGGAGTAACCCATCAGTCATATGGGTTTGATAAGAAGAGGAAAATGGAATTCAAAAAAATCTAAACACCACACTGAAAAGAAGATGAGTTTTCCTTTATGCTCAAATTGTGGAAAAAAACATAGAGGAAATTTTCTTAAAGGTACAAGAAAATGTTTTATGTGTGGAAAGGAAGGTCATCGGGAAGTTGAATGTCAAAATAATGTGAAGAAGATGTCTAATGATGTGAACAAAGAAATGGATACACAGAATGCACCTCCTACACTTTATTGTTTCAAGTGCAAGGAGATGGGGAATTATGCCAATCAATGCCTAAATCCAAGGGTTTTTTTATGATGATCGACTTCAACAAACTCTTAAGGCCAAAGAAAAAGGAAAGTCACATTCAATTACTATCGGCGATGTGGAGTACGATAACAAAGTGGTGAAAGGTACACTTACCATCCACTCTAAAGTAGAAATGTTTTATTTGATTCTGGATCCACCCACTATTTTATTTATAAAGAATTTTCTAAGGGTATCACTGTATTAACTCAACAATTAGATGTTGAGTTAGCTGTGAAAACTCCTAATGGCACAACGGTCGCATCAAAAGTTTATAATTCTTCTCTGATTAAAGTTTGTGTGAAAGTGCTTCCTAAAAATCTTGTGATCCTTCCTATAGTGGAATTTGATGTGATTCTTGGCATGGATTGGATTTCTTTATACGGAGCTAATATCAATTTCCAAAGAAGGGAAATCACATTTAATATTCCCGATCAATCTACTATCATCTATCGATTCAAGGATGAATATAACCTTCCAGTGGAAATTTATTCCATATTATTGGTATTGATTCCAATAAATGAAGGTTATTTATCTCAAATGGTTGGAGAGAAACTCGCGATTAATAATACACCCATTGTACGGGAGTTTGATGATGTCTTTCCAGAGGAACTGTCAGGTCTTCCACCAAATCTTGAAGTTTAGTTTTCAATAGAACTCATAGCGGGTGATATGCCCATTTCAAAGACACCTTATAGAATGGAACCAATTGAGTTGCAGGAATTGAAGAAGCAACTCCAAGAAAATCTTGATAAAGGATTCATACGCCCTAGTGCATCACCTTGGGGAGAACCTGTTCTATTTGTTAAGAAGAAAGATGGATCAATGAGACTCTGCATTGATTATCGAGAACTTAACAAGATCACTATAAAGAAAAAATATCCTCTCCCACACATTGATGACTTATTTTACCAACTACATGGAGCTAAATACTTTTCCAAGATTGATCTTCATTCAGGGTATCATCAATTAAGGGTCAAAAAGGGGATATACCAAAGAGGGATTTCCATACAAGGTATGGACACTATGAGTTTATAGTGATTCCATTTGGTCTTACTAATGCCCCTTCTGTCTTAATGGATCTAATGAATAAAGTCTTTAGAGACTATCTTGATCAGTTTTTTTTAGTTTTTATAGACGATATTCTTGTCTATTCAAAGAACAAGGAGGAACATGAAGATCAATTGAGAATTTTATTGAAGACCCTGAGAAAGGAGAAGCTTTATGCCAAATTTACCAAGTGTAAATTTTGGCTTCAAAAAGTTTCATTTTTGGGTCACATAATCTCAAAAGAAGGGATATCTATGGATCCAGCAAAAACAAAGGTTATAGAAAGATGGTTGAGACCAACAAAAATAACTGAGATCTGAAGTTTTCTTGGTTTGGCTGGATATTATCCTCACTAGGTTGACTCAAAAATGAGTTAAGTTTGTGTGGACAGAGGAGTTTGAAGAGAATTTCAAGGAGTTGAAAAGAAGGTTATCCAGTGCACCTGTGCTCACATTGCCTTGTAGTAGAGAAAGGTTTGTGATCTACAGTGATGCATCCAAGAAGGTATTGGGGTGTTTTCTCATGCAAAACGATATGGTGATAGCTTATGCCTCACGACAGTTCAAAATCCATGAGCAAAATTACCCAACTCATGATTTGGAGTTAGCTGTGGTAATCTTTGCATTAAAGATTTGGAGGAATCATCTTTATGGTGAAAGGTGTGATATTTATATTGATCATAAAAGTTTAAAGCATATTTTCACACAAAAGGATCTGAATATGCGCCAAAGAAGATGGTCGGAGCTGGTTAAGGATTACGACTGTTCAATTCATTATCACCCTGCGAAAGCAAACAAGGTGGTAGGCGCATTAATTCGACAAGACCATGCTAGCTTATCCATGATTAGGATCACAAAAGATCCAATATATATGGATTTACAAAGGATGGATCTTGTAATTATAATGGAAGGGGAAAATCTTATCTTTCTCAAATGAATGTTCAACCATCTATGCATGTGAAGATTATAGAGGGACAAAAAGAAGATGTAGAGTTACAAAAGAAGGTGAGAAATGTTCCTGAATTCAACCTTTACTGTGATGGGATAATAAGGTTCAGAAATTGGGTTTGTGTTCCTCCCATCACAGAATTAAAGAAGGAGCTGCTGGATGAGGCTCATTGTTCTTCATTCTCAATTCACCCTGGAAGCACGAAGATGTATAGGGACCTAAAAGAGTACTTCTGGTGGGATGGCATGAAAAGAGATGTTGTTGAATATGTCTCTCGATGCTTGGTTTGTCAGCAAGTTAAAGCTGAGAGACATAAGCCTAAGGCGATGTTACAACCATTACCCATACCCGAATGGAAATGGGAAACATCATTATGGACTTTTTCACTGTACTTCCTAAAACATCCAAAGGAAATAATGTTATTTGGGTCATAGTTGATTGTCTTACAAAGTCGGCACACTTCATTGCTATTAGATAAGATTTCTCTCTGGATCAGCTTGCTAGGATATATGTAAAGGAAGTGGTAAGATTACATGGAGTACCACTTTCCATTATATCTGATCAGGATCCAAGGTTTACCTCGATGTTCTGGCGAAGTCTTAGGCATACTCTAGATACAGAGTTGAGTTTCAGCAATGCTTACCATCCTCAGACAGACGGTCAGTCTGAGAGAACAATTCAAACTCTAGAAGACATGTTGAGAGCTTGCTCTATGGATTTCAAAGGTGGTTGGGATCAACACCTACCTTTTGTGGAATTTTCTTATAATAATATCTTTCACTCCAGCATTAATATGGCTTATTATGAAGCTCTCTATGGAAATAAATGTCGAACTCCAACATGCTGGGATGAAGTTGGGGAAAGAAAGATATTTGGACCTGATCTTGTTGATGAGATGGTAGAAAAGGTCAGATCTATTCAAAAACACATAAGAGCAGCTCAGAGTCAACAAAATATTTATGCCTACAACCGAAGAAAATACCTAGAGTTTGAAGTCGGTGATAAAGTGTTCTTACTAATATCTCCTTGGAAGTGAGTAATGAGATTAGGAAAGAAGGGAAAGTTGAGCCCTAGGTATATCGGTCCTTTCGAAATACTAGATCGTGTTGGGAAGGTAGCTTACCGATTGGTGCTTCCGCCAAATCTCTCTCAAGTTCAAGATGTGTTCCATTTATCTCTCCAAAGAAAGTACATACCCGATCCATCACATATACTCAGCTCAGAAGTTGTACCACTGGAGCAAGATATTTCTTTTGAAGAACAACCGATAGAGATTCTGGATCATAGCGAAAAAGTTCTACGGAACAAGACCACTCGCTTGGTGAAATTTTTATGGAGGAACCACCAATTATAAAAATCTACATGGGAGCTTGAGGATATTATGAGGGAGAGGTATCCTCATCTGTTTGTTACGAAGTGACGAATTTTGAGGGCGAAATTCATTTTAAGGGGGATAGAATGTAACACCCTGATATTTCATGAGAAGTATATTTTTTTATGTCTTATGTTATACGCAACATCAAAGGAATCTTTCACGACACACAACACTAGCTTGTCTTGCGTTACACGCAATCACAACCTTCCTCGATAGCGTGTGTAGTATGCAATACCGAGATTCACTAAACAACGATATATTATTATAATATTATAAATAATCCATTATGAATATTATTAACTGAATTTTAAATTTTATAAAATTATTATTCATCTTACATATTTTCTAGAACATGGTATGAGAACAAAATGAATTTTTCGGGTAAAATAAGTATTTTTCCAAAAATAAAGTTTTGCGCCTTTTAATGGCGCACCCACATTAAATCTAGTTTTTGACATGTTTATAAGTTCAATTTGAGAAAATAAAATTCTTCTTTGGAATCAGGATATAAAAATTTACTTTGGATAAATTTTTCATATTATTCTGATAACTTTCATAATTTAATGAATAGTAAAAACACATTCTATTTTAATTAAAAACAACTTTTTTCAATGCAATAATTTATATGGTTAAATTATAATATTGAATGGTTTTACAGTATAAATAGAATATATTTTTACCATTTAATATAATTTATGTCATTAGCATTAATTTTACATTGAATTCATAGGTAAAAACATTTCAATCTTGGGCAATGTTTTAACTTTTAAAAACTCGTTTGCTTAACAACGGGATTAATTTTAAATTAATTACTGCAACTTCTATGTTTTGAATTTTGAAAAATGGATTCCATATTTAGATTTAGTGGGTCCAAATCATGTTAATATGTTACTTTTATTTTTTTGAGATTATGAATAATAACTACGGTAATTTTTATTTACTGCAGTTAAAGGAAAATCGGGTAATTAAGGGTAAATATAAGATTATAAAATTACCCTAACACTTTCCAAAATCCTATCGGATGAATAAAAGTCGACCAATATCACCTAAGGGTCAGAGTAGATTCATTTCATGGACTTTTTACCATGAAATAAAATAATTATTATTAAAACCAAAGAAAGTGACAACATGTCACTCTCTTAAATCTTATAAGTATAATAATTTTAATTTAGTGATAAACTTCATGAAGCTTCAAACATGAATATTATCTAGAAAGATAATAAAATTATCTACATCATGTGAATTTATTTATAATTTTTAATGATTAAATAATTATCATTAATTATGACACAATAGTGATGTTGAAATTATTTTATTGATTGAAATATCAAATAAATGATTTTAAAAGTATTAAAATAAATATTATATAAACTATTTAATGTTCTCAACTAATTTTATAGATAAAAATGACATTTTATGAATCTATTAAATATTTTAGTTCGAACATATCTTCTATATATATTTTATTTAAACTCAAATACATGAATAGTGTCAAAATTGACACTATTGTTAATTTATAGAAATTATATATTATAAAATTGTTTCAACATCACAAAAATATTTAAAAATTTAAATTAAATTTTTTATGGTCGACAATGTAATAAAGTATACAATTATGGACAATTCACAATATATAAGTAATTATTTATAATGATTTAAAATTTATAATATTATTACCACAAATAAAATTAAATAGATTATATAAGGATAAATCATGTTGATAATGTTTAAAATAAATTCCCAATTTGTCTAAATTTTATTGGCTAATGATATTACAACCCTATCTCATCTAAACTTCGGATTTGAGTCATTTTTTTATGTTTTTAAGTGGGGTTGGAATTTATTATAAATTAATATTTCTTATAATTCCAAAGGTGCCCCTCTCCTCCCTTATAAAAGGGCACCTCCTCCCTCTCCTCCTCACACCACTTTGAGCCTTCAAGCTCGGCCAAACCCTGCCAATTTCTCTTCTCAACTTCCCTAGAAACATCCTAGAGGTCCTGGTCTTCTTCAAAGACAAATCTTAGTGACCTAATATGAGATTTCAAAGAGGCGTGTCGAATAAGAGGTGGTTCGGACACATACAAAGCATATCGGACCTATGGTAAGGGAAAATCTCGCAATCTCAATTTTTATCTGAGATTGTTTATACTTCAGAATTTACTGGGGAATATTTATCATCCAAATCCATGTTCCCTCAATATGTAATATTATTTCTATCCTCCTAAAATTGTTTAAATCCAATTTTACCCATTGGTGAGTTTTTAGTAAAAGGTATGAAAAAAATATTTTGTCATTTTTAGTACAAGGTACTTTTTGACTTTTCCGGCCAAAGTACGAGAAGAATTTTTTTAACTTATATGGCATGAATAGATTTTTATGATTTAATAGACAATTATTTCCATGAAGCTTCTCTTACAAGTTTTAAAGCTTATTTCTAATCAACTTATTTTAGATTAAAATTGTAAGACATGTTAAGAAAGGAAAAATGTTTTTGAAGTAGAAAGGATATTTTCCCCAAGAATGGAGTCCAAGTGTTTTATCAAAGTTATTTTCCATCTAAGATAATATAAGGTTCTATTTCTATCACTATTTTTACATTGATTTGATTATGTTATAATGGAATTAATTTTATGATGTCCTTTTATGTTATATGGATTATGTTATGATGGCATGATGCTTAAGAATCCCATTTTTATTACATGGGTTTTACTATGATGTATGATTTATGATTTTGTGGCACACATAAGAATGGTTTCATTATGAGATGGGTGGAACCTATATCTCCCTCCAATTCATTGGGTAAAGATTTATATCTCATGAGATAGACATTGCTGGAATGACAAGTTAATCCAGTTCAGTGATACAGGACTGGAATGAGGAGTGAACTTCATTCAGTAATGGACTTTGTCCGCTAGGATTGTATTGGCAATGAGTCTTGACTAAAATGAAATTATTTTATATGATTATTTGTTTATTCCACAAAGTTTCATGTTTTTAGTTATGATTATTTGGATTACATTTCATCATTATTATTTATCCCATGTTATGATATTATGATCTCTTTTGCAGGTTAAGATATTCAAAATGTTATGTTCTTATGAATATGATATGATTGATATTTATTTTGTTTACCCTTACTGAGCATTTGAGCTCACCCTTTTGTATGTTTTCTTTTCCCCAGGTCAGGAAGGAGGGTATTAAGTAGGATATGGCAAAATGGGAGTCTAGATATGATGAAATAAGTGGGAGACAATGTAGATGATTTATGAACCAGTTGTTTATGTTTCCCAGTTTCTAAAGACATTATACCTATATGGTCCTTTCATTTTTTTTATATGTTGTAATAAGTGTGCTTCAATTTTGAAGTAATAACAATGTATGTAAAGTATGGGTTGTTATATTTATGATTAATACTTGAAATCTAAACTTTTAAATTGACCTTAGATCTTTATAGATCAGTCAGTGTATATTGTTTTGTGGGGATTTATTCACACTTTTATTTCCTATATGAAATTTCATTAGTATTTGAACCTATTATTGAGTCATGTGCGTGACATTGTAGATATATACCTCGATGATGGCCTCAATTAGATCACCCAGATGGATGCTAGTATCATTCTCATAAGGTTGTAGGACATGAAGTGCCTATGATACCTTCTATAGTTCAAATTTATGCACCACTAGTTTCACCTCCCATCATACCTAGGTTTAGAAATGACTCTCATATTTGGGAGGGTTTATTATGATTCCTATAGTCTAGGGTGGGAATTACACTATATTCCCCAAATATATATGATTAGATGATAGAGTTACAACATCATGACATAGATAAATATTTAGGAGAAGGTATTCCCTATGTGGAAGAAACATAGAATGAGGTGATTCATAATATTTCCCATCACATGGAGACTACTCTAAAGAGGAGGTTGAAGCTATCAACCTACTTTCTTTGTTTATCCTCCAAGAGATGGGGGAATGTTTTGAACCATGTATATTAGAACTTAGATATGTTATAGTTGGATTTCTAAACCAGTTCCTATGAATAATTTGTTTTGATATGTTTAGAGCTAATGGAGATACATATTTCATGCAAATTGAGTTAGGTATCACGTCTTTTATGAACTATTCATCTCATATAACATAGCTCTAGTGATTTCCACCCACTTTTGTTTGTGATGTGTTATCCATGTTGATATGTTATGAGGATGTGATCAAATGTATTATCTAATAATATTTGAACATTTTATGGATGACTTGACACTCTAAAATGGTAATCCATCCCCCCATATACTAGCACAATTATGGGGGAGATGGTGGTTCAGGCCATATTGGTTCAATAGCTATGAAGGTAAGTTTTTTATCATGTGGTAGTAAATGTGAACTTGTGGTTTCTCACTAGAGAAGTAACAGATCGTGTATACATACTAGTATTTTGTGGTACTCCATCATTGTGGAATTTATATTCACATAAATCCTTAGTGTGATAAATATCCAATTCATGGCCAATATTGTTGAAGAATATACAATATAAGATAAATTTTAGGATAATTCCACCAATGTATAGTGGGAGAGGATCTACACCATGTCTATTTTCTATAGTGGAGTCAGTATCTCTATGACAAGAAGGAATCTAGAGTACCACTAAATGATCAGGCAGTGGTGGTGGTCTTTGTTGATGATTCTAGTCTTTTGATGTATATTTCTAGTATATAATACATGGTTAGGGTGGTCAGGTTGTGTATCAGGGTCTTAGTAAAGGAAGGTTCCATGTTATGTAGCATATTCTAGTGGAGAATTGTTTTAGGACATATGTAGTATGAGGTACGATCATAGTATCCCAAACTTTAGTATCCTGATCATTTGATATTAACCCCTCACACTCATTCATATTTTCAGTTTTAATTGGAATTATAAGGATCTAGATTGAATAATTATTGTGGGTTAGTGCCTCCTAAAACTCCATTTGGGAAACATTCAAAGAGTGTTAATTGATGTAAGGAGTTTCCTCTTAAGATAGGAGACTAATATTTCTTGTAGAATCCTTTCCTCCCCAAGATGACATGCATCAATGTAATTCCTGATATGTACTAGTAATTACCCTATAGATGCCATATTGATTGTTACTTTCATATGTTTTCTTTCTCCTCGCCTTAGGGTAGTTGATACATTCACGTGATAGATTTGGATGTCTACAAATTTCGAGATGCACTGGAATATCACAATATGGGTATATTGTCAGCCTAGAAATATATCCATTTTCTTATTGACCATATTGTACAAAAAACTATGTTTTCTGTAGTGGTGTATTGATTTATAGATTTCATTCTAGATGGAATGTCAAGGATACTTCCAAAGATAGAGGAATGTTTTTTCTTCAATCTTATTCTAGTAGCTAATCTTGTTTCTATAACTTCATATAGGATGCCTCCTTGTGGCCTTTTAGAACATAAGAACTTGTCAGAGGACATGGAAAATAAAGGGTTTATAGGATCCATTACTTATCCTTTATATTCAATTGTACTTTTCAACAATACATATGTTACCCTATGGAAATTTATAGATTACAGATAGTTATATATTCTTACAATTAATAAATAGTACCCACTTATTCGTATATATGAACTCATTGATCATCTCTAATGCGTTGAGGTCATCGTGAAGATTGATTTGAGATATGGGTTTCATCAAGTAAGAGTTGGACACTCTAATATACCATGTAATGTGTTCTAAAGTTGTTATAACCAATATGATTATCAATTAATGTTAATCAATTTAAAAAATTCACATAATATATTTATGTCCTTGATGAATTAGGTTTTACACGATTGCCTAGATGCATTTTTTGACATTTTTGTGGATGATATCTTATTGTACTCTCAAACTAGACATAATAAGTCTAAACACTATGAAATAAAATTGAGTGCACTATGAATGAAAAGGATGTAACGCCCCGACCCCAGTTACCCAGAGTCGGTGCATTATTACATAACATTGGCATGATCACAAGAAAGATCAAATCTCGAAAGACCGATTAGTTTAGTAGTCTTGGAAACACTAGATATATTATTAAATTTTACATTACATAAATAAGTAAAAATCTACAACAATATATTGTCATCATATTCCACACTCGTATCCCCTCATACTATCCCTGCAGGTCATTCATAATTTACTTCTTCACATCCTGGGAAAAATAAAACATAGAAAAGGGGTGATCTCAAACGCCCAGTAAGGACAACAATATAGCGGAACCTTTCATAAATAAGAATAAACATTTAAGGCAATGTATAACTAAAACAAAAGCCTTTTAAACTTGAACTTCAACATAGTATGGGAAAAATAAAATGAAATAATTCCATTTACTTATTCACATGCATATTCTACTAATCGAATAATCACATGCAATATCAGTAACCACTTTCATAATGATGGAATGCATAATGCCAGACTATCATAACCACATAGCCAAGGCCTCGTTCCAAGACTACAATTAAGATTTTGTCAAGCCCTTATGCCAAGACACTAGTTTGTCTCATGAGACCTACCGATGCATCGAATATCTATAGCGGGCTCAACCCGTCACATATTAAGTTCAATGCATTCCTTATATGAACAGGTTTAAACATAACATAAACGTTCGTATTAAAACTAGCATACGAAATGTAAATACTTCATCCATAAACCATGAATGGTATAAAAATAACACATCGACCGTCAAACATATCACAAAACCTTCAATACAAAATAAAATTTTTGTATCATAATAAATCAACTTCAAATAAGAATAAAATCCATCAAAGGATGTTGACCTAGATGAAATCAAAACTCTTTTTAGAGAAATATCTCTTTCTATTTTTAAATCAATTAAGAGTCATATATTTATAAAATAAAACGTTTTCTTTGAAAATATTCTTATAATCTTGTAAGGTAAGCTTAGACGATTTTATAATGGCCGAAAATAGTCGCACCCTCCATATAAGTTAAAAAAACATTCTTACCTTAATTCTGTCAAAAAGTTTAAAAAGGACCTTATTTAGAAAACGACGGAAATATTCCTTTATAAACCACTTATAAAAGCCAACAAGGGTATAAATTACTTTAAACCATAGTAAAAATGTTTTGAAATACATTTTTAAGAAACATTGATGTGGATGATAAAGAATTCCCAGTAGATTATTACGTATAAACAACCTCGAATAATGAAGAGATTGTGAAATAACCCTTACCTTGTACTTTTCCTAGGTTGAGAGTAGGTTAACCTCCTGAATAATGGTGAAATAATTGTTATTAAATTATATAATAATCATATACATTAATATGATATCATATATGATCTTTTAACATTGATTTGTTAATAATATCTTAGTATTATCGTTGTTTCGGGTGTTAACTTACTCGTTTTCTTTTATATGTTTTGTTACGTAAGCCATGTTTTTCATGGATAGGTTGTATCTTATTCATATCCAGAATTATATCAAGTCCTTAAACATTATTTTTAAATCATCAAATGATAATTATACATGAATGGATATGATGAGGAATGAATCTCATCGCGTTCGTGGAGACGGTAGTCCGTACGTACGCACGAGCGACAATATCATTATTTTGATATTAAAATAATAGATAATTGGATGGTATATCATATATAAAGAATAATTATCATGTTATATTTATTATTTACATGAATTATAAATCATTATTATACCCATCCAAATAATAATTTATTGAATAACAATTACACCACGACGTGGAGATGGTAAGCCGTACGTACGCACGTATGGTGACATGTTATTCAAAGGGTGGATAGAATACTGAATATGCTTATACCATATTTATAATAACATCACAGTATATATAAGATACTGGATTTATTGTTTTATAATGTTAATAACAAAGAAAGAAGAAGTGGAAGAAGAAAGGAACTTGAAAAGGGGTGGTGAAATCATTACCTCTTCTTCGGGTTCTTCCTTTTGATTTGATCAAAAGGGCTCCTTAGGTTGGATTTATGACTAAAGTAGGGACTCTAGGATTAAGTGACGGAAGTTTATAGATTATTTGGGCAGAGTTTGGCCGAGCCAAAAGGCTTTGAAGGTGTGAATTAATGATAAGGGTGAGTGCCCTTTTATAAGTGGGGTGAGAGGCACCTTTGGAAAAACAAGAAATATTATTTTATAATAAATTCATATTCGGTTTCTAGTGGCTCAAAAGTAGATTATTTAAAGGTTAAGGTGGGTATGGGGCGAAAACCACTCAACCAATATAATTTAGACAGGTTTGGGTCATTATATTAACCTTATCTTTTATTTTTAACTCTTAGTTAATTAGTTTGACACTTACCATGTCACTTTGTATTTTTATATTATATAGTTAATAAACATACTATATACATCCAAGAGACCCCCAAGTGGTTCATTAATGATACCCCTATCATTATATAAGTCTCTTGGCTGAACCTTATATTTTTAGGAATTAAATATCAATAAATAATATAATATTTGTTTTAAAAACTCTTTTATTTCAATTTTGAAACTATTCAATAATTGATTTTTTTAAAACTCATAATAGAATTATTACTTCGAAAAAAGTTAATTAAGTCAATCCTAACATGTCATATTAACCTATAAAATTAGTTTAATTCATAAAAAGTCTAAAATTACATTTATTTGGGTATTTATAATACCAATTATTCTAATTTTTCATTAATTTAGTAATTACTACATCACCATTGTGTCATAAATAAATTAAATTATATAATGTATAAAAATTATAAATAAAATATAATTATGTAAGAAATCTTATTAAGTTTCTAATTAATATTTATAGTCGAAAATCCAACATATATAACCCAGTGTAAAAATTGTTTTTCTAAAAGATATATGCTTATGTCATTTTTTTATTTATTTTAACTTAATTAAAATAAAGTGTCCCTATCACCTACAAGTGGCTCCATGGGGTCCCAAAATCGACCCAAATATGCCCATGGTCGGACATGTATCCACCAATAAGGTTAGGACATGTTTTAGGGTAATTTAGTATTATTATAATATTATTTTTTAACCCTTATCTACCGGATTTACCCTTAACCATGGTAAATAAAATATTTACCGAAGTAATTATTCAAAATGTCTAAAAATAAAAGTTATCTATTCACACAATATGAACATCCTGATTCCAAATATTGAATCCATTTTTCCAAATTCAAAACACAAAAGTGGCAGAAATTAATTTAAAATTAATTCATGTTGTTAAAACAAAAAGCGTGTTTTTAAGAGATAATAACTGTCAAAAGATTGACACTTGTTTATGTTCTGTTTAATTGTAAAATTATGTACAATGACCAAAATTGTATTAAATGGTAAAAATGTATTCTAAATATACTTTAAAACTACTCAAATTTTTAATTTATCAATATAATTTATTTCGATTAAAAAAGTTGTTTTTAATTAAAATTTAGTAATTTTCACTATTCGTCAAAATATAAATGTTATTCGAAAAGTTCCAAAATTTCACCCTAGGCTAAATTCTATATTCTGAATCCAAAAATGAAGTCCATTTTGAGAGATAAAATTTATAAAATTTTAAAAAGTAGGTATTACTATTCATAACGGCTAGTTTGATTGGTTGTGGTGTGTTAGAACTCGATGTTGTGTACAACACACGCTATCGCATTATTCAAAGAGAAGTGTACCGTAGAAGCTTGGGGTGTTACATTCTCCCCTCCTTCAAATAATTTCATCCTCAAAATTTCTAGAATACTACCGCATGAAAAGACTCAGGTGGTTCTTCATCATAAGTTCCTCGGGTTCCCACGTTGCCTCTTCTATCTTAAGGTTTCTCCACAAAACTTTTACCAGACGCATCGTCCGATTTCTCAGCACTTGTTCTCTCGTATCAAGAATCTTGACGGTCTCTTCGCAATAAGACAGATCGGGTTCCAGTTCTAATTCCTTGTAGATGAGTACATGCGTTGGGTCAGGCATGTATTTCCTCAACAGAGATACGTGGAACACATCGTGAACTTTGGAGAGACTTGGCAGCATTTCCAATCGGTAAGCTACAGCCCCAATTCGTTCTAGAATTTCGAAAGGTCTGATGTACCTGGGACTCAATTTACCTTTCTTACCAAAACATATGACTCCCTTCCATAGAGATACCTTCAGGAAAACATGATCACCGACTTGAAATTCCAAATCCTTCCTTCAATTACCAGCATAGCTCTTCTACCTACTTTGAGCTGCTTTGATATGGTTTTGGATTACCTTCACCTTTTCCATCGTTTCCTCCATCAGTTCTAGGCATAAAAGTTTTCTTTCACCAACGTCATCCCAACAGGTTGGTGTGTGACATCTCTTTTTATATAATGCTTCATATGGGGCCATCTGAATACTCGAATGGAAGCTATTGTTATAGAAAAATTCTACCAGAGGTAAATATTGATCCCACATACCCTGAAAGCATGTGAGAAGGATCTCAACATGTCTTCTAAGGTTTGAATAGTCCGTTCTGATTGTCCGTCTATCTGAGGATGGTAGGCAGTGCTCAAATGAAGTTCAGTATCCAAGGCTTTCTGAAGACTTTTCCAGAATCTTGAAGTAAAACGGGGATCACGATCAGAAAAAATCGATAGGGGTACTTCATGAAGTCTCACAACTTCATTAATATATAGTCTTGCTAGAAATTCCAGTGTTAGATCTTCTCTTATAGCAAAAAAAATGTGCTGACTTGGTAAGATGATCAACAATAACCCATATTGAATCGTTCCTTCTAGGATTATTTAGTAGTCCCATGACAAAGTCCATTGTGATATTATCCCATTTCCACTCAGGTATGGGAAGAGGTTGCAATACTCTACCAGGTTGTTGCCTTCCAGCTTTCACTTTTTCAAAAACCATACATCTTGACACAAAATAGGTTATCTCCCTCTTCATGTTGTCCCACCAAAAATGTTCGTTCAAATATCTATACATTTTGGTGCTCCTAGGGTGTATAGAGAAATTGGAACTGTGAGCATCATCCAGCAATTCCCTTTTTAGATCAAGTTTATCGGGAATACAAAGCCTCTTCCCAAATTTCAAAATTCTATCTTCATACAAAAAGTCTCTCAATATCCCATCATTCACAGCTTTAATCTTCTTTTGAAATTCTTCATCATCTGTCTGATAACTCTTAATCCTTTCTAGTAAATATGGTTTGGAAACCATTTGAAAAAGCATTGATGTTTCACCTTCCATTGTTATTCCCATTTCTATCTTCACTAGATCCATGAAAATTGGATCCCTTTCAATTCTCATCACGTTCAAAACTCCATGGTATTTTCTGCTAAAAGCATCTGCCACCTTGTTTGATTTCCCTGGGTGGTAGTGTATCGTACAATCATAATCCTTGAGTAATTCAAGCCATCTCCTTTGCCTTATGTTGAGTTCTTTTTGTGATAAAATATACTTCAAACTCTTGTGATCAGTATAAATCTCACATTTTTCACCATAGAGGTACTGCCTTCATATCTTCAAATAAAATATCACAGCTGCTAACTCGAGATCATGGGTAGGATAGTTTTGTTCATGAATTTTCAATTGTCATGATTCATAGGCAATAACCCTATCATTCTGTATAACGACATAACCAAGTCCTTTCTTTGATGCATCACTATAAATAATGAACACATCATTCCCTGATGGTAGAGTCAATATAGGAGCACTGACTAATCTTCTCTTCAGTTCTTCGAAAAATTCTTCACACTCTTTTGTCCAAACAAATTTAACCCCTTTACGTGTGAGATTTGTTAATGGGTTAGCCAATCAGGAAAAATTCTGGACGAAACGTCGATAATAACCTGCTAAACCAATAAAACTACGTACCTCAGTTATACTCGTAGTTGCTAGCCATTCTTGGATTTCCTTGATCTTAGAAGGATCAATAGAGATTCCATCTTTAGAGACAATATGGCCAAGAAAAGAAATCTCATGAAGCCAGAATTTACACTTGTTAAACTTCTCAAATAATTCATGTCTTCTCAGAGTATTCAGGATAATGCGCAAGTGATTTTCATGATCTTCATAGATTTTGGAGTATACCAAGATATCATCAATAAATACCACCACAAATTCATCGAGATATTCCTTGAAAAATCTATTCATCAGATACATGAATACAGAGGGTAAATTAGTCAATCCAAAAGGAATTACTGTAAACTCGTAATGCCCATACCTAGTTCGAAATGTTGTCTTCAGAATGTCTTCCTTCTTCACACACAACTGATGGTATCCAGATCGAAGGTTAATCTTTGAAAAGTATTGAGTTCCATGTAGTTAGTTAAATAAATCATCAATGCGAGGTAGGGGATACTTTTTCTTTATTGTTATAGCATTGATCTCCCTGTAGTCGATACATAACCTCATAGATCCATCTTTCTTTTTAACAAAAAGAACAGGGGCTCCCCATGGAGAAACACTAGGGAGAATAAATCCCTTATTACTCAATTCATCTAGTTGTTTATTTAGTTTGACTAATTCCACAGTGGCCATTCTATAAGGGGTCTGAGATATAGACCTTGATCCAGGAATTAAATCAATGGAAAATTTGACTTCTCATTCTGGAGGATGTCCAGGTAAATCTTCTAGAAACACATCTACATATTCTTTCACAATAGGTACATACTATATTTGAACATTACTTTCCTCACCCATAGTCATTTCATTCTCTTACTCCCCAATAATTGAATTTATTTGAGATACTGGGGGTGGATCTAGATAAGAATTAGGTGGTGATGATTCTGCTCTGAAGATAAGGTGTTCCTTATCATCATCATCAAAAATCGTAACCTCCTTCTTCTTAAAATTAATCTTCGCATCGTGTTCTGAAATCCAGTCCATACCGAGGATTATATCAAACTCAATCATAGTTATGACGATGAGATCAGCTGATAAAGAACATTTATGTGCTCTAATGGGGACTGATTCACAAAACTTTGTTGCAATGATACTTCCCTTAAGAGTTTTAAGTGACAACTCCCTTGTTAAATCAAATTGGAAATATCTAATTTTCTTAGCAAACTGGGAAGATATGAAACAATGAGATGATCCAGAATCAAATAATTCATTTTTTAAACATGAGGAAACCATTAAATTACCTGCCACCACGTCTTTCAGAGCTTCTACCTCAGCAGTAGTGATAGCATAAGCTTGGCCTTGATCCCTTGTCCTTTTCTGAGGTAAGTTCCCCTGACGCTTAGGAAATTAATTTGCATAATGTCCCATCTCCCTGCAATTATAGCACTGAACATCAGTAGCTTCCTTCTCCCCTTTGCAATCACGATCTTGGTGGCCTTTTTTACCACACTTGTAACAGACTCACGTTCCTTTTAAGCAAGTACCGGGGTGTTTCTTCCCACATTTAGCACAGGATGGATATTCAACCATTCCCCTCTTCCCCATATTTCCATTCCCATATTGATCAGTATATCTTTTCTTCTCTTGATTTTCTTTAAAGTCATAAGACTTAGAGAATTCCTTTTCGGTCTTGATAGCACATGAGACAATGTCTTCGTATGACGAGAAAGATTGTGAGACTAATGCTCGACGGAGAAATTGTTTTAACCCATCAAAGAAATGATCAATCTTACTTATTGGGTTACGTATATAATCTCCAGCATACCTTGCTAACCTTGTAAAGTTAGCCTCATACTTTGTGACATTCTCATCCTCCTTTTGTCTCAGACTCAGAAATTGTCTTTCCATATCTGCTCGATGGTCACAAGGAAAGTATTTTTCTAAAAACATATCTTTAAAATCCCTCCATTCCATATTTGATACTTCATCATCTTCTTTCATGTTTTGAATCAATGACCACCATTGATCAGCATCTCCTGTGAGGTGGTAAACTTCCATGATAACTTTTTCCCTTTAACTACTCCCCAAATCCTGAAATATTTTCTCTAGGGAATTTATCCATTGCTCAGCTACTAAGGGATTTGTACTCCCATTGAACATTGGTGGTTTTTGCCTCTTGAAGGGATCTAACATTGATCCTCCACGCTGTGGATCAGGGTTCTCCATATGGGTACGTTTATTATTCATAACCTAAGTGAGTTGTCCCAGTATGGTGATTAGCTTATCGGCACCAGTTGCATCACCATCTCCACTATAATTATCTTGAGCAAGAGGGAAATCCCTACATGGAGTGCGTGCATTGATACAGTTTCCATTTCTTCCACTAGGTTCCATTTCTAAACAATGGCCTAAACTAGATCAGTTTATGAATCAAAATACATAATTCCATCCATATAAAACACTTAACATAAATTGAACTATTTATGGATATAATCCATAATCATAAAAATGTTTTATTTGAGGAATTATATACTCATAAACCCTTCATAATGATTTGTAATGAAAATGAGAGTTATCCTAAGCATATCACCCAGGAGTGTCGTAACCAAGAGTGCAGCAAGGCCCGTTGTCGTGCACCAGTTCCCATTCAAGTCTAGCTCAAAGTGGTGTTTTCGGGTTTTACCCCTAGGTACATTTGTGCCAGAGCCGCCTCTACCTGCTCGTATCCATACAGGGATGTATTGCTCGGAAAACTCACAAAACCACTACAATACCAAAATTCTAGGATGTTCTTCTATACTAATCCTCAAATTCCATCTTAGGTCTATGTTCTCTAATCATACTTTATCTAAATATAGCTTCCAAGGTTTGTACTAAACTTCCTTTGATACCAACTGTAATGCCCCAACCCAAGTTACCCAGAGTCGGTGCATTATTAGATAACATTGGCATGATCACAAGAAAGATCAAATCTCGAAAGACCGATTAGTTTAGTAGTCTTGGAAACACTATATATATTCTTAAAATTTACATTACATCAATAAGTGAAAAGCTACAACAATATATTGTCATCATATTCCACATTCTTATCCTCTCATACTATCCCTGCAGTTCATTCATAATTTACTTCTTCACATCCTGGGAAAAATAAAAACATAGAAAGGGGTGAGCTCAAACGCCCAGTAAGGATAAAAGTATAGAGGAAACTTTCATAAATAAGAATAAACATTTAAGGCAATGTATAAATAAAACAAAATCCTTTTAAACTTGAACTTCAACATAGTATGGAAAAAATAAAATAAAATAATGCCATTTACTTATTCACATGGATATTCTACTAATCGAATAATCACATGCAATATCAGTAACCACTTTCATAATGATGGAATGCATAATGCCAGACTATCATAACCACATATCCAAGGCCTCGTGCCAAGACTACAAATAAGATTTTGTCAAGGCCTTGTTCCAAGACACTAGTTTGTCTCATGATACGTACCGATGCATCGAGGAGCTATAGTAGGATCAACCCGTCACATATTAAGTCCAATGCATTCCTCATATGAACAGGTTTAAACATAACATAAATATTCGTATTAAAACTAGCATAAGAAATGTAAATACTTCATCCATAAACCATGAATGGTATAAAAATAACACATCCACGGTAAAACATATAACAAAACCTTCAATACAAAATAGAAGTTTTGTATCATAATAAATCAACTTCAAATAAGCGTAAAATCCATCAAAGGATGTTGACATAGATGAAATCAAAACTCTTTTTAGAGAAATATCTCTTTCTATTTTGAAATCATTTAAGAGTCATATATTTATAAAATAAAACATTTTCTTTGAAAATGTTCTTATAAGCTTGTAAGGGATGCTTCAAAAATTTTATAATGGCGGAAAATAGCCACACCTGCCGTATAAGTTAAAAAATATTCTTACCTTAATTCTGTCAAAAAGGTTAAAAATGACCTTGTTTGAAAAACGACAGAAATATTACTTTATAAACCACTTATAAAATTAAATAAGGTTATAAATGACTTTAAACCATAGTAAAAATGTTTTGAAATACATTTTTAAGAAACATGGATGTGGATGATAAAGAAGTCCCAGTAGATTATTACGTATAAACAACCTCGGATAATGAAGAGATTGTGAAATAACCCTTAACTTGTACTTTTCCTTGGTTGAGGGTAGGTTAACCTCCTATATAATGGTGAAATAATTGTTATTAAATTATAAAATAATCATATACATTAATATTATATCATATAAGATCTTTTAACATTGATTTGTTAATAATATCTTAGTATTATCGTTGTTTCGGGTGTTAACTTACTCGTTTTCTTGTATATGTTTTGTTACGTAAGCCATGTTTGTCATGAATAGGTTGTATATTATTCATATCAATAACGATATCAAGTCCTTAAAAATTATTTTTAAATCATCAAATGATAATTATACTTGAATGGATATGATGGGGAATGAATCTCATCGCGTTCGTGGAGACGGTAGTCCGTACGTACGCACGAGCGACAATATAATTATTTTGATATTAAAATAATATATAATTGGATGTTATATCATATATACAGAATAATTATCATGTTATATTTATTATTTACATGAATTATAAATCATTATTATATCCATCCAAATAATAATTTATTTAATAACAATTACACCACGACGTGGAGACGGTAAGCCGTACATACGCACGTATGGTGACATGTTATTCAAAGGGTGGATGGAATAATGAATATGATTATACCATATTTATAATAACATCACAGTATATATAAGATACTGGAGTTATTATTTTAGAATTTTAATAACAAAGAAAGAAGAAGTGGAAGAAGAAAGGAACTTGAAAAGGGGTGGTGAAATCATTACCTCTTCTTCGGGTTATTCCTTTTGATTTGATAAAAAGGGATCCTTAGGTTGGATTTATGACTAAAGGAAAGCCTCTAGGATGAAGTGAGAAAAGTTGAGAGAGTATTTGGTCAGAGGTTTTCCGATCAAAAAGGCTTTGAAGGTGTGAATTAATGATAAGGGGGAGTGCCCTTTTATAAGTGGGGTGAGGGGCACCTTTGGAAAAGCTAGAAATATTATTTTATAATAAATTCATATTTGGTTTATAATGGCTCCAAAGTAGATTATTTAAAGTTTAAGGTGGGTATGGGTCGAAAACCACTCAACCAATAGAATTTAGACAGGTTTGGTTCATTATATTAACCTTATATTTTTGTTTTAACTCTTAGTTAATTAGTTTGACACTTACCATGCCACTTTGTATTTTTATATAATATAGTTAATAAACTTACTATATACATAAAATATACCCCCAAGTGGTAAATTAATGATACACCTATCATGATATAAGTCTCTTTGTCGTACCTTAGATTTTTAGGAATTTAATATCAATTAATAATATAATATTTGCTTTAAAAACTCTTTTATGTCAATTTTGACACTATTCAATAATTGATTTTTGTGAAAATAATAATAGAATGATTACTTCAAAAAAAGTTAATTAAGTCAATCATAACATGCCATATTAAACTATAAAATTATTTTAATTCATAAAAAGTCTCAAATTAAATTTATTTGGGTATTTATAATATCAATTATTCTAATTTTTCATTAATTTATTAATTACTACATCCCCATTGTTTCATAAATAACTTATCCTATATAAGGTCTAAAAATTATAAATAAAATATCATTATTTAGGAAATATTGTTATCTTTCCAATTAATATTTATAGTTGAAAATCCAACATATATAACCCTATGTAAAAGTTGTTTTTCTAAAACATATATGCCTATGTCATTTTTGTATTTATTTTAACTTAATTAAAATAAAGTGTCCCTATCACCTACAAGTGACTCCATGTGGTTCCAAAATAGACCGAAATATTCCCATGATCGGAAATGTATCCACCAACAAGGTTAGGACACGTTTTAGAGTAATTTAGTATTATTATAATATTATTTTTTAACCCTTATTTACCGGATTTACCCTTAACTATGGTAAATAAAATATTTACCGAAGTAATTATTCAAAATGTCTAAAAATAAAAGTTACCTATTTACACAATATGAACATCCTGATTCCAAATATGTAATCCATTTTTCCAAATTCAAAACACATAAGTGACAGAAATTAATTTAAAATTAATTCCCGTTGTTAAAATAAAAAAAGTGTTTTTAAGAGATAATAATTATCAAAAGATTGACACTTGTTTATGTCCGTTTTAATTGTAAAATTATGTACAATGACCAACATTGTATTAAATGGTAAAAATATATTCTAAATATACTTTAAAACCACTCAAATTCATAATTTATCAATATAATTTATTTTGATTTAAAAAGTTGTTTTTAATTAAAATTTAGTAATTTTCACTATTCATCAAAATATAAATGTTATCCAAAAAGTTCCAAAATTTCACCCTAGGATAAATTTGATATTATAAATCCAAAAATGAAGTCCATTTTGAGAGATAAAATTTATAAAATTTCAAAAATTACGTATTACTATTCATAACGGCTAGTTTGATTGGTTGTGGTGTGTTAGAACTCACTGTTGCATACAACACACGCTATCGCATTATTCAAAGAGAAGCGTACCGTAGAAGCTTTGGGTGTTACAAAGGAACTATGAAAAGATAACAAAATTACACTTCTATAATCATGAAGTTCACTTCCAGGGTCACATTATATCAAAACAAGGGGTATATGTGGATCCATATATGGTGAGATACATGGTTTCCTAAAATCTTAAAAAATATATTTGATATAAGAATCTTCTTGGGGATATATGGATATTATCGACACTTCATTAATTACTTTACCTACCTTGAATCACCACTCATATTCACGATAATGAAATGGGTATAATTTACATGGAATGAATCTTATGAGGTGGAATTTTAGAATTTTAAAGGTAGGATAACCACAACATTGATCCTAATATTTCATGTTCTTGATAGAGGATGCACAGTTTATTTTGATGTATCAAGTGTCTAAATGGGAGATATTTTGATTCATGGGAACTGACACATCGAAGATAGGTCTTGCCAGTTGAGGCCTCATGAGTACAATTACCATGTCCACAACTTCAAACTAGTATCTATTATTCTTTCTTTGTGTCTTTATAGACATTATTTGATGGTGGAATGGTTCTTGGTAAACAAGGACCCAAAAATCTTCAAATATAATTTTTTTCTTGATGGTTCATGAAACTAAGGCAGTGGAGATGGGTTAAATATTTTCATTTTTTTAAAATTTATATTGTCTACATTTCGAGGAAAATAAATGTAATTATTGATTCTCTATATATAAATAATCATACTCAAGAGGTTAAGGAATACAATAGGGAATATATATTAATATAAATTCAATATAAAAATCATCTTGATGTTCAGGAACATCTAGGGAGTCATTTAGACATGTCCTCATCAATGGATTTATCACTTCATGGCCGAATAAATAGGAGTCCACTTTCAGATGATGCAAGATTAGTCCTGAGGGAAAGTATCTATGATGTGGACAAACTACTTTTTTAGGTTTCCTATAAGGATGATATCCTTTATATCTATAGGCATGTTATGGGTTATTATGGATATGTGAGAGGATTTGATGAGTGAATCTCATGCCTCTAAATAGATATTTAATTAGGAACTCAAAATAAAGGAACATAATTTACATAGATAATTTTGTTGGATAGGGATAAAAAACAAGGTTGTGAGATTTATTAACTAGTTTGAAACCTATCATCAGTTAAAAGTAGAACACCAATAGATGTATGCACATTTATAATGGTTAACAATTCCATTGTTCAAATTTTATGTTGCCATTATGTATTTTTTTATAAGATTTTTGAATTTACCTAGAGGTAATGATGCTATATGGGTGATCATGGACATGATGATGAAGTAAAACCACTCATTTCCCATCAAGGAGACCTTTATGGGGATGAGTTTGAAGGGTATGTCTTAGATAGATCACACACCTTCATGGGGTCTCACATACCATTTATCAGAAAGGGATGCTCAATATAAATCTCAGTTCAATAACGGTTGTAGAAGTAATTTGGTTCAAGGGTACTTATAAGTACAACATACCACCATTAGACTGATGGTTAGTCCGAGGGAACAATTCCAGTTCTACAGGACTTTCTCTATACACATGTCCTTGGTTTCTGGGTTCTTAGGAAAAGAACTTGTCTCTCACTAAGTATAAATATTAATATATTATTCAAGAAACACTCCATATGGATCCTTATTAGGCTATAACTAACTGACTTCATTTGACCCAACCCATCACACAAGTTGTCCCATCACATATCCTGAAGCACATTCCCAATCAAGGTGAGAAATTTAAAAGAACCCAGAATAACCAATCATCTCTTGGGAATAGCTTTTCCTATGGTAAACTAGCATGAAATGTCCATTTAATGGGATTAACACACAAATATCATAAGAGTCAATATTTAATATACAACATCAACAGTATGAAACAAAGACATTCAGATACCATAAGCATCAATGAGTATCATAAACAAATAATTTTGTAATAAAACATATACATTTACATAGAATCTGAAGTAAAATTTGAAAAATAAAATGAATGGGAATGAACCAAACTAGAACAATACATAAAGCATAATGGTTACAAAATAACAAAATTATTTCACTCAATACAACTCCATGAGACCACATATACTTTAAGAAACACCATATGGCATTAATTTACAAGATTCGCTAAGGTACATGGTTCCCATAAATTCACTTATGTCCTAAAAATAAAATCTACATACTCCTAATGGAATTTGAAGGGTGTGAGGCATAAATACCAGTAAGATACCACCAAGATTATCTTTATGGATTTTACCGCTACAAACTAATAAACTAGTTTAAAATCACATTTTAAAACTAAACCAATTTTAAAACATTACACTTTCAAATAATGAATTTAAATCACTTTGGATTTCTATTCCAAATAAAACATGGTTGTCCAAAACTTTTCCCAATATGAAATAACTAAATAGACAATGCCACATGGTACAAAATTCTTGAGATATAAAACATTGAATAATAACGATGAGTATAAATATAATTATTATATAACAAATAAATGAAAATTAAATGGGAATATAAAACATGATATCATATCTACATGGAATTGAAAATGAATAATAGTATTCATGTAAATTTGGAATGAGTTAGTGCACCTAGGGATCCTACCTCAAGGGCTTAATGTGAGTGAGATAAAACCAGGTATATTGGGTTGATATGTTATGTTGGAAGCACTCATGTTATTCCCTATCCCCAACTCAAAGTGCTATCATAGTCTCTCAAAATTCAAAAGAAGATATCATGGTCATCATATCTAAAGGATATAATAGTATAATGGAATCCAAAATGGAATGTCTAATGGTATTTCACCCCTAAGGATGCAACGTCCTGGTTCCTGAAGACACCCAGAGGCACCCCATACTCGGTTGGTCACATGGACTCAAGCACATTTCCTCAAATTCAAGAGGCTGTAGACTAGAAGCGAGGGCCTTGGGTGTGATAGTGTGGAAAATATGCCCCCATTGACAGAGTGCACATCGGAGGTACACAATATATTTGTAACCTACCGGTTTCGGAAGCCACACAATGGGTGCCCTGAACCCGGTTGGTCACATGGCCTCAAGCGCATTTCCCTAAATGCCAGAGGCTATTGACTAGCAGCAAGGGCCTTGGTCTGATAGTGGGGAAACTATTCCCTCATTTTTCAAAGTGTAGCGCAGGGAAAATATATATAAACATACAAAAACAGAAGCAATAAACAATACCCAACTGAAATGGATAATAGTACAGAAGTAAACGATAACAACAGTCTTATAGATATGATGATGTATTATGACTCTAAGTCTAGGAAAGTAGCCAAAAAAAGATACACTGCAATCTAGAATAATTCAATACAAAGTACAAGTACAACAAAGGAAAACAAAATAGTGCAGCAGGAAAAGTACACGGTGTGTACACACAGAATTTGGGATTTTACCTCATTTCCTTATTTTTCTCAAAAACACTTAAGGAAAGAGGAAAAGATGAAACTAGTACCTCAAGAATAAGAATTGGGTTCTTAAAAAATTCTCCCCTTAAAGAAATTCGTCCCCGAATTTCCCTTCCAAGGGTGGTGAAGATAAAGCTGAGAACAACTCTGGCCACTGAGCATGTACGTCAGTCTCCCGCTCCCAGTTTTCGTCCTATACTCATCCATGCTACCATAGCACCCGTACGAGATGAACTGAACATCCTTGGAGAACCTTCATGATTCTATCAATAATACAAATAGGATGATCCTCAAAGGATGCATCGACCTGAAGCTCAACCTCCTCGGGCTGAAAAACGTGAGACGGGTATGAGTGATAACGGTGCAGCTGAGATACATGGAAGACATTGTGCATGGCCCGATACCTTTGTGGTAACTGCAACCGATAGGAAACCGGACCAACTCTCTCTAGAATCTCAAACATACCCACATAGCTCGGTGAGAGTTTACCCTATCTCTTGATCCTCCTGTGTCCCAACCTCAGAGAATCATGCAAGAAAACATGATCCCCAAGGGTCATCTACGACGATCAGCAAAAGATTTACGATGAGACTGTACAATAGCCATCTGCTTCTGTATAACTGGACATGCTTGGAAGTCTCTTGTACGAGATGTGGTCCCAGTAAATCTGCCTCACCTGCCTCCAACCACCACATGGTTGATCAACTTGTCCTACCATATAAAGCCTCATAAGGTGTCATCTCAATAGTTTCTTGAAAACTATTATTGTAGGAAAACATGACATGGGGTATGTTATTCTCCCAAGAGCCCCCAAAGTCCATGACACATGCACGCAGCATGTCCTCAAGCACCAATATCGTATGCTCTGACTGGCTATCGGTCTGAGGGTTGTAATCTATGCTCAGAAACACCTGTGTACCCAGTTCCCTTTGAATGATCTGCCAAAAATGAGATGTAAAACGTGAATCCCTATCTGAAACAATAGAATGAGGGACCCCTTGAAGGCATACTACCTATCTGATATAAAACTTTCCAAGATCATCAACAGCAAAGGTCTCCTTGATCGGTAAAAAGTGAGCTACCTTCATAAGTCTTTCCACAACAACCCACATGGCATCACTGCCTCGAGGTGACCTCGGCAACCCAGTCACGAAGTCCATCGCGACATCATCCCATTTCCACTCCATAATAGGTAACTGTTGTAATAGTCCGGCTATCCTCTGATGCTCCGCCTTCACCTACTAATAGGTAAAACATCTTATAACAAAACCAGCTACTTCTTGTTTCATACTCGGCCACCAATACTGACGTCTCAAGTCACGGTACATTTTGGTAACTCTGAGATGCACTGCCCAAGATGAATCATGAAACTCTCACATAAACTCCTCGTGTATATACCCCGGAACCCATACTCGTCCATGGATACGCAGCACCTCATCATCGCCTATCATCCAACCCGGAGGAGGGTCATTACTTTCCACTGACTCTCATAGAACTAGGACTTCTGAATCTGATAGTTTTCTCATCCTCGCCCTATACGAGAGGGTAGAAGTCATAGCTAAGGAAGAAAGATAGTCTCCCCCTGACTATCATGCACCTCCAAATGCATCTCAGAGAACAAATCCATTAGTTTCCACTCACTGTTGGCCTCCTAAACTGCCTGTAACTGAGTCCTCCTACTCAGTGCATCAGAATCTATGTTACCTTTACCAGGTGTATAGGTAAGCTCGAAGTTGATGGACTAAAGGAATTCAACCCACATTTGTTATCTCAGATTCAAGTCACATTGGGTAAAGATATATTTCATATTTTTTGGTCCATAAACACCACAAAATTCTCACCCAAGAGATAATGTCTCCAACAATGTAACACATGAACAACTGTAGCCAACTCGAGATCATGCATCGGGTAATTCCTCCCATGAGGCCTCAACTTCCAATACTCGTACGTAACTACTCGATCGCCCTGCATCAACACTATTCCCATCCCAATACCTGATGCATCAAAGTAAACTATGTAGCTCTTCCCTTGCTCTGGAAGTATCAGGACTGGTGCTGATGTCAACCTTCCCTTCAACTCCTAAAAGTTTGTCTCGTAAGATTATGACCAAACAAAATTCACACCCTTCTTATTGAAACCCATATACGACGCTTCTAAGTAGGAGATGTCCTGTATAAAGCGCTGGTAGTAACCATCCAGCCCCAAGAAACTCTGTATCTCAAACATATTCTTAGGATACTCCCAGAAAACTACTGCTCTCACCTTCTCTAGGTCCTCTGCAACTCTGGCCTCTCAGATAATATGACCCACGAAGTGTATCTGGTCCATCCAAAAGTGGAAACTTGAGAGCTTAGCATATATTTGATGCTCTCTCAGTGTACTCAATATGATCTCAAGATTTGTGGCACGGTCGTGTCGAGTGTGAGAGTACACCAAGATATTGTCCATGAAGACTACCACAAAAGAATCCAGATATGGGTGGAACACACGATTCATCAGAGCCATGAAAAATTCTGGTGCATTCGTGAGTCTGAACAGAATGACCAAGTAATTGTATAGACAATATCTGTTCCCAAAAGCTGTAAGCAATATGTCTGATGGTCTAACGTGCAACTAATGATATCTGGATCTCAATTCAATCTTCATGAACACTCGTGCTCCTCGAAGTTTATCAAAAATATCATCAATCCTTGGTAAGGGATATCATTTCTTGACCATCAACTATTTCATCTTCTGATAATCCACACAAATTCTAAGGTTACCATCCGCCTTTTTAGAAAACAAGACAGGCGAACCCCAAAGAGAAGTATTGGGTCAGATGAAACTCTTTGCCTGAAACTCCTCCAACTGCCTCTTGAGATCCTTCAACTCTGGTGTAGCCATCCTATATGGTGGAATGGACACTGGTGCTGCTCTTGGCACAAGCTCAATAGAGAAATACACCTCTCACTCTGGAGGAAGACATGAAAAGTCGTCCGGGAAGATATCCCTAAAATGATCAAATACTTGAGGGAAATCCTTCTGACAAGTTCACTGGTCATCCAGATATAAACTCACAATCTGGGTTGTCACTCCACCTCACCCACGATGCTTGGGTCTGGCTTAGCTTGCCTGAACATCACATTCTCCCTTGTATAAAAACCCCCCGCCCTCTAGTGATGTGAAACTCACCCTACGATGATAACAATCTACAAAGGCTCGAAAGGGTACCAACCTGTCCATCCTGAGAAAGACATCATAGCTAATCATCTCTAAGACATAGATGTCTCATAGAAAGTGACAGCATCCAACCTCTGGGGGGAACTCCCTACACTGACGCACACCTGCTATTATAATCCCCAATGGAGTGTCTAGCGTCATAAAATCAGAAGATAAAGAAACATAGAGCCCAAGGCTCTCCACAACGGGCACAGATATAAGGATATGTGTATCACCAGTATCAAAAGGTACTGAGGACATAACAGAAGATAATAGAATAGTACCTCTGATAGTAGAAGTTCCAAGATCCTGCTTCTATTGGGTCTATTGCACTGCATATGCTTTCCCAGTGTCAGGACCCTGTGACACAACCTGGATACCCTGAG
Organism: Viscum album; assembly: GCA_963277665.1. NCBI lineage: Eukaryota > Viridiplantae > Streptophyta > Magnoliopsida > Santalales > Viscaceae > Viscum > Viscum album. The sequence goes on from OY728136.1 coordinate 770,245,934, forward strand.
TTGACCCTCCCTACTGTCTCTGAGATACTACTGTCTAGATACCATGGCCACGACCACCACCTTGGCCTGAAGGTTTTGACGTATTCCAATTCCTTGACTGGTAAGAAGCTGGTGGCCCTCCTCTCGCACATAGTCTGTACAGAACCCCTCTAACTAGCCACTGGTGGAAACGCCCTGCAAAAACGCTTGAGATGACTCACCCTGCTACCATCTTAGCACTCCATTGGGTCACGTGGACACTAAGGTATTTTTTTCCCATCTCTAACACACTAGTAACAAATAACCTATCCACCTGAAGAAATATTCTGGCTAGTACTACCACTGTGAGAGGAATCTATCTGTCTCTTCCTCTTATCGGTCGAAATAGTACCAAAACTACTGTCGAACTGCCCTGGCCTGCATAACTAGCTTCCCATAGGTTCCGCTCTATAATCATTGTCTGGTTCATAATAGTGTGTACTGTAGGCAACCTGAAAACATTCAACAATGCTCGGATGTCATATCGAAGACCATCCTCAAAGCGTTTAGCCCTCAGCGTCTCATCACCCACCAGAATAGGTGCAAAACACTGCAGCTCAGTGAAACGGGTAGAATAATACATCACTGACATAGCGCCCTACTACAGATTCATGAACTCTCGACCTCGATCTTTCCTCAGCATATCTGGAAAGAAAATTTCATAGAAGACTGCCTGAAAATCTTCCCATGCCATATCTCGGTGATGCTTAGTCTGGGTGGTAACATCCCACCATATCTTGGCGGAATCACACTACATGTATGTAGTGAGCTTAACCTTCCACCCTGGAAGAATCTTTAGATGATCAAAGATAGTCTCCAAAGAACCTAGAAAATACTCTGTAGCATGTGGTCCTCCATCCCCTAAAAATGTAGGCATATGATGCTGCTGAAATATACAAGTCAACTCTGCCATAGATGTGGTAGCTACCGGTGCTCCCTGGAAGGTCTTCATAAAACATATAAAGCCTTCATGGAACTGTGCATCTGTGCCTGCATCTGATATAATGGTTGGCATAGCATCTAGCTCTGTTGGAGGATCCATTGGTAGCCCATGGTCTACCACCTCCATAGTATAATCGTTACCACTCTCCTCGAAAACAACTCGTGGTCATCTCGGCGGCATGACTCTACAAGGTCAAACACACACCTTAGATTAAGATTATTAAGGACTAAGAACTAGAAGCGTAATATGGGAATAGGAGAAGGAAAACATCCATGTTTTTTTTACAAAATAAGACTACATGGCGTGTATAATTACTACACGGCATGTTCCCTTAAGTCTTTCACATGGGAGTGTACTTTTCCAGCACTGGTCGTGAAACACCCCAAACACACTGCGTGTTTCCCACACACACGGCGTGTACTTTAATTTTCTTCCCATTCTCGAGTCCTTCTACACGGCTTAGCCACATGGCTCTCTTTTGAATGAGACTATACGGCGTGTATAAGGTCTACATGGTGTGTACTAGATGATCTTCACCAACTTGTGTTGTTCGTGACACGGTGGGATACATGTCTCACACTAGAAGACGTGTTCCGGATGGACATGGCGTGTATGTCATAGTTTCCAACTGCCCCTGTTGTTTGTGAAACGGTCAGCTACTCGGCTGACACTACACAGTGTGTTACACCCACACACAGCATGTACACCATCCCATTTTTCCATCCACACGACCAAGTCTACACGGTCTCTCACCAGTAAAAACTACACGGCACGCCCCACAGGTACACGGCGTGTCAAAGAAGAGGTAACACTGACCTGTGTTGTCAGATACAAGGCCGAATTCCCAGGTTAAACTACACGGCGTGTACGTCATTGACACGCCATGTTCTCTCTAAGTTTCATTACCCCGTGTTTCTTCCCACATGGCCTATGACACAGGTATCAACTACAGGACGTCTACATATGGTACACAGTGTGTACTTAAAAACCTTCCTTTCTTCCCGAACAGAAGAGTACATGGCGTGTAGTCAAAACTACACAGCATGTATTCTGAGTTTTTCTAGACAGTAAGCCTTAGAAACTACTCCGGAGCCCAGAAAAACATTGAATCCAACACCTAAGTGCCAAATTCGGATCTGTGAGGGCCCATACTCCCCATGAATAAAAGTTTGGAATCTTATACATGTTATAAACAAAGTAAACAGTCCATGATCCACCAAATTTCGGTCAATGATGGCCCATACTAATCAAAAACCAATGTTTGGCGTTCATTCTGCAATACCTCACATAACAATACCCTATAAAATAATAGGTATTTTATCAAGTAATCTATCACAACAATAGGAATTTACTAGCACAACATCTATCACAACAACATGCAATTTTGAATGCACCTACATGGAATGTAAACTATGTATGGAATGTGATTCTAACATGTGCCTAAATGATGCATGAGATGGAATACCCTCATCTCATCGGGTTGTATCTAAATAGAACTCAATATAAAAATATAAATAGCACATTACAAGTGCGTCACCCAACAGTGAAAATCAAATCAACTGTAAAATCTCAAAACCAGATAAATCGCAATTAAACGAGGTAGATTGGATTTTCCCTATACACAGGTTAGCTACTCCTGGGCACAGCTTATTACCAAATACCAAATTATGTCCAATATTAGACTATAGGATTCAAACAGTAATTCAAAGAATAGAAATCCCCTTATACCAATTTGTAACATCCTGGTTCCGGAAGCCACACAACGGGTGCCTCGAACCCGGTTGGTCACATGACCTCAAGTTCATTTCCTCAAATGCTAGAGACTGCCGACTAGTAACGAGGGCCTAGGATTGATAGTGGGGAAATTATTCCCTCATTTTTCAAAGTGTAGCATAGCGAAAATAGATATAAACATACAAAAACAGAAGTAGTAAACAATACCCAACTGAAATGGATAACAATATAGAAGTAAAAGATAACAATAGTCATATATATATATATATGATGATTCATTATGTCTCTAAGTCTAGTAAAGTAGCCAAAACAGGATACACTACAATCTAGAATAATCCAATACAAAGTAAAAGTACAGCAAAGGAAAACCAAACAGTGCAGTAGAAACTCAACTGCATCGCAAGCATAAGCTCAGTCCCATGCTCTCAACTCCTCTGCAAAAATCAAGTACCTGTATAGGGACTCTTTCCCTTATCAACACCTACAGCAATATAATCTGTTTGGGCCCAAGACATGACCCAAACAGGGTGTGAGAAACAAATCCCCGTAGGTAACCACCAAAGTCCCCTTCCCAACTATCAGTGAAAGTGTGCAATAATAGTGTGCAGTAATGAAATGTGGTAAATTAGGAAGTACTCACAAGTAACTATTCTACCAGTTACATTGCCATTTTATTAATTATTTATCAATTTCAAGCTTGTACTTTAGTTTGGAAGGTACAACATATTAAATCACCATAGTGAATATACAAAGTAAACATTGTTTGCATACATGAAAATCCTTAACCTCAGGTAATCCTAATTGAAACCCGCAGATGGTTGAATCGAATATTGCCCACAAGCGTACGAGGTATCGCCCGCAGGCATAGAAACTACTGCCCACATGCATGAGAAAAGTTACCTACAGGCTAAACAAAACACTTCCCTCAGGCTAAGCAGGTAATCAATATGTCTCCTCTCAAGAAAACCCAAAACATGCTATCATTACGGTATACCCACAGGTATCCTGGCCAAACGGCTAAACATGGGAAACGCACCCACAGGGTGGCCCTGGATCCAAGCAACGATCCCAAAAAGTAGTTTATATTTATCATTATATTATCTATGCAATTCTATATATCTTATCAGCTAAGGCCTCATCCATAAGACACCCCAAACATGGGCATGTATCATAGAGGTACACAAAATCAACTCAATAGTGTAAATAAACACCAGACCACCTACCTCGATCTGCACTAATCGATATATGCGAACGACACCTCTCAAAACAACCGGGAATGGAATAGATCTGGGATAAATATCCACATGTTCAAACTCAAATAACATCCCCTCGGGAAATAATTAGCAGAAAACGTTCAAGGAGAGGGAAAACTCACCCGCATGGTTCAATCGAGACTGTCAGCGAAGGAATCCGAGTTCTGGTGTGCGGTCGAGAGCTTTTCCAATCTTCGGTCTTCTCTCCCGGTGCTCCAAACGCGTCCACTACCTCATCATCCGAATGAGGAGGCTACTTCCCATTTTAAGTGAAAAAAACTACAAGGCGTGTACTCTCAAGTACACAGCGTGTACTTTGCATTTTTTTAACTGTTCCTCTGGCGGCTACTTTTCACCACCACACAGTTCATCTGTCGACATGAGTACATGGTGTGTATTTCTGAATACACGGCGTGTACTGTCGCTCCATTGGCAGCTACCTCCACCACCTTACTATTCACATGCCAACTGATTACATGGAATTTATATACTAAGTACACAGTGTATAGTCCATTTTTACACCCTTCATCATCGACAGGCCTACACACCCTGTGTACTCATCCCACACATCCAAAGTACATGACGTGTGGAAAAGTATACAGTATGTACACACAAAATTTGGGATTTTCCTCCATTTCCTTATTTTTCTCAAAAACACTTAAGGAAAGAGGAAAAGAAGAAACTTGTACCTCAAGAATAAGAACTGGGTTCTTACAACATACAAGAGTGGAAGTAGTAATAATATCATATCAAAAATAAATAGTGGAAAACAGAAAAAATAAACTAGAGCACATATATATAATGATGCATGATACATATGTCTAGAAAAATAGCGAAACAAAGCAAAATATTAATACAGTACTAAACCAAGTATAAAAGGAAAATAGTAATCAGCTCCTCAGCATCACAAGCCTAAGCTTGGTCCCGTGCTCTCTATCTCCATAGCATGTCAAGTACCTGAAGTAGAAGGGATCTTTCCCCTGTCTATACCTATAACAATATAAACTATTTGGGCCCAAAAGTATGTCCCAAACAGGGTGTGAGACTAATACTAGTAGGCAACCACCACGAGATATGTGCCTAACAGTCAATGAGTATATGGAAGGTAAAAGTACAGGAAATAATAAATAGGAGAGTACTCAATAGTAAACAATCCACAGTCTCAATATCAAGCAACAACTAAACAAGTAGATAAACACAACAGGTAACCCTCTGGGAAGCACACTCATTCTAACCCCTCTGGTCCTACCTAACAGGTACAAGAAACCCTTTGGGCAGTACACTCAGTCTAACCCCTCTGGTTCAGTTTAATCATAGACTCTCTAAGGAAGCACTCACCGTCAATTTCCCCTATATTCTCATATCATATCTAACGGTGGTCTAGGGAAGCACTTACGTCGCATTCCCTCTGTATCCCGAATCGAGGAACTACAGACACTCTGAGGAATCACTCAACGTCAATTCCCCCTATGGTCTCGCATCGTAAAAATTATAAAGTCACTCTGGAGAATCCCTCAACGTCTATTCTTCCTATGGTCTATACACCAGGTTCTCACGGACTAGTGTAAGTCAAGCAAGTGTAGAAGTGCGTATCGGACAAGGTAAACCTCAAGAACTACTTGGTTCAAATTCTACATCATAACAATATAATAAAACAATAGTCACACCATCCTACAATACTAGGAATGGCAAAGTAAACAGTCACCTATCAGGAAACTAGACTCAAAGGTAAAAACAACAAAAACATGCATGGACAACACATCCAAAGCACAAAAATTCTCCCTATTCACACTCAATTATCATCTACTCAAGCATACAAGAATAGCGGGAAAATAATAGGGATAAAATGGTAAACGCTCAATACCCCGTTCATGGGTATTGGGAAATTTTGCACTTAAAACTCAAGGACTTTCAACATAAGGGCACAAACCACCTACCTCGGCATTAGAACATCACTATAAGTGAACTTAGAAGCTTCAATATCATTAGAACGTCGAATATCTAAAAAAACATATAGAATATTCAACTCACAATATCTCATGAGAGAGGAGAAAATAGAAGATGGTGCTCTATGAGAAGAGAGAACTCGTTGATGAAATTCCAATGCAATAGATGGTGTTCAATTAAGAGGACGGACACACGCTCGGGGGTTCGTCGAAGATCTATGGTCGTATGGAGCTATCGGTCGAACAAGAACTAAAAGAAGAGTGTTCTGGCGATTAGATGCAACCTCGGTGCATTTAATGAAAAAAGGAAAGTACACAGTGTGTACTTTTGAAGTACACAACGTGTACTTTCTGTTTCTGTACTCCACTTTAAGCAGCTTCCAAGTCACTCCCACAAAGTCATGTGTGTGGCTATTACATGGCCTCCTAAGGCAAAGAAGTACACGGTGTATACTCATAAAATACAGTATGTGTACTTAGAAAATTTCAAAAATTTCCTCTTTTTCCCAAAACGACCATAAAAGGAAAACATACCTGAAAAGATGATCTGAGTTCTTACAAACTTCTCCAATTAATGAAATTTGTCCTCAAATTTCCTAGAACGGCATAGAAGAAGAAAACCCGAACAGCTCTGGCCACTGGGATCGTACATAGGACTCCCTCTCCCAAGTCTCATCCTGTACACGCCCGTGCTGTCATAGCACTCATACCAGAAGAACAGACTGGCCATAGAGAACCTTTGTACTACGATCAACAATCCGAATAGGATGCTCTTAAAACAATGCATCCACTTCAAGCTCAAACTCCCCAGGTTGAAAGACATGAGACGGTTCTGAAAAGTAACGTTGGAGATGAGAAACGTGAAAAACATCATGCATAGCCTGGTACCTCTAAGGTAACTACAACCAATAGGCAATCGGCCCAACTCTCTCCAACACCTCAAATGGCCCGACATACCTCAGTGAAATCTTACCCTATCTCCTAATCCTCTTGTGTCCCAACCTTAGTGTGAAAAGTGGGAAAACCTAATCCCTGACCTCAAACTCCAGAGGTCGTCTTCGCAGATCAGCATAAGACTTCTCTCAAGACTATGCAGTATTCATCCTCTTCTGAATCATCTATATCTACTATGTGGTCTCCTGGAAAAGATGAGGTCCCAGCATAGCTGCCTCTCCTGCCTCTAGCCAACAAAAGGGTGATCGGGATGGCCTACCATACAAAACCTCATAGGGTGCCATATGAATAGTTGATTGAAAACTATTATTGTAGGAAAACTTCACAAGAGGTATATTCTTATCTCAAAGACCTCCAAAATCCATAATGTGTGATCGGAGCATATCCTCAAGCACCGGAATCATATGCTCAGATTAGCCATCAGTCTGGGGGTGGTAAGTTGTACTCCAAAGTACCTGCCTACCCAAAAGCCTTCTAAATTCCTTGACAAACCCTAGTGGTAAAATGAGCATTACTGTCTAAAAAAATGGAGTGTGGAACTTCATGTAGACGTAAAATCTCATGGATGTACAACCATCCCAGCTCATCAACACTGAAGATCTCCTTGATTGGTAAAAAGTGAGCAACCTTCCTGAGTATGTCAATGACAACCCAAACTGAATCATTCCCTTGAGGTGACCTCAGTAAACCTATCACAAAATCCATCATGACATCATTCCACTTCCACTCAGGAATAGGCAAATATTGTAGAAGCCCTGATGGTCGCTGATGCTCTGCCTTCACCTACTGACAGGTGGAACACCTCATGAAAAAACCTACAACATCCATATTCATACCTAGCCATGAATACTGGCAGTGTAGATCATGATACATTTTGGTGAAACCAGGATGAACTTTCCAAAATAAATAATGAGAGTCTCATATCAGCTCCTCATGTATGTCTTTTGGAACCCATACACGCCCCTGGAAATGCAAGATCTCATCCTCGCCTATGGTCCATCCAGGAATAAAGTCCTATCCTGACATAGTCTCCCATAGGACTAGGCCTTCAGAATCTGATAGCTACCTCATTCATACTCAATCAATAAGGGTATATTTAATAGCTATAGATGATAGGAAGGTCTGCCCCTGTCTGTCGTGCACCTCAAAATTCATCTCGGAGAACAGAGCCATAAGATGCCACTCACTGTTGGCCTCCTGAACTATCTGTATTTGAGTCCTCCTGCTCAACGCATCAGCCACTGCGTTGCCTTTCCCAGGCATATAGGAAATCTCGAAATCGAAGGATTGTAGGTAGTCATCCCAACTTCATTGTCTCAAATTCAAATCATGCTAAGTGAAGATGTACTTGAGACTCTTGTGGTTGGTGAAAACCACAAAATGCTCTCCCAGAAGGTAGTGTCTCCAACAGTGTAAGTCATGAACAACTGCAGCCAACTCAAGATCATGTGTCGGGTAGTTCTTCTCATGTTCCCTCAATAGCCAGGACCCATACACAACGACTCCATATACCTGCATAAGCACAAATCCTAGCCTGATACCTAAGGCACCACAATACACAGTATAGATCTTTTCCAGATCTAGAAAGACTAGTATCGGTGTGGAAGTAAACCTCCCCTTCAGCTCCTGAAAGGCTGGCTCGCAAGAATCTGAACACAATAACTTTGAACCCTTCTTAGTTAGAACCTCAAGTGGTCCTTCTAAGCATGAAAAGTTATGAATGAAGCGTCTGTAGTATCCAACCATCCATAGAAAACTTCTCACCTCAAAGACGTTCTTTGGTTGCTCCCAAGAGACTACTGCTCTCACTTTCTCTGGGTCTACTGATACTTCTGTCTCTGAGATAACATGACCCAAGAAGTGAATCTAATCCATCCAAAAATGGCATTTTGAGAGCTTAGCATATAACTAATTCTCTCTTAGTGTATGAAAAATAATCCCAAGATGGGTAGAATGGTCATGTTGAGTGTGAGAGTACACCAAGATATCATCCATGAAGACCACCACGAAGGAATCCAAGTATGGATGGAACACTCGGTTGTTCAGTGCCTTGAAAAATGCAGGCGCGTTTGTGAGACCAAATGACATAACCATATACTCATATAGACAATACCTGCTTAAAAAGGCTGTGAGAGGTATATCAGATGGTCTAACATGCAACTGATGATAACTGGACCTAAATTCAATCTTCGAGAATACCCGGGATCCTCGAAGCTAATCAAAGAGATCATCAATCCTTGGTAAATTATATCGGTTCTTGACCTCCAACTGGTTCAACTTCTGATAATCCACACAAAGCCTGAGGTTTCCATCTTCCTTCTTCGCAAATAGGACAAGTGAACCCCAAGGAGAAGTACTAGGTCGTATGAAACCCTTTTCTTTCAACTCCTCCAACTGCTTCTTGAAATCCTACAACTCTAGTGTAGCCATCCTATAAGGAGGAATGGACATCGGCATCGCTCCTGGTACTAGCTCAATAGAAAAGTCCACCTCTCACTCCGAATTCAAACCTAAAAAGACCTCTGGAAAGACATCCCTGAAATGATCCACCACTGGAGGAAAGTCTAACTGAGAAGTCCCCTAATCATCTAGATATAAACTAGAAATCTGGGCTATAACTCCTCCTAACCCATGATGCTCTGGACCCACTTTGCTCGCCTGGATATCCCACTCTCCCATATGACGAAACGATATGCCCTCTAGTGATGTGAAACAAACCCTGCGGTGATAACAGTCAAAGACTACCTGGAAGGGAACTATCCAGTCTATTCTGAGAATGGCATCATAGCCTGTCATCTCTAGGACATAGAGGTCCCATAAAAAGTGACACCCAAAAACCTCTAGAGGGAACTCCTTACACTAATGTACACTCACCATTCTAGTCTCCAACAGTGTGTCTAGTGTCAAGATGTTAGCAGAAGAAAATATGCAGAGCCCAAGGCTCTCTACGACCACAACAGATATAAAGCTATGGGAAGCACCTGTATCGAAAAGAGAAGAAGCTAAAACTGAGGCAAAGAAGATCTTACCTCGAACTGTAGAAGGTCTGGGATCCTGCTCTTGCTGGGTCTGCTCCACTGCAAAAGTCTGGCCTGCTCCACGGCCCTATGACCCTGCCTGACCACTCTGAGCTGATCCACTCTATTGTCACTGAAAGACTGGTGACTGGCCACTCCAGCCACGACCTCCACCTCATCTTGAATGGCCATAAGAACTCTAGTTCCTTGACTGGTGAGAAACTGGTGGTGTTTCTCCTGAACAAGGAGTCATATAAGAACCCTTGTCACCAGCTGCTGGTGAGAAGATCTGATAGAAGTGCTGAAGGTGACCCCAATTTCCACATAATCGACACTCTGCTGGGTCTCTCGGGTAGTGTGGCCTCATATGTCCACTCTTACCACACTGGTAGCACACAACCTCACTACCAGAAGAATTTTATTGCCTCTTTGGATCACTGAATGAAGCCTATCTGTGGCACTTCCTACTGTCAGTAGTGGGGATGATAACTCCAGATGTTGATCTGCCATGGATCCCAACTCTGGAATCCCTCAGATTGCGCTCCATGATCAGTTCTTGGTTAACGATAGAATTGATAGATGTCAACCAAAAGATGTTCACCTATGATCTTATGTCGTGCCTCAGACCATCCTCAAACTTCCTTGCCATGAATAACTGATCACCTCTTGAAATAGGTGTGAAGCACTGCAGCTTGGTAAAACGGGAGGAATACTCCATAATAGAAAGAGTACCCTACTCCAAGCTCATAAACTCTCGAGCTTGATCGGACCTCAAGATCTCTGGATAGAAGTAGTCATAGAAGATGCTCTGAGTTTCATCCCACACCATAACCTGTTGGCATCCCTCCTGTGAGATTACATCCCACCACATCATGGAGGAGTCCTGAAGCATATAGGTAGCTAGCTTGACCCTCCTCTCTGGAGGTGTCTTCAGATGCTCAATGATTGTCAACATGGCTTCTAGCTATGACTCTATAGCCTAGGGTCCTCTATCCCCTGAGAATGTGGGAGGATGATGCTGCTAGAAGACCCGCCTCAAATCAGCCATTGACGTGGTAGGAGGTGGTGTTCCCTGAAAATTCTGCATCATTCTCATAAAGTCTTCCCTGAACTGTGCATCAACACCTGCGTCCGGTATAACGGCTGGTGGCAGGACTGGCACGACAGGAGGATCTGTGGTTAGTCCATGATCAGCCACATCTGGTGTCTGATAACTACCCTACAAGTGGTTCACAACCGGAGGATGTCTCAGTGGCATGAATTTGTAAGGTCAAATTTACACGTTAGATCAAGATTATCAAGGACTAAAAACTAGAAGCGTAATAAGGGAAAAGGAGAAAGAAGGCATTCATGTTTTTCAAAACATGACTACATGGAGCGTATGTTTCCTACATGGCATGTTCCGTTAATTCATTCACATGGGTGTGTACTCCTGCTAGAATTGGTTGTGTAACACCCCATATAAACAGCATGTTCACCTAACACATGATGTGTACTTGAATACTCTTTCTCTGTCCGAGTCCTTCAACATGGTTAAGCCACACGGCTCTGCTAAAACAATACTACATGGTGTGTTCATAGTAGAAATGGCATGTACTGTACAGGATTCACCTAGCCCGTGTTGTTAGTGACTTGTCCTGACACACGGCTCATTCTACACAGTGTTTTTGAGTAGGACTCGGCGTGTACGTAAAGGGGTAACACTGACCCGTGTTGTTGGTTACACGGTCAGCTACATGGTTGACACTACACGGCGTGTTCTAGGCAGACACGACATGTACATAAATGGATAACACCGACCCGTGTGGTTCGTGACAAGGTCGGGTACCTAGGTCAGACTACATAGCATGTTCAACTGGTACACGGTGTGTTCCCACCAGACCTTCCCCATTCTGTGTCTCTGCCCACATGGCCTATGACACGGTTAGAGACTACATGACATGTACATAGACTACACGGTGTGTACTTAAGAAAAACTATTTCTTCCCGAACAGAAGAAAACATGGCGTATAGTCAAAACTGCACAGTCTGTATTCTGGGATTTTCCAGATAGTAAGCCTCAGAAACTACTTTAGAACCCATAAAAACACTGTAACAAACATTGAAAGTTCCAAATTCTAATCTTTGAGGGCCCATACTCCCCTCGAATCAATGATCGGCATCTTAAACATGTTATAACAAGGTAAAAAAGTCAATGATCCACCAAATTCTGATCCATGAGGTCCCAATAACACCTCAAGAACCAAAGTTTGGAATTTATTTAGACAACTTTACACAAACAATACCCTATCAAACAGTATGTATTTTTATCAAGCCATGTATGACAATAGCTTGAATATTCTACACAACATCTATCACAATGACATGCAATCGCTAATGCATCCTAAATGGCATGGAAAGAATGCATGACATGTGATTTCTAACAAGTGCCTATATGATGCATGAGATGGAATACCCCCATCTCATCGGGTTGCGAAAGAAATAGAACTACAATAACATCAAATGTAATAACACAAATCATGTGATTCACCCAACATTGAAAATCAGATCAACCGTAAACTTGAAAACCCATAAGAAATTGTAATAAACAAGGTAGATTGGATTTCCCTTGTACATGGGTTAGCTACTCTTGGGCACAAATTATTACCAAGTACCTATTCTATCATATCCCTGACTATAGGCTTCAAATAGTAAGTCAAGAGAAAATAATTCCTCTAATACCACTTTGTAACGTCCCGGTTTTGGAAGCCACCCAGAGGCACCCCATACCCGGTTGGTCACATGGCCACAGGAGCATTTCCTCGAATGCCAGAGGCTGCCGACAAGTAGTGAGGGCCTTGGGTGTGATTGTGGGGAAACAATGCTCTCATTGACAGAGTACATACTGGAAGTACACAATACATACAATAGTGGAAGTAGTAATAATATCATATCAAAAATAAACAGAGGAAAACTAATAGAATAAACTGGAGCACATATATATAATGATGCATGATACATATGTCTAGGAAAATAGAGAAACAAAGAACAATGATGAAATATAGTACTAAACCAAGTATAAAATAAAAACGGTAATCATCTCTTCATCATCGCAAGCCTAATCTTGGTCCCATGCTCTCTAGCTCCACAGCATGTCAAGTACCTGAAGTAGAAGGGCTCTTTCCCTTATCTATACATGTAACAATATAATCTGTTTGGGCCCAAAAGCATGGCCCAAACAGGGTGTGATACTAATCCCAATAGGCAACCACCACGAGATCTGTTCCTAACAATAAATGAGTATATGGAAGGTAAAAGTATATGGAACAGTAAACAGGAGCGTACTCAATAGTAAAAAATCCACAGTCTCAATATCAAGAAATAACTAAACAAGCAGATAAACACAATAGGTAACCCTATGGGAACCACACTCAGTCTAACCCCTCTGGTCCTACCAAACAGGTACAAGTAACCCTCTGGGAATTACACTCAGTCTAACCCCTCTAGATCAACTTAAGCATAGACTCTTTGAGGAATAACTCATCGTCAATTCCCCCTATAGTCTCATATCGTAACTAAAGGTTCTCTAGGGAAGCACTTACGTCACATTCCCTCTCTGGCCCGCATTGAGGAACTACAGACACACTGAGGAAGCACTCAACTTCAATTCCCCCTGTGGTCTCGCATCGTAAAAACTATAAAGATACTCTGGAGAATCCCTCAACGTCTATTCTCCCTATGGTCTATACACCAGTTTCTCACGGCCCTGTGTAAGTCAAGAAATTGTAGCAACACGTATCGGCCAAGGTAAACCTCAAGAACTATTTGGCTATCATTCTACAGCATAACAACATAATTAAACAATAGTCACACCATCCTACAATACTAGTCATGGAAAAGTAAACAGGCACCTATCAGGAAACTAGACCTAAAGGTCAAAAGAGGAAAAACATATATAGAAAACATAGCCAAGGCACATCAATTCTCCTTATTCACAATCAATTATCATCTACTCAAGCATACAAGCATAGAAGGAAAATAATAGGGCTAAAACGGTAAACATGCAATACCCTTTTCATGGGTATTGCGAAATTGTTCACATAAAACTCAAAGAATTTCAACAGAAAGGCACAAACCACCTACCTCGGCATTAAGAGATCGATATAAGAGAAACTCAAAGCTTCAATCTCATTAGAATGTCTAAGATCTATAAAAACATCTAGAACATTCAACCCATGATATCTCACGAGAGAGGATAAAATAGAATATAGTGAACTATGATAAGAGAGAACTCACTGATGTGATTCCAATGTAATAGACGGTGTTCAATTCGGAGGACGGACGTACGCTCGGGGGGTTCGTCAAAGATCTGCGGACATATGGATCTCTCGGTCGAACGAGACCTAAAATAAGAGAGTTTTGGTGATTAGACGTGACCCTAGTGCGTTTAATGAAAAAAAGGAAAGTACATGGCCTGTACTTTTGAAATAAATGGCATGTACCTGTCGTTTATGTACTCCGCGTTAAGAATCCTCCAAGTCACTCCCACACATTCATGTGTGTAGATATTACACGGCTATCACACGGCCTCCTACACCAAAGAAGTACATGGCATGTACTCATAAAGTACACAACATGTACTTAGAAAATTTCCAAAATTTCCTCTTTTTCCCAAAACAACCAGAAAGGAAAAACATACCTGAAAAGAAGATCCAGGTTCTTACAAAGGCTCTCATGGTCCCTTGAATAGCCCCTCATTCACATCCCAATTAACCCATGAGATCTTCCAAACCATCATAATAACAAACATATTACATACATGAAATACCACAACACAAGTCAATTCCATAAACAAACATTCCTAGTTAATAAAACACCTTCCAAAAAGGTAAAACTATGTCAACAATCTATTTACAAATTCATTTCAAATCAAAAAAAACCCTTTGATCAATTTTATCAAAAACATGGAAATCATTCATACCACTCCCATTTGGAAAAAATCTCTTTAAACACAAAAATAGAAAAACCAAGACAAGAATCACAAATATCATAGCATATACAACAAGTATAAATCATTCAAATAGAAATTAAACAAATATAAACCAAAATAGATACATAATTTAAAGGAAATCCCTGGAAAACACCCTAAAATAGAGGCACATACATATAATTCATTCCTAACATTGTCGCCTCCATTGATAACCACCCAGAATACATAGATAAGCTCCTCATACACTCAAACCATAATAAAACAGAAAAAAACACCCATTAAAATACTTTGTTTATACAACCCCTCCATCTATGTTACAACAAATCCATCAAAATAGAATAACAAGTATGAATAAGGGGAAGATAAAACCATGAGTAAATTGGATTTATTCAAGAAAAATAACCAATAATATAATAGGAAACCCAAAATAATATAAGGGGATAAGCTTCAAGGAAAAAAAGTAGGATCTGTGCATGATCGAAGGATAAAAAATAACCAAAGTCCATAAAAATAAAAATAGAAAAATCATAGAATCCCACCTTCTAGTGGGCTGGATAGGGACCCACTCTTAGGTCGTATAGTTTAGAAAACCATGTGGCTTCTACTTTCTCTCCATATAATGGATGCAGAGTTTTTTCTTAGTGTAATATGGTTTCCAAAACCATACTCAAACCATAAAAAACCCTAATATCATCCATAATAACCCCTTAACATTTTTTATCTTCATTTTTAGAAAAAAATGTTTCTCTAAGAGTGTGCCTTGTACTGTCTTCCTAAAAACTCCCATTTCCGACCACTCTAACCTGAGAACTCTATGGAAGAACCAAAATAACTCAAAACTAATTGTACCATAGACCTGTTAGGTGTCACAAACTCCCCACTATGACACCATCATCCTCCATAGTTTCCCAAGGAATCTAAATAAATTATGTGGGTCCATTGATTCATTGATAATGAAGTGTGTTCCCTTGTTTTATGGTAAGTTCTACCATGCTAAAATAGAACATAGAATAATGAAAAAAATTTACCATAGAGCACCTTGATCTTACAATACACCACAGGAACTAGATGATCCACTATGTTGTCATTAGGATCAAGCTCTTAATCGTCCCAATCTAACACATGAGATGGGTTTGGATTGTATCTCATTAGCAGGAAAACATGATACATAACATAGTTTGAGGTATTTTATAGTAGAAACTTCACTCAATAGACTACCACACCAAGATTCTATACAAAATGATATATAAAGAAATAACATATTTCCTATTTCCCCAATTTCTCAAGTGACAGTGTCCCTTTCGAATTGATACCTAGAGAAAAAACAAATCTCCAACCAAAAATTACAACATGTGATGAAAACAGTCAGAATATGAATTCTTGTAACATTGATTTGTTACTAACATAATATAAATCAACCCCACTATTTTAGGTATCTCCAATATTATACTTCATTCAACTAAGGAATTCTCACCCACATTATCCCAAAACAATTGGGATTAGAATGGATTCCCATAGAATGCCTCAAATGGGTTTATCTTAATTGAGTCCTGATAACTTTTATTATATGTGAACTTGGCCAAAGGTAGGTTACTTTCCCATGAACCATCAAATAACAACAAACACGCTTGAAACATATGCTTAAAATTATGGATGGTCCACTCAGACTAGATATATTTTTATGGTTGATATGTGGTGTCCTAACTCATCTATCTTACCAAAGCCTCCTAGAGTCCCTTCTATAATCAGAAATAGAAATGGTAATCTTAGACTGAAAAAATCACATAGGGAACTCTGTAAAGTTGAACTACCTCTCGAACATAAAAGTGTTTTAGGTCATCTACCTTTTTAAGCTCCCTAAGGGGATAAAAGTGCAATGATTTCATCAAATGATCAATAATCGCTCATTTTTTATACTTACTGCATGGAGTATAATGTATCTTCATTAATAAATACAAAAATATATCATCCCACATATACAATGAAATGGGAAGTGTTTGTAATAACCCAGCTATTATCTGATTCTCCTCATTTATTCTCTGGAAGGTCATACATATGGAAATAATGTACACCACTACACATCACATCATAGGACCCTAATAGAAACCTATCAAGGTATAGAACATATTTATTTCCCTAGATTTAATAGACCAATAGGAATGATATACCTCAAATATCATCTCTTATATCCATTTTAATAAAACTTTTAGCCACTCACTAGAAAGGAAAGAGCCATAAACTAACCAAGACTAATCAAGTGAGGTCTCCCCACCAATTAAAGAACTATGAATTTACTATATCTTAGGGTTAGATACATACTCACTTGTAACATAATTGATAAGAGAGGTTGTGGCGTGTACACATTCCATGAACACTAATTCTCCATCCTCTTTCACCTTCTATCTTAGATAAGAAAGATGACTTATTAGGACACCTCATCAGCTCACTCCTAAATATCATGCTCTATATTCTTTCTAATTAATGTATTGATGACCCATTGCACTTTTAATATGTACTAGAAATATAAAAATCAAATTTATGAAAATATTTTAACAATTACCTCTTCATGTGGTGTAGGTCCCTCTAGGTAAAAATGTTCTACAAGTGCCTATAAATTGATTAGACTTTAAATACATCCCCATATAGGTATTGTCTCAACATTTTTAGCATAGGAATTACTACTTAATATTCTAGGTCATGGGTTGGATAATTCCACTCATGAAGGCATAACATTCATGAGATATAGGCCACCACATGGTCATATTACATCATCACACAATGTAAACCCAAACATGAAGAATCAAATAACAGTATATAATCCCTATTATTAACTAGAAGAATAAAACAATTAAATATTTCAAGTGATTCTATGGATTATGAAAAAACTTTGGAATTTATCATTCCACTCAAACTTCACCCATTTTCTAGTCAATGATTAAAATGGAAAATATAGTATAGATATGTCCCGAATGAAGCATTTATAATAACCTAACAAGATAAAAAAATTACAGATATCAAACAAATTATTAGACTTCTCCTATGATGTGACTACTCAAAAATTCTTTGGATCCAATATGACTCCTACATTGAAAATCATATGGACCAAAAATCTCACTTTTTAAATCCAAAACTAGAACATAGACATTATATAATATACAAAATTTATACTCAAAACACCAAAAATAAACTCTAAATGGTTAGTATGCTCCTCCATAACCTTGTAATACACCAAAATATCCTCCAAAAACCCATCCATGAAGAAGCATAAAAAGAGATGGATGATCTGTTTCATCGATGCCATGGATACTATAGTAGCATTGGTAAGACCGAATGGCCTAATTGGAAATTATAAATTCCAATACTAACTCCGAAAGGTGTTGTTTTGATCATCCTATTACGGGACCCTTAAATTGTGTTACCCAGATCTAAGGTAAATCTTCAAAAACTAGTAGGATCCCTAAGTATTTCATCAATATCATCAATTCTAGGCAACAAGTATATATTCATCACAGTCACCTGGTTATGATTATTTTAGTCTATAAAATGTCTTTTTATCATGTCTTTATTCCTTAAAAATATAACTACTGAATCCCATGGTAAAAGTTTGGGAATGATAAAACCCTTTAACTTGAGTTCCTCTATCTAAAAATTCAATTTTTTAGCTTGGTTGATCCCATCCGAAATGATGGAAAGGAAACCGGGCTCGTCCAAGGAAGAATATCTAGAGGAAAATCATCATCTCATTGTGGTGGAAATATATATAAGTCCTCTTAAGAACATATGGGTATAATTCCATGACTAGTGTAAATTCTCTAACAAAAAGAAACTTAGAATCACCAAGAAACAACCTAGAATACTAGAATTTGAACACTCCCTATTCCAAATAAATTGGTCTTGCACTATTTGACCTAGGATCTTACTCACATTGAATGATGGGAGAGCTCCCATCAGAAATATGGATGTGGAAACTATGACAATTACATTCATCATATTTCTTGATGATGTACAAACAATCCACTCTAATGATAAGTTAAAATATGTCCAGGTCCAATACATATAAATACCAAACAACTTCCACATCTACAACCAACATAGGGAACTTAGGGAACTTGAATCATTTCTCATTCCCCATACCCTATGAGGTTATAAAATCCATAACATATGGAATCAAATCATCTTTAAAACTCAAATAATTAATATATTTAATCAAAATGATGGAATAATATGTTCTAGTGTAAAATAAAATTGTTTCTATAGAGGATTGAGTAATCATTATACCTCTCATGATGGATAGACCATATTCTGAGTCATCTACCATAAAAGTTTCTAAATTAATACTCCAAGGATCATACCTTCTGTAAATTTTCTTTACCTGGTTGTAATATTCCTTACCATGAGTCCTTGATCCCCCACCCTTGGAATCCTCTGACATCTCCTAAGACCCATTCAAAAAGGTGGATCACACACCAATCCCCCATTAAAAAAATTATATAAGTGATGGAGATGACACATAAATACACACTGGTGGAACACCCTTGGATTATCTGAGAAATTAGTCTTGGTGTGTCCACCTTTAACATATTGATAATAAAAATGGGTTTATTACCTAAACATGATATATGAGAAAAACCTGATGATTATAGTGAACTCTTTCCACTATCTCGACGAGACTCATCCAGGTTCCTACTCTATACTAAAGAATAAAAATTACTACCTCCCATTAAAATATAACCTCTAAGCCCTGTCTTTCAATTAAAATATGCCTCTTCCATAACTTCTATTCAATAAATTCTGAATAAGTTGGTATAAAATATAGAATAATAATGGTTCTCATCTTGATCTTGAAACCCATATAAAAAACTAATCTGTAAGGTAATCATTCACCTGGATATTTGGAGGTACATGTACCAACTCAATAAAATAGGTTACATACTCCATCACTAAATGATCCCCTTGATCCAATATCAAGAACCCACAAGTCTTCAGTTTCCTCAAAGTATCTGGGTATAACTTCTTGTTTAATTAAATATTAAATGTGGTCCATGTGAAATCTTCATGCTTCAAAGAATGTAACATTTAATCTCACAAAATTATTCATGATTGTTCCATCAAATACATGAATAATACCACTTTAGATGTCTCAAGGGTTTTAGAAATATAAAAATTCCCTTGATATGACCCATACACTCTTTAATATCATTGGATCCTTTGTCACTATGTAACACTAGTGTATTTTACCTCATAAACATATGATCATGTTCCACAGCCTGTGACATAAATCGACCACCCACTTAACCCATGGATTAGATGTTATCAATCACCTACTCCACTGAAGATGGAATAATAGGGTGGTTCACCTATTGGGTATTCTATGTTATACACGTTCTTCACCTGAATGTATTTTTTTTAGAGACATTATATATATAACAAAAAGAAAAATAATTATCAAGAATAATTCAATCTAAAAATATACCAAATGTACTAAAATAAACCTTGATCATGGGTATCAAAAAATAATTTAATCTTTATAATAAAATTTGAATATAATAGGAGAAAAATCATCCAAAATCTCATGTGTTTATCACTGGGCACATTTTTTCTACATGATTTGGAAAAACATGTGCTAATAATGTGGGTATCACTATATATTGTAGTAAGGGAATCATGGGATATGCATGGTTACTACTAATGGTGTCCATTAACTTTGAACCTACTTCAAATCTCCCACTTCCACCCCCAAAAATGAAATTAACTCTCAAACACACCTTGGGAATCAACACTGATCAAAACATGCCTTAAAAATAATTAAAACAACCCAAAAATGGTCTCAAAACCTAAAATCAATCCCATCCCACCCATGGAATTTTAAGGTTTGACAAGAAGAAGATCTGGACAGACACTTCCCCATACCTATATCTATATTTTTTATGATCCTAGACTGTATGAAACTAACTCCCAAATAATAACTATCTTATGATACAGTTTTATAATGAACCGAATTTCTTTGACACGACTCATTATCCAAGCCATCTCGTCACACTGCCGAAGATTGTTCTCAGTAACCATGGCTTGGTGATAAGAAATGGTCATAACCAACAATTAATTGGTAATAGTTTATCCTATAGTAAAATTTCATAAACCATCCATATAATGGAAAAACTATTACAATTTCATCAGTGTCAATAGAATAAAATACCATATCTATAATACATAATAAATATGATAAGATAACACAAGTAGTAATGATCATAATAAACAAATAAATCTATAAAAAACATATACATATACATGGTATCTCATGTAATAATGAAAAACATAAAATAATATTAATAAACAAAACATGTACTATACATACAAACCAATGGGTACAAAATCTCAAAATCACTCCATAAAAGCTAACCCGATGAGACTACATCTCATCTACAAAATATCATACATCAATAATAAAAAATTTCAACACAAGGACATGGTTCCCTTACGATTACCTATTTCCTAAAAAACTATATATAATCCCAATGGGATATGCATGTTGTGATGCACAAAGCCCAGTATGATACAAAAATGAATCTATGTAAGTCTATAACACATGAAAACTAATAAACTACATCGAAATAACATTTAAAAAATAAACCACTTTGTTAAAATTACACATTCCAATTTGACTTTGAAATCCCTATAGTTTTCAATTTAAAATAAAACATTTTTTCCATGAAATTTCACAATATGGGTCAAATAAATAAAAAAGGCCACATAGAATAACATGCTCAGGATATCCAACAACTCCTAATGAGGGTTTGAAAAAACATAATTATCATATAATCAATAAATAGAAATTAAATGTGTGTAAGAAATATGATATAATATCATTATAGTTGTAAAAAAATTCATAAAACTATACATGTAAATAAATAATTAATAAGTTCACCTAATGAAATAACCTCAAGGGACTAATTTGAGTAAGATAAAAGAATATATTCTAACTAGCTATTCAATGATGGAAGCTCCCATGGTCTCCTATGATCCCAACTCCAAGAGTATTCATGGTATGTCTGTAAACAATGGAGGCACTAATGGTCTTCCAAACTAATGGTTATAATAGTACTTTATATAGCCCCTTTCCAACACTATGATTAACCCATGTGATACTCTTTGTAATTTTAATTACAAACAAGTTCCTTATATGAAAACAATTACACAACCCAATTCCAAAAAAGCATACCAATTTTATAAATTACATTCCCACAAGTTAAAACCATTTCCAAAATATCTTTATAAATTCTTTTTCAATATCAAACCCATTTAATCCATTTTAACCATAACATTGAGTTTATAAAATACACTCGCATTTGCAAAAGCATAATTAAACATCACAATTTCCATGTCAAGCCATAAATTGCAACAATCATAGCATATAGATCAACCAAACATAATTTATTTGGAAATTAAGCAACAATAATCCAAAATATATTCATAATATAATGTAAATACTTTTAAAAACACCTTAAATAGTGGCACTTAAATAGAATTCATTCCCAACCTCATTGCCTCTAATGATAACTGCCCAAAATAGGTAGAGAAGGTCCTAAAACACCTAATCCACATGAAAACAAATATAATAGTTCATTAAAACCATAGGATTAGCTAAACCTTCTATCTTGGGTTCTATATATCTATTGAAATGGATAAAAAATCATGAGGAATAGTGAAGTAAGAGGGAAACAATGAGATATGGGATTACCTCAAGCCAAAACACTATGAATCTAGAAGGAAATCCACTATAAAGAATATGGAGGAAATTTAAGGATAGGTAGGAGGATAAATACACTAGAAAAAGGTGATAATGAGGGCCAAATGACTTAATAATTCAACATGGTGAAATATTAAAAGGCTACTTTTAAATGATTCGGTTAGAACCACATGGTTGTGTCGCACTGTCAGGAAAACCATGCACCATCCTTGTAGGTGCCACAATAGTCCCATATACAAGGTGCATAGTTACACATGGTTTTCATAACGTTTGAAAAATATTAAAAAAATGTGTAATACCCACTTTCACTCATTTCATTACACTCACATGGTTAGCCACATAGTTAGTTACACTATGCGCTAACCATGCACCTTGGTCTTTCATCAAAAAACACCCATTTATAAACCCCATCACCTGAGAACTCAATGGATGAACTAAAATGTAAATAAAACATAAAATAAAATTTTCTATTGACCCAATTGTTTTCATAGAGGAACTATATTGTAGGTAATTAAATTCACCTCTATGCTAGTCAGAGGAAAAGGAGATAGCAGTATTGTGACTATGTATCATTCTGGAAACATTGTATAAGATAAAATTAATTAGGTAATGTATAGTTATAGATCAGTACATGAAAATGAATTATAATTATAATTAGTATTGAACTCAAGATTTTATGGTGGGAGATCGATTCATATTTTCAGTCCTACCTATATAGGGTTAACCATAGGTTCAGATGCTAGGTATATTAACACCTATATTTATCAAAAATGAATAAATCATAAAGAGGGTAAAGACGGTAGAATATCAGATAGTTATCCCTTTGTGGTACATGAATATTCATATTTATACCACATTTCATAGCTCAATTTTTATCACTCTGAACCATCTCATTGTTTTTATCCTAAGTAAGTTGAGTTAGAGGCTATTTATTCTTTGATTGAGTACCCATACTATATAGTTGATCATATCATTAGTACTCTCTAAGGCAGGATGATTCCTCTTATTTGATTTTTATCATAGTATGACCTTGAATTTAATAATATTTAGTAATTTAGGACCAATTTACATTATCATTGGTTTTATTTATTCTCAAATGCATCTTAAAAACCCAAGATAGGGAAACTTGCAGTTGAGTTATTGTAATTAGGGGAGGTTATAAGATACTGGTTTTCTATTCAGGTGTGGATTTCTTTTTCAACATTTATAAAACTCTTTTTTACATTAATGGTTGTTTACAAGAGATTAATAGAGGTTACAATTTCTTTGAATAAGGTTTTGTTCTTATATTCCATATTTATAATAAATGGGATAAAGCAAATTATTAGCGCATGGTTTTTCTAACTATTCACCTCAACCATATGTCCAAATAATAGGAGGATAATAGTTTGGGAAACATTGAATAACGTTAAATAAAATTCATAAACCTATACTATTTGTTTCAATATAGCAACATTCTTTATGCATAGTCTATCTAACGATATTCTTATACTATGTGAGAGGTGGTGTCCCAGATTTTGGAGATCACAAAGTTAACATGTAGTTTATCCAACCATGCGACTAAACTATGAACCCTCATTAACGTGATAGATATAACAACTTTCCCACTTTTACCTTAATAAAAACATCCACTCTTCCCACTCCCTCATTTTCACAGTAGACCAATGAAAGAGATCTCTTGCTTCCCTCTTCATAGGATTTAATGTAGATATCTCATCCAACCTTATATTTAATCATGTTTGGTCACATTATAATTCCATTTTAATTTATGATACTCCACATACTTATTTTCTTATATTTCATCTTCATATTGGACGTTATCTCTATGATATCTAATATACCCAATTTTTGGGTCTTTTTACTATTTTCCATTTTATCTTATTCTAACCCAAGTATAAGATTGATACTTTACATAGGGTCTTTTATGAGTCTTGGGATGATAGTATATGAATTTTCTATCATCATATCACCATTAATAAATTATTCCATCATTACTCATGATGTAATTTCTATATTTTTTACAAAAAATGAATTATTTTAATTAGATTTCTAGGCTAATGATTGTGACATGTTATGAATCCCTTAGATATCATTTAGATGTTGAATCCCAAAATTAGAAACACTACTATTAATGTGTTCAACTAAAAGTCATTGAAATGTTTTCTTTAATATTTAATCAAAATCCCTACTATGGTGTCTTTGGTTTTGCCTTAGTAAATCCTCTTGTTTTATGTATCCAAAATACCCCTAGGCTCTGATGAGTTATCAAAAAAAGAACGTGTTTTGTGTAATTGACTATTAATTGGCTTAGATTATTTATAAATCCCTTAAGATTATTTAATTTATTATCCTTTTTTTATTGGTTACAAAAAAATTTACAACATTATGGGTGTGGAATTCATTGTGTACGCCTTGGATTCCCAACTAATAATCCCAAAAGTGAACTCTTAGGATGATGCTTAAACCATAGAAGTTAATTACAAGTAGTAAAACCACATTGATTTGGTCATTGTGTTACTTATGGAAAAACTCAATATGACATCATATGATTCTTCAATTTCATCTATAAATATATAATTATATGGGTGATCTTCCTAGGTTCATCCCGATGAAATTAGATAAAGAAATACTCGGTTCATCCCATTGGATTCAAATCAAGGTTTACCTGACTCATAAAAATATTTTTCCTTGGTTTGGTTAGAAATAACTATGGGTGAAATAATAGGGGTTCATCCATTGGATTACACTCTATCTAAATAGAAAAATTCCATTGCATGATCACTATGAGATTCCTTGACAACAAATTGTTAGGAATGTAATGGTTCTTTATTCAAATCTAAATGGTTAAATTGTTTTTATATACAATAACCTTTTTTATATATTTTTTTAAGTTATTTTCACATGGATGTTTTGGCCATATGCCACAGGGCCCATGACTATTTACAGGGTATGTGTTCAAAGACACCCATCTTAGGAAGAAGTTGGTGTAGATGGTTAGGAATATTCTGATGATCTTGTGCTCGACATGGTTTTTATTTTATTTTTCATTTCAATTTAAATCATAATTACAAACTAGTATAATTTATACTCATAGAATAAATTTTCATTAGACATCATTGGCGGTGGTCTACTAATTATTACTCACACCCTGTTTAGGCTGCCATTTGTTACCCAAATAAACTACATGGACATAAGAAAAGGAAAATGGGAATTTCTTATCTATGGATGCTTTATTTTAGTCTATATCAATGTATCAAAAAAGTGGAAAGATCCTATGATTGGGATTCGAATGAATTTTATCTCTTTTCTACTTTTGTTGTATTTTGTAGTGAAATTTATTATTGTATTTCTTATGGGAAGCTTCTCATGATCCCCATTATTTTGTAGTCATGAAATCATATTTATATGATACCATTTACTACTTTAAATATGTTATTATTATCTGAATGGGTTATTTCCATAGAATATTGATTTTCTCTATTTTTTAATAAATTAAAATTGTTTTCCACTATGATATAGGGGGTATAGAGTCCTTACTATAACTCCATACACCTTCTATATTGGTCACCATAATCTAGCCTATATAGAGGTTAAAGTGAGGCCTTATAACCTTACATAATGGTCAAAAATCTATTAACCATGCTTGATATGTCACAAATACATTGTTAGTGGAAACCCAGTGTTTTCACTAAGTAATTAGTTCATAGAAATTAATGTTAACTTTTTAAATAGAGAAAAAAAAATAATCTTTTTTTCAAATAAAGAAAAAAAATCCAAAAATAGTCCTAAAACATTTTATGATATAGGTGATTAAGGTGATCAAATCATAACATGCATCTATTCTATATCATTCCCATAATTAAATCTCTACATAATAGAATAAACCCAACATACCTATAATGATGATGTTTAGTATCTTTGGAGACTAGATACACAATAAATGTGTTTAACAATTCATATTAGCATGTTAATTTGGGTGAGATATAATGAAAATAAGGAAACCAAAGTAGGATAGAATCGATAATTTAATGATCTCAGAATCATAAAAAATCATTTGGAATGATAGGAGAAAAAGTAATCCCATATGATCAAAACTTCCACATAGTGTAAATTTTGGGGAAACATTATATTTAAATCATTATCTAGTGATTATAGAATAATATCATTTCAATGGTGTGTGGTTCCAACATAATAGTAAAAATAAAATATAGTGGATTAGGCACCACCAGCTTTTTCCAATAGTGGATGATTAATCACAACCTGTTTACCATAGTGGATCATGAATCACAACATGTTTACCATTTTTGATTATGAATAATTACCCATTTAACCATTATATCATAATAATTAAATCATTACCCAATTTATTGGAGGTATTTATATTTCCCACCTATAACATAATCATTATCTATAAACATTTGTTCCATTAAAAAAAATTTAACCATCACATAATTAAATATCTAGAATAATAATGGGTTTAACATTAAATTTTCAAATGTATCACATAAATAATAACATAAGGAATGTTAATTGATACCAAATTTAGTCACCCAAAACTATAACCCATAAAATCATTAAGATGTTTATTTATAAAAAAATACACCAATGAAAATAGATTCCTTTTTAAAAAATGAAGAAATAGAATCCAAATAATAAAATAGAGTAATAAAGATTATATTTAAAAGGAATGTATAAATATTTCATCAATTGATACTTAATTTCATATTAAAATAATAAATTATATCAATTGAGGTAAGTGAAAACATGTAAATGAAAAAAAATATCCATTAAAAAGAAATAAACACTTAAAAGGATCAAAATTATTCAAAATATATTTATAATTTTCTAAAAAACTCATTAAATGATAGGGATTTTAATTAAGAGCTCAAATTACCAAGAAATATAAAAGTGTAAATCATATATATGTATATCATTAAATATAAAGAATATTTAAGTCCAAATTCCCACCAATACTACATAAATGATAGAAATTAATTTGAGTGTCCAAGGTCCCTTATGGATCAATAAATGTATGAATCAAAAGAATATGGGAGGGAGATATTGAAATAATCCTCACAATATTAGAAAATTAAAGATTATTTTCCCAACATGGAAGAAATAGGGAATTGGATACACCATATAAAAGGTAAAAATGGTGTGTAACATATAACATATCTCATGGAATAAAAAATATAGAGAAATGACATGTACCATTATAGATGATTCTCAAAAAACTTATTAAGCCAATTAAATCATAAATATATAATTACCTACATAATAATCTTATTTATAAACTTCCATTTTTACCCTTAATTTGTAGTCATTCTCTTTATGTATTATATTTTTCTGAATTGGTGTTGATCTTTAACACTAATTTTGTAATAGAGGTGTAAGACCTTCCTCTTTTCCTAGAGATTATTATTAAAACCCATTGAATGTACTAGAATTTATATTCTATAATGTATTATAACAATATAATTCATTTAAATGAGTGTTTTTTTGTGTTCCATGGTAGTGATTTTATGAGTAACTAGTTTCAGATTATTTATAAGTATCGACATATGACCTTATAATGATTATTAATTAATTTTTTCCCCTAAAGAGTTATATAAATAATAATAAATACTCATATATATTATATATATTCATCAACTATAATCTTAAACCATATATTATGGTGGTAGATAAAAATGGAATGCATCGATCCATAGAGGTGGTAGTCTTCACGTAAGCATGGATGATGATTTAATTTTTTTGAGGAACTAGGGAAAGGAGATATATGGTTCTATATTTTATACTATAAAAATGACATTTATATCCCAAATTTTTTTAAATGACCATTTTAAATCAACAAGCTAATGTCTTAATGGAAAATGGAACACGTTTATTCATGGATGCATTATGTCAAACATAAAGACGATTCATGTTATTGTTTTTGTTAATGGAAAGAGGAAGGGTGGTTAATTATTATACCATTATTATAGTAACATTTCAGTATATAATTTTTATTGATGTTATAAATTTATGATTGTTTAATGAAATTTTAAATAAAATACGCGAATATAAAAATAAAGAAGAGAAAAGAGTCATAAGAAATTTATACTTGACTTCATGGACTATCACATTTGTAAAGGTAGTTAAACCATTAAGGGAAGTCGTTTTGATAATTACATTAGTAAGGTGAGTTTGGGAAGATTTTATGCTAAACATAGGGGTTGTGGTATGAGGGGAAGTGGGGATAGGAGAGCCCATTTTATAAGTGAAATGGGATGAAATTATTGTAAATACACATAACATTAATAATGGGAAGTCACTCCAAAAAAAGTGTCTCAAAATTGATAAATAATTGAGGGGAGAATTGATAAGGTAATGAATGTCCAAATACATACATTCCCAGAAATTATTTAAATATTTTTATTTTATTTTCACATAGAACTTTACTTTTACTATTTTAGCCTTTAACGCAGTATCATATTTTTACCTAAGTAAATTATACTTTTTTCAAAAAAAATAAAATGGAAATTGTTATAAAATTTAGACCTAATAATTAAAATTTATTATTCCATTTATGTTGATACAATTTTTAAAATTTATTATAATTAATTTATAAATGATATCTATATAATATATTAGAAGCAATTTCTTGAGATAATATTATTTATTTTTTAAAACATAAAATATATGTTTTACAAAGAGAATATATATTATAAAAATTATAATATAAAACATAAAATGGAATATTTTTTGAGAAAAGGTTTTAATATATTTAAAAATCTACCTTATCAACTAATAATGCAAGAAAACATGGTATTAGTAAAAATTGTCTATTAAGTTGTGCACCAACAAATCAATTTTTTCATAACAATATAAAAAGTAATGCTAAGTTAATTTTGATTTTATAAATTCAACTATGTAGTTTATTTGATAAATTTCAATCCTAAATAAAAGAGATTTCAATTTTAATATAAGTTTTCAGAGTGTATAGAAATGTGTTTTTTTTTAAATAATATATTTTTATGTTTGAATGTAATCTTATTTATTATTGTTATTATTGATTTTTCTAATAACAACATATTGGAGGGATATTAATTTAATTAATATTATATATATTATAATTTTTTCTACTAAAAAAATATCTAGTAGTGATCAATTCTATTTTGTTAAAAATATAAAACACATTAAAATAGATATTGGAAAAATATTCCCTTTTACCAATAAATGTTTTAATTAATTTTCTATTTATTATTAACCCCAAAAAAAGAAGTCAAGGAATCAATTTATTTACAACCAGTTCTGATAATTATAATTCATAATATATTTATACATATTGTGGTTTATTTTATATTTCCATTATGTATAACTCAATTTTTCAAACATTATTTTTAAACTAAAAATCATATAGTGAAATCTTGGGTTGATGAAATATTCCACTTTAAAAAATTATATCCTCACAATTTGATGATATCATGGGAATAAGTTTATTTATGAGTTATAAATGACTCAAATCATGATTCAAAATGAGATATCTACCTTAATATTTTAGTTAGGATAAGGAAACACATATTTTACATAACCATTTCTATGAAATAACTCATATAACTATGTATTAATACCCATGTAGTGGATTTGGTGTTATAACTAGATAGTTCATAATTGGACTTGAACTGATTGGTCGGTTATATAATTATTTTTACTTAAAATGTGACTTGAAAATTTGAATAACTACTATTGGGTTTGGGTAAATATTATGAGTCCATTTCAAAAATAAAATAAAATTTTTTTAAATGAATGTAATATTATCATAACAAGGTATATTAATAAAAACATCAATATATTATTCTATAATAAAAAAAACATAGATTTTTTCCTAAAAATACTAAATCATTTTGGGTGGTGATTTTAGATCCTTATAATATTTTATGATATAATAGATTTGAATGAATTCGGAATATAATAATAAATTAATAAATTTAGAGTGGGGGTAATTATAAATAAATTATAACTATGAAATTTATCAGTAGTCATTTAATAGTATTTCTCATGTTCCCATGGTCAAGGAGGTTGTGGATTCCTACTGAGCATATTAGTCCTTAGATTAAGGAATTGAAGAGGGTAGTTCCCATGTTCCCCATACAAAATAAATTGAAGTCTCAATGGTTCATTAGAACGAACTCTATCACCCATTATTGTTTTTGATGAACTCTTAATTTTCTATAATTAGGTTGATTATTGATTCCCTCCTTTACTATAGATAAAACATCTACTTTATCCTTTAAGACAATCCTCAAGTTTCTTCTTCTAACATTTTTTATATGTATGAAATTGAACCTTCTTCCCCCATGGTCGTTGTAACTTGATCCTTAAAGAAACATCAAATTTCTATTATTTAGTGATTTTAAGAGTTTTTTAATATTCTGGTATTTAATTATATATCACGGTTGTAGGTTTGGTATAATTATAATAAAATTCACATTATCTCTTTTACCATTTGGTTTCTCATTGGAACAATCAGGGAATTTTCCATTTCGCATTTGGTTCCTTTTAGTTATATATATTACTAAAATTAAAATTTATTTACATGTGTATAGAAAAACATTATAAAAGGTTTATAATAACATGAAAGTGATTCAATTATAAAATTTAACACTCATCTTCATCATTACATTAGTTCTTAAATCATTTAGTCATTCTTAATCCCTCTCAGTTCAACATTAACTACTTTAGGATCTATTATTTAATCCCCAATGTTTACTAACCCAAATTATGAACATTAATATATAATTCTAAACATGAAAATAATTTTATTATATGATCCAAATTAGTGTTTATCAAAAAAATAAAAAAGTACCTACACTTATAAATTTTCATGTTTCACTTTATGTTATCAATGACGTTTTTCGATTATTTTATCTAGCATAAATATATTTAAATCATTCATAATTACTTTTAAATAGACTATAATAAACCAAAACATATCCTTAGATATTTTCTATCCAGGTGTGTAGTCTTATTACCACTCATTATGAATAAATGTTATGATTGAGTTAATTATTAACCAACCCTTTGGGGGTGATTAACCCTGGATAAACCTTTTTTATTGCAACATACACTTTCTATTATCTAAATATGGTTGTATTTCCTATAAAACCATAAAATAAAATATATAATTATATTTCAAGATATCATTTTATACATAGACTCATCTAAAGGGTTTTCTCTATGGTTATGTAACCCTAAAATAAAAGGTATCTAATATAATGTCCAAAAATATTTTAACCATGGATTTGTTAAAAAATGATGTGTGATAAAGATAAGCATGACTTTATTCTACATAATTTCCCTAATTAAAACTCTATATTACATAATGCATGCAATTTAATAATAATTAAATGGTTTACCATCTTTAGAGATTAGCTAAATAGGGAAATTTTTTTACAATGCATGTAAAAATATCCCTAGAATTTCACTATATTAGATCTTTTTCAAAACATTTCTTAAGTCAAACTCATCCTTATACCCTAGGAAATATAAACATAATAAAGGGTTTAACTCAAACACCTAATAAGTGTGATAGAAAAATATCAACATGTTAGCTTAGGTGAAATCAAAAAGATATAAAAAAATAGAATAAGTGATATCCCAAATTAAAAAAATAGATATCCATAAAATATAGTTTATATCAAATGATATAAGAACATGTAATCCTTTATGATGAAATATAATACATGGTGTGGATAATATAAAAACATGGATACTTAAATTAAGAACTGAGTATCATAATATAGTCTTATATTTAAGTCATACGGAACCAACATAATTTTTGAAAAACAATATATTAGATCAGCTATCACTGACTATTTCCCAAATTTGATTAGGAATCACACCATGTTTCCCATAGTGGATCAGGCATCACAACTTGTTCCCCATTTTGTATTGATAATAACTAGTCATATCACCATTATATACTAGAATAGGATGATTTTCCAAATGAATCAGAGTGATAAGGCCCCACCCCTCACATAATGATTAACCATATATGTGGGTGTCATTAAAAAATATTTAAAAGCCATATAAATTATTGGTAGTGAAGGAAATCAAATAACATTTATTCATAGAGGATTTATTCTAATTATACACACATTTCATGTTTGTGTTATTGATAATTAAATATCAAAAGGTGGTCAATGCTTGTTCCATTATAATAAAAACTTATCAGTGTAATATTTATTGTAATGTTTTCATTATAATATGGTTTATGGAAGTTTATTAAGGAAAAGTTCACATAATAAAATATAAAAGATAAATAATATTTTGTAAATTTATACCCAACTACATGTATTGTATCCTTTTGAAAGGGTTAAATCATTAAGGGGCATTATTTTGAGAAGATGAGACCTCATTAAGGTGGGAAATAGTGTTGAGGTAAGGGTTGGGTTGATTTTGAACTGAACATATGGTTTTTTGGTATAACAACCCATACATTTCATATATATATATTAAATCATTTTAGATTAATATTTAATATATTGCATTATAATCCATGGAACAATATTAATGGTTTATTGTATTTATATACTATTTAAAAACAACTTATTTCATGATTTTTATTCAACATATCCCACAATAATTTCCCCCCATAGAACTCATCTTAGAAAAAACCATACATAAAACCATTCTTCATAACCTTGGGGAAAGAAATATAAGAAAGTGACAGCTCAAATGATCAGTAAGGGTAAACATGGGAGATACTAATTGGTGATCATATATAAGGATAAAATAATCATAATTGTATGTGTTAAATATCATAACATACAATGTTTATACCTATTATATCTGGGATCATAATCATAATCCATGAAAAAATAATTTCAAAATAAAATTATCAAAAGAGTTATAAATATATAAAATTAAATAAGGAACCACATGTTCACTTCATTAGAATAAAAAAATATAATAAAATTATAGCACTATCATAGGTATAGAAACCTTTTATTATAACAATGTTACATATAGAGACCATAAAATCCTAGTAGATATAGCATCAAAACATTTTTTATAAATCATAATAGATCATGAATCATCACTTATTTCCCATAGTGTATCTGACATAACCACCTATTTCCTAATGTGGATCAATAACATCAACTTTTTTCTATAGTAGATCAAGAAGATCAACATGTTTCACATATTTATATAGTGAGGTATAAAACTTTACACAACTCATTAGAGGGATATGTAATTCCATTACCACTAATAGCATAAATAAAACCTTACATATTTCTTCAACAAAATCAGAATACATTCATTAATTCATCATATTATAACTGGCCAAAAGGAATTGAGTTTTACAAAATATTCCATAATTTCCTCATAGAATAACTGAAGGAAAATAAAATAGATTCATCATAACTTAATTAACCCATTGAATAGAAATAGAATTCATAAAAATATCATTATCATAATCATAAACCATCTAGTGAAATAAAAATGATGGTTTCATTGGATCATATCCCTCATATTCATAAGTACCATTAAAGGATGAAATCAAAGATAAAAGATTAATTTAAATAATCACTCAAATATTTATTAAGGAAAATTACCATTTTTTAAATCACTTATTTAAACATCAAAATATATCCAAAATATTTTAGGAAACATCTTATTTGAATAGAACCATGGAAACTTATTAGGTAAGCATCAAATCATTGATCAATCATGATGGTGTGAAATTTCATTCTTGTCGAGTATAATAAAACAATGATTCCTTAAACATTTTTAGTATATTTTTAAAAGTACATCAATTGTAAATTGATAAAAAGATTACTTTGAAAAAAAAATTATAATAATTATAACATGGGTAGAAAATTCATTAATAATTATTTTGATAATAGTAAAACATTTTTGTAAACATTATAGATAAAACATAGACATGGAAGAAAAAATATTTTCCACTAGAAAGATAAATAAATTTTTTTCCCATAAAAATATTATAGTCACTTGAGATATAAATGAGATAATCACGAATGAAAACCCTGATATTTATAGAAATAACCACTGGATAAAAAATTTCATGAGTTTCTTAAGTTATATATCATTAAATTTCATTATGGGAAACATAATAAAAAAATCCTGATAAATGCTGAGATTCTATTATAAATACTTTACAACTTTTTTAATATTTGAATAAAAATATACATGAAATAATAACATCAAAATAAATATTAAATAAATTTAAAATTTATAATAATATTATATAATTCCAAAGGTTAATTATATACACATTATAAACATAAATAGGTTTATATCATCAAACAAGTCTCAACAAAATAATATTGATATGAAGAACCCTTATGGATTTGGTAATGACTTAATAAAAACATCATGAAGGTGGTAACCTTATATAGATTTTGAAATCCACATAATTTTCATGATAAAAATCATAAATTATTTCCATGTGTAGTATATACACCACATAATGGAGACAAGTGGTGAATAAGGCATCTCTCTTATAGAAATAAAAGTGAGATAGGAAAACCCTTACCTCATCTCTCATCTTCCATCATATGTATTAAAAAATACTATATAGGAAATATATATTTATTATACATATATTTCCAAATAATTCTTAAATATATAAAAATATATATTAATTACAAATAAAATTTGTATCACCAGTGTATTAACAATGTTTTATTAAAATTATCGTTATGGTTGATAACTAATTCATTTGTATACAAATTTCAGTTTGACATTCTGGGTATATATAAATTTATTATGGTTAAATAATATTCATAATATAAATAATGATATAAATATCATATATTTTCATTATAGATAAATATTTTTTTATTCATGCATAAAAGGTAGAGACTAGAAAATTAATTACATTGTTAATGGATATGGTAGGTCATACATATGCATTAACGTTGTATTCAATTTTTGATAGATGGAAAAAATAAATAATAATAATAATTTACCTTTCCATAATTATTATATCATATATATTAATTAAATTATTCCCTATTACCATATATATAAAGAAGAAAAGAAAAAAATAATCACAACGCTTCGTGGAGGTGGTAGTCACATATACATACGGGATACATTATCATTTTCCAATGGATGGGAAGAAGTTGTAAAATGGTTGTTCTATCACCATAAAAACAATAAATAATATTTAAGATATTGAATTTATTATTTTATCATTGATACCATATATTAATAATAGGTATAAGAAGAAATAAAATTGAAAATTTTCAGTTAAGAGTTATTTCTCTCCATTGAGAATCCTTTTTTGTATTACACCTTAATCCTTGAAAGGATTCTCTTTTAGAAATAAAATAAGTTATAAGATACTAGAAATTAATCTTAGATGATAGTATATAATTTATTGGCTATTATATAGGGATCAAAAATTGTTAATAATAAAGGATTTGTTCTACCCTTTTATATGGGAGAGGAGGGGCACCCATGGAATTACATATAGTATTAACTTAGTCATAAATTTCTTGTAAAAGCATCACCAATTTGACATAATATAATGATAAAATGATTATGAGTCTAAAACCCCTAATTAGATAATATTTAATAAAGTTTAGGTTATTTTTTACCCTTTTCTCTTAGATTTATCTCTTTACTAACCATTTTGACAATTACTATGATAATAATGTTTTTTAATCATTATAAGTCAAGAAAGATACTATAATGGAAAATTTTCCCATAAATGGAACATGGTAGATATTATCAACAATATTCCAATCACATTACAAATTATAGGATTATTTTGAATTTAAAATCATTTAGTTATGTATTATTTATTAAAAAATATCATTAATGTCATTTTTGAAAATACATGAAATATTATAATATAATACATTCCTAAATGATTTAAAATGGTTCCAAAATTACATTTATGCAAATATAATGATGATATATACATAATATAATCATCTAGTAAATTTTTAATAGTTTTATTTATCATTTTAAAACATATCATTAGGTTTAACCCCTAGGTTAACAAAATTTAACCTTAAATGTAGTAATGAATTTTTCAATATTAATGGGTTATTATTTTTCTTATAAGTTGAAAATTGGGTCATAAATTTCCATGGGATAAAATATTTCACAATTTATTGTGTATTCCCAGACCTTAATACCACGCAACCCGTGCCTTGGGCCTAGTTGGACACATGACCCCTAGCGCGTCTCCCCTTAAGCCAGGGGATGCTAACTTTCAGTGGGGTGTGAAGGTAAATCAGTGGGGAGACTATACCACCATGTAATAGTATATAGTGGATGTAAAAACAACATACAATAGTGAAAACATGAACATGCATCCTGATGGTTAAATAGCAGAACATAACATATACAGTGGAAGACTAAATAATGTAACAAAAAGCCTCATAGGCAGTGTCAAATACATATATGCGTGCATGGAATTCTAGTACGAAATGGGAATTGAAAAACAGGAATTAGGAATATAAGTAAAACGGAATAAAGTAAAAAAACACATAAATTCTCTATAGAATCTCGAGCCTATGCTCATCCCTCTCCTCCAAAACTATATCTAAGAAAAAGAGTCAACATCCAAATGAGTTGTGTTTTTTCCTATCTATACCTATAGGAAAATTGTCTACTTAGGTGCCAAGGGTGGTCCAAGTAGGGTGTGGGATAAATAATAGTAGGCCACCACCAATGGTTTCTATGTGTAATCCAAGTGGCACTCGTAAGTAAACAGTGTGTAGCTAACATCAAAAAAGTATGCAATGCCGAAAAAACAATTAACCTTCTGCTCAAGTTAATAAAGGAAACCTGGTGGGTCTACCTAATTTGTCTCAACGTTGGTATGTATAATCAAGTCACTAGTTATATATATATATATATAGGTTATCAATTTCACTAGGTAATAATGCCTATCATCCATAAATATATATATATACCCATAGAAGATACTGGAATGAGGTAAGAATGCCTCCCATCCATACAGATCTTATAACTGGCATGGGGTAAGAATTCCTCCCACCAATATACACATAGAGGTTATCAATCACATGGGGTAAACATGCCTCCCACTAATACATTTTTTAAGTGGAATGGGGTATGAATTCCTCCCATCCACACATTCACATTGTAAGTCAGAATCGTAGAAATTTCATAAGAATTCACATTATATAATGTAATTCAAACCATCTTATATCATTTAAAATTAAATAAGAAACCCAATTATGAAATTCCTTTAATAATAAATCAAGATAATATAGATCCATGACATCCCTTAAAACAATTCTATTTGAGCCAAATCACTTTTAAGGTTTTTTCCAACTCATATTATCTAACCTACAAATCCAACTATCCAATTTTACTAACATGGAAAATCAATTTCAAGTCAAGGTGTCAAAGTCCAAATGTTGATTTCAAATAATCACATACCCATTTAAGAACCTTGGTACACTCCAAATACACATTTTACAATGGCTAATTCAATTAAAACCCAATTAAAGAGATATAAACAATAATTATACATTCTGGGAAATTATCCAAAAAATTCCAATTTTGGTGGAACACCCTTTACGTGTTTATATGAAGTAAAGGTGTTCTATAAATCCCTAAACAAGATTTATTTAACCTATGTCATCTCGTTAGGTTCAATTATACATGAAGAAATCAATGAAATGGGGGATCTTGGAAAAGGACAGATCACGACATGATGGAAAAAATACGAAACATCCAAAACTAAAAAGGAAACTATGTGACCACCTACCGTAGGTCCATTGATGATGCCTCATTAAGTATCGACCTAAGATTCGGAGTAGATTGTAGTAGATCTGAGTTTCATTCCAACACCATAAAGATAGGGTGAATGAGACTACATCTAAATATCATAATAGATAGAGAGATTGAGCGAGGAAAGAGGGTAATGTAGAATTATCCTTACCATGGCATATCCAATGCTTCTATTGAATCGAGAATTGGTTATCGGACGAAGGAGTATCAAGAAATCCAAGGAGGAGAAGGGTTTGAAATTCAAATGGGAGGAAGGGAGGAGTTTCTATTCATAGGAGGAGAGGAAAATGGGAATTATAAATTAAATGAAAGGAGGGTAAAATGATCATTTTTCCTCAAAAATGGCCTCGCATGGTTTCTACACACCGTTTAGAAAAACCATGTGCACATTGTGCATAGCTCATTGATTCAGTGGGAACACTACATGGCCTCTATTAATGGTTTCTATAACCATGTTTAGACCATGAAAATGGGATCTGGACCCCCACTATAGCAACTGCATGACCATGCACCTGGGTCGCATGATTGCAGACAAACCCTACAGCCCATCCTGCTTTATTTTTTTCAAAGCTCTGGGCTCCGAAAGTACCTTGAACGCTCATGTAACCTCCTTATCTTGATAATAATAATTCATTAGTACCAATAAATATATCCAAAAATAAAAAACTAACTATCTTTAACTTTTTCTAAGATTCAGGCCGTTACAACCTCCCCTCCTTATATCAAATCCTCCCCGTGTTTCCCTTCTGAGAGAAAGAGGTATTGTCAGTAAACAGTTATGGCCACTCTGATCATATATCTGATTCCCTCTCCCAAGTCTGATCATCTAAATATTTGTGATTGCATATCACCCGCATGAGAGGAACATACCTGCCTCAAATTTTCTTCACACTTCATTCAACAATTAGATATGGATACTCATTGAAGAAAGATTCCATATCCAGCTCAACCTCATAAGGATAGAAGATATGAGATGGGTTTGGATGATATAAGAGAAGATGAGATACATGAAATACATTATGCATAGATGGGTATCTTTGAGGAAGTGATAAATGTTAATCTAATGGTCCAATATGCTTCCCAACCTTGAAGGGTCCAACAAATCTCGGTGATAGCTTACCTTGCTTTCGAATACATCTATGCCCCAACCCGGGTGAAACTTTCAAGAAAACCCAGTCTCTAACCTCGAACTCAAGAGGTCATTGGTGTCTGTTGGCATAGGACTTTTTTCTAGACTAAGTTGTCAACATGTTCTTCTAAATTATATGGGCATGCTCCAAATTTTCATGTAGGAGATGAGGCCTAAGTACAGCTACATTCCCTACCTCTAACCAACATAGAGGGGAGTGATAAGTCCTACAATACAAGGCTTCATAGGGAGTCATATCAATGGAAGACTATAGGCTTTTGTTATAATAAAAGTCAATGAGAAGAATATGTTTCTCCCTGGAACCCCAAATTTGAGAATGGATGCATTGAGAATATCCTCTAATACCTAAATTGTATGCTCTTTCTATCCATCAGTATGAGGATGATAGGTCGTGTTCAAAATTACATTCATACCCAAGGTCTTCTACAACCCCTACCAAAAATATGATGTGAAACGATCATCTCTATCAAAAATAGTAGAACGAGGTTCTCTATAAAGATGTACCACCACTTTGACATAAATTCTTCCCAACACATCTACAGAAAATTCCTCTTTCATAGGTAAGGAGTGTGAGACCCTTTTTAGATGGTCAATAACAACCCACGATGTGTTGTTTCCATGAGGTGATCTAGGTAAATCAATAACGAAGTCTATTGAAACATCATCCCATTTCCACTTAGGAATGGAAAATGGTTGAAGAAGCCCCACCAGACATTGATGTTCCACCTTTACCTACTGAGAGGTGGAACACTGAGTGATGAAGATGGCTAACTCATGCTTCATACTAGGCCACCAATATTGACGTCTTAGATCTCGATACATTTTTTTGACACCAGGTAGAACTTTCCATGTCTTGGTGTATAAATCCCTCATCATCTCCTCTTTGATTTATGTTGGTACCCATATATTCCCAGAGAATAGAATAGTATCATCCCCATCGAGTTCCCAACCAAAATATTTATCATTATCTGAAACACTTTCACGTAGGACAAGGAATTTGGGATTAGTTAGTTCTCTTGACCATACATGTTATAGAAGAGTAGATGTCACTACTAAGGATAAGATAAGAGTTTGACCATGTTCCTCATGAACCTCAATGTGCATCTCCAAGAATAAGGCCATAAGCTTCCATTCATCAGTAGAATATTGAACTTCTTATGTCTGAGTCTTTTGGCTCAGAGCATCGGTTACTGAATTCCATTTCCCTAGAGTGTAGGAATGTTTGATATAAAATGATTTTAGGTACTAGACCCACCTACAATACCTAGGATTCATATCCTGGGGTGTGAAGATGTATTTGAGGCTCTTATGGTCTGTAAACACCCTAAATATCTCTCCTAATAAGTAGTATCTCCAACAGCGTAAGTCATGAACAACATTAAAGAGCTCGATGTCGTGTGTTGGGTAATTCCATTCATGGGGACTCAACTGATGAGAACCATATGAAACGACTTGATCATCCTACATTAGAAATACTTCAAGCCCAATACCTGATGCATTATAGTAGACTGTATAATCCCTTCCTAGATCTAGATGAATTAGTATCAGTTTTGAAGTAATTATTACCTTCAAATCATGAACGGATTCTTCACAATCTTTTTTCCATTTGAATTTAATGACCTTTTTCATCAATCCAAGGCATAAGAAAACCTAAATGAATCATATGTAGCATTCAGAAATCCCCAAGAAACTCTGGATATCAAATACATTCTTAGTCTACTTCAAAGAAACCGCATCCCTCAACTTCTCTAGGTTAACTAAAACTCATAACTCTGAGATGATATGACCCAGTAAGTGAAATTTATTGATCCATAAGTTGCATTTACTGAGCATAGCATAGAGATGATTCTCTCTCAGTATATTCATAACAATATCAAGATTGGTTTCATGGTCATGTATCATGAAAAAATACACTAAGATGTCATCTATGAAGACAGCCACAAATGAATCCAGAAATGGGTTAAAAACCGAATTAAAAAGATTTATAAAGACAGTAGGTGCGTTCGTGAGTCTGAATGGAATAACCAGGAACTCTTAGAGATTATACCTACTCTTGGATGTTGTACGAGGTATATTTGAAATCATAGCACGCACCTGATGATAGCCTGACCTCAAATATATCTTTGAAAACACCTTTGCTCCTCGAATATTATCAAAGCGATCATCTATTCTAGGAAATGGATACTGATTCTTGATAGTTAGCTGATTCAACTGATTGTAATCCACACAAAATCCTAAGGGTACCATCCTCTTTATTGGAATAGAAGACAGGTGAACACCAAGGAGATGTGTTGGTGAATATAAAACCTTTCACCTCTAGATCCTCTAATCAGTTCTTGAGCTCCAGAAGCTCCTTAGGTTCTATCCTATATAGAGGAATGGTCATAGGGGCTGATCCTAGAACAATCTAAATAGTAAAATCTACCTCTTTCACTGAAGGTAGACTAGAGAAGTCATTCGAAAAAATGTCTTTGAAATGTTCCAATAAAGGAACAAAAACAATGGATTTCAACCCCTAGACATCAAGTTAAAAACTAAAAACATGTTCTTTAACACTACCCAACCTCTATTGCTCAGGTCATTCTCATGTTGCTTCAGCATCCCACTCTCCCTTCTGTACGTACGTAAGGCCTTATGGTGACGTAAACATCACCCTCTAAAGATAGCAGTCATTTTGGGATATGTAGAAAACTAATCATTTCATCCCAAGTATTACATCTAAACCCATCATGTTAAGAAAATAAAGGTTCCATTCAAAAAGGTAACCACCTATCTCAAGGGGAAATTCTGAAAGCTTCGAACATACTCTGAACAAATACCTAAGGGTGTATCTATCATCATAAATCCATGATAGTACTCAACATTGAGGCCTCTACTCCTAGTGATTTCCTCAGATATGAATGAGTGAGACACACCAATATTAAACAAAGTAGATACTAAATTAGAGGCTACCGGAATAGTACCTCATATAGTTGATGTTTTGCTGATCTTCTATTGTGGTGTAGGTTGGACATCATGTAACTGGCATGTACCATTTCCCTGACTCACTACCTGACTTCTCTGAGTAGGCCCTCTCTGATAGTGCTAAGAATCATAAGCATGGTTGCCTCTACCTCAACCACCACCTCAGCCTAATCAACCCATGGAATTCTAGCTACGTAACTGTCGTGATCCTACTGATCCTTATCTTAACCGAGGAGTAAGTGAAAATCCCTTCTCATTAGGATCTAGAGAGAAATTTTTACAAAAACGGTCGAGAAGAACCATTCTGACACAACCTCTAGACTCCACTAAATTGTGAATACACTATATCTTGAAATTTTCAGGTACTATGGACTGGTGATAGATAGGATAACCACCAGAAAAAGGAGCCTGACCACTACTACTATTGTGAGACTCTCTGAAATGTTACTTTATCCTTAAAGAAGATACCCTAGAAGCCTTAGGTGTAGAACCACCCTATATTGCACCCACAATATCTCTAAGATTATGATCTATAATTTGGGCCTATTTGATAATTTCTAAAATAGTTATCAGCCTGAAAACATTGACTTGTGAGTGGATGACATAACATAGCCCATCCTCGAATTGCTTAGCAGTCATCAGCTCATCAGTAGCTAGAGAAGGAGAAAAACATTGGAGCTCAGTGAAATGGGATGAGTAATCCATTACTGACATAGTCCCATAATGAATATTCATGAACTCTTTAGCTTTGTTATCCCTCAGAGTCTAGGGAAATAAGTATTCATAGTAGTCAGTCTGGAAGTTAGCCCAACCCATCTCTCTATGTTGGACTACCAGGGTGATGACATCCCACCACCTCTTGGATGAGTCGGGTAGCATGTAAGCAGTTAGTTTGACCCTCCACCCTAGAAAAATCTATAAGTTCTCAAAGATAGAAAGGATCATCTCAATCTAATAATCTTAAATGAGTGTTTCATGATATCTAAAAAAAATAGGAGTATTCTTCTCTTGAAACGCATTATAAAACTCTCCCATACTTGGGGTAGTTTTCACTCCTCCTTGCATGTTCTGCATCATACACAAGAATCCCTCTCGAAACTGGGGATCAGTTCCCAAATATGGTATAGGAGGAGGAACCACAGGTGGCTTGATAGGAAGACCAACTAGAAGATATAGGTCTGCTACCTCAGGAACATGATCTTCACTACCTTCAGGGTGCGCGACTCAAGGACATTGTGGTAGTATAATGCTATAATGTCAAACAAATTTATCAGAATGGATTTAACCATATTAGAGGATTTCATTCAAGAAACTAATATAGGTAATATGACCTTCCTATAAGAATGAACATGAATTTATACCAACTTAAAAAGCAGGGATTAGATGTTAGGGCAGACCATAAGAACAAATTACACTCACTACCCACAACCAATGTCAGGTTTGGGCCAAAATTCTAATTTAGAGGTGTGAAAAATGTTGTTTTCAAATAGTAAGTCTTTCTGACTGGCTGAATCTAA
This sequence comes from Viscum album, assembly GCA_963277665.1. Lineage (NCBI taxonomy): Eukaryota > Viridiplantae > Streptophyta > Magnoliopsida > Santalales > Viscaceae > Viscum > Viscum album. Next base: position 770,289,929 of record OY728136.1, read on the forward strand.
TGATATGTCATTTTCCATCTCATAAGGGCCCATACACATTATGAGTCAAAATATGAAACACACTTGGATATCATTTCATTTAATGTTTTCTTATTCATGTGATTATTTCATTCTTCAAATGGTTGAGCTTGTTGGAATCCCATGTTTTGATCCATAAGAGACCATACACCCTATGAATCAGAGAGTGGAACCCACTAAACTCACACCACAGAATAATATGAATCCTACAGAAAGTTGTCAACATAATTTTATAAATGTAACAAGGCACAATAACTTTCAATAAGAAATAATTTTGGAAAATTTAAATGTGGAAAGGAAAAATGCATGGACTATTCATATTTTGACTACCATGATGCATGTTCTAACACATAACCATCATTTCATCAGGTTGGGAAATGAAATTACAATTCCAAAGTCATCAATTTCAATAACATCAAAAAAACATGTGAATCACACAAAAGTGAAATGATATCAACAGTAATAGTAGAATCAATAACAGTAATAATTCTTAAAACTTGGTATGTACCTCGTACAAGGGTTCGCGATTCCCAAGCATTGATTGTGACCAAGTCCCAAGAGATTTCCCAATATCCAACCAATTGTCTCCAAATAGTAAAACAGGAAAGGAACTTCCTTTGATACCACTTTTTGACGTCCCAGACCCATCTACCATGCAACCCATTCCCCAGGCCCAGTTGGCCACATGACCCCTAGAGCATCTTCCCTTAATCCAGGGGTTGCCAACTAGTAGTGGGGGTGTGAAGGTAAATCATCGGGGAGACTATATCCCCATGTTAGAGAACACAACAGATATAATAACAACATACAATAGTGGAATCATGAACATATAGAAAGATGAGGTAAACAGTGGAACATAAAAGATATAGCAGAAGATATAATAATGTAACAAAAAGCATCATTAGCAGTGTATAATAAATATTTGAATGCATGGAATGCCAATACAAAATGGGAAAAGAAAAATTCGAAGTAGGCATACAAGTAGAAAGGTACAAATTAAACAAAAACCTAAAAACTACTCCATAGCATCTCGAGCCTAATCATGATCCTCATATCCTAAGCTCCATCTAAGAAAAAGAGTCAACAGCTAGACTAGTGGTTTTTTCCTTTATCTATACCTTCAGGAAAATAGTTTGCTCAGGTGCAAAGGGTGGCCTAATTAGGGTGTGAGATAAATATTAGTAGGCCACCACCAACACTATCTATGTGTAATTCGAGTGGAGATCATAAGTAAACAGTGTATAGTTTATAGTAGGAATGTATAAAATGCCGACTAAACAATCAACCTCTCGCTCAGGTCCTGAAAGGACATTAGGCGGGTCTACCTATTTTAGCTCAATACTGGTATGTCTAATCAAGTCACTAGGTGTATATATATGTGTTATCACTGGAATAAGGTAAGAGTGCCTCACATCCATACATACATAGATATATATATATATATATAAACCATAGCTGGCATGGGATAAGAACGACTCTCACCCATAGAAGATGCTACAATGGTGTAAGAATGACTCCCATCCATACAAGATACTGGAATTGGTTAAGAATGCCTCCCATCCATATATTGGTAATAACTGGAATGGGGTAAGAATGCATCATTCCCATATATATATATATATATAGTTTATCAATGGCGTGGGGTAAACATGCCTCCCACCCATACATCTCAAAAGTGGCATGGGTTAAGAATTCATCCCATCCACAGATTCACATTGTAACACCCCGAGATTTTATGAGATATATTCTATTTAATTTATTTGATGTCTTTTATTGTACACTACAACAAGATTAGCTTGTACTATACACAACATTGTATTAGGTTGTAGTATACACAACACTATTCTTGGCTCGTGTAACACACAATTTCAAGTTCATTTTGTGGAAATCATTCTATGCAACATTAAGTATAGAGTTTGTTTAATGTATAAATGAATTATGTTTTGATTATTTTATACACAACACTAAAGGGAGCTTCCACTACATGAAGCCCTGACTTGGCTTTCATTACACTCAATCAAGACCTTCTTCGATAGCATGTGTAGTATGCAATACTGAGTTTCACTAAATGAGATATTATTATAATATTATTATGAACTAGCTGTTATGAATAGTAATACCCACTTTTTGAAATTTGATAAATTTTATCTTTCAAAATGGATCTCATTTTTGGATTCGGAATATCCAAATTAGTCTTGGGTGAATTTTTGGTATTTTTCTAAAAACTTTCAATTTTTGATGAATAGTGAAAACATTGGGTTACTATTTAAAAACCGAGTTTTTATTTAAATAATTATTTATTTTATTTAAATTTATTTTAGGTCAAAATTGATACATAATACTTATATAAGTTCAATGTAATTCATTGGAGTTATTTTATAATTATTTTAGATATATAAAAATTTTATTGAATTTTTCACCGTCTTTTACCCACCTCCTAAGAGAATTTTCAAATTTAAAAAAAACATAATTTTACCACTTCTATGAGTGGAAATTCAAAAATATGAGAGACACAGTTAATATAAAGGAGTAAAATGTGGTTCAATAAGATAAAAATAATTTTTGGTGAATAGTAACTTTTAACTTTTATTTACCACGGTTAAAAGTAAATAGGGTAATTAAGGGTAAAAATGATATTATTATTACCCTAACACAATTCATAATTCTATTTGATAAGTTTAATTCGACCAAAAACATCCTTAGGAATAAAATATGACCATATAGGTACACTTGTTTTAGATTAGGACACTTATTATTATTTTATTTAAAAACGAGTTAAAGTTAAAATCAAAGTTTAATAAATAAAATATTTTTAATATAGGATTATACATAAGATAAATTCAACTATAAATATTCATTAGAAAGATAAAAATATTTCTTACATAATGGTATTTTATTTATAATTTTTAAAATAATTTAATTTATTTATGACACAATGGTAATGCAGTAATTACCTAATTAATTAAATATTAAAATAATCGATATTATAAATACCCAAATAAATGTAATTTGAGACTTTTTATAAATTAAACTAATTTTATATGTTAATATGACATGTTAGTATTGATTTAATTAACCTTTTTTGAACTAATAATGTTGTTATTATTTTCACAAAAATAAATTACCAAATAGTGTCAAAATTGACATAAAATAGTTTTTAAAACAAATATTATATTATTAATTGTTATTTTATTCCTAAAAATCTAAGGTTAGGTCAAATGAATTATATAAGGTTATATATATTAATAATGAACCACTTGGGGTTCGTTTGTCTTGTTATAGTATGTTTATTAACCATATAGTGTAAGAAAACAAGAAGACATGGTAAAAGTTCAATTATTTAACTTAGATTTAAATCTAAATGATAAGGTTAAAATAGTAACCCAAACTTTTCTAAAACTTTTTGGTTGAGACTATTTCGACCCATCCCCACTTTAGCTTCAAAATAAATCAATTTTGAGCTATTATAAACCGAATATGACTTTATTATAAAATAATATTTTAAGGTTTTTCTAAGGTGCCCCTCCCCTCCCTTATAAAAGGGCACCTCCTCCCTCTTCTCTTCACATAGATTTGAGCCTTAAATCATGGAAAACCCCTGACCATTTCCCTTATCAACTTCCATAGAAACATTATAGAGGTTCTTGGTATCCTCAAAAGACCAACTCTAGAGCCTTAAGAGGAATCTTAGAAGAGGTGTGTCGAAGAAGAGGTAATATCTTCTACCGATTCATTCAAGTTTTATTTGTTATTCAACTTATTCTTATTTAGTTGTTTCATTATAAAGTAATAACATCAGTATCACTAATATACTGATATGTTATTATAAATATTAAACAACTCCACTTCACCTTCTATCCATCCTACGGAAAACAAAATCACCACGCGTGCGTACGTACGGAATACCATCTCCACGCCGTGGTGTAATATGTTTTTCCACCACCACCTTATTTGGATGGATATAATGGTGTAAAGAATAACTATATATAGTTATTATAACATAATACTTATTTTGATATATTATATCATCCACTCCATTTCAATTCAAAAATTATAGGAATGATATCATCGCTCGTGCGAACGTACGGATTACCATCTCCACGACGCGATGAGATTCATTATCCATGTTAACCATTAAAGAATGATTATAAAGTATATATAATGAATAATAATGAAATATATTACATGATAAAGCTACTGGATTTATGTATATATATATTTCATATACTTACTTCCATTCAAGTCAATAAGGAAAGGAAAACAGCGTTCATGCGTACGTATGGCCTACCGTCTCCGTGAACGGTGTATTTCATTTCATTTATCTATCTATTATATATATATACTAAATATATATGATATATAAATCATGATTTACATTATGGAAGTAATTAAATCATGATATAATTAATAATAATATCAAGAACAACAAGTCCAAACACGTATGATAAATAAAATGATTTTACCCAAAACACTGCTTTAACATGGAATTTACAAAAGAACGGGTAATATAAAGTCATAAGTGAACCATATATGATATCATAACAATGAATATGATTCTGTAATAATTCAATGACATTATTTAAATCATTATACAGGAGGTTCGGATATGTACGAAGTATATCGGGCCTAAGGTAAGGGATAACTTTTCCAATCTCATTTTTATCCGAGATTGTTTATTTGTAAGTATTTACTAGGGTTATTATTATCATCCATGCTCATGTTTTATAAAACAATTCATGTATTTTTAAAGTCATTTTTACCCATTTTTGAATTTTACCCCATTTTATGAAAGGAATATTACTTTTTTTTACCACATGAGGAACTTTTTGACTTTTCCGACAAAAGTACGAGGAGAATGTTTTTTTAAAATTATACGTCATGAATGGATTTTTACGGTTTCATAATGCCATATTTTCATGAATTGTACTCTACAATATTTCATGATTATTTTAAACAAAATCCTTTTCTTTTAAAATTTAATGTAATTTTGTGAAAAGAAAATGATTTTGAAGAAGAAAGGATATTTTTTTCAAAAATTCATTTCAAGTGTTTTATCCGAAAAATATTCCATCTAATATGAAATTATTTCATATGTGTATGTTTCAAGTATAATGTCTCTATGATTTACATGGTTTCACTTCTCTTATGATGAAATGATATCCATTTTTTATATGGATTATGTTATGATGGGATGATGTTTATGAAACCCATTTTATTCTTTGGGTTGTGATGAATGATTAATGCTTATTTTGTGGCACACGTAAGAATGATTTCATTATGAGATGGGTGGGACCTATATCTCCCTCAAATGCATTGGGTAAAGATTTATATATCATGAGATATACATGTATGGAACAGTAAGTTAATCTGGTTCAGTGATATAGGACTGGAACGAGGAGTGAACTCGATTTAGAAAGGGACTTTTTTCACTAAGATGGTCATGGCAGCAATGCCTTGGATACTATGGAAATCATATCAGGTGCTTAATGATTTGCCACAATTAAATGTTTTATTCCCATGCTATTTTATCATGATTGATGTTCCATTATGATCTATGCCTTATGTACTACCATGTTTTATGTCATTGCTCAAGATTTTGATGCTTAAACATTATGCTCATGTTTTTAAGATCAAATGTATATGGTTTGTTTTATTTTCTACATGATTACCCTTAATGAGAATTTGAGCACACCCTTTATATGTTTTCTTTTCACCAGGATATAAATAAAGGTTTTAGGTAAGAAAACAAAAGGGTAAGATCTTTATGGGAGATGTTGAATATCTTTCACCATGATTATAAGATTATGTTCCGAGTTTCCAAAGACACTGAACTATTACAATCCTTGAGTGTTGGTAATTTTTTATGTATTAATTATTCCAAAAAAGTAATGTAATATCTATGTACATCAAGCTTTGGGTCTCTATCGTTGGTATCAGAGGAAAGGTTTAGTAAACCTTTGGAAACTAGGATGTGAAAACTTTAGTGAGATCTCTAGAGATATTTCTAAGGTATTTCTAGGGATGTCCCTAAGGTTAAGTATAAGTGTAGTTTATAGTCCTAGAATTACCGAAACGATATTTTAATTAAACCTAAGATGTTAGATATTGAAGGTACTCCCCCTTGATTATGATTTTTTCTTCTCACACTATTCTTTTTGGGTTTTAGAAAATGTCTAGAAACAGGATGATTCATGATAATTGAGGATATGATGGACAATGGAATGATATTCTTCATGAGAAACCAAATGAAACGATATTTTGAATTCCAAACATAATTATTAGGCCTAATTAGCAATCTCATAATATGATCAATAATATCAACATTGGTAATTTTCCTGACTCGGCTAATAATATAAAGATGGAGTTTCATGATGATCATATATGAAAGAAAGTTCAATTCCCCTCATGTAAATCATGTGGGAAGAGGCATCAGAGAGAATATTTCAAAGGAACTGGAAGATGCTTTGGGTGTGGAAAAGAAGGACACAAAGCCAGTAATTGTAAAGGAAAAGGTTCAGTTAACACAATGGACAAGGATAATGGTATTGCTAAGACATCAACAATGGTTAAATGTTTTAAATGTGGAATGTACAGGAATTATGCAAACCAATTCCCTAAGGGAAAATCTCATGAAGAGAATTATCATAGTCATATGGGTCGTATTTATGTGGATGATGATGAAGAGACTAAAAATGATATATGAGATGAAAGAAATGATGATGCTGAGTCAGTGGTTTAATAAGGTAGTGGAATGGTTGTATGTTTATTAAGAATAATGTATGGTACTATGGAATAAAGAAAAATCTAAGGAATGTTACACTATTGTCTTTCCTTGAGTTTTTGAAAGTATATGATGAATGGTACTGTTAACCATGAATGGTTATTCAAATATTTTTGGAAGGTAGATGATATGTGCATAATGAAAGGATAAAGAGATAATGAGATGTTTTATAGTATTTATGAGCTCATAACTGATATAAGGACAAAGTGATATCATGGTTTAAGTATATAGAAATTTTGGGATTTTGGTATGTGGAAAGAGTTAACTTTTTACAACACTCATGTTTTCACTAAGGTTTTATGGTAATACAGGATTAGGGTATTCACATGTTTGGAATGTGACCAACAAGTTATATCTTATTATATATGGGGGATAAATGATGGTATTCACGTGATTGTTATGTGACCTTTCAAGTAATAGTTTTCTTTATACTATGAGATTGGACATATGTATTTCGGATAAGCCTAAAGATTGGAATGGATTTTGTTGGACATCAGATAGTATTGTTTAAGGATGTAACTTTTTTTCAATATTATTTTTGGAATGTTATAATAGTATAGTTTTAGAAAAAGGTAAAACCTGCAGGACGGGCGACAACCCATCGCGTCGGACAAGGATGCGGGAATTGAACCCACAACTGAAGTGCGACAGGCCATTATCGCCTACCACTGGTCTACAGGAAGTCCCTGGTTAGTAGAAACTAGTTTTATTTTATTAAGCTCTATGATAGATGAAGTATAAGTCCATTTTTGGAATCATATACGATTAACCTCACCATAGATGGACTTATATATATTTGATAACTTTTTCTAACTTTATGTTTGAGACAGATGGAATGGGCTATCATTCTATCACACGATCTGCTAACCCTTTGAAAAATACAAATTCAACTTCATTTCTTTAAGAGGTGTAATGGAAATTGTTCAATGTGTGAGCAATGGTAAGATTATACCAAAATAAAGTAAGTATTTCATTTAATTAAAAAATTCTTCAACATTTGGGAAATGATCTTGAAAACCAAAAATCTTTTCCTAGTGCCTTCATATATGATGAATCAGATGGTACCTTAGATCATCACAAATTTATGGTTTTGTGATTGTTGGCTTTTTCATACCCATGTCCTCTACCACACTTCATCAGAAGTTGATGGTTATATTTCTCTTACATATCCATATTTTCACCTATGTTTTCCTATGTGGAAACCCTGTTATGAGTGAATTTGGGTAACCGTTGCATTTCATACATTAGTTTTTAAAATTATTTTTTAGTATTCCTTTTTATGATGTGGGTTTATATGAAAGAAAATTTCAAGTAATAACGATTTATAACCCCGACGAATTTCGAGGGTGAAATTCATTTTAAGGGGGAAAGAATGTAACACCCCAAAATTTTATGAGATATATTCTACATAATTTCATTGATGTCTTTTATTGTAAACTACAACAAGATTATGTTGTACTATACGCAACATTGTATTAGCTTTCAGTATACACAACACTATTCTTGGCTCGTGTTACACACAATTTCAAGTTCGTTTTGTGGAAATCATTCTACCCAACATTAAGTATAGATTTTGTTTAATGTATAAATGAATTAAGTTTTTTATTATGTTATACGCAACAACAAAGAGAGCTTTCACTACACGCAGCCCTGACATATCTTGCATTACACGCAATCAAGACCTTCTTCGATAGCGTGTGTTGTACGCAATACCGAGTTTCACTAAACGAGATATTATTATAATATTATTATAAACTAGTCGGTATGAATAGTAATACCAACTTTTTAAAATTTTATAAATTTTATCTTTCAAAATGGACCTCATTTTTGGATTCTTAATATCGAAATTAGCTTAGGGTGAATTTTTGGTATTTTTCTGAAAACATTGAATTTTTGATGAATAGTGAAAACACTGGGTAACTATTTAAAAACCGAGTATTTATTTAAATAATTATTTATTTTATTTAAATTTATTTTAGGTAAAATTTGATACATAATACCTATAAAAGTTCAATGTAATTCATTGAAGTCATTTTATAATAATTTTGTATATATAAAAATTTTATTGAACTTTTCACCATCTTTTACCCACCTGCTAGGAGAATTTGCAAATTTACATAATTTAAAAAATATGAGAGACACTGTTAATATCAAAAAGTAAAATGTTTTTTAATAAGATAAAAATATTTTTTGGTGAATAGTAACTTTTTACTTTTATTTACCACGGTTAAAAGTAAATAGGGTAATTAAGGGTAAAAATGATATTATAATCACCCTAAAACATGTCATAATTCTATTGGATAAGTGTAATTCGACCAAAAACAACCTTAGGAATAAAATATGACCATTTAGATCCACTTGGATTAGATTAGGGCACTTATTATTATTTTATTTAAAAAACAGTTAAAAGAGTTAAAATCAAAGTTTAATAACTAAAACATTTTTAATATAGGTTAAAAAAAGATAAATTCGACTATAAATATTCATTAGAAATATAAAAATATTTCCAACATAATGGTATTTTATTTATAATTTTTAGACATTAAATAATTTAATTTATTTATGAAACAATGGTAATGCAGTAATTACCTAATTAATGAAATATTAAAATAATTGATATTATAAATACCCAAATAAATATAACTTCAGACTTTTTATAAAATACACTAATTTTATAGGTTAATATGACATGTTATTATTGATTTACTTAACTTTTTTCGAACTAATAATTCTGTTATGATTTTCAAAAAAATCAATTACCAAATAGTGTCAAAATTGAAATAAAATAGTTTTTAAAACAAATATTATATTATTAATTGTTATTTTATTCATAAAAATATAAGGTTCGGACAAATGACATAGAAAAGGTTATAGATATTAATAATGAACCACTTGGGGTTCGTTTGGCTTGTTAAAGTAAGTTTATTAACCATATAGTGTAAGAAAACAAGAAGACGCGGTAAAAGTTAAATCTAAATGATAAGGTTAAAATTGTAACCTAAACATGTCTAAAACCTATTTCTTGGGAGGATTTTGACCCATATCCACTTTAGCTTCTAAATAAATCAATTTGGAGCTATTATAAACAGAATATTACTTTATTATAAATTAAGGTGCCCCTCTCCTCCCTTATAAAAGGGAACCTCCTCCATCTTCTCTTCACACAAATTTTAGCCTTCAAGATCAGAAAACCCCAGACCATTTCCTTTCTAAACATCCCTAGAAACATTATAGAGGTTCTGGTATCCTCAAAAGGCTAACTCTAGAGCCTTAAGAGGAATCTTAAAAGAGGTGTGTCGAAGAAGATGTAATCTCTTCTACCGATTCATTCAAGTTTTCTTTCTTCTTCAACTTCTTCTTCTTTAGTTGTTTCATTATAAAGTAATAACATAAGTATCACTAATATACTGATATGTTATTATAAATATTAAACAACCTCATTTCACCTTCTATCCATCCTACGGAAAACGAAATCACCACGTGTGCGTACGTACGGAATACCGTCTCCATGCCTTAGTGTAATCTGTTTTTCCACCACCACCTTACTTGGATTGGTATAATGGTGTAAATAATAACTATATATAGTTATTACAACATCATACTGATTCTGATATATTATATCATCCACTCCATTTCAATTAAAAATTATGGTAATGATATCATCTCTCGTTCGCACGTACGGATTACCATCTCCAAGATGCGATGAGATTCATTCTTCATGTTAACCATTAAAGAATGATTATAAAGTATATATAATGAATAATAATGAAATATATGACATGATAAAGCTACTGGATTTATGTATATATATATTTCATCTAATTACTTCCATTCAAGTCAATAAGGATAGGAAAATAGTGTTCATGCGTACGTACGGCCTACTGTCTCCATGAACGGTGTATTTCATTTCATTTATCTATCTATTATATATATATATAATAAATATATATGATATCTAAATCATTATTTACATTATGGAATTAAGTAAATTATGATATAATTAATTATAATATCAAGAACAACAAGTCTAAACATGTACGATAAATAAAACGATTTTACCCAAAACGCTGCTTTAACATGGAATTTAGAAAAGAATAGGTAATATAAAGTCATAAGTGAACCATATATGATATCATAACAATGAATATGATTCTGTAATAAGTCAATGACATTATTTAAATCATTATAGAGGAGGTTTGGATATGTACAAATCATATCATACTTTAGGTAAGGGATAACTTTTCCAATCTCGTTTTTATCCGAGATTGTTTATTCGTAAGTATTTACTGGGGTTATTGTTATCATCCATGCCCATGCTTTCTAAAAAAAATTGATGTATTTTTAAAGTAATTTTTACCAATTTTTGAATTTTACCACATGTTATGAAAGGAATAATAATTTTTTTATCACACGAGGAAATTTTTGAGTTTTTCGACAAAAGTACGAGGAGAATGTTTTTTTAACTTATATGGCGTGAATGGATTTTTATGGTTTCATAACTCCTTATTTTCATTAATTTTACTCAACAATATTTCATGGTTATTTTCAAAAAAATAATTTTCTTTTAAAATTTAATGGCATTTTGTGAAAAGAAAATGATTTTGAAGAAGAAAGGATATTTTCCTCAAGAATTCATTTCAAGTGTTTTATCAAAACCATTTTCCATATAAGATGACAATATTTCATATGTGTATGTTTCAAGTATAATGTCTCTATGATTTACATGGTTTCACTTCTCTTAGGATGTAATGATATCCATTTTTTTTATATGGATTATGTTATGATGGGATTATGTTTATGAAACCCATTTTATTCTTTGGGTTGTGATGAATGATTAATGTTTATTTTGTGGAACACGTAAGAATGATTTCCTTATGAGATGGGTGGGACCTATATATCCCTCCAATGCATTGGGTAAAGATTTATATCTCATGATATTAACATGGCTGGAATGGTAAGTTAATCTGGTTCAGTGATAAAGGACTGAAATTAGGAGTGAACTCGATTCAGAAAGGGACTTTGTCCACTAAGATGGTCATGGGACCAATGCCTTGGCTACTATAGAAATAATATCATGTGCTTAATGCTTTTCCACAATTAAATGTTTTATTCCCATGATATTTTATCATTATTGATGTTCCATTATGATTTATGCCTTATGTACTGCCATGTTTTATGTTATTGCTCAAGATTTTGATGCTTAAACATTATGGTCATGTTTTTAAGTTAAAATGTATATGGTTTGTTTTATTTTCTCCATGCTTACCTTTACTGAGAATTTGAGCTCACCCTTTATATTTTCTCTTTTCCCCAGGATATAAAGAATGGTTTTAGGTATGAAAACAAAAGGCAAAGATCTTTATGGGAGATGTTGAAGATCTTTCACCATGATTAGAAAATTATGTACTGAGTTTCCAAAGACACTAAACTATTACGATCCTTGAGTGTTGGTTTTTTGTTATGTATTAAGTATTCCTCAAAAGTAATTTAATGTCCATGTACATCAAGATTTGGGTCTCTACACACATTTTAAGTCATAAAAAATAAATTACATAAGAATTCACATTATATATTGTTAGGAAAACCATCTTACATAATTTCAAATTAAACAACAAAACCAATTATGCAATGCCTATAAAAATAAATCAAGATAAGGGGAATCCATGTCATCCCCTTAAACCATTCTATTTTATCCAAATCATTTTTAAGTTTTAGGCCAACTCTTCCCAGCCAACCTACAAAGCCAACCATCCAATTTTCCTAACATGGAAAATCCATTTCAAGTCAAGGTATCAAGGTCTAAATGTCACAGTCAAATACTCAAATACCCATTTGTCCAATTTCTAACTGAAGGGGGATAAGAAGCATTGAGTCGGCTTTGTATACTTCATATACACATCGGACATTGGAAAATTAAATTAAAAACCAATCTGGGAGCTAAAAAACATAATTAGAAATTTTGGGAAATTGGCCTAAAATGGCCAATTTGTGTGGCACACCCCTTTGGTGTCTAGATGAAGAAAGGGTGTTCTTTAAACCCTGAAATATGATTCATTTAACTTATGTCATCTCACTAGGGTCAATTAGACATAAAGGAATCAACACAATGGGGGGTCTCGGTAATGGTTGGCTCACAGAATGATGAAATAAATACAAAACAACCAAAACTCACATTGAAAAACTATGTGACCGCCTACCTTAGGTTCGTAGAAAATTCCTCACTGAGTATCGACCTCATATTCGGAGCAGGATGGAGTATATCTGATTTTTAGTCAAACACCCTAAAAATAGGGTGAATGATCCTGCATCTAAATAGCACAATAGATGGCGAGATTGATCAAGGAAAGAGGAGCACATAGGGTTAGCCTTACCTTGGCTTATCCAATGCCTCTCTTGGATCGAGAATCGATTGCTGGATAAAGGATTAGAAAGAAATCCAAAAAAGAGAAGGGTTTAAACTTCAAAGGGAAGGAAGGGAGGTTGTTATGTCTTCGTGAGGAGGGAAAAAGAAGAATTATAACATAAATGAAGGGAATGTAAAAATTATCATGTTGCCTAAAAAACGGGCCTGCATGGTTTCTATGCACAATCTAGAGAAACTATGTTCACATTGTCCATAGCTCACTACTTCACTAGGAACACTACACGACCTCTGAACACTATTTCGCTAACCATTTGTAGACTATGAAAATGGGCTCTGGACCCCCACTGGAGCATTCATATGACCGTGCACTTGGGTCACACAGTTGCAGACAAACCGTGTGGACCATCCTACTTTCCCCTTTTCAGATCTCTGAGCTCCGGAAGTACCTCAGATTCTCCCATAACCTCCTTAGCTTGATTATAAGACTTCATTAAGACCAGTCAACATGTCTAATAAGAAAAACTAATGATTTTTACCATATTCTAAGAGTCTGGTCATTAAATTTATCATCATAGTTGTACTCTTTTATGAATTATATAGTTTTTAATAAATTTAATAAAAAATTATCATAAAATACTATTTATGTAAATTTAGGAAAAATTTATATAATTTGATTTTGAAAACAACATGACGGAAAATGTATTTTAATATAAAAATTTGAAACATCATAATTATATTACTTATATATTATAATTTATGGAACAATTTAAATCACCCAAAAATATATATTTTTTAGTGTTTTGAATATAATTTACTTAATTTTTGTTCTGATCGGGCCATCATTGTGTCACCATTGTGTAAGAATTCAAGGTAGTTATTTGATCACTAAAAATTATAAATAAATTACTGTGGTAAAAAAATATTTTAAAATAACTTAATATAACTTAATATAAATAGTGTTTATCCCTGTCACAAAACATTATAGATATTAAAACCATAAAAGGGACTTTTTTGACATTATCCTTTACTTAGCTATTATAAAGTTTGAAATAAAATGTAATTGGATAAAAAAGTTTCTATGATAGATATTTGGAGGAATATAGATTAATAGAATCATAAAATGAAATAAAATTTACTATTTTATTGAATTTGAAGCCTTATCATGTTAGTTTTTACCCTAATTAACTCATTTTACATTTACTGTGTTAACAAAAATTTATTATGATTACTATTAATAATAACCATAAAATGTAAAAATTTATGAAATATAGTCCTCCTGATTCCGAATATGGAATCTTTTTTTCAAGATTCAATCTTTAGAAGTGAAATAAATTAATTTAAGAAAAAAATGAATAACGCAGTGAAAAATATATTTTTATAACAATACATATTTATGTATAAAAATGTTTTATTACCAAATTCAATAATAAAAATCATTACAATGAATTTAATTGGATTATTTATTATATAAGATAACTCATTTTACATTGATTCAATTTTAAAACATAATTAATATTTTAAAATGTTTGAAACCAAAATATAGCTTTCAATAAAAATAAATAATTTACATTATTCAGAAGAAAATAAATCATTCTAGAAAAATCCCAAAAATTCACCCAAAGATAATTTTTATATTATTATTTAAAAATTTATATCATTTTTTCAAATAAAAATTAAAAATTTTATATTAATTAATTATAATATTCACTAAAAAAAATAAATGAAAACCATTTTGAAGAAAATCTATTTTTTAAGAATAAAATGAATTTACTAAAAAATTATTGTTTATTTACTAATAATTTACTAATAAATTTTTATTTATTTGTAAAATTTTATTTATTTTTTATAATTTAGTTACTTATATTCATACTATCCAATTTAATGGTTATGTTATTATAGTCATAATAATATTTCATGGTCTGTTTAGGCTCGCTGTTGTGTATTGAATACTCTATCAAAAATAATCATATTTTAAAATAATTTGGTGTTACAATATCCCTCCATTTAATAAATTGCATCCTTAAAATTTTATCTTCAACTCAAACATCAATGGTTTGCTATTTTCAACTTACTTTGAAGAAAATCCTCATTATAAAAAGGTTTTATAAAACATTCTCCTGAATAGAGGTAAATAGAAATGTAAAGGTCATTTGGAATTACAAAAAACTCAGTTTCCATGTTAGAGAACATAATTAGGAAGTGGAAATATGAAAATGGAGGAAATTTAATTTCTAAATAATTATTTAATTTCACATAGATCATTGATCACATGACATTGAATGATCTTGAGAATGTTAGTGAATAAAATAAATTGAATAGGTTTGAAAATTCCATTAATTCATCAAAAATGATGGTAATAGGGAAATATTTTAGTTTCAAAATAATTTTCTTTTATTCAAGGAATTTTTTAAAATCTAGAATAAAAACATAATAAAATATATTTACTTTTCCTGTATAATTTCATCTATTAATAATTTTTTACCAAAATCTCATTTGTTACTCCAAATAATTAGTATTAAAGATTAATTTACTATTTCTGATGCACTCAAATAAACTTATAACAAATAATAAATTAATATAAAGATATTACTCTTTTCTTTAGACATTAACAAAAGCCAAGAATTTTTATAAAAAATTTTGATTGTCATGACCCCCTCCCCAAAAAGTATACCACTCTTGGGCCAGCAATGTGAGAAGGGAGATAATGACCCCTAAGTCCCGCCTCTAGTAGGCCCCGAGTTAGAAACTAGCACCGATGGTATAGAGAACACACAAATGGGAGGCATTACTCTCTAAAAGAACACATGGAGAAGAAAGAGATAAGATAGGCACCAACCAACTCCAACTCAGCCAGTAATATAAAAGAAACCCCAAGTACACATATGAAAAGTCATGCAAAATTACTACAACAGAAAGGGGTAAAACTGCAAGTACCCAAAAGAAACTAAAACAACAGGAACCACAAGCTCGAACAGCTCCTTCAACCGCTAGCTAGTAATAACTAGCCTAATCTTCAACCTTCTCCAAGTGACCTGAAAAGTAGGTTATATATTCATAGGGTGAGTATAACAGTATACTCAGTAGGATCCTCCCCGAAGCCTCTCGTGCAAAAGTAAAGAAAGCATGATAAAGTATAGTGAACAACAATTGAAACTAACTCGTCACCTAAATAGGTATACTATGTTCCCAGCCTCACCATGGCTACTATCACCAAGTAACACATACAAGAGTATATAATATAATAATGAATATCAAGGGTACCATGCTACCACTTCCCCACTGGTTTGCCGCTTTGCCCTAACGTTGCACATCCTAAGCATCTCTCTCCAAAAAGGTTTGCCCGCAGACACCTGGTTGAAGCACCACATCATGAATCTCGTTCAACAAAACCATCACATCCACATAAGAAAAGTAACCAGGTAGTTTCTGGGATCCACCACAACTCGCATAACATGTATCATACATCAGGTATTATACCTCAAGCCATTACATCCCATACACTGGGTAAGGATCCTCAAGACATCACAGCCTATACACGTTACACCTATAATATTCCATAGAAAACTATATCCAGAATATATTTGTGTGAATAACCACAAGCCATTACAGCCCTCTATACACATATATGGGTAAAACTAACCAATGTGACATCCAGCACAAGTAACTACCAAGAGAAGAGAGTGGGGCCAAAGGGGGTAGTCAGCTATCCATCCTACCACCGAAATGTTGAGGAAAACACCCCCCAAGGATTAGAATCCCTGAGGTGTCAATTTCCCTTACTGATAGGGTGGATTAGCATATAAAAAGACAAAAAGTATAGAATATACTATAGCTCACAACCACACTATAGGCATAACCTAGTCTTAGACTCAACTACAGCTAACGTCTCTCGGGCTCCGGGCTGCTACATCTAAGACTAGGTATCCTATTAGCACACAACCATTTAAAGAGCTTTAATACATTACTTCATTACCTTTTTATCAGTTTCACTTTATGTTAATTAATTCTTTAAACATTAATTAACCAATAACAATTCCGCATTAAATTTCATTAGCATCACACCCAAACTACATTGTTCATTCAAATCACAACCTCAGCATTACGCCCCAGTAAGGTTCAAACCCCATGGGTTAACATCATTTATTCAATTATTTATTTACAAAAATTACATTCCCATATTCCCAAAAATTCAATAAAAACAATCTATGCTTCTAAACACAAGGGTCTCAATATGGTGAATAGATGAACTACATGTCAAGCCTTTTCCACCTATATCAATAGTGTATACCCATCCTCCCTGGAGAATCTAAACATGGAAATAATGTGGCATACCCTACGCGTCTTCGACCCTTTCAGAAGAAGGGTAATCAAGACCAGCTACCTTGATCAGTGGGAAAAGTAAAGCATATAAACAACCAAGAAAAATCACCAGAAAACCAAACATTCACATCCAACCCATTTCATTATCCTCGGTGTCCTCCCTAACACCCACATGCATAAACTAATGAATCTATCCACTCTAGGCATCAACTACTACAAAAACTAGTATGCCTCCATGCCCCCACATATCACAATAGCCATCTTGGCTCACTTGACAACACAAGCAGTAGGAAAATAACAATCATGCCGGTTGGGCTCTTGGACCATGAACAAGCAAGATGGTAACTCAAAACCCTTCAAGGAATTATCAAACAATCAGTTCTTTAATCCAAATTGAATTAACCAATTTATTATTAGTAGGTTCCATATTCGGGAAACCTAAACAGTAAGCTATCACAAATAAATTAAATATACTTACTACACCAATTTTACTAACATCAAAAAATACGACAATAAGAACCAGATTCATTTAAATGCCTCTTTATCTTTAGCCAAAAAATTATCAATTAATTATGATTTACGTACTTTACAAATTTCCATCAATAACGAACAGCTAAACAAAACAAGCATAGATATCACACTATCTATCAAAAACAAGATGCAATACCATACGATTAATATCAATTTATTTATCCAGTTCAAATGTTTATTATGTCAATTACATTGTGATCTAGTGGATAAAACATGATAAATCTACAGTTTCACGTAAAAATAAAAGAGAAGAAATGAATCCCCTTCCTTAAAAATGTTCTTAAGGATCTTTACATGATAACGATCCACACAACAGATAATGATCGCCTCCGCCCATGACAACTGCATCCACCCGAGGATGTCACAACATGACCGCACCAACCGAAACCCAAGAAACTCTATTAGAATCATGGAGATCACATACCATAATATGGAAAGGAGAAACAGGAGAAGGTGAAGCCAAAATAATGATTATAAATCATACCATATATCGAAGATTGATGGATACTGCTTGGTTTCACCAAAACAGGTGGTGCACTTGCAACAAGAAGAATGTCGAGGGAAACCAATCCACTGAGAAAATTTTAATCTCACGATTACTATAGGAAGGAAGGAAATGTTCGAGCATCTCTCCCTAAAGAACAAGGAGAAAAATAAGGGAGGAAGATATCTTGTCCCTTTAGATGATTTAACAGAGTAGTGGTTTAAGATACATTGGATTTTCCATTAAAATCGGATCACATTAAACCACATGGTTTAACCAAGTAAATGCATCCTAGGCCTTAGGAAAATTATTATAGGAGTTATGGGATTTGATTCAGCCTTAAATCTCTTAAAACAAGGTAATAAATGCATTTTACGTCAAAGAAAATGTTAAATTGACGAAACTGAAAAAATATGAAAATTTGGCCAAGGAAAAATGAAACAGTTTTGGAAACACTATTCATGAGCTATGGCACTATGTCTGACTCACCGTTTCTGTCTCACCATTTCTATCTCACCATTTCTATCTCACCATTTCTTTCTCACCATTTCTGACTCACCGTTTCTTTCTCACTGTTTCTGTCTCACCGTTTCTATCTCACCATTTTTGTGACACCGTTTCTGACTCACAATTTCTAACTTACCATTTTTGTCTCACCGTTTATATCTCACCATTTTTGTCTCACCATTTCTATCTCATTGTTTCTAACTCGCCATTTTTGTATCAATGTTTCTATCTCACAGTTTCTGTCTCACCATTTCTGACTCACCGTTTCTATGACACTGTTTCTGTCTCACCGTTTCTGACTCACCGTGACACTATTCATAAAACTGGAAACACTGTTCACAGAACTGGAAATTTGGAAAACTGTTGGGAATGAGTCACCTTGACCTCCCAGAACACCTCAAACACCAGATTTCAGCAAAGGGATGGACCATAGAGTTCGAGCCCATTACAACAGATACCTATCAAACATTCTCGTCCTCGAGAATCCAAAACCAACCCAAAAGGAAACTGAAAAGGGGTCTGAACAACCACTCCTCAAGATAACTCTCAAAAGAGCAAAATCCATAAGAATCAACAAAAGAAATTCATCTTATAAAAATGAAAGGTCTGTAACCAAAAAGGGGACACTGTTACATGAAAAGAGTTTAAACATCAAAAAACTCTAGGTACTGAGCATGTATCTGTGACTCATGTTCCCAAGTACTCTCCTCCATGCCACCATGTCTCCACAAGGTATGAACCAATGGAATATAATGCTCGCACAACACCTTCTATTTGCAGTCTTGGATCTCCACAAGTCACTCCTTGGAGGTTGCATCATCATCAACATCGATCTCTCCTCAATCAATGACTTGAGATTCATCATGAAGATAATTACGGAGCTATAACACATGAAAAATATCGTGTATCTGGCTCATCTACGGAGTAACTGCTACTCGATATGCCACAACTCCAATATGATCTAACACCTCGAAAGGCCCAAACAACCAGGGAGAAAGCTTACTCCTATGACCAAACCTTCATTGTCCACGATGGAGAGTCACCTTCAGAAATGTGTGATCCCCAACATCTAACTCTAAGGGTATCCTACTTTGATCAGCATATGATTTATGAAGATCCTATGTTGTCTTCATCCTCTCATGAATCACCTAAATCATCTCTGTTGTATTCTGCACTAGTTCTGGTCTGAGAATTTCTGACTCTCCATGTCAGGAACTGAATCTGGTTACCACTAATACTGGCACCAATCCCAGCCCGTGACAAGGCTAGAAGGGTGTTCCCTATCCCCACAGGCTGGCACAAGTTCCCGGGTATCATTAATTTATGTTTTGGAACAATTTTCCTGAGTATGAAAGCATAACACATTAAAAAAATCCATAATATAAATCTGAAATTTTTGAGATAAACAAGTCTTAACCAAAAACAAGAACTGAATACATTAGTTTAAAGAGAATAAAATAGGTCCAAATACAAATAAATACAGTAGTAAGACATCCCCAAGGACTTCACATGACAAGGGGTGATCACCCACAAGCCGTCTCCACAACTCTGCATCAAGGATGGGAACTAACACTCTAAACCGCCATCACCCTTAGCCTTTCCTTTACCTGAGTCAAAAATAACAATGTATACTTACACCCAAGGGGTGTAAGTAGGGTGTGATCATAATCCCAATAGTATTCCACCAAATTATTTTGAAGATGATGCAATACAATTTGAAAAGGTGAGCAGTTTTAATAGTCAAGGAAGAGTAGTGTTAAAATTCCAAGAATTGTAACTTTCATTTGAAAATAGTTTTCAATACAAAATTTTCAGAATTTTCACACATTTAAATAGAAATGTTAGATACTGTAATTTACTACCAAACACACCCTAATACATGGGTAAATACTACAAATCCAATGAGCAACAACATTGGGAACACCCCTAGGCACTAGGTTGTCTTGGGCCCTATGTGCCTCATACCTCGGTGTAAAGTAACCGTAGAAAAATCTGTTCTCATGCACGAGCCACTAGTAGGGAACATACCCATAACCTAGTGGTCCCCAATAATCATCCACATAGTTTAGTTATAGTTTTCATTATCCAAATTCTAAGTGAAATATGGAAAAACTCATCCGGTCCACTAGCCGTACTAGTACAAATCCGCCCCACCTAGGTACCCAGGCTTCCCATTTTTTGCTCAATCAATTTCAGCATGAAAAATAAATAAATTTTAATATAAAAAACCATTACTGTTCAAACACAACCAATATAGTATCTATCACATTTTATACCACTTAAAACACGGAACAAAACACATAGATTTTTAATAAAACAACCTCTCAAAATCTCACATTATTTTGCACCCAAAATTATTTGAAATATCCACTTTTCACACTATGTGCAAACTTTTAAGTCACAAAAACAAAATTTCAGTTTAATACCCTTTAATGAAACCAAAAATTCAGTTATGGGGCAGCCCCATGTGAACCAAGAAGTTATATCCTTTAAAACCCCCATTTTCACACAAACACAGCACTTTAAGCCCATTTGCTTCCCAAACACCATTTAAACAAACTTTCACAGCAACAATCAAAAAGAATAAACATTAACAACATGATTTAATGTCCTAATAAAATTCAATAAAATCAACTATTTAATTATTGGACAGCCCCAAATGAACCCATAAATTATTTGTATGAAAAAACCCCAATTTCACAAAAACATTGTCACTTAAAATTCATTTGCTTTATAAATTCCACTAAATCCAATTTTTGCATAAACATTAACATTAAATAAACATGAAAATACCATAAACACAGCAATCTAAGTCACAAAAATTTCATGCACAATGGAATCACCTACCAAATTAGTTAAAACCTTGAATCCTTTGTGCGAAAATCAAATCGCACCACCACCGCACCAAGAGGGGCCTAGATCGAACCTAATTCCACAATAAAAGACCAAGAAACCCCAAGGTTAAATCCTTAGTTTGAAACCCTACCCTCTATACATTTTTTACTTCAATAAAAAGGTAATAATCCCTAATCAAAATGAATGAAAACCTAATCCATTCGAAAGAGGAATGAAATGGACTAACTTACTTGAGGGATCTTAAAGTAATCTCCCCAAAACACATGTATCTGAAATTGAAAATAGCCACAATTCAGGGGTTGTTCAAAAAATATTTATGAGGTCATTTAGGAACTTTAATGGAGGAAAAGATTATGAATTGATATAGTTAAGAAGGGATGAAGTTACCTCTTCAATTCTGGCCGATTTGAGACACTCTGTGAAGTTCTTCCCTAATTTGAGATTTACTAAAGCTCTAAGGAGGAGGGGAAAAGAAATGGGAGCATTACTGGGCTTCTTAGGGTCTAAAGGGAGGTGTAATCACCGAAAAATTCATTATAATGAATAATATATTAAGAAATTAAAGAAACAATTTAAAACATGGAAATGGGCTTTCGGGTTGGCCCAATTCTTAAATAAAAACCCAAATACTCCATTGTTATGGATTCCTAAGGGGTCCAAATTGCATTTTTGGTGTTACAAGGACAGTTTAGGATATATTTTAAGTGTAATGGGTGAAAAATATTTAAAAATCAAATAGTTATAAAATAATCAAAATCGGTTTTTAAATCTGGAAATGGGCTCTCGATTTGGCCCAAATCATGAAAACTCACCCTTTCCCCCAGAAATGAATGGGAACCCCCTAAAACAAAGAATTAATGGAAATTAAAATAAATTTACCTTTAAAATAACTTATTTATGTGACAATTATCTCTACCATGAAAGAATTTCTTCCCTGGAAAGTCAACATGAAGCTTGATTTGAAAATAGGAATGGGTACTCTTCCTCAACCCATGACTTCTGCTCCAATGTCTTATGACTATCATTCTCATGCTTCCATAGAACCTAGACAATTGGAAGAGACTTCCCTTTAAGTACCTTCTCTTGTGAGTCCACTATTTTCACCGGCTGATCAACAATAGAAAAGTCGGGCTCTATCCCCAGTTCGTCCCAACTCAACACATGGGACGAATTCGGGTTGTATTTCTTCAACTGAGAGACATGGAAGACATCATGGATGGATGTAAACTGAGAAGGTAAGGCCAACCTATATTCCACTTTTCCAATACGATCTATGATCTCAAACGGCCCAACATATCATGGCGTCAGCTTCCCTTGCTTCCCCAATCGACGATGTCCTAAACGAGGGGCCACTTTCAAGAATACCCTATCACCCACATAGAACTCTAGGTCTCGACGCCTCCGGTCAGCATAAGATTTGTGATGACTCTGATCTGTCAATAAGCACTTATTGATCAAGTTTACCTTCTCAGAATCCTTCTGCACAAGGCTCGGCCCCAACAGTGAAGTCTCTCCGACCTCAACCCAACATAGGGGGACCAACAAGGCCGACCATAGAACGCCTCAAAAGGGGCCATTAGAATCAAGGATTGGTAACTGTTATTATAAGAAAACTCAACCAACCCCAAATGGATATACCAGGAACCTCCAAATTCTAATACAAATGCACGGATCGTGTCCTCAAAAATCTAATTTTCCTTCTCTGTTTGACCATCCGTCTGAGGATGGTATATCATGCTCATCTTAATCTGAGACCCCAAGGCCTTCTAAAGGAATTCCCAAAATCGAGAAGTGAAGTGGGGGTCTCTATCTAAGACAACTGCTGATGGTATGCCATGGATTCTCACAACTTCCTGAAGATACAAATGTCCCAACTCATCCACTTTAGTTGTATCTTTTATCGGAAGGAAGTGGGCTGATTTGGTCAGATGATCAATCACCACCCAAATGGAATTCTTACCCCAAGGTGTACGAGGTAACCCAACAATGAAGTCCATGGAGACCTCATCCCACTTCCAGGTAGAAATGGGTAGTGGTTGGAGAAAACTGGATGGCCTTTGGTGCTCTTCTTTCTCCTACTGGCATGTATAGAATCTCGACACAAAGTTTGCTATGTCCCGTCTCATACCCGGCCACCAAAACTGCCGACGGACATCATAATACATCTTAGTGTCACCCAGATGGACATCCCACTGAGACTGGTGGCTATCCTGCATCACCACCTTCCACAGAGATAACGACACTACTGAACGTCCCTTGAAGCACAAGATGCCCTCGGGAGACGATAAACAATCAGAGGATGTCTCCCCACTATGAATAAAATGCTTCGACCGCTGAAAAATCTCATCCCTGGGATGTTCCCGCTGAATCAACTCCAGTAGAGAAGGATTCAACTACACGCTTACCAAGAATTCCCCTCTACAGTGTTCCCTAGTTTCCACATGCATCTGAGAAAAGAGCCCCATCAATTTCCACTCATCACTATACTTCCTCAAAGCCTGCACTGGAACTCTTCTTCTCAAAGCGTCGGCCACCACATTACCCTTGCCTGGGGTATAGACAATGTCAAAGTGGAACCCCTACAAGTACTCGATCCAGTGACGCTGCCTCAAGTTGAGGTCCTTCTGCGAGAAGATATAAGCCAAACTTTTGTGATCATAGTAAACCACAAACTTCTCCCCAAAGAGGTAGTGACGCCAAGTCTTCAAAGCATGCATCAACATTGCCAACTCCAAGTCATGGTTCGGGTAGTTCTTTTTGTGTGGTCGAAGTTGGCGAGATCCATACGTGACCGTGTGATCAACTTACATAAGCAGGCACCCAAGACCCATACCTGAAGCATCATAATTGACCACATATCCCTTTACATCCTTCAGAAAAATCAGCACGGGGGTGGTAGTCAACCGCCTCTTCAGCTCCTTGAATGACACCTGGCATTCTGGACCCCATATGAACTTCACCCCTTTATGGGTGAGGGAAGTCATCAGTGAAGCAAGCCGAGAGAAATCCCGAAAAAATCGCTTGTAATAACCAACCAATCCAAGGAAACTCCTTATCTCGAACGTATTCTTCGGTTTCTCCCACAACATGACTGCACTAATTTTCTTAGGCTCCACTAAAACAACGTGCTCCAATATCACATGCCCCATAAATCTCACCTCCCTGATCCAGAAAGTGCACTTTGATAGCATTTCATAGAGGAGGTGATCTCGTAATGTACCCAAAATGATCCTCAAGTGATGTTCGTGTTCCTCCTCAGAACTAGAATATACCAGAATGTCATCCACGAACACCGCAAAAAAGGAATCGAGATACTGATGAAACACCCTGTTCATGAGTGCCATAAATACTGATAGAGAATTGGACAATCTGAAGGGCATGACCAAATACTCAAAGTGGTCGTACCTGCTTCGGAAGGCTATCTTTGGGATATCTGACTCCTTCACCCTAATTTGATGATACCCTGAATGCAGGTCTATCTTTGAGAACAGATTTTCCCCCTTCAACTAATAAAACAAATCATCTATTCTGGGCAAAGGATATTTGTTTTTAATTGTTACCTCATTTAGCTTTCGGTATTCAATGCACAACCAGAGGGATCCATCAGCCTTTTTCACAAACACAAAAGCGGCCCAAGGAGAGATGCTCGGGCGAATGAATCCTTTGGATTATAAGTCATCCAGTTGTATCTTTAATTCCCTCAGCTTGGTGGGGGCTATACGGTATGAGGGAAGAGATATTAGATGTTTTCCCGGCACCAGATCAATCGAGAACACAACTTCCCACTCTGGGGGAAAGCCTAAAAAATCATTCGGGAATACCTCCGGAAACTCATTCACTACAATAGGTAGTGGACCTCCAGGGGAAAGGTCATCCTCTATCATGAGTGAAGATAACTAGAAGATAACACTTCCCAACTCAGGGAGTGAAGGCCCTATGCGACCTGACCGAGGATCCCATTCTCCACGAAAAACCTAACGACTCCAATCAGGTTCCGTGAAACTCACACGCCATCTGTAGGAATCGATGTGCGCCTGGAAGAGACAATCCATCATGAGTATGACATCAAAAAGGTCTATATCTAAGAAGGTCCCACTCCATCTCGACCCCTGACACAGAAAGCGCACACGACAGGCACCTGAGACCCTGTTCCTTCTTCTTTCCTAGTGGTGTCACCAACTCCATCACGAAAGACATCAAATCAGTTGGAAAATTCAGCATGTCCACAAAACGGGAAGAAATGAATGAAACAGAGGCACCGTTATCAAAAAGAGCAGCAGCTATAGAAGATGCGATCAAAACGATACCTCGAACTATTTATGGTCCCGCCTATGATCCGGTTGGTGCCTAATCCACTGTATGGAGATGTCTGGTCTCTGCCTGAAGATGACCGCTAGTCTGTGGTTGTGCCCTGAACTGGCTCTACCCAGAAGATGACCCAGCCCTACCACCACGACTTCCAAATCGAGATCCCCCAGTCCTCGATGGCTCAGACTGTGCTGGCACTCCTCTTGAATCCACTGACCCAGCCCCACTCAGAAGTGTACGTGCCAAACCACATAAACACTACAAGTTCCCCATATCTCCACACTAGTAACAAGTATTTGGAGGAAGTGGACATGCTGTTCGGATTTTCCTAGGATTCCCACACTGGTGGCACACAACCCATCTCGCATCAAAAGCCACAGATGAAAAATTCCTGGAACAGTGGCCTAAAATACCACCTCCTTTCTTCACATGATCATCCCACTTCCTTTTCTTATCTGAGGAGCTGCCACTGCCCACTACTGGTACTGAACCATAGAAACCATCCCTTACTTTCCTATCAATCTCCACCATGCATGCCCGATCAACAACCTCATCATATGTCCTCAACTTAAACAATAACACCTGGGAGTATATCTCTGGTCG
This sequence comes from Viscum album, assembly GCA_963277665.1. Taxonomy (NCBI): domain Eukaryota; kingdom Viridiplantae; phylum Streptophyta; class Magnoliopsida; order Santalales; family Viscaceae; genus Viscum; species Viscum album. The sequence goes on from OY728136.1 coordinate 770,316,701, forward strand.
CAAGCCTTTCTCAAACCTCTAGGCCTTTGCCTGCTCATTGGAGAAGATTTCTGGTGCATACCAAACCAACTCAGCGAAACTTTTGGCATACTCCATCACAGATATATTCTCTTGAACAAGTTCCATGAACTATCTAGATCTAGCATAATCCAACACCTCAGGGCAGTACTGTTCATTGAAGACAGCCTTGAAGTCTCCCCAGCGCATCTGCTCATTCTTCCCAGTCTGAAGCATTGACTCCCATCACTTACGGCTAGGACCCCCCAACAGAAAGGAGTAACACTTCACCCTAAGATCCTCAGGTGTTTCCAGGAACTCAAACATATTCTCTATCATCTCGATCCATTCTTCTGCTTCTTGGGATTCTAAGCTACCTCAGAAGGTAGAAGGCTTGTTTTTCAGAAACTCTTGTGCTTTATCTTTTCTAGGACCTGTCTCTTCTGCCCTAATAGGAATAGGTTCAAGAGCTGTTCCCTATCCTAAATCTTGGATAGCCTGAACCATAGCCTCCACGAGCCTCTGATCAATCGGTGTGGGAGAACTCTCTCCAGTTTCTTCTTGTGGGCACGTGGGAGCTTTCCAGGGAGGCGTGTTGCTACAAAATGCAATAGTCACAAAACAATAGTAAATACCCAAATTCTGAAAATTGTAATAAAATAAATCAACTATAAATAAACTAAACACATTTCAGTAATAAAACAAACAACTATTCCACATCCTCCTGATGTCCACATGTGGTCTGCAACCCACATGTCTCACCGGGAAGTGAAGTCAATCCGTAAATTCCAATGTCCCTTGGTGACTCAAGTTCTGCCATGAGAGGTGCGGGTCAGGCACCCTACTCACAACCAAAACCCCGATCCCCGATAGTCCTAGCTCATGTATGTCCCAAATCATCCCAAAATAGAAATATAACCCAAAAACCTTAACCTCCCTCTGATACCATTTTGTCACGAACTGAATCTGGTTTCCACCAATACCGGAACCAAACCCAGCTTGTGACAAGGCCTGAAGGTCATTCCCTATCCCCACGGGTGGGCACAAGTGCCCGGGTATCATTAATTTAGGTTTGGTAATGATTTACCTGAGTATGAAATCATAACACATTAAAACAATCCATAATATAAATCTGAAATTTTCAATCCAAATAAGTCTTAACCAAAAAACCATAACTGAATACATTGGTTTAAAGACAATAAAAGAGTTTAAAATACAAATAAAGACATCATAAATACATCCCTAAGTACTCCACATGACAAGGGGTAATCACCCACAAGCCGTCTCCACAACTCCGCACCAAGGATGGGAACTAACACCCTAAATCGCCATCACCCTTAGCATTTCCTTTACCTGAGTCAAACATAACCAAGTATAATTACACCCAAGGGGTGTAAGTAGGGTGTGAGCCTATTCCCAATAGGATACCACCCAATTATTCCAAATATCATTCAATACAATGTGAAAAAGCAAGCAGTTTTAATAGGTAAGGAAGGGTAGTGTTAAAATTCCAAGAATTGTAACTTTCATTTGAAAACAGTTTTCAATCCAAAATTTTCAGAATGTTCACACATTTAAACAGAAATGTTATCTAATATAATTTACTTCCAAACACACCCTAATACATGGGTAAATACTAAAAAACCAATGAGTAACAACATTGGGAACACCCCTAGGCACTAGGTTATCTTGGGCCCTATGTACCTCATACCTTAGTGTAAAGTAACCATAGAAAAATCCATTATCATGCACAAGACACTAGTATGGAACATACCCAAAACCTAGTGGTCCCCAATAATCATCCACATAGTTTATTTAGAGTTGTCATTGTCCAAATGCTAAGTGAAACAGGGACAAAACCTATCCGGTCAACTAGTCGTACTAGTACAAATCCGCCCCACCTAGGTACTTGGGCTTCCCCTTTTGTGCTAAATAAATTTCAGCATGAAACATAAATCAATTTTCATATAAAACACCATTACTAGTCAAACAAAACCAATACAGTATCTATCACATTTTATACCCCTTAAAACACGCAAAAACACTTAGATTTTTAATAAAAAAACCTCTCAAAATCTCACATTGTTTTGCGCCCAAAATTATTTGGAATATCCACTTTTCACACTATGTGCACACTTGTAAGTCACAAAAAGAAAATGGAAGTTAAATACCCTTTAATGAAACCAAAAAATCAGTTATGGAGTAGCCCCATGTGAACCAACAAGTTATATCCTTTAAAACCCCTCATTTTCACACAAATAGGGCACTTTAAGCCCATTTGCTTCCCAAACACCATTTAAAAAAACTTTCGTAACAACAAACAAAAATAATAAACATTAAAAAAATTATTTATAGTTCTAATAAAATTCAATAAAATCAACTATGTAATTATAGGATAGCCCCAAATGAACCAATAAATGATTTGTATGAAAAACACCCAATTTCACCAAAAATTGGCACTTAAAATTCATTTGCTTTATAAATTCCACTAAAACCAATTTTTACATAAACATTAAAATTCAATAAACATGAAAATATCATAAACATAGAAATATAAGTCACAAAAATTGAATGCACAATGGAATCACCTATCAAATTAGTTAAAACCTTGAATCCTTTGTGTGAAAATCAAATCGCACCACCACCGCACCAAGAGAGACCTAGATCGAACCTAAAACCACAATAAAAGACCAAGAAACCCCAAGGTTAAACACTAGGTTCGAAACCATACCCTATAGACATTTGTTACTTCAATAAAGGGAAGAATCCCTAATCAAATTGAATGAAAACCTAATCCATTCGAAAGAGGAATGAAATGGACTAACTTACTTGAGGGATCTTAAAGTAATCTCCCCAAAACACCTGTATCTAAAATTTAAAACAGCCAAAATTCAGAGGTTGTTCGAACAAGATTTAGTAGGTAATTTAGGAATTGTAATTGAGGGAAAAGAGTAATAATTGAGAGAGTTAATAAGGGATGAAGTTACCTCTTCAATTATGGACGATTTGAGAAACCCTATGAATTTCTACCCTAATTCTTGATTTACAAGAGCTCCAATGAGGGGGGAAAGGAAATGGGAGTGCGCCTGGGCTTCTTAGGGTAGAAAGGGAGGTTGAATCACCGAAAAATTCATTATAATGAATAAGATATTAAAAAATTAAAGAAACAATTTAAAATTGTAAAATGGGCTTTCGAGTTGTGTCAATTCTTAAATAAAAACCCAAATACTCCATTGTTATGGATTACTACTGGTTCCAAATTTAATTTTTGGTGTTAAATGGTCAGTGGAGGATATATTGGAAGTAGAATGGGTAAAAAATATTAAAAAATTAAATAGTTATAAAATAATAAAAATCAGTTTTTAAATTTAGAAATGGGCTCTCGATTTGGCCCAAATCATGAAAACCCACCCTTTCCTCCAGAAATAAATTGGAAACCCCTAAAACAAAGAATTAATTGAAATTAAATGAAATTTACAATTATAATAAGTTATGTATGTGACACTCCAACCCCAGTCCATCACAACGAGGAACATCAAGGCCAGCCATACAGGGCTTCAAATGGCACCATACCGATGGTGGAGTGAAAACTATTATTTTAAGTGAAATCCACCAAGGGTAAGTGCCTCATCCTAAAACCTCCAAAATCAAGAACACAAGAGCATAACATGTCTTTAAGATTCTAGATGGGTCACTCTGTCTGACCATCCTTTTGAGGATAAAAAGTAGTGTTAAGGCATAGTTTAGAACCGAAAGAATGCTAGATACCTCTCCACACCCTAGAAGTAAAGTGAGGATCTCGATCAAAAATGATCATCCTTGGGACTCCATGAAGTCTCACCACCTCCACCAGATATTGCCTTGACAAAACATCCACTAAGCTCTACTCCTTGATCACTATGAAGTGGGTTGATTTTGTTAAATTATCCACTACCACCCAAATAGAATCAGGTCCTCCCAGTGCTCGAGGTAAACTAGTAAAAAAGTCCATTGAGATGCCCTCCCACTTCCATTGAGGAATATCTAATGGTTAGGGAAAACTACTAGGGATGCAGTGCTCATCCTTGACCTTCTGGTAGACTAAACATCGAGACACAAACTCTGCAACCGCACACTTCATCCCATGCCACCAAAACTGACTCCTTAAGGATCGGTAAATTTTTTTCATGCTAGGATGCACCACTAAAAGAGAACTATGGAACTCTCTGAGAATCGTCTCATGCATCCTTGAAGGAAAAAAAGCCTTGTATGATACAACACTCGGTTTTGTTCATCCTCAGTCTAACCATCTGGGGCCTCGCTACAAATAACTCTGTCTCTCTAGACCTCCACCTCAAGATCCCCCAACTGGGACTTTTCCACCTACTACAATAGAAATGACTACACTGTCATCTGTAAAAGACAACCTCTACCCCCAACTTATCCCATATCAAGATGTAATGCTTACAGTTCTTCCATTACTCTCCAGGAATCACCGGATTCACGCACAACATCACTACATGACTTTCGACTCAGTGCATTAGCTACAACATTACCCTTTTCAGGTATATATGATATTTCAAAGTTGTATTCCTGTAAGAACTCCATCCAAAAAAACTTCATAAGTTCAAGTCACGCTAGGAGAAAATATACCTCAGGCTCTTATGATCGGTGAAAACCACAAAGCACTCACCAATGAGGTATTGTATAAACAACTTCATAGAAAACACCACAGCTTCCAACTCAAGATCATGGGTGGCATAGTTACGTTCATGAGGGCACAACTACCAAGACACATAAGAAGAATGTGATCTTTTCTGCATCAGAACACACCCTAACCCTGGATGTGAAGCATTGTAAAAAATATCAAATTGAACTCCATCTGCTGGGAGACAAAGAACTGGAGCACTTACTAACTTCTCTTTTAGATACTCGAAATCTTCCTAACACTAATAAGTCCATATGAACACCTGATCCTTCCTAGTCAAACCTGTAAGATGAGTCGAAACTCAAGAGAAATCGCCTACGAACCTCTTGTAGCAGCATGTGAGACCATGAAAACTTCACACCTATGACAATGTATTGGGGGATATCCAAGACACAAATGCTTCTATATTCAATGGATCCACAACTACCCCCCACTGGGACACAACATGCCCCAAGAAACAGACTTCTCGATCCCAAAACGTACACTTCGACAACTTCCCAAATTACTGATGTTGATGAATAACTCCCAAAAGTGTGTGTAGATGCTCTACATGCTCCTCCTCAGACGTGGAGTAGACAAGGATTTCGTCAATGAAAACCACCAAAATCTTGTCTAGGAACTTATGGAACACAGTTTTCATCAATCCCATGAACATAGATAGAGCATTCATCACACCTAATGGCATTACGATAAACTCATAATGTCCATGACGAAAACGGAAAATAGTCTTCAGGATATCCTCATCCTTCCCATGCATTTGATGATATCCTGACCGAAAATCGATCTTTGAGAACCAACTTGCACCCTTTAGTTGATCAAGTAAATCATCAATCTACGAAAGAGGATAGCGATTCATTACTGACATTTTTTTTAAGCAGCAATAATCGACACACAACCGCAAGATGTCATCAACCTTCTTCACGAACAAAACAGGTGCACCCCATGGTGACACACTCGGATGAATAAAACCGCACTGTAACAGACCATCAAGTTGTATATATAACTCTCGCAAGTCAAAAGGTTCCATCCAATATGGGGACATAGATATAGGAGATGCTCCTTGTTATAGCTTGATCTAAAACTCAATCTCTCATTGAGGGGGTAATGCTACAACATCTTTGAGAAAGACATCAGTTTACTCTTCTAGGACCCTAGTAAACACCAACTGCTGAACCTATGAAGAACTTAGCACCATCTCAGCATCATGGATGATAAAGATAGAACATGCCTATGACCCATTTGAGGGTCTCTCTTGCCAACGAACACCATCGGATCTCCATATTCATCGAAGAACGCAACCTTCCTCTTAAAGTAATCCATGATAGCCTACACCAAATAAAACCAATCCATGTCGAGGATGACATCATATGGTTGTATTCATAAACATAAGAAATCTCCCCAAGAGTGGTGCTACCCCAACACTATCTCACAATTTCTATATACCTAAAACAATTTATCTCAACCTCCAACTGGCGTAGTCAACAACAAGGGAACTAGAAGCCTCTCTAACTCAAGTCCCAAAGCATGGACAAGGGTAGGTGATATGGAGTAGTGTGTCACTCTTGAATCAAACAAGGAATACACCAAGGTAGAAAACAAGAAAAGGGTACCTCGAATGATGTTTGGCTCACCTGGTGTTGTAAACGTTAAAGAATGAAGCTGACCATGACCTCCTCTATGAACTCTCTGACCCTAATGACGACCACCACCATAGTCGTTCTATGCTCTCTAAAATTGGGGAGCATCACAGGGTTGTCCTCTACCTTCCCCATTTACCCTCTGTTGATCTAAAGCTGGTGCAACCTGCTACTGCTGCCTCAGCTGGAACTGCCTCAACAGAGGAACCTGGAGCAGAAAACCCGGTGCACGATGACTGCTCTGAAAGTTCATTCACTCTCACTGCTGATGACCTCGACCACCACAAGAAAAACAAGTGGATGATCCCTTGGAATAGGCCAGAGAGATGCTACCACATAAAAATGAGATGTTGAGGACTGTGGCCTACCCCTGGCCGAATAGAAACTCTTCTTCCCTAAACACCACAAACCCCAGACCATAGCTCTGATTCTTAAGGAATCATGATGACTCCCCTCTCATGATGAATCGGTTCTGGAAAAATTCCTCTTGATGACCTCTTCCCTTTCCAGCACCTCAAGACATGTCTTTATCATAAATGGGGTGACCTGGCACTTGATCTTTGGACGTAAAGCCTCGTCGAAATGCCTCACCCTAGCCTCATCATCTGGAAACAATTCTGAAGCATATCACAAAAGGTTCCTGAAATGGATTCCAAACTATCACACACTGTAGCTCCCCTATCGAAGGGTAATAAGCTCCTGGTGACTATATGCCTTCATGGTTGAAGAAATAAACTCGACTCTAAACTTGTATCAGAACTCCTACCATGAGATTGATAACTCCTCACAATCCCTGATGAACAAGAACCACCACGGCCTCGCTGCTCCACGCAGCATCGTCACCACCAAGGACACTCAGTGATCCTTATGAGCATGGATCGAACTGAAGCCTATCTCAACCTCATCCAACTAGTCTTCTGTAACTTCATCTGAAACAGAGCCCTCATACTTCTGTAGACTCTAGGGCTGAAACTCTCAGAGTGTACTCCTCCAAGTGTCATCATCGTCGACCTCTACCCAGGGGCGATCTGTTGTCAGAGCCTGCTGGACATCTTCTATGCAATCCTGATGAGGACGTCGACCTGAAGCAATAATTGTAAACTAAAAAACAGTTAGAGAACCTAAACCTAAAATATAGGAGACTCATCATTAATTAATTTTTTAATTTTTTTCTTTTATTCATTTTATGTTAACTTATCCTAAGGTCTACCCATTCAAACACAGGCACAAAGAAGAATGATGCATTATCATTTCCTAGTTCTCTCCCCTGCAACTAGTATCACCTTGTTTAGTATTTATTGTAAACTTAAAGGTTCGTACATTAGATCATAGGGGGGACCTAAATGCCTATGTCTCAGCTGGTCTCTAGTTTTTACATCACTTGAAAAACATGAATGACATCATTTCCCTACTAACCCATGTAACCTCTCATGTAACTAACTCCAAACTCCATCCTATCTCTCAACTCGGGCCTCTGATACCACTCTGTCATGACCCCCTCCCCACAAAGTGTACCCCTCCTAGGTCAACAATGTGAGGAGGGAGATAATGACCCCAGATTCACACCTCTAGTAGGCCCCAGGTTGGAAACTAGCACTGAGGGTATAGCGAACACACAAATGGGAGGAATTACACTCTAAGAGAACACATTCGGAAGAGAGAGATAAGATAGACACCAACCAACTCGAACTCAACCAGTAAGATAAAATAAATCCTAAGTATACATATGAAAAAGTCATGGAAGACTACTAAAACTGAAAGGGGAAAACTGCAAGTACCCCAAAAGAAATTAAAACAACAGCAACCACAAACCTGAACTGCTCCTGCAACCGCAAGATAGTAGTAACCAGCCTGATCTCCAACCTACTCCAAGTGACCTGAAAAGCAGGTTATATATACATAGGGTGAGTATAAAAATATACTTAGTAGGATCCTCCCTGGAGCCTCTTGTACAAAAGTAAAGAAATCATGCTAAAGCATAGTGAACAACAAGTGAATCTAACTCATCACCTAAATAGGTATATTATGTTCCCAGCCCCACCATGGCTACTCTCACCAAGTAATGCATACAAGAGAATTTAATACAATAAAGAATATCAAGGGTAACCTTCTACTACTTCCCCACTAGTTTTCTGCTTTTCCACAACGTCGCATGTCCTAGGCATCTCTCTCCAAAAAGGCTTGCCCACAAACACCTGGGCGAAGCACCACAACATGCACCACATGTAAAAAAACCACCACGTACATGTAATCAAAGTGACCAGGTTGTTTCTAGGAGCCACCAAATCTCGCATAATGTGTATCATACATTGGATATTATACCCCAAGCCATTAAAGTCCATACACCGAGTAAGGATCCTTAAGCCATCACAGCCTATACATGTTACACCTATAGTAGTCAATAGAAAACTATATCCAGAATATATGTGTGTGAATAAATACAAGCCATTATAGCCATCTATACACATATATAGGGAAACTAAACAATGTGTCTTCCATTACAAGTAACTACCAAGAGAAGAGAGTGGGGCCAAAGGGGGTAGTCAGCCATCAATCCTCCCACCGGAATGTTGGAGAAAACACCTGCCCCATGGCTCAGAATCCTCGGGTGTCATTTTACCTTACTGATAGGATGGATTAGCATATGTAAACACAAAATTTACAGAATATATTATATCTCACAACCACACTATGGGCATAACCTAGTCTTAGACTCAACTACAGCTAAGGTCTCTCAGACTTCGGGCTGGTACTTCTAAGACTAGGTATCCTGTAAGTACACAACCATTTAAAGAGATTTAATATATTACTTCATTCCATTTTTATCACTTGCACTTTACATTAATTAATTCTTTAAACATTAATTATCCAATAACAATTCCACATTAAATGTCATTAGAATCACACCCAAAGTACAAAGTTCATTCAAATCACAACCTCAGCATTGCACCCCAGCAAGCTCCAAACCCCATGGGTTACCATCATTTATTCAATTATTTATTCACAAAATTACTTTCCTGTATTCCCAGGAATTCTAGAAAAACAATCTATGATTCTAAACACAAGGGGCTCAACATGGTGAGTAGATGAACTACCTTTCGAGTCTTTTCCACCTATTGTAAGAGCGTAGACCCATCCTCTTTTGAGAATCTAAACATGGAAAGAACGTGGCATACCCCATGTGTATTCACCCCTTTCAGAAGAAGGGTAAGAAAGGCCAGCTTCCTTGAGCAATGGGGAAAGTAAAGCATATAAACAACCAAGAAAAATCAGCAGAAAACCAAAAATTCACATCCAACCCACTTCATCATCCTCGGTGTCCTCTCTGACACCCACACGTAAAAACTGATGCATCTCGCCTCTCTAGGTAGCAACTTCTACAAAAAAATATAGGCCTCTATTACCCTACATATCACAATAGGCATCCGGGCCCACATCACAACACAAGTAATAGGAAAACAACAATCATATCGGTTGGGATCTTGGCCCTTGAACAAGAGAGAGGGTAACTCATAACCCTTCAAGGAATTATCAACCAATTAGTTCTTTAATTCATCTTGAATTAACCAATTTATTATTCATAGGTTCCATATTCAGAAAACCAAAATAGTAAGCTATCACAAATAAATTGAACAAGATTACTGCACCAATTTGACTAATATCAAAAAATACGACAATAAGAACTGGATTCATTTATATGCCTCTTTATCATTATCCAAAAAATTATCAATTAATTATGATTTACGTTCTTTAAAAATTTCCATCAAGAATGAACAGCTAAACAAATCAAGCATATATATTACACTATCTACAAAAACAAGAGGCAATATCATACGATTGATATCAATTTATTTATTCGGTTCAAATATTTATCACATCAATTCCATTGTGATCCAATGGATAAGACATGATAACTATAGAGTTGTACATAATAATAAAAGAGAATAAATGAATCCCCTACCTTAAAAAGGTTCTTAAGGATCTTTATACAAGAACGATCCACAAAACAGATCATGACCGCCTCCTTCTGTGACAATTGCATCCACCCGAGGATGTCGCTTCACGACCGCACCAACCGAAACCCAAGAAACTATATTAGAAGCATAGAGGTCAAATTCCATAATATGGAAAGGATAAACAGGAGAAGTTGAACCCAAAAGAATGATGATAAATCATACCTTATATCGAAGATTGATGGATACTTCTTTGTTTCACCAAAACAGGGGGTGCACTTGCAGCAAGAAGAACGTCGAGGAAAACCAATCCACTGAGAAAATTTTAATCGCAAGATTCCTACAAGAAGGAAGGAAAGTTTTGAGTGTCTCGCAACAAATAACAAGGATAAAGAACAAGGGAGGAAGATATCTTGTTCCTTTAGAATATTTAACGGAGCAACGGTTTAAGATACAGTGGATTTCCCATTAAAATCGGATCGCATTAAACCACGTGGTTTGACCAAGTAAATGCATATCATGCCTTGGGAAAATTAATATAGGATTTATGGGATTTGATTTGGCCTTAAATCCCTTAAAAAAAGGCCATAAATTTTTTTTACGTCAAATAAAATGTTAAATCTGTGAAACTGGAAAATATGAAAATTTGGAAAAGGAAAAATGAAATTGTTCTGGAAACACTATTCGTGAGCTATGGCACTGTGGCTGACTCACCATTTTTGTCTCACCATTTCTGTCTCACCATTTTTGTCTCACCGTTTCTGTCTCACCATTTCTGCCTCACCATTTCTGACTCACCATTTCTGTCTCACCGTTTCTATCTCACCGTTTCTGTCTCATCGTTTCTATGACAGCATTTCGGACTCACCGTTTCTGACTCACCATTTTTGTCTCACCATTTTTGTCTCACCATTTCTGTCTCACCATTTCTGACTCACTATTTCTGTCTCACTATTTCTGTCTCACAGTTTCTGTCTCACTGTTTCTGACTCACCATTTTTGTGACACTGTTTATGTCTCACCGTTTCTAACTCACCGTGACACTATTCATACAATTGGAAACACTATTCACGGAACTGTAAATTTGGAAAAGTGTTGGGGATGAGTCACCTTGACCTCCCAGAACACCTCAAACACCAGATTTCAGAAAAGGGATAGACCAGAGAGGTTCGGTCCATTACATTGATAATTCCCAAAATGAAAAATCCTTTATATGAATAAATAAATAATTATTCATAAAATCATCAATAATAAAACCCAAATTTCAATTCTTTAGATAAATAAACCTACATAAAAAATAACCTACACATTATAAAGTGTTTTATCCTCAAAGGATATATCATATCCTTCTTTATGCATTTTAAATTTTTAATTGTGTTATTATAAATTAATTTTTCATGTTAAATCACATGTTAAACCTAAGGGTTATATATATCTCAACCAAATGAATCATATCCAAGAATATAATTAGTCAAAATGATATATCACTATACAATATTAATTTTTTTTGACATTCCTCAAAATATAATGAATTAAATTTTGATATTAACTTAAATGTTGTTCATTATCTTGACCAAAAATACTTTGAAAATATATTCTTGTTAACAAATCATTTTTTAACCATCATGTTTATATATATACTACTATCTAATAGACCATATTTAACATAGAATTTAACAATATACTAACCTAAAGGGTTCTTTAAATCTCAATATAGTTTTCTTCATAAAACCTATTAAAATTTACAAATTACTTGAAAATACCATCACATAAAAACATAAAATTGGTGTTGATTTCCTTAATCTTATGAACCCATTATGGTATCTATATCCCATAAGGTAACCTCACATTAAAAAATATATTCTTCCAAAAAATAACACAATCCTTATTCCAAAAATAAAATCACAGACTATTTAATATTTTCCATATATCCAAATAATTCAATAAAAATAATCAAATAATACCTAAATCACTTTTTCATAAAGATAGAAACCAATTTCAAGATCAATAATAATATCACATTTACATCATCGGTGTCAATAATATCATTTTCTTGACTAATAATTATCCAACTTTACACAAAATAACATTTATTTTTCATCAAAACCATTTAAAATATGTCTTAAAATTTAAAAAATAAAACTAAAATGGAACAATAATTCAATGTTTCATGCTTCTTATATCTAGAATTTCATTTATATAACACTTTTAAAGAATATTTCTTAGATCCAAATACATAATAAAATCGATCGTTTCACTTAAATGATTGGTATATCCTTTTTCCTCTATTGGTATTAGATTTAATCTTTGAATTATATAATTGGATAAAAAAATCACATGTTCCCCACATATAATAAATCTAACTATAAATGGTACTTTATTATTAATTTAATAACCCTCTATCTAAATTTATATTTTTCATAGGAATTGCATGATTTATTCCATCTGTTTCACAATAGAAAATATATTTTATTTCATTTGATACATTCCTTTGAGTTCTTATTCCAACATACTTGACATATTGGAGGCTGAATATTATTCCCTCTAAGGTCTTCCTAAAACTACATTTTTCTTATTAGGTGCTCTAAAAAACACACACAGGTTAAGATTTTTAATCATGTAATGAGATATCTGAAATGCATAATTAGAAGGATTTGAATCCCATCTCTAGTTTCATTTCATTAATCAGTAGGAAAATAATTCCATTAGCCTCTATTATTAACACAAATTCTTCCTAGTTCTTTAAATTGACTAAAACCAAAATGTATAGTTTGCTAAATAATATTTATAATAAGGAATCGTATACTCATGAAAAATATTTCAGAGAATATCTAAATTAATAATTCATCATTTCAATATATAAAACATTAGGTTGAACCTATGATATCCACGGTCCTAAACATTAGACTATAATTCTATATGTAGACTTATCCATAGTGTTATTTCCAAAGATATATAATCCTAATGTCCATAAATTGACTAAACTTAGCTCTAATACCAATAACAGAGACTCATACATTTCATACATACATATAACATAATATTAGATTAAAAAATAAACACATAAAATTTTGATATCTCCATGAACCTTATTGGTTTTTTAATACACTTATATTTAAAAAAAATAAAATTTGGATTGATATCACATAAGAATGGAAATGTTGAGCTTAAACATCCTATGAAATATTTTATTTTAATTTAATTATTATAACTTAAATGTTTAGTTGGAGGGTATACCTGGGATTAAATATATTAATAAATATATAAATAATGGTCCAAATCAATACAAATTTTTGATTAACTTATTGGAAATAATCACTAATTTTAAATACAGTCACTTTAGGCTTCAAAAATACTTTTCTATCAAATATTATTTTTATTGGTATTTTTGTGTGGATAATATATTTAATATATAATACATTTATAAATGGTATTTTATAAAAAATATATCAATTTATAAATAATAATATCACAATTATCTTACTTTTAAAAGATGATATTTTTTTGAAAATATTGGTTTTTTAATGAATAATGAAAATTTTGAATTTTAGTAAAATTGTTATTTATTTTAATTAATTCAAGAAATTTAATTCTCCATTATATTATGGATTTGGTATTAAAGTTATATATGACCAATTTTATTTATGATAATTTAATTAATTTAATCTTAATTATTAATAATCATGATTTTTTGATAAATATATTTTAGACTTAAAATATATTTTTCTTATTACTATTTTTAAGTGCATAATGTTTTTACCATTTTAATTAATTTAAATAACCCCAATTTAGGAATTATTTAAAATAAATTTAAATGTTATAAATGTATCTACATTTATTTAAATTCATATAATGAATATTACTAGACTAAGAGTCAATGTAAAATTATCATTTCCTTGAAAAATAATTTTTTTGGAAGAAACCACTTTTCATTGCATTTATAGTGTCTAATATCCAATTAAATTATTTAAGTTCTATGAATTGAATTTTATATAATTGATTACATATTTAAAATGTAAATAATTTATATTATATAATAAGTACAACTACATTTTTAGTTATTATTAATTGTAACTATATTAAATAATTGTCACTATAGTAATGGTAAATCAGGTAATTATGGTCAAACCAATTATGAGAAGGAATAAAATTAATAAAAAACTATCATTTATCCTATTATAGGAATTTAATTCATCCATGTCAAACCATTTCTTGATTATATGGCCATATAGTTCCATATATATTTTATTTTTTTACTTTATAGTAATTAAGTAAAACATAAAGAAAAAATATCACTTTATTGATTTTAATATATATAATATTTTCGGATTGGGATAATAAAAAAATATTTTTAATACCAAATATAAATCTTAAAGATAAATTATTTGATATTTGTAATTTATTTATAATTTTCTGTAATGAAATTATTACCTTAAATGTTTGCACAACATCGATAAAAAATATTTAATTAATAGAAAAAGATAATATAGGATTCTAAAAATAATAAAAATTATATAATATGAGATAATTTTCACCATACCTGAATTTTTTAGATAAATATAAATTTTTGTTAATTTTTTATATGATTATATTAAAATTAATTTCTTTTCATGTAGTTTTCAAAGTAGAATAAAATGAATAGTTCAAAAAATGAGATTAACGATATTTTATAATAAAAAAAATTATTTCATGATTTAAATTTATTAAAAATCATATCATGGATGGAGTTACGGTTATAAGGTTTATAATATCAATAAATTTATATTTAATGACCAATTATCCTTTTATAGTAACTATATTGACCCCAAAAGAGTAAAAAAATTATTATCACAATAACTTTCAAAATGGGTTAACATGTGTTAAAACAAAGAGATAAGGGTAAAAATTGAATTGATATACATAAAAAAATTATTATATTATTTAGACACATACTCCTATTTTTCAGTTATATAATTTTTTATCCATTATAATATGAAAATTAATTTATATTAATTTAATAAATTAATAAATTCCACATCCCCCCCCCCTCACTTATAAATGGGATCCTCCTATCCTATTTCATTAACACTTATATAACAATTTTTATCATCCAATGCATGACCAAATACCTTTCTTAAATCAATCCTCACATCCTAGAGTCCTTGGTATGATCAAAACTCCAATCTAAGAAAAATTTAGCTATAATTCTAAAGAGGTTGTTTGAAGAAGAGGTATTATTATTAACCAAGTGTTTTAATTTTTTATTAATGGGAATAATTCAAATATTATTCAACCAAAATAATATAATAAAGTTATTATATACAATATATTTATATTATATTATATTAATGGAATTAAATTCATCAATCTCCACTTTCATAAAATTGGAAATAAAATAATCGTTCATGTGTATGGTGGACTACCACCTCATGAACTAGTGTAATTTGATTTCCATAATCACCTATCATGGATATTTATAAGGATTTATTTAAAGTGTATATATTATATTAATGAAATATTTATCATTTTATAATTTTAATATATCATATACTTTCTTACCTTACCATTCGATGAAAAATGATAGTGATGTTCGTACGTATATTTGGAATGCCACCTCCACGAAGAGATGTGATTTGTTTTCCATCACCACATCACATGGATAATATATAAAACTATATATAAATAAAAAATATGATATATATAACATAATTATAATTTTATAAATTTATATTAATATATACATTATTTTTATCATGATCTTTGAAAAATGGAAATGATACCCATGCCTACATACAACATAAATTCTCCAAGATTGAAACATAATTAAATTTCCATGACCAAATTTTATGTTTAGTTTTAAACATTATAATTTATATAGAAAAATTATAATAATTTCATGATTATGATTTGTTACATGATGGAACAATAACCTTTTTATCATTTTCAACCTACCTAGGCCATTTAAAATACATGAACTCAATATCATCTAAAAATTATAAGTGAAATTAATTTATTAGGTAATTAAATATAAAATTTTGATAAATAAAATAAAATTAATAATAAAAATTTAAAAGTATCTTAATAATTTAAATAATTAATATATGATTATTATTCAAGATGTTAATTAAAGTATGTGATGAGTCAAACCTAATGTAACGTACTTCATCTCAATGTCCTTCCATTTAAGAATATTTTTATGTTATACACAAAATTTATTTTATATGGTGTATATACATCCATTTAACATGTTATATAATGAATCATTAATTCTTAATTGTGTCTTAAGTAAAATTTATACTATTTTATCCATGGTGATATGACATGACTGTCACCAAGTAGTTTGTGTTTCATGACTAACTTTTTCGTCATTGGGTTATACTACTACTTCATTTACTATGATATTCCATTATTATGTTTGAAATGAACTCTATTTTTGTTATATTTATTTAAAAAAAATTGGATTACATTTGTTACACATAATCATTTCACTGATTAACTCTCACTTCAATGTTATGGCCATTTTATGGGACATTGTCTCAACTTCCTTATATTGAGGAAAATTTTGATGTTATGAACCTAATTTACTATATATAGTGTATATATTTCCATTTCACATAGTATATCATTAATCCTTAAAAATACATGTGTTTTTATGTTTAAATTCAAATTATTTTATCCATGGTGATTTTTATTGAAATTTATCATGTTGAAAAGTGTTTCATAACTCATTTTCTTTTCATAGGGTTATATTACTTCTTTGTTTAATTGATATGTGATGATTTTGTGTGAAATTAACTATGATTAAATTATTTTTTATTTTCACTTGTCTTGTTTGTATCTATATTTATTACACATAATAACTTCATTGATTAATTTTCACTTCAATGTAATGATATTTGTAAGGTATTTCATCTTAGTTTCCCTTTATTGATAATGCCTTAATGTTATAGGAATAATTTATTTAATATAGTTTATATACTACCATTTTATATATTATATAATTAATACTTTTAAATTAATGGTATTTTATATTTAAATAAAAAATTCATCCAAGGTGATTTGACCTGAATGTTACAAAGTGGTAAGGGGTTTCAAAACTCAATTTGGTTTCAATAAGTTATATTATATATTCCTTTTTTTGATATGATATAATTATGTGTGAAATGACCTATGATTTTATTATGTTCTATTTACACTTTTTTTACTTTTTTACACATAATAACTTCAGCAAAAAATTTATAGTTCATTGTTATAATGATTTTAAGGTATTTCATCTCAATTTCTAATCCATTGTTAAATATTTGATATTATTCACTTGTTTACTCTAGTGTGGTGTATATACAATCCTATTGATTTATATAACATGAAAAGATTTTTATTCATGATGAATAATGTTTAAATTCATGTTTATTACTTCATGGGGTTCAAATATAAATGTTTTTAAAAATGTAAGGAGTTATATTAAAATCTAAATTTTTGGTATTTTTCAATTATCATTGAAGGAATATTATAATAAATCTTTCAAAATTATATATATCTTTTCTTATCCATTTTATATTTAAGGAGTTTCCATATTTTCATCCAACCTTTCCTCTATTTGGAACTTTAATTAAGAAAATATTTTATTTAAGATAATAGATAATGTTATTTCTATTTTGATCTTGTATATTTTTCATATGTACCAATAGTTTTAAAAATTAATTTAAAAAATTCCTTTTTATTTACTCAAATGAAATCATTTTATTATATAATTTTTTAAATTATTTTAAATGATATTTATTAAATATTTTGACATGGTTCAGTTTCAACTATCTTTATAAAATGTTTGAAAATAGTTTTTATTTTATTGTACACACCATGAATTTATTTTCCCTTTATCATGAAACCTCAATGATTTTGGGATTCCATTACATTATTAGAAGGTTATTTTCAATGAAAAAATTTTCCCTATTATTTTGAAAATTTATAGTTTTAAAAGTAATTTTCAAAAGGAAATTGGTATTTTCATCAAGAATTTTATTTTGATCTATATAGGGTGTTTTTATTCATCAATAACAAAATCTATTTTGTTTACTTCTAATACACTAGGTATATGATGTAATTATTATATACTTATTATTTATTGAGATGGTTTACAGTCATTTTGACCAGGGAAGGTATTCACATTAACTTTATTGATAAATGTTTTGGTCATTGATTTCTTATGAAAATTAACATTATTATTATCATTAAAAATTAAATTTATCATATATATTCATATTATTTTAATCATGGATATGATTATTTCTTAAAATATATTATATTTGAACATATGGTATTTTATATTGAATGTTATTTTATTTATTGGATAAGTGTTTATATTCTATAATTTTAACTTGACTCTGCCATTAATTGAAAAGGAATATTGTTTATAAATTTAATTAAACATTTAATATATGAGAAATTAATTGTATATGTAATTATGGGTGGTTCTTGATTATATATAGACCATCGATGCATCAACAAGTTTCGTTAAACAAATCATTAAACTATAATTATTTTTTTTTTCTTATGTATACAAACCCATCAATTAAACTATATTAGTAAAATTTATTAGAGGTATAAATATTTTGATGTCTAAGATAATTATGTATAATATTTTGATTTTATATCATTTATAAATCAGTAAATATTATCCCAGAAATGTTTTCTTTTATATTATGAATCGATTTATTTCGTGCTCAAGTTATTGATGAAATGACATGTGTTTCCAATTATTTACCTTATCATATTGATTATTAATTATTGAATTAAGATATATTATGATTTATGTACCTATAACTAAGTATTTGAGAATGAATTTATTTTGTATCATTTCCTCGGGAAATGATTTCAGAAACATTGAATGAGTTCAATGATTTAGAATATTTCTTTTCACTATTATTTTTATGTTTTCAAATATTATATTAAATTCATCTTTGTATATAATTTATAAATAATACTACATTATTCACTCCTTTAGGATATGATTACTTGTATATAGTTCTAATATAACAAAGTAACCTCCATCTCTATGTTAATTGAGTTGGCGTCCATACAATTTTTATCAGAGTAAATTTAGTAGAAACCTAGGAAAATATATTTTAGAAAAAATAGATTAGGTAACATAACCCTATTAATATATTTTTGGATAAGTATAAGTATAGTATAACATTATAATGATTTTATATTCTATAGATTATGTAGTTTTAAAATAAATAATTCCATTTTAGATACTAATAGTGAATGTGTTTTTTCATAGATGAATCTAAGGGTGATAACATTGAAAAGATTTAGTTAATAATATATTGTCCATCATTCTGGTGCACAATTATTGTACCCTTAAAGAACTCCTTATTTGACACTATTATGGGAGAAGCTTCAGTTAATTCACATTTTATATATGAAAAATTATTATGAATTAAGGATTAGAACCTATTGAAACCTATGATATGTAGTAGTGATATATGATAAGTGTAATGTTTCTTAATATGACATTTCTATGGTTTATGATATGTTTAAAATCATATAAAATATTTTTAATGTATTTTTTATGGGATTTTAGTACAATTTTGGATATTTTTTGAGGCATATTTGGTATAATAACCAATTGGTTTAGTATGTGTTATAATGAAAACATTATTTGAAGAATGATTATTAAATATTTTATGGATATAAGTTTAAAATTATTGATAATCTTGAGGTTTAATGTGATCATTTATGTTAAAGTAATAATAGATAAATAAGATTTTTTGATTTTTTGGAGAAAAAAATAATCTGTATAGAAAACCACAGTGGTTAAAAAGTTAATTTCTTATTAATTTTATTTTGAGTATTTTAATCATAATTTTGAGAATTATGCATCAATTATATAAATATAGTTTTATAAAAATTACAACATGGATGTTGGATGATAAACCATCTCATATGGAAGGTATATGGGTCTTGAAACCACAATCAAATGTCAAAATATGTATGGGGTAAAACCAATATCTCACATGATTTCTAAGTTAATATGACATTTTTTTACTTAAATTATTTAATGAATAAATATTATGGTGAATTTGGGTAACATGTTATACGATAAAATATTTTTTCAATTTTATGTTTTTGAGGTGACAAAGGGTATTTTTAAAAATGTTTCAATAAGATGAGGTATATGTTACCCTTATCTATAACATTTTATTTAACATTAAATATTATTTGGGAATAACATAGTTAAATTGTTGAATTTTTAGGTTATTTGTGACATGAGGAAATTTTTTTATGGAATGATCTATGTCAACCGCTTGATTATTATGAAAATTTTAAAATTATTGAGACAGAATTTATTTAAGGTGGGGAGAATGTAACACCCTTATATTTTAAAATAATATCATTATGTTCAATATTGTATATGAAACACAATGCTGAGCTTAAATGACCCAAGAAATATATTATCTAAATATTATCATTATATCATAGAAGTTGAATTGGTGGGTAAAAAATGTTTTAAAATATTATTAAATATCTATAAGGGCACTAATAAATACAATTTATTTATTAATTATTAAGAAAAAAGAATATAGTTTGATGTACAGTCATGTTATGCTTCAAAAACACATTTTCTTCAAAAATGATTATTATTATTCTTTGTGCGTGGATAATATAATTAATTTATACGCTATTTAATTATGGTATTATATAAAAATTATATATTTTTTAAGTAATCATATCAAAAATATATTATTGTGAAATTATTATATTTTTCTAAAATGATTGGTTTTTATTCAATAGTGAAAAATATTGATTTTTTGAATCTCTCATTTCTTTTCATTAAATAAATTAATTTAAAGTAAAATTATATATAAAATTTGGTATTAAAGTCACATATGATTCATTTTATATATAATAATATAATTAATTTCAATTGAATTTGGAATTTTTTTTTTTTTGGAAAAACTTATATTTATTCTCAAAAACACATTTTTCTAAAACATTTATGGGGATAATTTTTTCTCCATTTTAATATATTAAAATAATTAATAAAGAGGAATTATTTAATTTATGTTTATATATTATAGATCTATATATAATAATTTATATTCATATAATGATGATTAATTGTGATGGAGTTAATGTAAAATGATATTTTCCTTGAAAAATGTATTTTTTTTAAATACTTTTCATTGGGTACTGTGAGTCTAAAATTAAAATAATTTTTTCCACATTTATGAATTTAATTTGATAAAAATTTAACATATTTTTAGTCAATATAATTGATTTTAGGTAATAAGTTATACTTAATTTTTAGTCCTTATGTATAGTAAATATAATATATAATTTTCACCATGGTAATGTTAGATTGAGTAATTAGTGTAAACAATAATATGATAAGGATTAAAAATCGACCCCAAAACATTCTGTTATCCAATTTTATGAGTGAAGTTATACTATTTCCATCCATGCATCAAATAAAAGTCCACTTCGAGCCATATTTATTTTATTTTGTCTGTTATAATAATCAAATAAAAGATATAGACTAAAATGTCACATTCTAGATTTCAATATCTATAATATTTTTTCACATAGTTAAAAACAATTTATGTTCTATTGTAAAAATTAATTTTAAAGATAAATATTTTTTATCATTTTGATTTATTTATAATTTTTATTAATTAAATAATTACCATAAAATCTTGTGCCACATTGACACATAATTTTTTTAATTAGTAGAAAAATAAAATAAATAATTTTTAAAAAAAATGAAAGAAATATTTTTATAAAGTATTATTGTGTTACATTAATTTTTTAGATAAATAAAAAAATTAGTAATATGAGAAAATTTTAAGTTCAATTTCCATTTCTTTAATATAATTTTCAATGAGAAATTAAATGAATAGTTCCAAAATTGACATTAATTTTATTTTATAATAAATAATATTTTATTAAATAATTTAAAATTACAAAAAAAATAACATAATTTGAAATGTGATTGGTATATGGTTTAAAATATACAACATGGTTCATTTATTGGAAAATAATCCTTTTATTATGATTATATTTCCCCTAAAAGAGTAACAAAATTATAATCAATATAATTGTGAAAAAGTGTTCATGTGGGTTAAAACATAGTGATTTAGTTAAATACATAATATATTTTTGTAAAAAAAATTATAGGATGATAGTTTTTATATCAATTATCATCCTATCATACACCTATATTATTTTGGATCCATTTTAATATTAAAATTAATTCATATTAATTTAGTAATTAAAAATTTCAAAAAGTGCCCATGCCCTCATTTATAAAATGGAACATCTTATTATCTTTACTTCAAAAATTAGGAACCACTTGGATGATAATATACTTATCTAAATACATTCCTTACATCATTTCCCACATCATATAGTTTTTGTTTTTTTCAGAAATTCAATCTGGGAAATCTTTAGGTATAGTCTTAAAGAGGTTGTCTGACGAAGAGTTATCATTATTAATGGAAGGTTAATATTTTATTTCATCTTCCACCTCATAAATATATTATTCAATCATGATAATATAATAACATCAGTAAATTCCATATAATGATATGTTATTATGTTAATTTAATAACTTATATTCATCTCCTCTTCCATTAAATAGGAAAGAAACCATCATTTGTGTATACATCATATATCCGCCTTATGAACAAATGTAATTCATTTTCCATAATTTCCTATCACTTATTTTTATGATGATATATTTAATTTGTACATATAATATTCATGAAATATTTATAATTCTATAAAATTAAGATATCACTCACTTTTTAACAATATCATTCATTGGAAAATGATAAAGTCGTTCATGTGTATGTGTGGATTACCACCTCCACGATGAATTGTTATTCATATTTCATCACTATATAATATGAATGGTATATGTATGTTTAATTAAATAAAAAATTATGTGTTTATTATTTAATGAAAATTCTATAAATGTAAAATAATATTTATGTTCTTTCTATCATGATCGATATAAAATGGAAATGTTACTCATGCATATGTATGGCTAGTCATCTCTATGATTATAACATGGTTAATTTTTTATAACCGTATTTCATAGATGGTTATAAATTTATAAATTTTATATAAAAATGGTAATTATTTCATGAGTTTTATTTAGGAGATGATGTAAAAATGACCTCTTTTACTATAGTAGACCAACCAAAAAAATTATGGACATATTAACAAAATATCATCAAAACATGTGACATGAAATTAATTGATTACATAAATAATTAAAACATTATAGTAAATAAAATTAAAGAAATTATATATTTTAAAAAGGTTATTAATAGAGTGAAAAATAAAAAAAAAAAGTTTATTATTCAAGAATATAATTAATGCATGTGAGGATTCATACCTAAGATAAAGGAATGTGTCTCAATTTCCTTTCAATGAGCCATATTTTGATATTATGAACCTAATTTATTTATTTATTTTGTATATAGTTCCCTTTATATTTTATATAATTAATCCTTCATATTTAATTGTTTATTATTTTTAAATTCAATTATTTCATCAATGGTGATTTGACATGAAATTCACCATGTGGTATGTTTTTCTTAACTCAATTTTCATTCATTGGTTTATAAATATACTTCATTGAATATGATACGTTATGATTATGTGTGGGATATATTATTTTTTTTATCATGTTTAATTTCCACTTGTTATTGTTGATTATAAATTTTTTACACAAAATCACTTCATTGATTAATTCTGACTTAAATTTTTTGGCCATTATAATGGACTTCATCTCAATTTCCTTTCATTGAGAAAATTTTCACCATTATGAACCAAATTTATTTTATATGATGTATATAATTATATTTTACATTATATATCCTAAATACTTCATACATAATTTGATTTAAATTTAATGTTACTAATTGGTAAAGTGTTTCATAGATCAATTTTTTCATTGGTTTATATTAATTCATCAATATATTTGATATGATATAATTATCTATTGAATTACCTATTGTTATATTATGTTGTATTTTTACTTGTTATTTGTATATTTAAATTTTTACAAATAATCACTTCACTTATTAATTCTAAAATCCACATTTTTATCATACTAGGATATATCATTTTAATTTCCCTTACTTGATTCATGTTTTAATGTTACAAAATAAATTTTTTTGTATGGTTTATATACTATAATTTTACTTGTCATATAATGAATCCTTAAAATTTCATGATAGTTTTCATTTCAATCCAAATTATTTTATCCAAGGGTATTTTACTTGAATGTTACAATGTGAAAACAGTATTAATTACTCAATTTAATTTCATTGGGTTATGTTACATTTTTTCTTTTATGTGCTATGATTATGTGTGAAATTACCTATGATTGTATAATGTTATATTTCTAATCTTTTTTGGGTTTACATTTTTTATACATAATCTCTTCATAGAAAAATTCTCCCTTAAAAATTATAATCATTGTAAGGGATTACTTATCAATTTCCATTTTATTGGGACATATTTGATATTATGGAAATATTTAATTTAATGTGATATTTATACTAAAAAATTAATATATTTAACAAGAATACCTATTTATTAATATTGATTAATATTACAATTCATGATTATTCATTCAAGGTGTAACAATTTAAAATTAACCTAAGATGTGAGGATTTATTTTATAATATCATTTTTTGGGATTACCTTAATTTTCATTAAAAGAATCTTATAATCCATCATTAAAAAACCATAAAATATATTATCTTCTAGATATTTAATTGTTTTCCATATGTTCTTCCATATTTTATACTATTTGGAACTTCAATCGTGCATAGAAATATTTAAAATAATGTTTATCTCATTTCAATTTTTATAGGGCATATTTTTCTTCAATGTCTACATTTTTCAGAATTATTTTACAAAAATCCCTTTTTAATCAAATGAAATCATATATTACCCAAGAATTTTTAAAATGATTCAAAATAAAGTATATTAATTGTTTCAATATGGTTCACTTTTGAATTTTTTTATAAAATGTTTGAAAATAATGTTCATTTTACCATACACGGTATGAATGGAACTTCCTCTCATAATTACCACTAAATGATTTGATGATTTGTCTAAATGTTTAAAAAATTTCTTCAAAGAAAATGTATTTCATAATATTCTAAAAATATATAATTTTTAAAAGTGATTTTCAAATTGAAAAATTTATTTTTCTCAAGATTTTTTAATGATATTTTATGGTATTTCTATTCATCATTGACAAAAACCCCTTATTTTACATAAACTCTAACAGGTATATTTTGTAATAATACGATATTAATTAGTTTTCTAAATTATTTATGATCATTTAGATAATTTAATTTATTTAAATTCACATTCTTAACGAACTTTTTGGTTATTAACATTCTCTTTAGACACTCACATTCTTTTTATCATTGGAGATTACATTTTCTTAAATATCCATATTATGTGCCACATAGAAATGATTATCTCATAAACCATATACCATTTCTATATATAGTATTTTACATTGAATGATATTTTATTGATAAGGGATTTATTTATATTCAATATTATTTACATTTCAATGACATTACTTGAGAAAGAATATTGTTTAAAAATTGAATCAATCATTTAAAATGTGAAGAATTCGTTTAAAATACAGTGATGGGAGGGGCCTGATTATAGATATACCCTTGATGCATAAATATGTCTATTGAGAAAAATTATTAATCTAGAATTAAAGGGTTAATAGTGTATACCTAGTTAAAAATTAAACAGTATTGGTGCAATGTATTGATGGTATAGATTTCATGATGTGTGATATCATAACGTAGAATATTAATCTTTTCCTTCTTATAAAATTTAGATAATATTATCCATGAAATTTTTTCATTGATAGTATTCATATATTCATTTCATTATCATGTTAATCATTACATATAATGGTTTTTCCATTATTTACCTTTTATTAATAATTATGATTTATAGATTCATTACAGATTATATTGTAAGTAAATTTTATTGAGTATTTGATCCCACCATTATTTTGATTCCTTTACTCAAGATATGAATAAGGAATTATTGAATGATTTCAAGGATATAAAATATTTACATTCACTTTGTTTTTATTTTATGTTTCCAAATTTAATGTGAAATTAATGAAAGTTTCTATTTTACTAAGACTGGAAAAATATTCAACCCTCTAAGATTTAATTTCTTTTATGTAAAACCATTGTAATAGATTAACAATCATCTCTGGGTAACTAGAGTTGGGTATTTACTATTTTAGTGAATTTTGAGACTAGTTACATAAGAATATTATTTCATGAAAGATCTTTAAAATATCTAACAAAGATCTCCTAAAATAGTTCTAATTATAGACATAACCTAATTAAAACCATTCTACATAACTTGGGGGAAAGAAACATAATAAAGGGTAGTGTTAAATTATCAATAAATGTAAACAAATGATATATTAATAGATGATCATATATAATAATAAAATAATAATAACTATATGAGTTTAAGATCATAAGTTCATAAACAATATATCATGGATAATAATCATGATTCAGGGAATAAACCATTAAAATTTAAAAATACATGAATCATAAGAGTTAGAAATATCCATAAATTGGTCATTAACTTCAAGTTAACCTTATAAAACTAAAAAAATCTGAAAATTTTGGCACAATAATTATTATAGAAACAACTTCATGAGAAAAATTTAACTACTGATACCATAAAATCCAAGTGGATAAAGCATCAACACTACTCTTTCCATATCATAATGGATCTGAAATCATGACTTATTCCCCATAGTAGATCATTCATACCCATTTATTTCTCATTTATAATCATGCACATCAAAAAAAATTCATATTGGATATCGCATCAACTTATTTCCAATAATTATGTCAGGAGATATAATATATTACCAAATAAATTAGAGGGTTATGTAACTCCAGACGCAATCATAATATAATTAAAACCATAAATATGTGTGCCAAAAATCATAAAACATTCATCATTTCAAAATATTAAAACCCATGAAAAGGAAATTAGTTTCATAAATAATTATATAATTTCAACAGAGCATAACCATGTAAAATTAATAGGTTTCCACATAACATAATTAACCAATGTAAATGAAATAGATTTCATAAAAATATTATCTTTATAATCATAAACCGTCTAAATAAATAATTATTATGTTGTTATTAGATCATAAACCTAGAAAATAATAAGTAACATCAATGGTTCCATAAAATATGAAAGATTCATTTAAAATGTCAATGGATTATTACATAAGGTAAATACCCTTTACATTTGAAATCTCTTATTTAAAAATATAAATATTTTTAAAATTGTAAGGAAAACAATATTTTTGAAAAGTAACATAGAAAATTATAATGGAATCATCAATGAAATGAGCTATCATGATTAAGTTAAATCATATTAATATCAATGATGTTAAAATAAGGATTCACTTAACATTTTTTATAAAAAGTCAAAAGTATATTATTTAGAAAATGAAAAAATATTCCTTTGGTTTTTTATAACAATTAAAACATGAGTAAAAATGACTCTAAAAATTATTCTAGAATTGTGAAAAATTTTAAATCTTTTTATAGATAAAATATACAAGTAAGAAAAATAATTTTAAACTAAAATGATAAATATAGCCAATTTTCTACAAAAATAATTTTTTGATTGCTCGCCTCTTAAAGATGGGAAAATGAAAGGAAAAAATTTAATTTATAAAAAAAATATATGAGTATAGAATTTATTATTTTCATGAGTGATATATCATAAAATTTTATTATCATAATCTTAATCATAAACAATTAAGATAAACTATATGACTAAACTATAAATCCCTTACTACTTTGTTAATTTTTGAATTGTGATCCCCATGAAATAATATCATCAAATGAAATATTTAATATCATGAACATAAGGATAATAAGGATATAAAATGTTAAAGTGGAAGTACATATTCCTTATAAACATAATTAGGTTCATGAGATCAAACATGTCTAATAAAAACAATATTGAGACAAAGAACACTTATCACTTTGGTAATCTATAAATCGATTCCTCATGGAAGAGAGATCATTAAATGGATTTTGAATTAAAGAATTATTACATAAAAAATTTAAAATAAATTCAATGGTTATATATACATCACACAATTGAAACAAGTGGTGAATTGTTTATATGAATTACATAAATAAATGTGAGCTAGAAAACCCTTACCTTAGGTCTCTTCATGCATCATACATGTATGAACCTCCAATATTATAAATATTAATTTATTATATATCTATTACAAAACCAAACATATATATATATCATACTATATATTATTAACTTATAATTTTATATCATCATGTATTAATAATTATTTATTAAAATCACAGTTTAAGGTGATAACTGCTTCATTTTTATGCACATTTCAGTTCATCAATCGAAGTTTTATATATTTATCATGGTTAAATCATATCAAAAATATTAATATTGATAAAAATATAATAATATATATATATATATAAAGATATATATATATATATATATATACTCATCTATAAAATGTATAAATAGAAAAAAAAAATTGCATTGATCATTGAGATGGTATACCATATGTAAGCATGAACGATAGTTTCACTTTTCTTCATACGAAATAAAAGAAAGGTAAATAAAAATTAACCAGTATAGGATTATTATATAATATATATCATAAATAATCATTAAATTTATCTTCACTACCATCCATGTGAAGTATATGTGAAAAAAAACACATCTCTTCGAGGAGGTGGTAGTCCACACTTACACATAAGGAACAATATCATTTTCTAATAGATGGGAAGAAGTTTGATATTGATTGTTCCTATAGCAAATATTCTTTTCTTACATGATTATTACATCATTTTAAAGATAAAAAAACATAAAATAATTACACAACTAATATCCAAAGGTTTAGTATCTTGGGAAAATTATGAAAATACAAAACATTTACCTAATAAATCATAAATATTATTTAATTACTTCTTCCCTAACTTATTATTGGCCCTCGTGTTCTCTTTTGTAAAATTATTCACCTGAGGATATATACTAAAATAAGGGTGAGTTAAAATCCCATTAAAAGGATGAATACGAGACATGATAAATGGGTGAGCATAAACATCATCATCATAACAAAACTAAAGGATCGTCATCATGATCATGATAGGTAGCATTAGATAAAGGAAATGAATTTGGTAATGCATAAAAATTAAACATCATGTCTTAGTAGTCAACTACCACACATAGTTGTGAACAAATATAGCATCATGTTCATCATAACATATGTTCATCATAATAACATCATAATTGTGAACAAATATAGAATCTTGTTCATGTATATTACACATTTTATAATTAGATAAATCACATTACCCAATGCATTGTAGAATTATATAATTCTGGGTGCACCCATCACATCATTAAATTTATATAATCATGAATGCCCCCTAGAACGTACAACAATCATTTCTATAAAATAACCCAGGGAAAGGAAATGGCTTACATGAGTATTTAATAAAGAATAATTTCATGAATAATAATTGGGGTTCCCAAAATAAAAACGGAATAATATTTTTGGGATAAGAATCATCAATCTTGAGTTAAGAAGAAACAATCTCAAGAGAAGTAAAAGATGTGTATTTTAGATAGAAGATTTATTTTGGAAAAATCATTGTATTTTTCAAAAAAATTATATTGGAAACATGTATATTCTATAAAATAAAAACGAAAGTAAAATTTAATTATATTTAAATAACATTTAAGAAACATCCATACTGAAAATGGTTTGAAAGAGTGAATACCCAAAGAAGGAGAGTTGAGTACAACAATCCCCTTACCTTATGTCTAAAAGCTATCTTCACTTTAATATCATGGATAATCAAATTATATTAATTAATTAATAAATAAAAATCATATTATTCATGTATTTTATTCCTTATAATTTTATTAAGTTAATTTATGGCCATTATGATGTGTTATAAGGTTCAATTTCGTCGTTTCGATGGTGTTTTTTTTCATGATCAGTTCGCTTGTATACAAGTATTGAAGTTTGGGTAAAATAAGAATAATTATCAAAAATTGATATTATATTTTATTAATGAAATTATATAATATTAAATGATCTTATATATCATTTTTTATATTATATTAGGATGGATCATTAGATAAATAGTTAATAAAAATGATTTAATTTATTTTGGTGTATTTTATGACCATTATAAGCTTATATCATCATGTTTATATATATAGGTTTTAGAACATTATATAACATTAATATGTATAATAAAATATTATTTAACCATAATAATGATTTTATTAACATCATTAAAGGCATTACTGAAAAATATAAACACATCGTGCATAGTGGCTGTAAATCAATGCACCATGGATGATATTTCATTTTTAGAATAAAAGGAAAAGGGAAGAGTTTTTAAGATGAATTATTCAATTAAATTAATAAACTTATAGTATATAAAATATACTATTTTGATAATTCCACTTATATAAGTGTATGTTAGGTGACTATAACAAAATAAATGAAATTGAAATGAAATTAAAAGAAAAAGAAAGAGGATTTTACCTCTTGATCTTTTACTCCTTGAGAACCTCCTTAAAGAAAAGGGTTTAGACTTATAATGAGATTGAAGTCCCATAGACATGAGGGAGGGTATTGGGAAGATTATTGGTAAGATCTTGGACAAGCTTCAAGGGTTCAAATGTGTGAGGAGAAGAGGTGGTGAGGGTGGAATTTATTGGGGAGGAGATGGGTGTTTTCTCATTATTTTATTCATTAATTTATTATTTTAGCTCTAGACTATGAATAGTTTTAATATTATCGATAAATATTTTAAAATAATTATATATTTTTCGAGATTTTTTATCTTACATTATCATTACATCAACAATTAATTAAAAATTCATGTATTTAGATTTTATCGTAAATTATCATATTTTACTATTCACCAAAATTCAATTATTTTAGAAAAATACAAAAAACTCACCCTAACAATTTTTTGATGTGTAGATTTCAAAAATGAAATCCATTTTATGAAAATAATTTACTAAATATGATAAATTTAATTTTCAATTTAAATCACCATTTATTAGAAAAATACTTATTTTAAAATTATAATCGATTTTATTATACTTTGAAAAATTACCTAAGGTCTTGTAAAATTATCTTATAATAATAATAAAACAAAATACTAATTTATGAATATATTTTATGAAAATAAATTTTCTTTTAAATTATTGTATTAATTATAAAATTGTAAATAAATATTTATAACTTACAAAAATACCAACACTTAATATATCATTTCTAAAATTTTTATTTACTTATACCATGAAATAAATATATAATTTTTCATTAATAAGATACATAAATTTTATTTATATTTTCATAAGTGAGTTTATTATTCTATTATCCAAATTACTATTCCTAATAATCACATTACTATTCCAAAAGATACTATTTTATTGGTATTGGTTCCTTAGCTTCTATAAATACATTTTATTTCATTAATTATTCATTTGTAAAGTTTTTATTGTGTTCTCTATGTGATTTTATGTGGTTTATAATATAAAAAATAATTATAATAATGAAATTTTCCATTGATAAAATTTTTGGTCGTTACATTCTTCCCCCTTATGAAATTTTTCCCTCTAAATTTTGTTCTACAAACTATGGTCAAAACAAGTGAGGGTAATTCTCCTATATCACTTCATTTGGTTCCCATGTTTCCTCTTTATACTTATAGTTTTTTCAAAGTAATTTAACCAGGTGTGTAGTCTTGTTTCGTAGAACATTATCTCTATGGTTCAAGATCTTCACTGGTTTCTCCTCATAAGAGAGATCATTTTATAACTATACCACCTCTAGATTCAGTACATGTGAGTAATCTAGTATGTACTTCCTCAAGAGGTATATATAGAATACATCATGCACTCGAGACATGGTAGGTGGAAGTGCTAGTCGATAGGCTAAAGTTCTGACACAATAAAGAATCTTGAAGGGGCCATTTAGTGACATAGGTTTTTCTATAAGATTTTGGAATATTTGTTAGAACATTTCCAAAGTCAGGCGTTGAGTCAGTGCAAGAATCCCAAGCCCATAGAGACTCGACATGGTGCTATGAAAAATACTAAATATATTTTATCACCCACGCATAGTTTCTTTGGAAAATTGAATAACTCATGAGTGAGTCTCATATCATATGTTTGATATTGCGGATGAGTTTGTAACATCGTGTTTACCCTAGGCATGACATAAAATTCTTCGACGTTGGGTGTTGGGTTGGAGGTGAGTCAAGAATGGGTTGTTTAATGGATAATATTGATTTAATAAAAATTAAATCAATAACCCCTCTCTCGCACCCCCTCTAGTTTACACACCAGAAGGAATGAGTCCCCTCTACCCATCTTCCCCTCCCGTTGGTCGATAGATGAACCAAGGTGAGGAGGTGCCTCTAGATCCCATTTTTAATGTCGATCATCACCAGATAGAGAATTAGTTTATCTTGGGAATTATTTTCCACAAAAATATTTATCATTTCTCCATCAAGATTGTTGGTTTTATTTGTAAGTCTTGATCCCCTTTTTTATTCATCGTTTTAATGTGTTACAGCCTTTAGATTCTTTCTAGGGACACATTGGGGTTCAATCAGTGTGTTTCGGGGTGAACGGGGGTGATCTGAGCTACTCGTAGGTGAAATCCCATTAGATTTCCTATCTACAGGGCATGTAAACTAGAGGAACATGTCATGTGTTCTTCTTGTTCATGGAAGATGAAGTTTGGGGGACTATGCATCATGTACCAAGGGTTAAGCACCATATAGTGACCCCAAGTCATGTGGCCTAAGGAACTGGTTAGGGAATCCATGTGACATACATGGAAATGTAAGAGTACAAGGTTAGAGTACATGGACATGGGGTCTGGTATACAGGTATGGTAAAAACACACAACAAGGTGACCACTCAGCCTGAACATTTTGTGTAGTATGGGCTACACAGCATATAAGGGACACAATTGGTCGAGCTGTGTGAAGAAGAAACACAGCTAGGGGTTGGGTGAAGTGGGACACGACGTCTACCTTCTCTACACACCATGTACTCATACATAGTTTGGAAAACATTATAGAATGGATACACATCTAGGTGATCATGTGGGATCACACACCATGTGGACCCCATTTCATGTCTTTTACTCCTTGAGAATCTTCTTGAGATCTTCCACCTTCTATATGTCCTCCTTCGGAGCATAGATTATGGCCCATGAGTAGCCTATCCTAGGCAGGTTTTTGTGTAGAATGTGATGGTGGACTCAGTTTGAGCCTAGAAGATTTGATTTTTAGGTGATTTTGTGTCAGTCATTTAGGTTAGTGACTTCTTGACCAGAAGGGTTGAGTGGGTCCCCCTGGTCCTTGTTAGTGATGTTTAGGCTAGCAGGGTTGATTGGTTCCCCTGGTCATTTCTCTATGATGGTTTTGGTATCACGTCCTTTTCACTATATTGTCACCCCTCTTTGACTGCCTTGCATACGTGTATTGTGGGTGTTTTACACTTTTTTGAGTGAGTTATCTCAGTCCTCTTTGTCTACAAACATGGTAGATTTGGAGTATGTGTCACCCTAAGAGGCCTGGTGCGATCCTTACGTCCATTTGAATTTACCTGGTAGGGTTCTTAGAATCGGTGTGTCAAATATTTACCTGGGAATCAATCCTATACCTAGGAGGTTATTCCAGTAGGGTATAGAGCTCCCTATGAGCCCTGGGTGTAGACCCTCTCTCTTCTTTGATCTACTATGACGTTTTTCTAGCTATAGTTTGTGGAATCGGGATAACTAACTCTACACAAGTTTTGATCCTCTACTAGGATAGTTTCTTGTGTTCATTGTTCCAGTTGGGGTTTGTAGAGTCCCCCAGTGGACCATGGGTGGGATCACCCACCTGAGGAGTTGGATTTGGTTTAGTCTCTAGGTTAATTCTTTTGTGGTGTTGTTCATTGAGTTTTTCCTCATGGATAGGTACCATGAGGGTTGGCAGGGTTATATCGCTAGTTCGTTTTCCCAATAGAGTAAAATCTCTTAGAATAGTTTCATTTATGATGACAGATCTCATGGAGTGAGTTATCTTGGGCGGGTTCTATTCACATGGATAGAGTAGGATCCTATTATTTTATACGATTTTGGGGCCTCATGGGAACTTTTTTATCATTCTGTTGGGTAATTGAGTTCGTTATAATGGATGGTCTTTGTTCAGGACCATGAGATTTGGGACTTTATTCTGAGTACCTCTGGGTGTTTTCTGAGTTTCCTTGCAGTGAATTCACCATTCTAGGTTCACACACCATGTGGTATGGGTTTAATAGTCATGTAAAGCTGAGTATGGTTTAGAGATGGAGTTTATCTCTCATTTGGGTTTCCTCAGGCTGGGTCAAGCTAACTGTTTCCTTTTAGTTTATCCCATTTCTTTTGGGTTTTTGGGGTGCCTACTATGTATCTTTATACTCACCCATACATCTATTTTTCCTGCACGTTTTGTTTTGTATGCAGACCATAGGCCTTTCGATGGAGTCCCAGGAGGACCCAGAGCAGGTGGAGCTTAGTGAGCTGGACTAACTAGGGTGTTTACCAGAGCTTAGACGAGGTGCTTTCTAATTGGTTATTTTTACAGTTATCCCCTCCATTAGAGTAGGTCGGATTCTTTTTCATTTTTTCTTTATGTGGGAATGTATTTTTTTCCTTTCTATACTTCTGATGTACTCTATTTGAGATATATGTATGCATTCATTTCTTTCTAGTTTTCATATATCTTTGTATTATTGCATGGAGATGTATGTGGGTGCATGCATGCAGGTAACTTAGGCTAAGGACTCCCATGTGTGTGATATCCTACTCTATTCTGGACACCAGACCTTAGCCTATTAAGGTGGGATTGGGGATTCACAGTTCGATCCCCATCGGTTTGGGTCATTATAGAGTGTTATCAAAGCGGGTTCCACTTTGGGAGAATGGTCATGATCTTTGTTTGGGTTGCATTGTGACAATGTTAGGATGTTTCAAGTTCATCTTCCAGGCTAGGGACTCCAGTGTTGTGTCAGTGGATGATGTAACCATTCGCAAAGACTTTGATTACTTTCCTTTTTAATTGGTACGTTAGGACACTATCCACAAAGAAATAATGGTATATTCATCATATAGAATTGAGTTTTGGGTTTTTCCTATACTTCTTGAGTCAGCTTCTCAAATATACTCTGACCATGGTTTGTCCTGAAATTATTTCAGGATGTTTCACAATTACAACCTTTGAGGTTCTCATAGACAATATTGGAGTATGACCCGATGAGTGATGAGTTTCTCTTGCAGGGGCCTGGTCATGAAGTAGGATCTCCTCTAATTAAACAATTGGTTGATCCACCTCCCATTGAGGAGTGTATAAACCCACCTTTGAGGGATCAGGTGGACGCAGTATATCAGAATGATCCATGGAAGGCTCTGTTGTTGTTGGGTTTTGATGCGCTAGGGTCCTGTGTGTATTATGAGCTTCAGAGATAGATTTAACTTAAGCTCTAGGTCAAGAATAACCCATGGGTAGTACGTGTGAAATATACAAGACACTGTTGTTTTTTGGAGGAATACCCATGCTCTGTCTCAAGCACATGGGTTTATAGCAGAGGATCCAAGATATGGTTTTAGTTAGTATCAGAAGAGGTTCTACTACACTTATGATGGTCGGGGACATCTTGCTTGATATTTTATATCTTTTCATGATGCTGAGGGAGAGCCGGTTGATAGTCTGCATTGGCAGGAGTAGAAATTTTAGTGAGGTCCACTAAGCAGCAGATGAGACTTTGAAGCTGGCGCATCAGGAAGTTTTTAGATCATTGATCTGTTTCCACCACCACCATCCCCAGGTGGTCCAGGACAAACTTAGGGAGTTGTTGGATAGGGGCTTGGGTACTTGTAGTTTTTGGAGGGTGTTGAAAAGGAATATTTAGATGAATAGAGGTATGATCTATGTCATTTCTAATTTCTGTAGTAGGATTGATAGAAAATTAGGATATAATTTTTTCTTTTTGTTTCTTTCTTGTGGTTTTTTGTTCAATAAGAAGCAGGGCATCAGTATATCCATGTGTTGGTGTTGTTATTTGTCTCTTCGAATGCACGAGGAAGATGGATCCTTCCCCCACTGAGATTTTTTTTTGTGATGTGATAAAAATCATGTGACCAAGTAAATTTCACCCAAAGAGTATATTATCAAGGTGTGGTGGATGAGTCCCTTAAAATTGTGTGTTTGGGTCATTTTCATGAGGGAGGTTGGTAGTCATAGGGCCTTGTAAGACCTAGTGTGAGTGTCTGGGTAGGACATTATTGTTCGTTAGTACCATCACATGCTCAATGTCAGTTTGTACACAGGATACTCAAGGTGGTTGTGGTGTGGTTAGTTGCATCTTAGAATTATCAATAAGGATGGACACTTTCCCCACTAAGATTCATCCATGATATGTGATGTAAAACTATACGAGCAAGTCATTGTCACCCAAAGTGGATAGTATCGAGGTGTTCTTCCCATTTAGGGAAGATAAAGTTTTGGGGGCTACATGTTGTGTACCAAGGGTTACATGTTGTATAGTAACGCCAAGTCCTGTGGACTGAGGACAAGGCCAGGGAAGTCATGTGTTGTACACGTCCATGTAGGAGTATATGACCATAGTACATAGACACGGGGTCCGATAAACAGTCATAGAAAAACCACATGACCAGGTGTCCATTTATCCCAAACACACCATGTAGTATGTGTTGAAAATAGTTTAAGTGACATGGCTAGTTGGTCCATGTGATGGAGAAACATGTCCAGGGGTTGAGAAAAGAAGGACATGGTGTGTACCTTCTCTACATTTCATGTAATCCTACATGGTTTAGAAAACCATGAAGAAGGGATACCTGAATAGGTTATTAGGTAGAATCACATTCCATGTGGACCCCATTTCACATCATATACTCCTTGATAATATTTTTGAGATATTTATCCTTCCATATATCCTCCTTCAAAGCTCAGATTCAGGGCCATGAGTATCCAATCCTAAGCATTTTTCATGTAGAACCTGATGGTGTCCTCGGTTTTGGCCTAGGATATGTTTTGTGTAAGTGATTTTGTGAGGGTCATTTGGGTTAGTAACACCTTTACCAGTAGAGTTTAGTTTTCCCCCTGGTCCTTGTCAGTGACTTTTAGGTCTATAGGGTTGAGTGGTTGCCTCTAGTCCTTTTTCTATAAAGGTTTAGGTATCACGTTCTCTTCACTGGATTGTGACCCCTATTTGGGTACCTTGCATACATATAGCATGGGTGTTTTCCCATTTTTTTAGTGATTTTTCTCATTCCAATTAAAATAAATACTCATCATATTTGGATCATGTTTCACCCTAAGAGGCCTGGTGCGATCCTAACATCCCTTAATGTTTTCCCAGTAGGGTTCTTGGAATCGTTGTGACAAATATTTACCTAGGAATCAATTCTCTACCAAGGAGGTTGTTCCTGTAGGGGAGGAGTCCTTAGTGTTCCATGAGTATAGACCCTCTATCAATGTATTGAGATCCAATACTTCTCTTATGTGATCTACCATGACGTTTTACCAGGCGGAGTTTGTGGAATCAGTGTGACCAAATCTACATGGGCATTGATCATATACTAGTTGAGTTGTTTGTGTTCATTGTTCTAGTTGGGGTTTGTAGAGTCTCATAGTAGACCTTGGGTGGTATCCCCCAAATAAGGTGTTAGATTTGGTCTAGTCATTGGTTGAATTCTTCCATGGCACTTTTTTTTAGATTTCCCTCATAGTTAGGTACCATGAGGGTTGGTAGGGTTATGTCATTAGTTGTTTTCTCGATAAAGTGACATATCGTGAATGAGTGTTATCTAGGATGATAGAGATTGTTGAGTGAATTATATTGGGTGGGGTCTATTAACATTCTTGGAGTAGGAGGTTATTGTTGACTATGAGGTCAGTGCCTCATGGGACCATTGTGAGTATTATTTTGGGTAATCGAGTTGGTTTTCAAGGAAGGTATTTGGTCAGGACCATAATACTTGGGCACCTGTTGTGAATATATCTGGGTGTTTTTTTGGATTCCTTGCAGTTTTTTTACATCTCTAGGTTGAAACATCATATGGTATGGGATGACTAATCATATATATCCACATATGATTTTTATATGGAGTTTCACTCTCATTGAGGTTTCCTCTTGCTAGGTCAAGAGTAATGTTTCCTTTCAGTTTCTCCCTTTTATTTTGGGTTTCTGGGTCACCTATTGTGTATATTTATACTCACCCATGAAAGGAATTTTCCCACATGTTTTGTGTCTTTTTCAAACTATATTCCTTTTGATGGAGTACTAGGAAGACCCAAATAAGGAAGATCTTAGTGAGCTATACCAACTGAGGTGTTTACCAGAGTTTGATTATGGTTATTTCCAGTAGGTTCTTTTGACCGAGATCCCATCCTTCTGAGTAGTTTGGAAACTTTTTATATTTTTATTTTGGTCATCATGAATTTTTTCCTTTATTTACTTATTCTATACTCTTGTTGGGAAAGATGTATGCATGCCTTTCATTCCATTTTTCATATATCTCTTCACTGTTTGATGTATTTATATGTGGGTGAGTGTCTAAAGATACCTTAGTCTAATACATCCCATGTGTGTGACAGCCTACTAATTGTTGGACTCCATCCCTTGGCATATGGATATGGTCTTGGGGAGTCACGGATCGAGCCCCTTTGGGTCAGGTTGTGATAGGACAATGTACCTGGGACTCATCTTTACATTCTTCCCAAATCTCATGATCCTCTTCCATGGATATATGAAGAGGAATACCATGTATCCAACATCAAACTCTAGGTCACATTGATTATTTTATTTATAGATTTTCTATCGACTCTGGGATTCCTTGATGTGTGGTTGAATGGTTTTCACCTTCTCTACCAATTATTTGAAAATTTTAGGTCCTTGAATCTTACTTTCACCAAATTCATCCCATCATACTAGTGTTTTATATATTTTACCATAAATTTCTTCATATAGAGCCATTTGGATTCTTGAGTGGAAACTATTGTTGTAAGAGAACTCAACTAGAGTCATATGTTAGTCCCATCCTCCTTTAAAGTTCGTAAAACATTCTCTCAACATGTCTTCCAATGTCTGAATAGTCTGTTCAGATTGGCCATCAGTTTGAGGATGATAGGTTGTGGTGAAGCATAGATCAGTGTTTAGAGCTATTATAGACTTTTCTAGAAGTTTTAGGTGAATATTAGCTCTCGATTGGATAAAATCATGAGTGGTACTCCATGTAGTATTACCACTTATCTGATATATATCCATGCAAGTTGATCCAGTGAGAAGTCCTCTCAAATTGCGATAAAGTGAGATGTCTTTGTGAGATGATCCATAAAAACCCATATATCATTGTTTCTTCTAGACTTATTTGGAAGCCTGGTGACAAATTCCATGGTGATTTTTTCCCATTTCCATTTTGATATGGGTAATGGTTGCATCATAACCTTATAATTTTTCCTTTTATCATTAATTTTATAAAATACCAAGAACTTTGATGTATATTCAGTGGTCTTTTTATTCATATTTTTCCACCAATAATGCTCTGGTAGATCCTGATACATCTTTGTGCCCCCTCGGTGAATAGAGAAAGTTGAGCTATGTGAATCATTTAGAATATCTTTATCTATATCTATATTTTATGGTAAATATAGTCATGACCCAAATATCATGACTCCTTCCCTATCCATTTTGAACTCTAAGGATTTATCTTTTTTGATAGATTCCAAATTTTATTAATTTCCACATCATTTATTTGATAATCCTTTATTTTCTCCATGAGGAATGGTTGAGAAATAATTTGAGAAAGTATTGATGTTGTTCCTTCCTTAATGATTCTCATGTCCATCCTTTGAAAATCTAAGAAGATTATATCCTTATAAATTCTCAACATTGATAGTGTTTTAGGATGTTTCCTACTTAGAGCATCCACTACATTATTCTCTTTTCTAGGATGGTAGTTGATTGATCAGTCATAATCCTTAATGATCAATAACCATCTTCACTAGTGAATATTAATCTCCTTATATGTGAGTATATATTTGAGACTCTTATGATCAGTATATATTTCACACTTCTCCCCATGTAGATAATGCAGCCAAATTTTCAATTCAAAGATCACAGCTTCCAACTCTAGATCATGTGTGGGATAATTTTGATCATGAATTTTCAAGTCTATTGAGGTGTAATATATCACTTTATCATTTTTCATCAGTAAAAATTCTAATCCCTTCTTTGAATCATAAATGTATACCACAAAGAGTTCCCCATTTTTTGAAAGTTTGAGTACTGGAATGTTGATAAGCCTCTTTTTTTACTCAATGAAGTAGTCTTCACATTTAATAGTCTAGAAAAAATTTTCTCCCTTATGAGTCTACTTGGTTAGTGGGTTTTAAAATCATGATATGTTCTTCACAAATCATCAGTAATACCTATCTAGACCAATTAAACTATAGATCTCTATGACAGATGTTGGTCTAGCCCCCTCCTCTATTTCCTTTATCTTATAAGGGTCAAAAAATATTTCTTTGCTGGTGATAACATGCCCCATGAATGATACTTTTTCCATACAAAACTCAAATTTACTATACTTTGAAAAAAAATCTCCCTTTGAAAAGTCTTTATCATAGTATTTAATTGCTTCTCATGTTTCTCCTTACTCTTGATGTATATCGGAATATCATCAATAAAGACTACCACAAATTTTTTGAGGTAAGATCTAAAGACTTTATTCGTTAATTCCATGAATATTTTTAGAGAATTAGTAAGTCTG
Source organism: Viscum album (assembly GCA_963277665.1). Taxonomy (NCBI): domain Eukaryota; kingdom Viridiplantae; phylum Streptophyta; class Magnoliopsida; order Santalales; family Viscaceae; genus Viscum; species Viscum album. Next base: position 770,357,921 of record OY728136.1, read on the forward strand.
AAAGGAATCACTATGAACTCATAATGTTTATACCTTATTTTAAAGGAATTCATGGGAATATCATCCTTCCTCGCCTTTAATTGGTTATATCTTGACCAAAGATCTACCTTAGATAAATACTTGGAACCGTGTATTTGATCGAACAGGACATCTATCAATGGTATGGGATACTTGTTCTTTGTCATGATTTTTTTGATCTCATGATAATCAGTGAAGAGGAGCATTGATCCATACTTATTAATGATGAAGAGATATGGCGCACCCCATGATGAATCACTCGAGTGTATAAAAACCTTGTCCATATTCTCTTGTAACTTCTTCTTTAGTTCCTCTAACTCAATGGTGGATATTATATAAGTTCTATTTGATATATGCAGAGATTCAGGTATAAGTTCAATTGATAACTCAACCTCTCAGTTAGGAGGAAGACCATGAAATTCTTCAGGGAATACATCATTATAATACATCATAATGGTAATGTCTCTAAGCATGATTATCACCTTTGTATCAATCATTTGACCTAGATATGCTTGTTCATAAGGAAAGAATATCCACACTTGATAGGATGGATCTAAATAATATTCATTCTCCTCCATACACATGTACAGAATTGGAGGATGCCTCAGTATGTGAAAAGTGATCTCCCTTTCCTACCAATTGATGTTGGATTTGTATAAAGATAGCCAATACATTCCCAATATATAATAAAACTCCACTAAAAGAAGTAAGATAATATTTTGTAGGAGATTCAGTCTGAAAACATTAATTTGGGAAGAGTTATATACTTTGGATAGAATAATTTCTCCATTGTATGTTCTCAAAGATAACTCAACGTCTGTATTTTGAGGTGGTGTTTGAATTGTTCTACTAAACTTGAAAGATATGAATGAATGAGTAGAACTAGAATCTAATAGTATATTCGCTATTATTGAATGAATAACCAGCACACCTGTCACAAGATCTTTATTAGGATCCACCTCACTGGCACTAATGGAACAAGCTTTACATTTCTCCTTTGTCTTTGGTGGATATTGATATTGATTAATCTCAGGGACTCGAGGTTTAGTGAACTCTCTTGCATAGTTCCCTTATTTCCTATAGTTGAAGAATTGAACTATAAGTGGTGCTCTCCTTTCTTCCACCACATTTTTTATCTTCCTCATGTCTCTTCAATATTCATGAGCTTAGTGGCCTTCTCTCCCACACTTTAAGCATTTCATTTTCCCTTTGAGGTAATTCCCATGATTCTTCTTACAAAATTTTTGAAATGTAAGTGGTTGATATTTCTTTTCACCTTTTTCATTATAACCCCCATCTTAAAAGTCCATATATTGTTTATTATCTCTATATCCATGGGAAAAATCTCCAAACTATATCTCTACTTTGATAGCATATCAAACAGATTCATTATAACTCCCAAAGTCTCTAATTTCTATATCCTTTTTAATGTGTGGTTAAAAATCACTAAAGAATACATCATATGTTTCTATCATTTATGATAACAAATTCCATGGAATACCTTGAAACACTTTTGAAATTTTATTCATAAGCCATGAAAGATTAACCTTTCATTTGAATCAGCTCTATAAATTCTCTCTTTATCTTTGTACGAAGATTTCGGGGTAAATACTTGTTAAGAAATATTTTCTTAAAGTATTCCCACTCCATATCTTCAATTGAATCTTTCTTATGTGTGTTCTTAATCAATGCCCACCATTGATCTTCCTCTCCGTCTAAATGATAAATGTCTAGAGTCACCTTCTCCATCTAAGAACAGTGAAGCACAAAAGATATATTCTTCATTGATTTGACCCACTATTCCGAGACTAATGGATCGAAAGATCCCCTAAATGTTAGTGATTGTTGCTGCATAAAATACTTGATAGCTATTTGCTCCCAATTAGGTGAATAAGGACATTCCACATTATTTAGGTTATTATTAATATCCTGAGATAGCTTCGTAAGCATCTCCATGAAATTATAAACTCCACCTCCTAAGTCATTGGGGATATCATTTGGGCATTCACTGCATTATCCCTTACACAGATTTTTGTCCTGGTTTCTCCTGGTTCCCACCATTTTATAAAATAGAAAATTTTTGAACAACGAATATGTCAAAAAGTAATGAATAAATAATTTATTTCATTGTGAAAATAACTCTAAATGAATATCTTATGGAATCTAGATGTTAAGTATTTTTCTAAAAAATATATTCTTGGATACTTACATATAATTTGTATCATACTAACGGTTTCACTAAGGTTCTCTAATCATAATTCTAAAATTAACTAAATCATTCTCTGATACTAACTATAGAGACCCTACTTTTCTTATATGATTATTACATCATTTGGAAGATAAACATCATAAAATCATTACACAACCAAGATACAAAGGTTTAGTATCTTGGGAAAATTAGGACCATAAAAATCATTTACATAATAAAGCATAAACATTATTAAATTACTTCTACACTAGAAACTTATTGGCCCTATATTTCTCCTTATTACAAGTATTCACTTGATGATATTCATCAAAAGAAGCAGTGAGAAAAAATCCTAGTAAGAGGATCAATAGGAGAAATGAAACATCAGTGAGCATAAACATCATCATCATAACATAAGAAAATTACAATCACCATAATCATGAGAGTAATAATTAGATAAATTAAAGTAATGTGGCATTTCATAAAAATGAAATATCATATCTTAGTAATCAACTACCACACATAGTTGTGAACAAAGCAAGCATCATGTTCACGCATAACATATGTGCATCATCATAGCATAATCATTGTGAAAAAATATATCAATATGTTCATGCATATTGGACAGTATCTCATGAGATACATCGAATTACCCAATTCATTGGAGCACTATATAATTCCGGGTGCACCTGTCAAATCATAACATTTACATAATCATGCATACCACATAGAGTGTATAACAATATTTTCCATAAAATAACACATGTATAAAAATGGTTTCGTGAGGATTTCATAAAGCATACTTTTATAAATAATAAATGGGGTTAAAAAAATAAAAATTTAATTACATACTTCGTATATGAATCATCAATCTTGAGTAAATAAGAAACAATATCAAGAGAAGTAAAAGATGTGTTTTTTAGAAAGAAGAGTTATTTTGGAAAAATCATTGTATTTTTCACAAAATTAGATTGGAAACATGTATATCCAATAAAAAAATGGAAATTAAATTAAATTATATTTATGGAAAATTAAAGGAATATCGATGCTAAAATGGTTTTAAATAGGGAAAACCCAAAGAAGGAGAGTTGAGTTTGAGAATCCCCTTACCTTAGGTCTGAATGTTATTTTCACTGTAATACCCTAGATAATCAAATTAGATTAATTAATTAATAAATAAATAACCAATTATAAATTTATTTTATTCATTATAATTTTATTAATTTCATTTATGGATATTATGAGGTGTTATAGAGATTAATTTCATCATTCTAAGGGTGTTCGTTTTTCTTGGTTTTCATGATCGGTTCGCATGTACACATGTATGGAAGTTCATGTAAAATGAGGATAATTCTCCAAAATTGATATTATATTTTATGAATGAACTTAAATAATATTAAATGATATTATATATCATTCGATTATATTATATGAGGATGAATCATTAGATAAATAGTTAAGGGAAATGATTTAATTTATTTTGGCATGTTTTACGACCATTATGAGCTTATATCATCATATATATATATATATATGTTCCAAAACATTTAATAACTTATAATATGTATAATAAAATATTATTTAACTATAATATTAAATTTATGACCAGCCTTGAAGGTGATAGTGAAAAATGAAAACATATTGTGCATGGTGGTGGTAAATCTACACACCAGGAATGATATTTCATTTTTAGAATAAAAGGAAAATGGAAGAGGTTTAAAGATGAATTCTTCCATTAACATAATAAAATTATAGTATATAAAATATAATGAAATTATCATACCACTTGGATAAGTGTAGGTTATTATAGGATAAGAAAATAAATGAAATTTAAAATAAATTAAAAGAAAAAGAAAGAGGATTTTACATCTTGATTTTCTCCTCACTGAAAACCTCCTCAGAGAAAATGGTTTGGTATTCTTGTGAGACCAAGAGATCATGAACGTGGGTTATGGGATTTTAAAGAGTATTAGATAGATCTTTGAAAATATTCAAGGCTTGTATGGTGTTAGTATAAGAGGTGGTGATGGGTGGTATTTATAGGGGAGGAGAGGGGTGTTTTTTATTATTATTTTATTAATTTGTTATTTTGGATCAATAATATGAATAGATTTAAACTTATCATTATATATATTAAAATAATTAAGGAGAGTTTTAGATTTTGGTCTTACATAATCCTTACATAAAAAATGACTCAAAAATTTAGGTATTTAGCTTTTATCGTAAGTTATCATATTTTACCATTCACCAAAAATTCAAGTGTTTTAGAAAAATCCCTAAAATTTACCCTAACCATTTTTAAACTTGTAGAATTTAAAAATTAACTCTATTTTATGAAAATAATTTTACAAATATGATAAATTTATTTTTTAACTAAAATCATCATCTATTAGAAAAATATTGATTTTAAAATTACAACCTATTTTATGACACTTGGAAAAATTACTTAAGGTATCATAAAATTATCTTATTATCATAAGAAAAAAAATATATTAATTTATGAATAAATTTTATGAAAATAAATTTTATTTTAAATCATTATATTAATTATAAAATTCGAATTAAATATTTATAACTTACAGAAATACCAACGCTAAATTTGTCATTTCAAATATGTTTATTTACTTATACCATGAAATAAATATATCATTTTTTCATCAATAAGATACCTAAATTTTATTTATACTTTCATACATGAGGTTACTATTCTATTGGACAAATTACTATTCTTAATTGTCACATTACTATTCCAAAGGTAAAGTTACTATTTCATCAGTATTGGTTTCTTAACTTCTATAAATACCTTTTATTTAATTCATTATTAATTTACAATGTTTTTATTGTTTTCTCTAAGTTATTTTATGTGGTTTATACTATATGAAATAATTATAAGAAGGTAATTTTCTATTGATAAACTTTTGGGTCATTATATTTCAATAAATATATTAAAAATTAAAAATATTAAAGATAATTAATTCATTATTTTATAATGGATACCATATATTTATAAGTTTTATAATATGAAATAAAATTAAAAATTATTGGTTAATATTTTTACCACTTCATTGAGATTCCTCATATGGGTTACACCTTAATCCTTTAAATGATATGATTTTGGAAATAAAAAAAGCTTAAGGATAACGAAAAGGAAGCTAGGATTAAATTTGGGAATGGATTTTATGTGCTATATGGATCAATAATTTTGAATAATAAAGTATATGAAATTCTATTTTATATGTGAGGGGAGGGGTGCCCTTATAATTACATAAAGTATTAAATTAAAATTTACCTTCATTGAAAAAATTCTCTAAATATTTGTAATCTGAATATAATATATGCATATTTCAAAATAAAGTCATCTAATAATATTTTTACATGTTTATGTTTTCTTTTCACCATTATTTATTATTTCTAAACCTCATTAACCCTTCTGAAAATTTATGTGATAATAATTTTTTATTCATTAAGAGTCAATAATGTGAATATAATGGAAAACTTCCCAATAAATTGACCATAGTTTATATTTTTACCCATATCTAATTCACTTGTATGAATACTGGATTTTTATAAATTTTAAATCATTTAATAAAATATTACTTATTATTAAATATCATTATTTCATTTTAAGAAATAGATAAAATATTATAAAATTATAAGTTTCTGATTCATGGAAAATGGTTCCCAAATGAAATGGGATTGAAAAAATGAAATATATAGTCATTTTATAATAATATAATAAAAAAATCATGTTACACTATCATTTTAAGGCATATATTTTGGTCATACTCTTTTGTTAACTAATTTCAAACATAACCATGGTAATTACTTTTCAATATTATAGGGTTATAATTTTACTTATAAGTTGAAAATTGGCTACAAATTGGCCAACATGTGAAATTTTTTACCATTTATCATATTGATGGTCCTCTTTAATGATTTTTATGATTTTTAAATATGTTAATAAAATTTTATTTATCATAAAATACTATTAATTTCATTTAAATAACTATTAATATAATTTAACTTTGAGAAAAACACGACAACAATGGAATTTTATTATAAAATTTTATCAAATATATAATATGTTATATTTACTATAAAAATTCATGGTCCACTTTTACTCGCCCAAAATATATTATTTTATTTTATTTTTTTATATAATTTTTCTATTTCATGCATTGAAACTATATCAGTGTTGTGTAATAATTTATGGCAATTATAGTATCAGTAAAAAATAGAAATAAATTACCATAAAAATTCATTAATATTTTAAATATCCATTTATAACTCAACATAAGTTGTTTTTATCTTTGTCACAAATAACTATAGATATTAAAATTAAGAAGATGATATGTTTGACTTTATTATTCACATAAATATTATATGAATCAAAATAAATTTAAAATGCCAAAAAAATGTCATATTTTTAAATTTTTAATGATTAAGAATTAAATAGAATCTTAAAATTAAATAAATAAACATGTTTGAATATATTTTAATCCTTATTGCTTTCATTTTGGCCCTAATTACAAAATTTTAACTATATTGTGGTAACAAAACATTACTAAAGTTACTATTTATATTGAAAAAAGGGACCAATTTTCCTAATTTGGTCCTCCTGATTCCAATTATAGAATAAATATTTCAAAATTCAATTTCAAGAAGTGTTAGAAATTTATTTATGATAAAATCACAAAAGGCAAAGAAAACAGTTTTTCAAAAAAATGCCTTTTGAGTATAAAAATACTTCCATACCAAATTGAACCATGAAATTATTTCTATTGAACGTTATTGGGTTTTTGATAATATAATAGAAATATTTTTATATTTAAACCACTTAAAAATTGAATGTTTTTATATGTTTGAAAAAAATATTTTTCAATAAAAAAATTATTTTTCTCCATTCACTAGTGAATCAATATTTTCTCAAAATTATTAAAAAATTACCATAATATAATTTTTTATGAATATTTAAAAATGATATACTTTTATAAAATAAAAATTCTAAATTATCTAGAAATTAATTATTATATTCACTCACAAAAAACCAATTTCGATGAAAATGTATATTTGAAGTATAGAATTACTTAAGAAAAAAATGGATTGTTATTTTTATAATAATTAATAGATAAATTTTTATTTATTATAAAATTTATATATATTTATTAATATATTTACTTTTATTCATGTCCACTATTTAAATGGAAATGTTATAACTCTTGTAATAATATTTCATGGTTCACATAAGTCTGGTGTTGTGTGGTATAAACACTATTGAGCGTAATCTTTTTTAAAAATATTAGGGTATTATATGTTGTTTGAGGGATAGTGAAGATATGAGGGCCCCTTTTATAAGTGAAAAGGGATGTCATTATTGAAAAAATATATAACTTTTTAGTAATTTTAATCCACTATCATGGTAAATGGATCCAACAATTGAGAAATAATACAGGGTATAAATGTTAAGGGAAAGAATTTTGTCAACCACACATTCCCACCTATGTATTAAACATTTTTTAGGTCATTTAATCTTATATTTTTTCATTTTTATTTTTTATTTTTTATTATGGTAACTTTTTTTACCTATGTAATGGATAATTTATAATTAAAACATAAAATAGTTCTTATTATATAATTTATACCTACCAATTTTTCATTTAAAATACGTTAAATTTTATTCAATTTCTAAAAGTGATTAATATTAATTTTAAAATAATAATTATATATTATATTAATAAAAACTTCTCATGATTAATATTAATTATGTTTTAAAACCTTAAATATAGGTTTATAAGATATAATAAATATTTCCAAATTTAAAATATAATCATAAAATGAATAATTTTTATGCAAAAGGGTTTCAAAATATTTAAAATTATTCTTATAAACTAATAAGAACCTAAAAAGTATGGTATTTTTAAAAATAGTATATTTAAATATTCACTTAAAAATAAATTTTTAAGAACAATATCAAAAAATCATACTGATTGAATTTTTACATAGTAAATTAAAAAAAAAAGATGTTTAGTTTATGAAATTAAAATCCTCATTTTGATAGAAATAAAATTTTAATAAAATGGTGTAGAGTGTGAAAAACAATATTGTGAGAAATTGTATTTTTATGTTTGATGTATTCTTATTTTTAATTACTAATTTACTATTTTACTAGTAATAAATTATTGGATGGATGTTAATTGTTTTGGTATATATTATCAATATATTTTATTAAAACATTTATTTATTATTGATCAATCCTAATAGAATAAAAATTAAAAAAAAACACATCAAAAAAGGTATTTGTAAAATCTTCCCTTTTTTAATTAAATGTTTTTTTACAATCATATTTATTATTAACCAAAAAAATATCAAATAATACTTTTTTACAATTTGATTTAATTTTTTAATTATATAATTTATAAATAAATATAATTGTTCAATTTGGATTGGAGTTTCATGTAACTCATATTTTAAAATAGATTATTTATAAAAAAATATATATATAATGAAATCATGGGTTATTGTTGTGATTAGGTTAGGGTTGGGTTTCCTCTTACAGTGTTATCATAGTATAAAAAATGTGTTTAAATTCTTCTTATATTGATTGATAAATAAAATACTCCTAGATATATTTATCAATTACACTTGTTTGTAAGTTATGATATAGACTATAATCACAACATTAATGATTGGTTAGTCCATATTCCTATGTTTGTAGAGAATCTGAATACCTATCCAATCCCACAAAGGTAGTACCCAGTAAGATGTTATTTATCTAGTGTAATTTAATAGTGAAACAATAATAACACACATAGGTCCACCATTTCATAAGACTAACCAACTAACATAGTCTATTCCTTTAGGTAAAACTACATTGGGTGGAGCGAGTTGATTGATTATCCGTCCAAGGTAGTAAACAATAAAATAATTCAAAACCTAAAATATCATAGTACTAAAACTATTAACCAACAATTTAAAACATGAATCAATAAACTAGAAAATAGTTTTATTCAATTATGTATAAGAACTCGTGAATTGTAAGGAAATATCATCCCGTCCTTAATCACCCAAAATATTTCTCCTCAATTTTAGGGGAAACTAATAATAAATGTGAAAGATATGGAACTATGAAATAACAACCAATAGAAAATAAATCTATGAATTAATCAAAATAAATTATCCAGAAAAAAATGTGATTCAAATATCTATCCAAAGTCTCCATTTGTGGTGGTATTATCTTACATTTATAGATTCATGAGTTCATTATATTTTTTCTTGGTAAAACCCCATTCCATATTCTCTAATATGAATTTATAAATTCCCCTTCTTTATCAAGAATTCAAATTTGTATCATGATTTAATCTTCTAGTAAATATATGTACCTCCCTCTTGGTTTTTGACTAAATTATTTTTTTTATTTAGACCAATGTGGTAGCTTCCTACAAATCATATGCAATCATACATTACATCCCAAAGATTTAGATTTAATTTTGGATGAGTTCACCCAAATCCTACATGTGAAATTAAATTTCTATCCTAAGGATTCCATGAAAATTAGAGATATCATAAATTGACCATTTTACTTATAATAAATGGATGGATCATGTGGTTTGAGTGACGGAACACCACATAAGGGACATTGTGAAAGATTCGGTGTCTGGTTGATTTTATTTACATGTAATTGATATATGATATACATAATAAATATAAATGAACATGAATTCAGTTGAGTACATTCTATATTTTTCACACCTGATTGATTAAATATATAATTATGGTATATCTTCTATGAAATGGATGGGTGGATTTCATGTGTTCCATTTAGGTCATTGTAAAGTTTTCACTTGTGGTTGGTCAGATGTAATGGTCAATTTTTTTCTTTCTTGCAATAGATTTTTTGACTAGATTTTATAGTAGTGACCATATTGTATACTCATGATATGGTTTGTCAATATCTTCTTGCGATAGATTGAAAACTTTGTAAAATTCCAATTGTGTAAAATTAACTCTATAAATTTCATAATTCACATAAAATACTTGATTTTATCATAATAAAATCAAAATACCTGAAATATTTAGAAAAAATATGAAATATTAAATATATACTCTATTTTAATAATTCCAAAGATCAAATAAAACCAATAAAAACTATGAATTAATCCATTTTTAAATTCAAGTCTAAAATAAAAATATATGATATATAGGTGATAATTACCTGGTAAATAATAAAAATATTGGAATAAAATAATTAAAATAATTGATTAAATGTGTGAAAGTATTGGTTTTATCGGTATGGTCTCATTCTATACCTCAACCTATACCCAGAGATACATTGTAGTGTTCCTTACCAAGTCTTAACCAATTTCTGAAGATATATGGTAGTGATTATTATTATATCCCATCCACTTACCAATCATATAGGGTAGGGTCCCAAATCATTTACACTAAACATATCATCATATAGAAGGATATACATTATACACCCCAAACTTTATCCTCTTAGGGGAGAAAACACATAAGTAATCAAATCAGTATCTCTCAAGGGAGGACCCAATTATTAATTAAACATACCTATCTCTCATTCTTAATCATAGAAATTAAAACTAAATCCAGCCTCAGGGAAGAGTCACATCATAATATATGGTCACTACCTTCTCACTAACATTTAAAATACATGTAATATCATTCCACATCACTTAAAACACACCCATCCATTTACAAGTGCCTCACATACACATCATAACCACAATAGTTATCTTATATTAGGGTCATATATATAGTATTTTTGTGTGAAATATACAAAATAATACACACACATTCAATAAAAATAAGGCATCACAACCCAATGAACAATCTCAACATACCATCATCAGTATATTAGTCACTCAATATATAGCTCAATATTAAAAAAACATTAATGAAACCATCTATCACTTTAAGTAAATATACTCATGTGGGTATTAGACCCACAATAATAATATTATAATCCTATTTATATACTTAAATCACTCATAAGTTTTTACACTGTGTTGTCTGGAAAAATATTTATTTCCACTCACTAGAAAAAATCAATATCAAACATGCCATATAGTTCTCTTATCCCATAGGCCATATATGACCCTAACCCCAAGAGGATCATCGAAAACCACTTATAATTTTCATCAAATATGGTCCTAATAACCAAATACCATTATGATATTTCTCACATCAAGTACCTTGATATCCTTGAGGATAATTCATCAAGAAAAATTCTCACAACCCATTCATGGGACATATCTAACATCTCCCTAAATAGATATCTCTAAAAATCATCCAAAGGAAACCACCCCATCATTATATTTCAATCCCATTAGGACTAATCCCACTCATATAACACACTAATTCTCTACTCCACCCTCAAAAGGTATTTCCCCACAAACTATAAGACACTAGGCTATCTCACACATTATCCCATGTCTTAATCCTATTATTCATTCCAACTAGCCTATAGATAGAATCATGGGATATATGTGTTGGATTTTGTGCTTTGAATCCTAATATTTATGTACATTATATTAACTATAAATACAAATCATTGAATAATAATAAATTTCTTTTTTAAAAAATATTTTTATTCTGCATGATTTTTTTTAGAAGGTCCTTAGATTATTAGTCACCTAAAACAGTCACAATGGTTCCCCACTATGATGAGAACCTTGAAGTTCTATAACAATATTCTAAAATAAATGTTCTTTTATTGGATTAAATCATATGACTAGATATAGTTGATATAGATGATAACATATAGGAGCCTCAAATGTTATTGATACTTCTTTTAAGGATCTTCTCCCAGGGAAATATCTTTGGGAGGAGGTTATGAGAACTAACCTAACTGTAAATGTTCTACATGTTTAAACATGTATTAGATATTCAAACATATGAACATGAATATTTGTGCCTATATTGGAGAATATTATTAATTCAAAAAATTATTTTCATACATTAATTTCCTGAAAACAAAATAGAGATAGATGGTTATAGTGATTTAGGATGTGTTGTGTGACTAGAGACTAATAGGGAATTAATAAATAAGTCAATAGAGTATTTTTCCCATACAAGTTAATGGATATAGCTATATTTAGACTACTAGTAATATTACAATTTTATTAATTCCATTTACAATGAGGAATATATATAGGTGCATTTTTGTAATGTCAAAAAAAGATATATTCAGTATATATGATAATGGAACAAGTGATAAAACCTGTATTATAATACATTGATAGAAATGGATTATAATATGTATTGATCAATTATAGGAGGTATTTTTAGCTGTGACATATCCTTATCACTTTATTGTTAATAATTTTTTACTAGATACCACTCTTGGTCTATCTGTTGTAATGGTTACTACCATGATACTGACCTAAAGCTTCACACAATAGGGTTATTCATAGGTTCAACTAATTTTTATGAATATGAGTCTAGGAAGAAGTGGAACCCATTTTCAAGGACCAATTTATGTCAAAGTGAAAGATAACATGTAAATTAATTTAATTATATTATTAATGTTTTGAATAATTAGAAATGAATTTATTTCTCAAGGTGTTTAGATGTTATTTTACTAATAATAAGTGAATTTGAGAATTTTTTATTTTTCAAATGATCTTCTCTCATTCAAGGTTTATTAACTGATTATAGGACGAAAATTTTTATCAAATATATTGTGGTATATCATGAGGTATTTTATTACATCACCAGTTAGTGGTGAAATATTCATAAAGAGAATGATGATTTTACTTAGTTATTCATGTAGTTTTGGGTCGGTTTAAGAGGATTAAAATATCTAAAGGTTTATGTGAAATTTAGGGAAGTTAAATTATACTATTTAAAATAATTTTTTATCTTAGAGTAATATGTGTTTCCATTTTAAAGAATTTCCAGTTCTCTCCTCCTCTTTTCACATATATTAAGCTTCTAGAGAGAGAAAGATCAACAATATATCAGTCCATGTTTAGGGATGAATCGCATGATTTTTGGGGGATCTTATGAACATCCCTAGGAGTTATATTTTCATGATAGAACATATGAATCAATGAAATATGTTTATTGATCATGGTAAACTCATAGATGTTATAGAGATTATCTAGTATGGTTACTTTAATATGTGTTGATCTAAAGAATAGTAGACAACATGAAGATCACACCATTCTACAAATGTACCATTTGGATTTTTTTTCATACCTAAAATGAATTTCATGAGATTATTGGCATGAATCAGGTTTATCTATACTGAATTTTTTATGTTATAATATATTTTCTATAATAAATTCTAAATTTACCTTTTTCATTATTCTATTACATGAGAATTTATTTAATGGTGTTAGAGTGATAATGCAATTACTTATATTGAAATATTTGTAATGTTTTATAAAATTTGGAAAAATGGATCTGATACAATCCTGGCACCACTAATAGTTCATTAATCTAAGAAAAAACATCCATGAAATAGATATTAAATGGTTTATATAATTTTTTAAATAAAAATATTGATATATATATATATATATATTAATTGGGTAAGGTGGAAGCATTTCAAGAGAGGGAACATGATATGTTTCACCAAAGGGAAGGGGAAGACTCATATGGCTAAATATGGAGAAGATTCATAATGATAAAAAATTAAATGGATCCACCCACAAATAAAATTTGTCCTCTAATTGATGAGGTGTCAACAATAAAAACACATGTAGTCATTGTCCATTATTTGAAAGAACTTTTTTAAATATTTCCTCACACAAAATTGGGAGGGAGAGGAGGGATATAGTAGGAGTTTTATGCCATTCAAGTATCATGGGTGTGTAACATGGATAGGTTCAGGATGGTCCTAAACCATCACATCTAACTAGTAGACATAACCCACACCAGGTATTCATTTTGAGTAACCAGTTCATGTCAAATAAAACTGATGAAATTATAAAAACATCAAAAATTATTTTTTACCATTTGCAATGTATGAATTTTTTTAGTCTCAATACATATCAATAATTAAATAAAATAGCATTAATTATTATTTAATGGATTATAAATATATTCATGTTTAATTTTAGAAAATATAGTTTTCATTATGTAAGAATATTTCATGTTTACTGGTCATAATCTGATACTGACCGGTTTATGTTTGGGTATTTAACAATTTAACTTAATTATTGAATTTTAGATTTAAAAATATAATAATTTTTGTTAAATATCATTTTTATGGTTTAATAATCATTGCACCACATTTAAATGTAAAAGGGATTACATGTAAACAATATAGTGGTGAAATGTACTTCCCACATCCTAATCTTCCCTCAATTACATGTGAATATAAATTTTAATGATAAGAGGAGCTCTCAAAGAGTTTGTTTATGTGAGGTGATGGTATAACACCCAAAAAACAAAATTCCAAATAGTTTGAAGGGACCACCAATATGATTCAAGATATGACTAAAAATATTCCATTAGCATCTATGTGTATCCATTATCCACTAGAAAGATGAACCACTGCTTCAAAAATCATGATATTCTTAATATTTACTTTTTTCCATTATTGGTTAATTATATCATTAATATGTTGTTATAATATCTCATATGATAGTTAACATGAATTCAATTATATAAAATGAATAATTTGGTGATGAATGTTTCTATTCATGCATATTCAAACATGTGAGTGTGATCATAAAATAAAAATTATGATAAATTGATTTTGTGTAACTTATTATATTTGAACATGATTAATTAAAATTTTGAAATACAAATGATATATTCAAGTATATAAAAAATATAAATCGATAAATTTTTAAGCATAAGAAATAAAAATACCTCAATTAAAAATTTTGTTTGTGTAACCTTAAATTACTTATGTTAAGATGAAAACATTTCTCAATGATACTTTCTAGACTTCGGCAATATTATTTCAACTATCAAGGAGTTTAAACATACGATTTGGGTTGACTTGGACTAGTTAACATTAGTGTTTGATAGAATCCCTGAGACTTAGTGTTACTAGTATTGATGTGTTAATGAAATTTGAGTCCAGGATTTTAGGATTGGGAAGTACACTAAATGGATCAAAGAGTTGTGATTTAATGTATTCAAAAAGGAATTACTACCTAAATACATTCAAATAAATTTATAGGCCCACGTATGGGTTATAATAAGTGATATATTGATCTGCATCTAAAGAATTTCCATGTGATCAGATATTTATAATTCAATGATGAGTTATATTTGGATTTGATAACATGGTGGGATATTAATAAGTAAAACATATTATGTCATATTTGGGTAATCAAGTTAACATTATAAGAATTGAGTATGTTTTTAATTATATAAAATTACATGTAAATTGAAGATGAAATTATAAAAATGATAGATATAAGAGAGAGATAATATCTACATTGGAATTATTCAAAATAGTGGTACAAGTGCATACACATCACAATATTCCAAGAGAATAAATTCTACATGTTTCAGTCCTCAATTCTAAAGGATGGTCTATCTAATGAAGTCATTGATGAGGAGATATATATCTACTAGTGACATTTAAATGATTCCATTTATTTTTAGTGTCTCTTGTTATCTTTAATATTGAGTGAGCTCCATATGCTTCATGAGGATATGGATGCATATATAATATTTTCCCATCATGGAGATCATTATCAGGACAAGGTGATAAAATTGCAATATGAGATCTCTAAGAAAATTATAATGTGATATCATTGAGAGTGGGAAAGATATGAACCTCATGTATTCAAGATAGTTATAACTATTGGCATCTAGATATCTTGGGATTCATGGTGCCCATGGAGTTTCACACAATTATCATTATCTCTTCACTACATCAAAAATACACTTTTTTTATTTTGAATTAAAATATGGGGAATACTAAGAAGACCCTACCAGACAACCTCAACCTTATTCTCCTTTAAAAAAGTACATGATAAATGAAAATATGGGAGTATTTATAGAGTATAACAATTCTATATCTTCCAATTGGATATTATAAATATATTTTGGTTCTCATTATTTTATGAGGATAATAGAACCATCTATATTTTTAAAATTTTCCAAAGATGATGTGAATAATTGAACTATCAAGAGTGAAAGACCAACTACCTTGACAATAGGAAACTACAGCATTATTTTTTCAATAGGTGTGATCCCAATATTGATGACTTATTCTAATACAGCTAGTGTTATAGAGATCATTATATCTATGTATTGTTTAAAAATGGAAGGATTTATATTTATGTCTTGGAATAAAAACTTATACATTAATAATGATAGAAAATGTCTTTTTTATTATCAGTGATAGTTTTTAGAAAATAGAAGATGAAGACCAATTGTTGAAAATAAATATAAAATTAGATTCACATGACTCATATCACAATGATATTTGGAAACATTGACATCATCCTATTATTTATATGTGTTTGAAAATTATCTATCATGGTGGATATTTATATATTTTTTAAACTACAACTAAATTGAATATTTCACTCTTGTATGCATGTTAATATGGAAAACCATTCATTTAGTTTTAAGGGTCAATATACCACTGATCATGTATAATTTCAATAGATTTATGTTTGATTTACAATTATGGTTGATGCTATTTGGGGATACTCATGCATCATTAATTTCATCGATGAATTGAGTATATAAAAATATTCATATTTAATGAGTTATAAGTTATAATCCTTAAAGATATTTATTAAGTTCAATAATGATGTAGATTATCAACAAGGTAAGAACATGAATAAGAATTAATAAGATAGTGGTGGAAATTATCATAACCAAGAGTTATTCAACTATATTATGGAATTTTAGATTATATCTCCATTTATTCAACCATGTAAAATATTTTGGATTGGTTTTATTGAAATAATTAATCCTACCTAGTTACAAATGGTGAGGTTTATGATGATTCATGAATATATTCTATAATTATTTTTTGGATATGATTTAGATATTTTAAAATACATAATAAATTGAGTTATGATTTAAATAAAAATATAGAAATCCATATCAATAAATTTATAGGATGAACTTTTTGATGTTACATGCACATGTAAGGGATTATGCAATTTTATAAGGCTAATTATAGTGGAAAACCATAACCTTGTTTTGTGAAGTGTGTATCTATATGATATCCCATGGAAAAAAGGGATATTCTTTATATGATACATTGTATAAGAAAGTGATGGTGGACTTATAGCCTTTATTCAATGATAGAGAGAGTATATTCAAAATTGAGAGTGGGAGAAATATTTACTTTGATGATGTTGTTTCTCAAGATACGTATGGTTTGTCAAAAAAAAGTTCCATAATAATATAAGGAAATAATTGTTTAGGAGAAAGATATAGGGAATATAAGTAAGAGACCAATTAGATAACCATAAATATAGGGTTTTCTAGTCACAATATATGGTGTTTAATTATATATTGAAAAATATGAAACTAAATACAATAATTACTCAATAAAAAAATCTGAATATTCCATATGGAATAAATCCATGAATACAAATATGGATTCCAAATACTAAAACAATATTCCCATTTTGTTCAATCCACTAATTTATGTAATTCTAATTTTTGTGAAATTGGTATTTAAGAAGAAAATAGATGCAAAATGTAATATGTGTCCCTATAAGGCATGGATAGTGGAAAATTGGATTAAGAAACTTTATTAAATATCCAATGTAATGACACTTTTACCCAGTTTCTATGATAAAATCAATATGAATTTTTCTTCAAATAATATATTATCATGATTATCTGATTTGGTAGTTTTATATAAAGAAAAATTTCCTTTATTGGAACCTTATGGAATATTTATATATATCAAAAAAATATGGGTTTGTATCCATTTCATTATTATACACTTTTCGATAAAATCTCATCTTACTCTGATTCCAACTTCTCCCATGGATACTAAAATCATTTCCCAGGTTTTATAAATATGGTTTTTTGATGATTCTCATCACCAATATCTCCCTTTAAATTATCTTGGATATATTCAATAGGCTCCCCAGTTCTAGGGATCATCTATCATCACTGTACTCCAAAACATAGGATTAATTATTCTTATGGGTTAAAAAATAAAATGGAGTACATTAAAGATCTTATGTTATGATTTTTTATTTTTTCCAAAACATAAAAAAGGGGTAAGATTGAAGATATTATATCAAATCATACGATATTATAAAAAGAGTTGTTAATTGATGAAAACTTTATGATATTTTGAGATGAAGAGGATAATAAAATTCAACCCACATATATTGATCAAAGGAAGACCTTTTGAGATAGTGCTTAAAATAAAGGTAGTGTAAAATTACATGATAATTATCTATGATAATTAAATTTTATTAGATGAAGATGAATTATCCCAACCCATCCCAGATTTATTGTATTTTATTATTTATTTATTCGTAATTTAATATTTCTATTGAGTTTGAGATTTCTTCTATTTAAAATTATTGATTTTTTATATTTTTAGTTCAAAAACATAGTTTAAAATGGTTAGTTGAAACCATGAGGTAGCCATACACCTATGTCTACAGCTTTATGGTGGAATTTTTTATGTTTGGGGCATGGTTTTACAAAATTTACATCCAAACCATATAAATTACATAAGTATATGTAATGAAGGGAATATAGTTGGTGCACATTTTATTGAACCGTGTAAAAACCATATATTGTTCCCTATATTTAAAAAAATAAAAGATTACACTTATAACCCTCCAGTTTTCCTAGGACAACCCATATTTTAATAAATTTTATTTATTGATTTATTACATAAATATACACATAATAAAATCCCAAAATATCATGAGGCCTAATTTCATTGGTATATTAGATTCATAACATAACAACTTGAAAAATAAATATAACAAAATCAAATAAAAACTTTATAATATGCGCTTATATTCCATGGATCTTATAAAACTACATGAGATTACCTAGGGACATACATAATAAAGGGGTGAGCTATAAATCTCTATAAAGGAATAAATAGGGAATAGCATAAGGTAAATCAATACATGTGATCTGATAGGCATACCAAGGTAACATAAAAGGGGTGAGAATAATAATCTTTAACAATGAGGCATGATATAACTTTAGAGCATAAAGGAAACATGGGAATGTTGAACCAATATAAAACATGAGATAATAAACATAAGACATGGATAACCCCCAAGACATCATAATATCTTAAGATTGTGATAACATCCCATGAACCATATATGGTATATCATGAGCTAAGAACATTACCCAATGCATTGGAAACCTATATGGGAGCACCCATTATTTTCATATCATGGACATGAATAAGTGTTCCACATAGATCATATAATATAATGATTCCTTTAATAAATTTTAATCCCATAATAAAATAGTGTGGGTAACATACATAGAATTCACCCAAAAAATTTATGATTATTACATTCAATTGAATACTCTTAAGTGGAAATAAGTAAGGGTATTCACAACAAAAAAATTTAGAAAGGAAAAATCACAGGAAAATTTTAGCAACATAATAGTTGTACATAAAGGTTCATGAGAGGGATTAATGATATTAAAATGGGTCCCTAATTACATTTAAATAATAATTAAAGTAAGATGAATATTTAAAAATTCATTAAAACATGGTAAATTAGAAATTAAAATGTTAAGTGTGAATAAAGTACTTGAAATAAAAAGGAAGAGGCAAGGATTTCTTACTTTGGTATAGTAACAAATTAGGAAATGATTATAAAGAGATGGGAAAATGATTTCTCATTATTATTACATAAATTTTATAGTAAATGGATTTTTATAAATTCATTAAAACATAATCAATTGATATTTAAAAGGCTAAATACAAAGAAGGTTCTTGAATGGAAAATAAGAGAGGAGGAATCCATACCTTGAGAGGGCACTTCTAAAATATTAGGAGGGTCTTATTAAGAGATTCGGGGAACCTTGGGAGGGATATAGAGTGGTAAGGGAATATTAAATTCATCATATAAGGTATTTTATTGAATATTAATGGTATATTGGGTGGCCTTTTATAGAAAAAGGGAGAAAATTATTTAATAATTTTCAAACCTAGGTTTTGGACTCAATATGAAAAAGTAACCAAACCACAATCCTTTCCATGGTTGTTGCACATGGTTTCTATCAAAATGGAGTGTTTTTAATTATTTTATCATTCTAAGAACCTAAATACTTAAAATAATACCATTGGTGATATGGAAGTGGTTCATGTTCATAATGAATTGATTTTAAAATCTTAAAATATAATAAAGGTTTTGGAGGATTCATTAAGGATATATAAAATTAATCATATAACTTCAAGATGACATAATTTTAAAGTGAAAATATATTTTTAGTCACGAATAATTTTTATGGAATATGTTACATAAATTTTCGGTCATTATGATTTCATAATACATACCATATTATTATACCATATTTAATTTTTAACCAAAATTTGACTATCTCATAAAATTATTCAAAATTTCCATTTGATAATTTCAAAAAATCAATTTAAAAATTCATATTTATTTTTATCAAAATACTTTTATAAATAATATAATTTATAGTTTTAAATAAAAAAACCTTATTTACTGAAAAATAATGTCTCTTTTGAAAATAACAGATTTTCGAACCTTATAAAAATTATATTTGACTCCATAAAAATATATTATCATTTATATTTTATTAAAAAAATCTCAATTAGAATATTTTATTAAAATAAAATTTATTTCAAAAATTATTAAATTCAACAGAATATGTATCTTGATTGAAACTATATATTTTCCAGAAATATTATTTTTTATCATATTAAAATATAAATTTTAGAAAACTAGTTATTTAATATTTTATAAAGTATTAATAAAAGGGGATAAATATAATCATTTTTTATTAAAAATAAATTGTAAAAAATCATATTGTTGGCGTCTAAATATGTAACCCTTTATTACATCGGTTAATACCTTAATGGTAATGTGTACAGTGGTGAGACTTTATTGGGTTGGTTTAGCGAACATGGTTTGTCATATGATCTTATTGAGATTGAACTTCTCCCATAAATGGTTTTTTGTATGATTTAGTTATTGAATCTAGGATTGGTATAGGTCAAGGTAAAGACTAGGGCTATTGTATCCCTTAGGAGAACTGATAAATGGGATTCGTAGGGTAAGATCCTTCTGGTTGAGGTCATCAATTCCTTTTTATATGTCAATTAGATTCATCATAACACAATATATATACTAATCATACAGTCACTATATAAAAATTATACTATCAATGGTTTTGATATTTAACTATCATTTAAATACAATATTATATAACTTATAATTATCCAAAAACCAAATAAGTGTGTGTGTTTAATATAATTTCCTTTCTTAATATGGAATTTACTTATTTAAAAGGTAATTTAATTTATAAATTCTTAGTTCATTACATTTCCCATAAAAATTGATCCAATCCTATCCCCTTATCCTCTTCATACAACACAAATCATGTCCTAGAAAACCCCTTGTATGAATCATCACCCTCATTTATATCTCTAATTCATAGATTTTATTCTTGTCAGAATGACCTGAAGTCCTTCATTTTTTTATTATGTGATAATCCACCTTTCCAGGGGTGAGGTGGAACCCTTACAAGGCCCTAAGTCTTAGATACAATTACATGAATCGTAGGTCTTAGAGGAAATCACCCAGACAAGACAACTTGGAACTACTCCTCCCAAGCATATGTCATGATATTAGTACTCCACCTTTGCAGGTCTGGTCGGCTAGCTATCTTATGAAAAGTTACACAGGCACAGTACTGATGGAAAATCCATACCCTCTTATTCTTCCAATTCCAGTTATCTCTGCTCTAGTGAATGCACCTTGCCCTGAATCCTCCTCTGAATCCTTGTCCCATATAATCTGACGGGTATATATTCATTTCATGTTTCATGAAGGCCTTGGGGTTTCCCTAAGGCCTTAAAGTGGCACGAAGTTCTTGAGAATCAATTGTCCGGAAGTCCTTGGGTGGCTCGAAGTCTTATAGGACCCAAGGACCAAATCGGTGGCCCAAAGGCCCAGATAGATGAATAGTTTCGGCTGCTACAGTACTAAACAGTGCCTGCTACAGTACTGCTGTAGTTACCCAGAAATACTCCTCCACCCAGATTTGATCTCGGGTCTCTTCGATTCACCTACCGAGTCCTCACCAACCGGGTTGAGGCTCATGTGTATTTTATTCTTGATATTTCAATAATAATCCCTAGGGTATTTGATTTTCTTCTTTCGTTCTCCTTCTTCCTCTCCTTTCTCATTTCTTCCCATTATTATATTCACTATAATCAAAACCATTGGGTGTTGGGATTGACTGTTTTTTATTTTTCTTATGTATATGGTGAAAGATGTCTCTTGTGGGTCCCTTTCATCCCATATTTGAAGTTTCAAACCATTTGTTGTTGATTTGAGGTAGGTTTCCCTTTAAATTATTCTTTAAATTACAGAATAATTTATTTCATGACCAATAAATTCATGTTTTTGGTTTCAAATGACACTATTATATGTTTGATGATATTTTAAAGAAAAATTTATTTCCACCTGGTTCCCATGAAATGTGATGGGTTTTTTCAATGGAATCATATTGTTTAAATTTTCTATTAAACTACCACTCACACCTAGTGTTTGATAATTTCTTTAGTTTCTATTATAAATATATTTAAATTATCTATGTGTGTATTAGGTATATAATCTAATTTAAAAGAAAATAATTCCTTCTTAATGATATTCGTGGAAAAAAAGTAGAATTTAAAACTTTATTATGTACCAGATGTTTTATAAATCTTTACAGTAGAATCTTAAGCTAGTGTACAACCTTCTAATCTTAATTAAATGATAATGAGGCCTGGTTAACACATTAAAAGTAGGTTGTTTAATGGTATTTCATTACTTGATGGATTAAATTTTCTTGGAAAATTTTTTAAAGTATGTTAAAGTTATTTTAAAGTATAAAATGGTATTTTGAAAACTTTTTATATGTGTTCAATCATCAAATAGATTTTCCCCCTTTTTTGGGAGTTAAAATAATTTTTTGAAAATCATGTTATTGTTTTGGTAATAAATTAAATGTGTAATTTTAAGTTAAATTAAAAGTTAATAGAATATGGGAACCTTGGGTACTTAGGTTGGATGATTGGATAAGTACGCTAGGAAATTTTCAACAATCCCTAGCCTTTATACTATGCCACAAGTTTAACTAAATAGCATGACGACATGGATTAGTTATCATTAGGAAATGGGATTTCCTCTTCTATATAGATAATGCTCTATAATAGTAATGTGTGGTACAATAAACATGAATAAAAGGATCCTATGTTAAGGCCTAACCTTTTTACTGTAGGTCTTCCCATAGTGACTGGTTTATTTATCTACCATTTATCCATCTTTTTATTTAAGAAAATAAATTTTTAACTTATTTAATGTGAAATATTTATTTAAATAAAGTATAACTTCCATTTTAATTTCTTAAAAAAGTTTTTATTTTAAATAAACAACCATACATGTTTTAAAGAATTTTTTTTAAAATCAATGATGATTTGTGTTTGGTTTTTAAATAAAAATATAAGATGACATTTTTAGTTTTTTTTCAAACTTGCTTGAGATAATTATTTTATATAAAGTTTATGCATAGGGTCTGGTTTATCTTTAGTATTACTATTGATATTTAATCCTCACACATATATATACATAATTTCACATTTAGGTTCTGATTTATTTCTTAATTTCTCTTGGAGATTGTTTGGTATGAGACCAAATGGTGACTAGTGTAGTCACATAAAGGTGTATTGGTTTTTTATCATTGAATCATCCAGTAATATTTTTTTACTTTACATTTATTTAATTGATTTCTAATATATAATTGGAGATTTGGTGTTGGATATTATAGGTTGTTTTTGTGGATGAAGTTGGAGTTTATCTAAGGGTATTTCTTTTCATTATATCTATTTTATTTTTCTTCTATGTTAATGTTTTATTTAAAATTTATTATTTTATTTTTGTGTGGAAATAAAACATATGAATGGTTTATTCCGAAATTTTTAGAGGATTTTTTCTACTTATTAAATATTATTTTATATGAAAAATCATTCTGTGATATTATATTTGACTCCAATGATACTTTTCATCATCACAGGGGGATCAAGGATGCCCCTCATGTATGTCATGGGCCGACTCAAGTTCCTAGTCCAGGGGTGGCTCGAGTTATTTTGTGACATGACTCAATGGATATAAATGAGAATATATCCAAAATAGTGATAAGTATTTCATGTGTTAGAGAATTATATTAAGAATTATTTTTATAATGTAAATTTTTTTATAAAGAATGGATATTTAATTTATAGTTAGATTACTTATAATTGAATAAATATTCTTGAGAAATTTAATTTGAATTTTTTAAATATATATTAGAGACTTAATATTTATTATATTTATTTTATATCAATATAATAGTTATAAATATGAATTTTTATTATGTTGATATAGATAGCAAGACCATTTAATGAATTGTTCTATTGAGGTTCTCTCAAACATATTTTGTGAAGTATATTGAATTAAGGAATCAAGGTTCACACCCATCTAAAAATATGACACCCCAATGTCATATGAAAATATAGAGGATGTATCATCATGGGTGGAATTTCCCCTATAAGAAAATAGTAAACTCTATTCCAAATTATGAAGAGATAATTTATAAACAGTGATGTGAAAAAAATGACATGTAAAATGATTGATGTAATCTAGAACAACCACTCTAATAATGCATGCTACCATACCAAATTTTCTAGTTCAGATTCATTTGAAAGGAATTAATTTAATGAAAATAGTGTTTTATATCATAAACCTCTTTTCTCAAAACTGGCCTTCTAGAACCTATCTTGTAGAATTAGGTCATAGATTATCTAAAATAAATTACATGTTTTAACTGGTATATCTGAGATGATATGCTTTACACCCCACCACACACTATAAAACCCACTACAAACTCACAAAATATGACAATACAATAAACAAAAAAAATCATCATGCAAACACTGAAACACTCAATATTTATGTAGTTCATTACAATTCATACTTAAAAGAAAACACTATAATATTTTTATTAAAGAGAAAAACAAAATAAAGTATCATTGAGTTACAAGTTTACTTAATACCATAAAACTAATCAGGATAATCAAAATATTTCTATATAGTAGTATTTTTTTATGTGTCACATGTACAAGTGACCCAATCCATTTATTTATAGATGATTTATATACTAAAAAACTGATTTCATTGGTTCCATAAACATATGATATTTGTATAAGATTATCCCTTTATGAAGTTCACCTTCAACAGACTATCTAATTCCATTGACACAACTAATACTCCCATTAAATAGTGTATGTTTTTGGAATTTTTCCTCTCATTACACTTCCAAAATCTATTATTTCTGCATTTGGACCTCCAATTTTTATGAGTCATTACTTCCAGTTATAAAAAATAATTCAAAAATCCCTCATTTAAAACTTCCAAAAAAAATTCAAAAAGATATTTCCATAAAAACCTAACAATCTCTCACTTGGAAACTATTTATAAGCATTAAAAAGACTCCATGGACACTTTCTGAAACATATATTTTATTATTCTTCATCAAAATTTATTAGTTTTTTGATCTTTATATCATCCTTAATCTAAGTCCCACTAAGGAAAAGAACATCCGCATATATTCTTAGACTATGAACACAGTCATCATGTCCCCCAAATTATGAACTCTTTCAATCTTATACAATTTTAATATCCTATATTTCATAGGCTACTAGGTGAAGTGATACTTCAAATGAACGTGTTTCATCTATGAGTTAAAAATTAGATTCTTCATAAGATGAATAACACTTCGACTATCATAGAAACAAATTTCCATTTTATTATATCCTTTTATGTTCCTTTAGTAAACCATATAGTGAAATAAACACCTTCCCTACTTCTATATTCAAAATATACTCTTATCATGTTGTGTAAATTTTTATAAATGATTGAATTTTAGATATCCAAGTCATATAAATTCCATCAAAAGTAAACACATAGATAGTGGTTCTCTTTTTTGAATCTGTATCTCCTACAAATTTTTTTTCAATATATCAAAATAATAGATCATTGGTTAAAAACAAAAGGATGATACTTTGGTTCCATAAGTTCCACATAACAGCATCATAGTTCTCCAATCCTAGATTTTCTATAAACCAACTCACTACTCCCATAAGATTCTCATTACCATACCTTTTACAAACCATGGAACACATCATGCTTCCTTCCTTTTATGTATATATAATATTCATTATGTACTTAGACACTTCATTTATTCATTGTGATTTATCTTTGGATAATTTGATATATCTAACCAAAGGGGTGGTAATTGGTTTGGATCTGGACATTCTAAATCTTTCTAACACCTTCTAAAAGTATTATGGATCTGATAAAACAAATTTTTTGGTCATCTAGTACCTTATAATCTAAATCCTAAAGATATTCTTCAAATAATCAAGATACATTATCTCAAATGTTACAGAAAAATAAAAAAATCAACTCTTCCAGTCTTTTCTTCACAGGTTAATCTATGAACATATCATCTATATAAATAATAACAATGATGAAACTCCCATAATTAAACAAATTCTAGTATCATAAATTATCCATATTTCTTTTTAATAACTTTTCATCTTCCGTAATGTAATCAAAAAATTTATTATATTTTCTTTGTGCATGATTTAGTCTATAAAAACTCTGGTTGAGCCATCACACTTGGCCATTCATTCTATTTTTCAAAAAACCTTTCATTTTATTCAAAAAGATTTCATCCTCCATATAATTATGAAGAAACATGGTATTGATATCTAACTTCTTAATATGTAATCCTTCTAAAGAAACCATAATTAAAACCATCTAGATTTTGGAATATTTTAAAATAGGTGAGGATATTTCAATAAAATTCACTCCTTTTGTTTGTTTAAAACTCTTCACAACAATTCTTTCCATGTATTATTTCCTAATATTTTTTCATTCCTTCAACAGGTAGATTCACTTGTCCTCTAGAGAAAGTTTCCCCAATGTTAATTCCATTATCTCCCAAATTTTTTCAACATGTATGAAATTCTTCTCTTCCTTCTTTACTAACTTTCACTATTCTAATCCATTAATACCTGAAACTTTATCTGAGATTGTGGGTTCTTAAGAATCTATAAGAAAATTACATTATAGAATAAATCCTCTACATTATTCACCTGACCTTGGTATATTTCCTTAAACCTTGAGGTTCTAATCTATCTAAAAAATTAATCTCTAATATGTTTCCCAATAATATTTTATCCTAGAGAATTTTAGTACATCATGTCACGGTACTTATGAAAATTTCTCAGTGTATTTTGTTCTATAACATACCTATACTTTCCAAACTTCTTTGATCCTTAAGCAATCTTGATTCACCTCACTTACAGTCAAATTAAGGTAGTTCTATGTTGGTTATTTTATATAAACTCTATATTCAACCAGATTCAAATCCCTCCATAGGATCTTCTCATTTAATGGGATATTCTAGACTCTAGAACCTTTCATTTATTTTTTTTCTAGATATGAAATCCAATGTTTTAATCATTATACCCAATAATGAAACATGTTCAAGATTATTCATTCAAATTTTCCCTCTCCTTAGAATTATAAAGGGTGTTAAAAATACTCCAAAAATCATTCAACTGAGATATTTCAACCTAAAATATAGTCTAAAGTTATTACAAAAGTAATTTCCTTGTCAATGTAGAAGAGCTTTAATTCACAAGATATGATGTATAATTTAATGCTTCCTCCCAAAATTATATCATGAAATTATAAAATAACCACATGATTATGACTCACTCATTCAAGGTTTGATTCATCTATTCCACCAAACCATTTTTTTATTAATGAGAATATATTTTTGTATCTAGATTATATTCATCCAAAAAAACATTTAGAACTCATTATTTTTATATTCACCTCCATTATTTAATCATAAACACTTAAGATTTGTGTCAGGTGTTTTTTTCACCATGTCTCTCTATTTAATTAAAATTCCAAAGACCATGGACTTTTATTTTATAAAAAACACAGACACCTTCCATGTGAAATCATCAATGAAGGTAATATAATAAAATATTACTCCTTGATAATGTAATAGAGTTGACTCATATATATATATATGAACTAACTCCAAATTCTAGTTCATCAGTGCATTATCCAAAAATTAAAAGAAAATATTCTACTGATTCCCAAGGACACACTCCTCTCATGTTCCAAAATTCAAATATTAAATTTCAATATACCTCTTATATCTAAAACTATTATCCCTTACTCACTAATGTTCCCCAAATAATTGTTTCCTAACATGACAGTTCTAAAAGTTGTCATTTAAGAAACCATTACTCCTTATTAATTCTTGGTCAAGTGCAATGTTTTATTATTAACTCCCTTGTTCATCACCTTAGAACCTTGTGTGACTTTCCATAAACAATTCATAATGGTTATACTAAACCACACATCATTCGTCTAACCTATATTAATCTGGTCCTTATATAGTATTTTTCTATAATGATCACCTAGAATCTATAGAATGAATTTGTTCATCATTTAAACACTAAAATTTATTTTTTTCAACAACCTCATGTGCTTCTCTATTTATAATTTGAACCTTGTTGAAGATTCTTGAAACAAATTTTCTCATGAATCATATTTAGGATATTGAGTAAAATTATACTTCATAGTCCTGAATCCAAGAATATAATAAACTTGAAAAACAAAATAACAAACTATCATATTTCTCATCCTTGGAGTTTATAGAAGAATTTGCATCATTCCTTCTTAAATTAACCCATTATTTCATGCAATTCAAATACCATTTTCTTCCACAATACCAATATATGTAATCAATTGGTTCTATAGATTTCCCTTGGCTTATTTCTCTTCAGTATTCTTTCTTATATTGAATTTTTATATGGGTGGAACACCTCCTACATTATATACTAACTTTCATTCTTGTATAACCTTAAACTTACTCCAATATAATTTCTTCATTCAGAATCAGATCACTGATCTCCTGTAATTCTATGTATTTATTACCACTAGACTTTATCAAATAAATAACCATCATATCATGTGATTTTGGAAGTGATGATAGAATTATTAATTACCAAATTTCCCTAGTGATATTTAAACAAATGTAATTCAATTGACTCTAGAACATGTTGATGTTATTAGTAAGACTAGCTTCTTACCATTATTATTATATCTACATGATGAAACTTTATCGTATCACACAAAAATCATTCATTGTGGGAGCATTTTCAATCATTTTCGTAATTATAAACATCAATCCAACAATTATATTATCCTCATAGATGTTGAAGGCCACATTCTAGGATAACATCATCTAAATTACTCCTAGAAACTTATGGTTGAGTATTTCCTATTCCACTATCTCCCTTTATTTTATCTTAACTCTTATCAATGGAAGGTTTAGATCTTCTTAGAATAGATATTTTGTTACATTTATCCTCTAGAATCTAAAATCTGTCCCATTAAACATTTCCAACTACACCTTACGCTCTTCAAACATCATCCTTCCAAAATGTGGCACTCACTAGATGAAAAATGTAATGTAAAAGAATTTAATTTTTGGATGTTACCTATTAGGATATAATAACCTAACTAAGAAAATTTTATATCACTTTTTAGGACAAAATCCTCTTGTTCTAGAACCTTCCTTATAAAACTTCTCCTAATAAACAAGGTCTCAGATTATTTTAAATGGAATAGATGTATATAATGGTGTCTTTGATTTGAAAATCTATTCCCCCACTCATTCAATAAAACCCACCCTTTTGAACTCCCCAAAAAAATGAAGAAACAAATATAGTGGAGAAATCATAGAGACACTAAAACACTATAGATTTATGTTGTTAAATATAGGTCCTACCCAATTTAAAATAATGAAAACAATATTTTGAAGTAGATAACAAGAGAAATCCTCACTAAATTACAATTTCCCTTGATATTGAAATACTAATTAGGAGAGTTGAAATATTAAAACATAACATTTATTTTCATGTGGGTAACACAAATAAATTACCCTACCTATCTATTTATGTATTCTTTCCGTAGAATCTAAATTATATCATAAATTGACTTTATATTCAATCTTTATGGATGATTATTTCCTGACCCAGGGCACTGTTAAAATACCTTTCAATGGCACTGACATAACTAATACTCCAATTGAAAAATGTACACATCTTGAAAACATACTCTCATGTCACTTATATATTCCTTTACCACTGCATCTAGAACACCAATTTTTATTAGTGATGGATTCAGGTTTTGAAAATAATTTTTTTAATCCCTCTTTTCATACTTTAAGAAATAAAAATTAAAAACTATTTCTAAAAAAATAATAAAAATATATATATAAATATATATATTCATTATATTAATTTAAACTAATAGTTTCAAATTAATTTAAAAGTTAAAATAAATTAGTATTCTTAATAGTCATATTAATTCATCACTGAATTAATTTAATGAATTTTTTTATACTAATGTAAATTTAAACACCATAATTTCATGTTAAAGAACTTCCTTGTTATATAGAGTATACATAAGTTGTTATCTAAATTTCTAGACACATTTAAATTATTATAATATATAATTAATAAGATTCATGTGAATATATAAATTCATGCACATAATGGAAATTTTATTGGATAATTTATTCAAATGTTCATCAGATACACTCTATATTGATTCCTAAAAAGGTGGAATGCATATGTCTATCTTAATGAAGTTAATAATAAAATTTTACATATAATGGATTTATTCTTCATTAAAAGTATATTCAATCATTTTACATTGTAAAAAAATACTCCATGAAACATAATCCTCATTAAATAGTAATAATTTTTTGGTAGAATTATTTTTGATTTTGACCATAGTGGAGGATTTTATTAGTGAAAGAATAAAAAAAATTGATCTACAAATAAAATATTGAAAATTTATCATGATTAGTTATATTGATGATAAAATGTGTTATGTAGATTTATGATATATTTTTATAAAATATCTTATATAAATAATATTGATAAATAAGGTGTATGTTTATCTTTTTATGTATATTGTGATTGTTGTTCCTAGATCTGATAGGATCAGTGAGGGTGGGGTGAATCGGTTATCACTTTTATTTTTATGAGTTACTCCATTTTATTCCAACTACTTGAACTTTTTTTTCTACTTAAACTAAATTATTTATCATATACTCATCTTCATGTTTTTTAATAATAATAAATATAGAACTATATGATATTTAAAAAGTTTGGATAAAATTAATACTCCATTCGATATTGGTTAAACCTCCCAACATGGATTATATAATATCATCTAAAATAATATATAACATAGATTATAATATGTTTTACACTAATTAAATTCTACACTAGAATATATAATGATTCTTTGGTAATGATCTAATAAATAAAGATCTTAATTTCTTGGTTTTCTCTATACCACTAGATGATGATCTTCCTCTATGATTTGATGGATCCACTAGTCTTCAAGTGTACTCCCTAAGAAACTTCAATAATATCATTTATCTCAATAATTACTCAAGATATTTAGAAATATTGATCTCTCTCAACTCTTTATGAATACATGAGTGCCTAAAAGATCTCCTTTTTCTTCAATATATCCCAAATTCAACTCATTCTCTCTCTATGATAATAATATATTGAGCTCTCTCAATCCTCGTATAGTGTCTGTGATTTATCAATTATTATCACAATGAATTTAATCCATCATATCCAGAATATATTTATATTCACATAAAATAATACCATGGAATATTAATACCCATAATAAAAATATAGAAACTCTAAGATCTTCAACTGGAAAAATCTCTCATAATTTAAATCTATTAATTTGATTCTTGGTTTGTTACTCATTATAACTCATTTAATTAAAAATTAATAAATTAATTTTCAATATTCTAAAGAATTAGGTTGTATTAGTGTATTATTTATTCAAATATCATGATATTTTTATCCAAAAAATACACTTCTTTTTGTTCTTTTGAAAACTCTATGTGCGTGGAATCATGCATCATTACCATATGGACCTTCTGTATGAGGTGTGTAAACCTATATAATATTCCTATACTTGAATCATGATCACATTCTTTATCATAATGTATAAAACATAGAGAATATATTGTGCATGTATGATGATATGTATCTCTTCATAATATCAAAAATCCATAAATTTTAATTTTAACTTAATAGAACACACTTGAAATTTCACAAATTACATGTTTGAACTTATGATGTGATTGTGGGTAAATAAACCTTTTTAAGTGACCAAATTTTCTTAATACACTTTATATCAATATAGGCCTCCCATCTAGATTGACCGCATAAAAAAATGATCGTGTGAATTAACTACAAGATAAAACTGTTATCATTAGTGGATCGACTACATAAACAAACCAATGTATATAGTTAGTGGATTGGAATTATAAAAACTCAAGAATATAGTTATTGGATCGATAATAAAAAACAAAATCCTTTATATGATCAGTGGATCAATCATATGAAAAAAAAATCACCACATCCACTGAAATATAACTTTATCTTAACGCATCACCTCCTTAACTTTGTACAGTTCCTGAACTCATCATTATTACCAACTTCACAATTTCTTTCATAACTTTATGAAGCTTTAGAAAATATAGTGATACCATTACACCAGTAAGGGATTACCACTTCAAAACATTCTTCCAAATAATTTAAACAATAAGTATCCTATATTTCTCAATGTTATCTCTATGCAGCATGTATAATCAAAGATCTAACTTTATTAAAATAGTAAATTCAACTCAAAATCATCTTATGACTGTTATAATCAACCATGAGGCTTTCTAGATTCTATAAAATGTTATAGATAGTTTCTCTACATCCACCAACACATGTACTTTATTACCCAAAGGATTGGGACATCAATCATCACATTTATATCATGAATATGTAATCCATAACAATCCTCCAAAAAACACCTCTTTCTATCACTAGACACATATTGGAATATTGATAAAAAATTAAACCAAATAATTTAGGCTCAATATTTGTTTATTTATTTTATAAATTTTCATGATTTTTTTGTAGAATGATTCCAAATATTATAGATATTTATTTAAAAAATAATAATATATTTATATTGAATTATTTAATAAATAAATGCTTTTAATTCTCTATCACTGGCTAAAATAAGTTCCTTGCACATTTGTGTTGGATGAGATATATTGACACTATAAAATTTAAATAATAAATTTCAGGAGAATATACTTTATATTTAATGATAAATATTGAATAAAATAGGGAAATACCACTTTATGAACCTTGTATTTTTTATGGATAAAGTTTGTGATATTATTTACTAAAAGTGATGATCCATTTTTATAATAAGTTTACATAAAAAACATGATAATCCAATTAATTACATCATCATATATAATAAAGTTTTATCCAAAAATAATCAAAGAATAATGTTATTCATCAATCTTGATTAATCAAACATCATCATTAAGTAAATGAGTTGGAGGCTTATTATATTTTTTGATATATTCATTATAGTTGGTTTAGTTATATACACTTTTGTTATTGGTTTATACTTGATAAAAGGAGTACAACTATGTGACATAGTATATCACTCGCATCACACCAAGTAATATAGATCACACATTATGAGTGAACTTTGTAAACATATTAATTTTTATTACATACAATTATATATAAGAGTGAGATAAAAGAGATAAAGGGTGATTTATAATAATCCTTAACTAATTACATTTCATTAAAGGTGTTTGGAAAAAGTTTTAATTAACATTGGATCAAAAATTCACCCCACCCCTCTTAGTGATCCTAACTAATACATGGGCTTATTATTATTTGGTTAATAGTAATATTTAAAGGATATGGATTATATTATAAATAAATATTCATATGTGATTGATCCATGGTAATCAATAATAGTGGAATGTGTTATGTGATTGAAGTGTATTAATGAAATTATGAAAATCCACCCAATATAGAAATGAATATATTTTTTGAGGATTTCACCCCTAGATATTGAAATGTTAAATTGATATTCATAGAATAATATATGGAAAAAATTCTATGTATTGAAGTAGATGTTTTTATTGCAAGTAATTATCA
Source organism: Viscum album (assembly GCA_963277665.1). NCBI lineage: Eukaryota > Viridiplantae > Streptophyta > Magnoliopsida > Santalales > Viscaceae > Viscum > Viscum album. The sequence goes on from OY728136.1 coordinate 770,392,465, forward strand.
TAATAAATGATACAATGTGATTAAGGGATATCACCATATGTAACATAAAGATAAATAATAAAGGAATCACTCTACCAATAAAAGAACCATGAATGATTACACAACTGCAAAAAAATATAAGACATGAGATTAATGGAAATTCTTACATATTGTATGTTAATGTTTCTTATGATCCATTAAATTAAATAATATATGTATCCCTTTGGTAATTATAGAAACATTGGTCCTAAAGATATAATTCAAGGAACTTTTTCAATGGTAATTAGTGACCACATGTGAACAAATAGTCATTGGACAAGGAAGTATAACCCTTGGGTATCTTATTTATTTATTAAGAAGGATTCAATCAATAAATATAAAAATATTATATATAAATACTATTAAATGAATATAATAATACAAATAAATTTAAAAAACAATACCAAACATGACCCAAATGTAAGGAAAAATAATTGAGGTTGAGGTAGTCCAAATTATTATCTAATATTATATAAAATTAGGAGAAATATCCTCAATGGGAATATAATCAAATATAAAAAGATATCCAAAGATAATCCCAACTCCAAAGTGGAATAAATAAAGAATAAAAAATAATATAAAGGTGGGTAACATTTCAGAGTGTGACTACAAGTTCTATTAAAATTATTTTCATTAAATGTAGTTATCCTAATAAGAATAATTATAATATTAAAATGATTATAATTGGAAACAATAATAATATAAAAAATATATATTTGAGAAAAAAAATCATTTATTTATTTCCAAATTAGACACAAAATTATACCAATCAAAATTGTACACAAATGATGGAAAGTTCAGGATAGTCCTTGATGGTTAAAAATATATCAAAATAAATCATTCCAACTAAAAATAGGAAAATGGATATACAAAATTGTAGTTCATTATTTTCACAACCTAAGAATATTCATTTCACCAAAAAAAATTGATAGTCCTTGGTTTTAGGGATTATATTACAAAAAGGTTGCAAAACAAAATCAAGGGATGTAAATTTTGAGTATATCATCCATGTGGGAAGATTATATTTAGAAAAAATTCATATCAATAAATCATATTTCTGATTGAAAAATATACCCTAGTAATATAGGTTCTATTTGGATTTCTCATGAGATAATAAGATGAGATAAATATGGTATAAACATAAAGATCATTGTAATGAATGGTTTTACTTCATAGTTTTAGTATTCATTTTAATAACATTAAAATGAGGATTTAACTAGGAAATTTCATAAGAAAATACAAAAAAGATAAAAATTATGAACCTAACTAACTGATAAAGATAATTTTAACAAACAATCTTACAAATGTACTTAAGAACAAAAATAAGTTGGATTTATAAGAACACTTAATACCTATAACACTATAGTTAATTGGGAGAATAATTATCTACAATTTAATAATTTATTTTAATGATTTATCTATACCAATGCAAATGAAACTTGTAAAAATAAATTTATTATCAGAAGAATATTTTTTGGAATAAGGATAATAAAACCCTAGTATAAAAATAATGAACTTAAAACATCTTTCACTATAAAAAACATACCATAATAGCTCTAAATCTTAGATTATCATGAAAAAATAAAGTCTTTAATTTATAAAAAAAAGGTAATGGTCATTGATAATGGTACGTTATTGAAAGAAAAAGGAAAAACTAAATATTTAACTACAATTTTAAATTCCATGAAGTTCAAATTCTAAATAATATTACTCCTGATAACCTGAGATAAACCACCAATATAAATAATTTATTTCCTATAATTGATGGTCAAAATAGAGGTAGTATAAAAATTTCAAAAATATTAAGAATATATCTTAGTTAAACTATGATCAGCTCTAAAAAACAAAAAAAAATCATCCAAAAATAAAACATAGAAAATTCATTGTCTATGGAACTAGGAATGAAAGCTAAAACCCTTATTATTATTGTACTTATAGAGGATTATATACAATTATTCAATAATTAATATAATTTGAAAATAGATATGATTTCAACATATATATAGAGTTTTTTAGATTATAAATATCCAGAAACATCATCATTAATTATAAAATAGTACTAATTATAATTAACACAACTCATAATCCGCCTAATTAATTTAAAAATAAATTTAAAAACCATAAGCACACCATATAAAAAATACCAAGTAACCAAATAATAACCCTTAGAAAGATCTGTCATTTTATTATATCTAGGACTAATGCTTCTACTACTAAAGTTCTTAATAAACTCTAAGATTGGTATAATATTTTAAGATATACCTTATTTAAAAAAAGGCCCCCTTTTACCTATAAGATAGGGTGGAATATTTTTTTTAACCAAGTGGTTGAATGTTGGATTTGTTTAAAATTTATGGTTTTAATAATTGGTAAAAATCAATGGTTAGATGTGTTAAATATAAAAAATCTTGAGTTTTGGATTAGTTTTTAATTAATGAAAAATATCGAGGGGGTATTTTTAATCTTGTGGTTTTATATTGGAATATTGTAGGTTGTGGAGAATATTTCAACCATGGAGAATATTATTTTTAAATACATGGAAATTCATAAATAAATATAAATTTTATATCCATACATGGATATGATACTTAGTAAAGAAATAAATCCTTGACATATTCATGGGTTAAGAAGCATGAAGAAAGATGCATGATAGTGACAAATATGGTTTTTGGTATATGAATATTATTTTGGTGATTCTTGTAAAAAGAAAATTGATTATGTTGATACTTAGAAAAATAAATATGATTATGGTAATGCATGGAAAAATATAATAGAATGTATTAAAGCTACTAAAATTGTTACATGGGGTATGAAAATGGAATAGTGAAAGTGGTTTTATATGGATAGGTCAGATAAGATTGGAATATTTAATAGTTATGATCTGAAATGTTGTTTCTAATACACATTAAAGTGGTCTAATATGTTTATTTTGTCCAATATAGGTATCTAGTAAAGTGTGAGAATGACTGAAGAAGTTTGGATAATCATGGAAGATAATTTTGTGAAGGTGGAAAAAACTATTTCATGAACATATTGATCAGGTGAAAATATTTTTTATAGGTTTACAAAAAGTGGAGGATTTAATATTATATTGTTATGATAAATCATTACATAATTATTTTTGTAGAATAATATTAAAAAATAGAAGTGTTCACTATTTGATATTTAGAGAAAATATTCACTATAATAAGATTGAGTAATTGAACTGGAGTTCTACTAATGAAAAATCATGATGAATGATTTATGCATGAGACTATGTGGTAGGTTGGTTTATCATTAGACTCTATGCACACAATTAATTCGATAATAATAATCCGTAATTTTATTTAAGTATTTGGGTTAAATCATAAAAAACATTATATCAAAATGAGTTTTACTGAGAAAATTTTAGAGATATCAACCCAATGAAAATGAAAGTTCGAAATTAAAATCAAGACATGACTATTAAGAAGACTTGGTAATTGAGTCTTGTTATTCCATAATGTGGATGATAAATCTAGGATATTTAAGAAACCATAGTATCATTGATATTTAATTTGAATTCAAAAACATGAAGATATGGCTTGATTTTTTTGATTTTGACATGATTTAATTGAATAAATTATACCACATTTAATTCTATGGGATACATGGTGTGATAAAAAAGTATTTCAATAACACTAATTGATACTAACTATGGGTTAGATATTTAAATATCCTATATAATATATTGAAGAGAAATTAAAAAAGAGAACAAAAATGTATACATTTGATTTTATAGAGATGAGTGAGCCTATTGATTGATAATTTATTGCATCATATTGATTAAAGGAGGTCTTATGATTCATGAAGTTTCATTAATCACATATAGTTATTTAGAGAATAAGGTGGATAATTCCAAAGATAATTCCTTTACTATGATTATTATTATAAAGAGGAATAGAGTGTTGTTGTGATGTTCAATCAAAAGACGACAATTCAACTCTCTTACCATTTTATTATTTATATCTATTTTTGGATAATGAAGGTAGAAATGCAGTGGAGATCAGTTTACACAAGTTGATTGAAAATATGTTCATATTTATAAACTAAGAAATATTTCCATGTTGTATTGTGTAGATATAAACAATAGGGAGTGACCCTTGGAAGGTAGTATCACATCTCAAAATATATTGTAATTGTAGTGCACCTAGGGTAAAGTGACCACAACCAAAATATCATATCCACCATAATAGTGAGTTAATATTGTATTTTGGAATTTCATCACATATCAGTTTGTGTGAAACACAAAAATATCCTAGTGTGGGTGATACAAGTAAAATATTTGTGTTCAGGTATTATTTAACTTTTTAATATGATGTTGATATTTTGTGCTTGTGTAATCAAGGTAGTGGGTGATAGATGTGTAGGTTCCAGGTACAGCGGATGCATCGGGTGGGTTGTTCATAAATTTTATTTTTTTCATGATCAATGATTAATCCAATATTTACCTGATGATAAATTTTTTTATCATTGTAATTGAATCAAATATAGACAATATATAAACATGGAATTGAAGAACGGGATAATCACATATTATTTATAATTAATTTAAGAAATAAAAAAATTTCCTTACGTGAAATTATTTCTTTATTGATGGATCTAAAAATGGATCTACATCATATTTTTGTTCCTTTTTAGGAATCAAGATTATATTCCCTTTAGAGGTGATCCACATATGGTCTATGAATCTCCAAAAGTCATTGTTGGAATCTTTAAGATATAGCATGGTAGATTCTCTCGCTTGCGTCATTCTCTTGTGATAACCGCAAGAATTTATTTTAAAGTATTTTCTATGATCTATTTATATTAAATTGTGTAAGGTGGATGAAGATATCTCTCTATTTGTGAGACCATTCTTGGAGAAGGGATCTCTCTAGGGATTTGAGAGGATTCTTCAAATTTCTTTATGAATAACACAAAATGAATTGGATATATTAAAAAATTATATAATTGGGTTTATATCCCACTAGGTTTAGAAATAAATAAATGCACAATTTCCCTTTATTATTTATTTAATCCCTACAGAATCCCATGTCTATAATAATATTATTATTATTATTTATTAACATGCACTAAACTATAAAATTAAATTAAATATTATTTATTCAAATAATATTCAATATATATTATTTCTTATAGGACCATTAAATTCATTCTATTATTCCTACATAATATTTATCGGGCCTTGAATAATGAATATTTATTTATAAAATAAATATCACTATATTATTCACTAATAAATAAATATTATATCCACTAAATAGAAAATAAATAATTATTAAATATCCCGCTCACATAATATTCTATTAAATAAATGGTGGTGGAATATATATGATTAAGAAAACATGAATATTTATTATACTTCATGTGGGAATAATATTTATTCATCTTGTTAAATATTAAATAATAATATATTATTTAAATGAGATTTTGGATACACTTAGTGTGTGAACCACTAGGCCTCTTTCTCAGTTGCATTACGTAAAGCTGTCAAAAGTCCATGGTTAGAATCTAGAAACGCACCAATGAACCCATAGATAAAAATTTTAATGTCATAATGACATTATACTTTATATGAATACTTACTAAGTAATATAATCCCTTTATCATGATTCCACTAATCAAGCAGGTTGGATGCTGGTTCCATCAACCTATGTGTCTGATGTCTCTTTCTTTGACTTTCCAGGAACTGAACCTACCTATTAAACACCATGTCCATGGATTTATGTAGGATATATCATTTTCTTCAAAGGTCCTAAGATAACAACATCCATTTAATAACAGAAGGGATAAATCCTTTCTCTCATTATTAATTAATGAAATATTTTTTGTAAGTCACCAAATGTATCATACCTCACTGAAAACATGTGTCATCATGGTTTTCGTCAATACATAAAATTACGTGAGTTATAAAAATTAGTAATAATAATATTAAAGTCTAAGGATAAATATACACATTTGCGTAAGGGAACATCCAATGAAACATATAAATGTGGATTTCCTACTAGTGGGTCTTGTTATCAAAATCTCTTGCACTAGATATTACCAAGGGCATATAACATGAGATAGTTCCTCAAAGTCTTATGAGCCCCCACCCTTGATATCCTATATCATTTGTGTATCTAAAATGATTTCATATGAATTTAGAATATATATTTAAGAATATTTTCATAGAGATTTTAGTTTCTCATCATAGTGGGGAACTATGACCATTTAGGGTGACAGCTACTCTTAGGATATTATCACATACAATGTTACAAATAATAACAATCATGATGTGATAAGAAATTTATTAATATTCAGAAATATGAGTAAATTATATCATAAATTACACAAAATTTGGTTCTAGGGAAAAAAATCCAATATAATGACACTTTCACTAGATTCAACTGCTAACAACCTTCATCCCAGTATCTCTCACATGATACTCATTCTTATACTGAGAGAGGTATTTAGTTAAGGGGCCCACCGTGATTTATTCTACGGGAACTCTTCTTACTAAAACTTCACCCCTTTGATAAAAATCCCTCAAGATTTGATAATTATAAATTAGGTTCTTTTTTCATTGGTGCGTCCTTGGATCTTTTTTAAGAGTCACCACTGCATTATTATCACAATACAATGTGATAGGGTCTTTACTTCTAGGTACCACATCAAGATCCTAGAAAATTTTTCGTATCCAAACAACTTTATTGGATATATCAAAAACTACTATATACTCCTAATCTGCTATAGAATCAGTGAAAAATGGTTACTTTGAACTATTCTAGCTCACAGCTACACTATTGATACAGAAATCATATCATTACTTCGACTTTAGATCATTCTGATTTGTTTGAAAACTAGCATCAGTATAACCTCTGATGACCAAGTCATCATCTCCTTCATACACCAGGAACATATGCTTAGTTATTCTCAGATACTTGAGAATCTCCTTAATAGGATACAAATGTTGTTATCTTAAATCTTCTTGATATCTACCTACCATTATAAATGTATAGGAAACATCAAGCCTAGTACATAACATGGCATACATGATTGATCTTATCACTAAAGCGTATGGGATCCTACTTATTCATTATTTCTCATGTTGTGTTTGAGGAAACATTTTCTTAGAAATATTTATACGATGTAACACTAGAAGAAATCACCTCTTGGATTATTCCATACTAAATCACTTTAGTATCTGGTCAATGTATGCTCTTTGACGTAGTCCAAGAAGTCTCTTGGATATATCATGAATGATCTTGATCCCTTGAATATAGGTTGCTTCACCTAAGTCCTTTTTAGATAAACACTTGTTCTATTAATCTATAATAGACAGTAAAACCACTATATCTCTTCCTATAAGTAATATTTCATCAATATATACTATTAGAATAAGGGCCTCATTCCAACTAAACCACTTGTAAACAGATGGATCATATTCATTTGTTATGAAATCAGATTCTTTTATATCTTCATCAAATCAAATGTTTCATGACAAATATTCTTCATTCAATCCTTAAATGGATCTCTAAAACTTGAAAATAATTTTGGCATCACCTGGAGTCAAAAACCCTTTTATTTGTGTCATGTAGAAATCTTCATAAAGGTTACCAATAAGTAAAGTTGTTTTGAAATCCATATTCTAAATTTCATAATCATGATAAGTTGTTAGAGAAAGTATAATTATGACAGATTTAAACATGGAAACTACTAAAAATGTTTCATCATAGTCAATTCCTTAAAACTATTTAAACCCTTTATACACTAGACTTTATTTATAGGTATTAACTTTACCTTCCATGTCTAGTTTTCTCTTGAATTCCCATATGAACCATATAGAATTTACATCAACCAACACATCAAATAGAACCCAAACATGATTCTGATACATAGAATCCATTTCAGAATTCTTGGATTCTTTCCATCTTACAGATTTTGATCTCTCTACTTCCTATTTTTAGAATATAGGTCTAACATTACCAACTAATAATGGTTCACCATCTTTAGTGACTAGAAAACCATATCTCTTTGGTTCTCTTACCTCTCTAGTTCTCCTACACAGTACTTGTGTTTCAAAAACTAATTCCTCCATGGGGACCTATGGAATCTGTTTATGTACCAACTCTAAGGTATCCTAAGCATCAACTTCATCAAAGTAAATCTTTCTCCAACCATCCTTTTTTAGGATGTTCTCCCTATTAAGAAAGATTTATTTTTTTTGAAAGTTACTTTCTTATATGAGGGGTTGTATAGGTAGTATCCCTTCGTTTTCTTGGGATACCCTATAAAGATACACCTTGAGCCCTAGGGTGCTAGTTTTTTCCTTATAAGGCCTTAACAAATGCCTCGTAACCTCATTGACATGTGTATGAAAAAACATGTTTCTTTTCACTCCATAACTTGATGAGAATTATATTTTCCACTTCAGTTGGTACTTGATTTAGTGTGTATTCCATAATTTATAATGCATATCCCCAAAAGGATAATGGAATATCTTCATGACTCATCAAATACCTTACCATATCTAACATGGTATGGTTCATCCTTTCACTAACACCATTCCATTTTGTTATGTAAGGTGAAGTGAGTTGAGATAAAATCCCAAACTCCTGTAAAATATTGATAAAATCTTGGTTAAGATATTCACCACCTAGATTAAATAAAATCTTTTTTATATTATTTCTAAATTTATTATCTACTTCCTTCTTAAATTATTCTAATTTCCCAAAGGACTCAAACTTATACCTCATCTAGTAGAAATAGTCATATCTACTCAAGTCATTAGTAAAAGTTATGATGTAAGAATACCCACCTCTATATTCTACTAGAAATGGTCTACACACATTAGTTTGTACTGATCCTAAAATATCTATGTCCCTTTCACCCTAACCACTGAATAGAGGTTTGGTTATTTTTTCTTGTAAACAAGCATGAAATCTTTCAAATGATTTTATCTCCAAAGAGTATAAGTAACCATCTTGATAGTCCTTTGTCAAATGATTCTTATTTACATGACCAAGATAGTGATTCCATAGTTTGGTGTTATATGAGTCGTGTGAACATGATTAGTTATCTATTTCCAATACTTTGTTTTCATAATTTAATACACAAATACTATTATTTAAATGTTCCATACCATAACATATGTTTTCTTTATAAAAGAAACAACTTTTATTCCCAAAATTGAAAATAAAACCATCTGCAATAGGAATCATACAAAAATTATATTCTTGGTAATCATTGGTACATAATAAAAATCTATTAAAACTATTATAATTACTCTTAGACATTAAAGTTTTTAGTCCCCAATGGATAGATAAACCATCCTCAAACCATTATTAGTTCACAAATCTACCTCTCCTATAGAAATATTTTGAAATATACTTGTTTCCTACATTTGGATATAGGTTTTAGCACTAAAAGCTATATCTAATTCCCAATGTGTACTCAATAATGAATAAACCTTTAGCTTCTCCTTACTTCTGGGTGCAGTTCCTATTCTAGTGTCCTTATTTGTCACATGAAAAATATTATGCCTCTTTTTTCTTTCCCTTCCTCCGGATCTTCCTCTTCTTGTAAGGATAATTATTGGGAACTTTAGACCTGTTATTGTTTTTAATCCCCTTTAACTTGTTATTCCTTTTCTTATTCATCATAAGGATTGTGGGTTTTTTATTCCCCATGTCCCTATCCACTTGGTAAATCTGAGTAATAATTTATGAAAGAATCTTCTCATTATTTGTCATGTTATAATTAATAATAAAACTAGATAAGGTCTTGTGTAGTGAGGAAAGTATGAGATATGTGTGCAACTGATCTGGGAACTTAATCTCTATGATGTCTGAGAATTAAATATAGCCAATAAGCTTTACTACATGAGGCCTTATTGGTGCCAACTCTCCAAGATTTTTTATAAATAGGGCATTGGAGATCTCATATATTTCTTGTCTCTCCTTATCTTGATAAAGATCTTGAAGGTGAGACATTATGTTATATGCATCCATGTCCTCATATTTCTTCAAAATCTCATTGGTCATGGATGATAACATGAAACATTGAACATATGTATCACCATTAAAATGTTTCTCATAGATAAACCACTCTTCCTAAATATCCACATTACAAGGAGCATTTACAATAGGTTCTTCCAGTACATAAAATTTCCTTTAATGGAACAGGATAACACATAAGATCTTTTGCCACTCTTGGAAATTTATACTGATGACAAGGTTGTCCTTCTCAAGTATAGATCGCAATGATATGTTTAAATACATTTTTTTACTACTTTTATAAATAAGATGAGAATATTTTTAGTACTTTATATGATAAAATTTTGAAAAATATATAAATTTTATATTATTAATCTTCTAATATTTTATTAAAACTAAATATCTCTCACCATTGGATTTGTAATATCCTCTTTCTTGAAAATTCTAGTGGCATAGACCCATATTCCTCTTCTCATCACCCCAAATTTGGTTAATCAAGAAATTTGAATCATTTTAGGTAGGTATTCTGAATTCCAATTTCATTAATTCGTAGTTATTTGATTTTTTGAGTGGAATCCCTAATCTTGAATTCCATAAATTGGATTTCCTCAACCCTTGAATCTTAGTTATTACATGTCCAATTTTGGTAGTCAACCCCTGATATGAACAAAGTTAAGTCAACCCAAAAACATCAGATTATAATTCCCTGATAATTGAAATAACCCCAACTTTGGATAGTCAATAACATTGAACTATGGTTATATTTTAACTTAAGTAGTGGAAGTAAATACCAACTTGATATATATAATTTATGGATTTTATCTTTTATTAATAAATTTTTAATTATCATCTTTATTAAATTATTGTTAATATTAAGTGGATTTACTTAAGTGATTAACTGTGTCTTAGATAATATGTATGTGCAAGATCATTTATTTTAGTTCATTCTTGAATTCTTGTTAATTCATTAATTTATGTGGTAGGTACAAAACATTAATAATGAAATAATGATGAAATTTGATAGAAATAAAATAATTAGGTTGTATGATCATAAACTTTTACTAATTGTTAGTTTATCTAGAGGATAATAAACTAATTTTTGACCTGGGGTAAAAATACCTTGAACCAATTAAGGATCATATTGAAACTTTCCATCTTTCTACCAATTTATCTCTCTTATATTTTTATTACATCAGATCCAAACTTTAACCACATCCTCTAGCTTCGGAGATCCATCTATTACATATGTTTTTACTCACACATGGGTGAGGGGAACCAAATATTGTTAGGGGTTTACATAAATGAAACCATGGGCATATAGGCCCTTACATAATCAGAGGAGAGATAATAAGAAGACCAAAAATTTAATTTAATAATAAATTAAATGAAACCAATCACATAGTAAGGCATGGTCTAGGCTCATGATCACCCACATGCATGTAATAAATTATGCATTTAATAAAAGTATAATTATATTATAATTATTATTATTTAAGATAAATCATTCTCAAATCAATTAATTATCTTATTTAATTAATCAATTATTTTATATTAATTATCATATAAATTTCATTGAGATTCTAATCCATCATAATTTTAAAATATATATATAAATTTATTTAAAATTTTCCATTTACAATAAAAAACGTGTGCTTCTAAGGAAACATAGTGAGTACCCATATAAATTACCCAAAGTGTATTATACACATATATGGTTTACTCTTTTGACATGTTGCATACACAACTTAATCACATTATTTCATGATGTGTACTATAAAATTAATTATCATATAGTTTACATTATATTTACATAATTTTTTATGATTCAATGTGTGTAGATTAATTATTGTAATACAACTTATACATGAAATGTATATATAAACATTACATAGAAATTAATTATACTTATATATATATCAAACCATCACATGGAGTGTCCTATCAACTTAATAACCACACACAGGCACATATTGATAAGGTTTTCATATTATAATAAATTAATTTAAATTCTATGTTATTTAGTAAAAGTAAACAGTGTGTACATTAAAGATACACTATGTGTATTATTATCACCATATATCTACATAAATGCCTAGGAAATCATCATGTAACCATGCCATAGAAATGTTTTGGAGTACATAGGATGTACATAGGTTACACGACATGTGGTCTTTGAGTTACACAGACACTAATCATGTAGGCCATGTAAGAAGATAGATGGATCATTTGTGACTAAAGGACTACACGTTATGTATGTAAATTATATAGCATGTACTCTAGGTGATTGTGTGTTAGGATGGCTCGGTCAACACATCATCTATAACTAAATTCACTGCATGTAATAAGTGAACATGCCTTCAATTAATTATGAATTAATTCTTGGTGCATTAAACACTCGTACATAGTGTGTACCTCTAGGTTACTCGGTGGGTACTCTTGTTTTATCCAGGCAAATTCCTCGACACCTCTGGATAAGATCTTTGAATTTATTTCATTTATAAAATTAATAGATTTTATTATAGTAATGATAAATGAAGAGGAATAAAATAGATCAATAAATTCAGATTAAATCATGGTTAAACTAGAACTGAAAATCAATAATAAATGTGTAAATCAATAAATGATTTTTAAATAATTATAAATAAATATTCAATAGCCCTAATACCACATGTAGGTTATATATGTAGTGTAAGTGTCGGATGAGACCTACCAAACTTTTCCATTTGTCAGGATTGATGATTAATCTAAGATTTACATGGTGATAAACATCAAGCTCGACAAAATTGAATCATTGAATATTTACAATGGATAAAAATTGAAACTGAACCACAAGATCATTACATATTATTTATAATTAATTTAAACAATTAAAGAATTACCTTATGTGAAATTATTTCTTCAATTATGGATTTGATAATGGATCTACATTGTATCATTGTTTCATTATAAGAATCCAGATTATATTCCTTATATCAGTGATCCATGAATCACTTAACTTCATCCTAGGAATATCTAGGTGCTAACACAGTAGATCCTATAGCTTGAGTCATTCAATTTTTATCGCTAAAAGAATCACTTCCAAAGGATTCTCCTTGATCTCTATAGACTCAAGAGTGGAAGGTGGAGGAAGATCAATCTCCATTCTTCATATCATTCTTGGAGAAATGGTCACTCTAATGATTCAAGAGGACTCTCTTGATTTCATTGTGTACAAGACAAAATGAAAGAGCTCTATTTAAAAATAATATAATTAGGTTTATATATTACTTGGGTTATAAATAAATAATTTCAAAACCACACTTTATTATTATTTTTAATCCCTATAGAACCCCATATCTATATTATTATTATTATTATTATTATTATTATTATTTCTTGACATGCAGTAAAGTCAAAAATTAAATTAAATATTACTAATTAAAATAATATTAAAAATATATTATTTCTCATCAAATCATTAAACTCGGCCTATCAATCCTCTATAATATTTATCGAAACTTGAATAATGACTATTTATTTAATGAATAAATTTCACTACATTATTATCCAATAAAAAAATAAATAGTATATCCACTGAATAATAATTAAATATTTATTGAATATCCTTCCCACATAATATTCTCTCAAAGAACTGGTGAGGGAATATATGTGATCAAGAAAACATTAATAATTATTAAACTGCATGTGGGAATAATATTTATTCAACTTTTTAAATAATATATAATAATATATTATTAATATAAGATTCTATATACACTAAGTTTGACCCAATAGGCCTCTTTCACAATGACATTAGGTGGAGGAGTCTAAAGTACAAGGTTAGTGTGTAGAAACATGCAAAGGAACCCATAGGAAAATAATTTAATTCCATAATGATATAATACCTCATATGGATTATTACTATGTAATATAATCCCTTTATCATGATATCTCTAATCAAAAAGGTTTCATGCCGGTGTCATCAATCTATGTGTCTAATGTCTCTTTCTTTTAATTTCTAGAAATAGAAATTTCTTATAGAATACCATGGCCATGAATTTATTTAGTCTATATCATTTCCATAAAAGCCACTAATATATCAATTTCCATTTAATAAAATATGGGATAAATCCTTTCATGAATTATTCATTAATGAAATATTACTCGTGATGCACCCAACATATCCAACGTCTCTACAAACATGTGTCATCATGGTTTACATTAATACATCAAAGTATGTGACTTATAACAGTCATTAATAATAATATTAAATTCTAAGGATCAATACACACATATATAGATAGGAACATCCAATGAAACATATAAATGTGGATTTACTACTGGTGGGTATCATTCTCATAATATCCTATACTAGATATTATCAAGGGTGTACACCATGAGAAGGTGCCTCAATGTCCTCTGAGTCTCCCCCCTTGATAGCTTGTATCATTTATGTCACTCAAATGATATCATCCATATGTAGAACATATATTTAAAAATATCTTCATAATAGTTGTGGGTTTTAATCATAGAAAGGAACTGATATGACCTTTTAGTGTGAAAGTTATTCTTATGACATTATCATGTACTATGTTATACAGAATAACATTTATTATGTGATAAGAAGTTTATTAATATTAAAAAATATGAATACATGTATTCATAAAAAATAAAAAAATGGTTATAGGGAACCAAATCCAATAATAAAGGGATGTTTAAACATTTAGAGTGGAAACGACATATAATTTTTCATCATAGTGATTCAACCCCTCTCATGATACATTGTTCCTTATATCTTAACTTGATGGTCCCAAAAATTTATATCAAAACATAAAGGTTCTAAAATAAACTTCAATATATCAAATCTATTTATATTTTTTGTTTTATAGAAGTATTTAGATAACATCTTTTATTCTTGATAGATCAAATTTTAAATCTTGGAAAAAGGGCATGTTTTTCTATTTACAATCTCATAGTGATAGTATTGTATGGTATATAAATTTTCATATTGAATTGAGGAAAAACTTATGGATTGATGATGTAAAGGAACAAAGTAACTTGGTTAGTGAAATATTTGGTGAGGTATTTAGGAAAACCCTTCATTGATCAAAAAATATTGAATTATAGGAAAACAAACAAGTTATATATGGGAGTACCCATAAAATAAGAAGGTGTTATAAAATACCCTAAGAATTATTATTCAAAATAATTTAATATATAATTATTGGTGAAAAAAATTGGGGAAAACTACCTCATGATAAAATTAATGAGGAAAAGTATAAAAATGAGTCCCCCAAGAATATGGATACTCATATTAAGGTGAAAGAAATTAATTACATTTATTTTCTAAAACTAAAACTATTTTGGAATTGTCTTATAAATCTTAATGTTTAGTATCCCCTATATAGATTGAAAATAATGGTGATTATATTAAAGAATTGGAAACATCACCTAGTTTTCAATCTAAAGAATGTCTCTATATTATTTAGAGACAGATCCAATCCTTACAATGTAAGATGGATAAATTAGAGATTATTTATAAAGCTGATTTCAAATTTATTCTAGAATTGTATTTGGAGAATAAAATATTGATTTAAGAGGTGTTAATATTAAAATTATCCATTTAAAGAATTAATAAAAAATTAATTGGAAATTCAATTTAATTAGAGAACTTTAAAATGAGTTGGAAAATAAATAAACTAAGGAGAAGAAACATAAAGAAAATTTTATCCCTCCCAAGAAACTTCTTGAAGAGAGAATAAAATAAATATAGGAAGCCTCCTGAAATATAAGGGATATATCTTTCCCACTAAAAGAAATGGTTTTTAAAATCAAAGATCTTGAATTATGGCTAAAATCCTAAAAGAAAATGAAAATATAGAGATAAATCCCACGGTAGTCTCAATAAGAGTAATTCACTGAGCTTGAAATATTGAATTGGATGATAAAAGGAAGTTTCTTACTAAATCTAGTGAAATAATTTTCTAAAGGAAGGTTGAGTGTGATAGAGATACAAGAATAATAAATGATTATATATTCACAAAACTTGTAAAGAATTATTGATGTGACGTGACTCTATTACTAGTGGATCTCTTATATGTAGGCCCTAGACTTTATGACCAAAATAATGAAAAATAAATGAATACCAACTTTCAATAATACCAAATCCCTTTTATATACCTCATAACTAATGACTAATGACATAAAAAGTCAAAGCACTACCCCAGGTAGTTATTTGTGATTTCACTTATCTATTATGTATATATTATAAATGGTCTGGTTTAACTCAAAATTGAAATTAGAATGGGTTTTACTACCCCCATCAAATCAATTTCCCTTACTTAAAAATTTACCCTTCCTCCATGATAAATATTTAGAAACTAAATATTCAACACTTTATCATTTTCTCATGTTACTTATTTAATTTTCCTTTATTTCAATACATTAAACCCTTCTTTATTGAATATTTTTAGGAAAAAATCTTTTGGGTAGTCAGTGTCTTCAAAAAACTCACTTGGTAAAATGTTTTCTATAAGATATGTTTCAAATACCTCCTTCAATTTCAGACACAAGGAATATTGGATAAACTATATATTTTAAAATATGTTAAAGTTTATGAGAAATGTTTCTAACCCAACCAAAAATAACAAGTGGCCCAAATTATATGAAATAAATTTTATTGTTGATATTAGATAACTCCCAAAATATATTTGGTGTTTGTTTGATCCAAAATATATTTCATTTTTTGTAACTCACTTCCTGATGGTGTTGGTTAGAAAATTACACCATTATCATTTGATATAATTTAATATTCACTTGTATTTTTTTATATCATCATCCCTTTTGATTAATGAATTTTACATTATCTCAAACAAGGCTTCCCATTTTGTTTAATGAAAAAAATTTAGAGGTCTGTGTTTGTACACTATTATGAATAAGGGTTCCAAATAGAAGTATATTAGGAGGTATGGTAATTTAATTTTCTCTATTTCATCCACATAACTAAATTTTTTAGATGATTTAAAGATAAAAATCTCAAGTACACTTCCAAAAACATTCACTTCAGTCGGGTTTTTTCTCTATGGGTAATAGGAAGAGCTTATATTAAATGAAGTACCCTATATTTTGAAGAGTTCATACCAAAATATACTTGTTAAAATTAGATTCCTATAACTAACTATAACACTAGAAATTCCATGTAATTTTACAATCACCTTGATAAATACTTCTGCAACTCTCTTTATTGAATAACTGTGATTGAGTGGAATAAAGTGGGAATATTTACTCATTTTCTTGACCACCACTAGTATTGCATTAAAATATTATGACATAAATAACCTAGTCATGAATTCTATAGTTACCTCTTCCCAAAATAATTCTGATATAGTTAGTGGTTGGATTGTCCCAACAGGGATTAAAGCTTCATATTTATTTATTTGAAATACCTATCATAATAAAATAAACCTTTGTATTTTTTATGCCTTTAAAAAACAATAAACCCATTCAAAATATTTTTTTAGGTCATCTGATACCCAAAATATCCTCCCTTAAAGGAATAATTGGAGTATTAAAACATTTTGGGAATAAGAACTTATCACATAGTTAAAACTAGTCTATTTTTATTAAATGTAGGGTAATTTCCAAAATTATATCCAGATGCCACTTAATACCTTATTCAATAAACTCACAAAATTGGAAAATAAAATTAGGGATGTGAAATATACAATGATTATGTTAAAAAAATTATATATTTTTATGATTATATCATCATAAACCTCAACAATAATATCCTAATGGAAATGTTACTCTTTAATAATGTTGTAGTTATGATTCTTGAAGGAGAATACTAGCAAAAAAACAAGGTAAAATAGAAAACATTACATCAAGAATAGGATCTTTCAATGGAGAGTGAAAGTATTATGGATCTTCTTCTAGTGGAATCAAAAATAATAGTAGTCCCAAGTAAATAGGTAAAAAATAAGAATGTAACATGCTATAATTTTAACAACCTGAACATTTATGAATAAAATTCCCTTTCTTTTAATTAAATGTCTTATGGATATAGAAAAAAACATGCACTCCTTTTGTTTAATTATATCCAATTGGATTTAAATGACTATTAAGTATCCTTACCACTTATAATATATTTGTTGAACAATAATCACATGACTAGTATGAATATAGGGTTTTAACAAATCCTTTTGACAAAGAAAAAGGAAGTCATGACCTCAAACAGTAGGATCTTACCCTATGAATCCCATTTATTAAAGCTTATAAGGGAGATATAATTTTTGGGATTTACCCTAGACAAATCCCAAGTCAAGATCCAATAACTTAATCATGATAGAAACCATTTATGGGAGTAGTTCAAACTCATCGAGATCACGGCCCAAACCATTGTCACCAAATAGCCCCATGAAAGCCCCACTATCACACACCTTACTCTTAGGGTGTATGCTGGTGTAATAAATGGATATGTAACAAGACCATATCATTATGATTATATGCATTACTTTTGTATAGAATAATGAATATACTTTCATTTTATTATTGTTACTTTCAAAATGATTTTTAAAGAACAAATAGTATATTTGGTTAATATTCAAATTCAATTAAGAAATATATTTTGATGAATTAATGGATTTTTGAATTAAATAATATTTTAATAAAATATTATTATTAAATTAATTTTATTAAATATAAATTATCGTATAATTTTTATGAATTAAAATGTAAATTTTATTAAGGTTTGAAAACTGTTTTTGTTAAAACCTGTCAATTTTTAATAAATGTTGTTTTTATTTTAAAATTGAAAATTCACATATTTAGAAAATTATTTATATTAAATGAATATTATTTTTGGAATTAGGAGCCGAAATTATCCAATGGTTAATTTTTTATAATTTTCTGAGATAATCAAATTTTTGGATAAAAAATTAATACTGTATAAATATATGATGTGTATTACGACATCATAATGACCCAATAGTGATGTAATAAAATAATATAGAAGGTATATTCGGAAAAATACTTATTTTTCCTTTAAAATAATTTAATTTTATATTTATTTGATTTATTTTATAAAGCCTTAGTGAATCCTCCAAGACATATTAAATATTTTAAGATTTTAAAATCATTTCCTTGAAAGTGTGACTCACCTCCACATAAGAAAAGGAGATATTTTAATATCTTTAGACCTTATACTTATAAAATAATATATACCACTACAATTTTCTAGAAACCATGGGAAATAAACATGGTTTGGTTTGTGTTTTTGAATATTTTAGTGTGTAGTGTCCAAAACCAAAATAATAAAGAATTCCTCCACCATTCTTATATAAACCCACTCAAGCACCCATTCCTCTTCACTAAAAATATTTTAATCTTGACCACACTCTTCCGCACTACTACCTATATTACTAATAATGTTCTCCTAATCTCCCAATAAGCCTTTCCTAATCATTTGGATTCACACATCCAAGTAAGGGATCTCCCTCTCTCTTTTTTCTTCAAACACATCTTTTATGTCATGCCTCTTAATTTCCATTTTCTTGATTTGGGATATGTTATTCCATACATCCTTAAAATAAATTTTATTTATACATGATTGTATCTTCCTTTCACTCCCATTAATCCCCCCTATGATCTTTTAATCCAACCCATTACTATGCCGAAATTCCCTAAGTGATTTTTATCATCTCATTTCCATTCAAACATTTCTTTTATATTTTACATCTAAAATTACATTTAACATGTTTGGATATTATGTTCCATGATCACCTTAATTTATATACCATGTATAAATAATTAGAGACCCCTTTATCTCTCATCAACCCAATTTATGAATTTATATATGACGTTGTTATGCTACCAAAATTGCACCATGATTTTCCATACCAAAATCATCATGTAGTGAATACCATACCCAACCCTCTATCAAGGGTATTCAACTTTATGCACATATACTTATTGAATGGTGAATTACGTGTATGAATTATACATTCCTTGATCATGTAATAAATTATTATGTAGAATTAATCCATGTTATATGATCTATGTGGCACACTTAAGCTTGAGATTAAAATGATTATGAAGGGTGTGCCCTGATAGTGCTCTAATAAATTGGGTAATGTTTAGTATCATGATACGTTATGTTGGTGAAGGGGTTTAACTAATTCTTTTATATTAATTTTTTACACCATGATGGGATACGGGTTTACCTGAATCCTTTGTGTTAATGATGTAGTGTTTTAAGTTGTTTCCACATTTCCATGTTATGATAATCATATTATATCATGACTTTATGTTCATGTTTCTCTTATGCTCCATTGATATTTCTATTTCCTATCATGTATTGTATTCTTCATGTTATGTCTTGTTTACTCTCTTACTATGATTTATCTCTTACCCCTTTCTTATGTCTTTTATTAGAATATCTTATGCAGTGTTAAGTATGAAGGAATTTTGTGTTCATGTAAAAGAATTTTTCAATAAAAATGTTGTATTTCATGTTTTATATTGTTGTGTAATGTTCATAAGCCCCAAATACACTATACCTCTCGATATTATGAGTTTTATTAAGTGAGATTTTTTTTAAAAAAATCATGTTTAAATGTGTAATAAATATCATGTTTGTTATAATAATATTGGAAAGAAGGGGTATGTGGAAAAATGAATATTGAAATAACAAAAGAGGAAGAAATAACTCTCATGAAAATGTGGTGAGTAGTTTAGGAAATGGATACATGATAATTAGTGAACTAGTTATGACTACAAAAGGAATATAGTATCTCAAAAATAAATGGACAATTGACATGAGAGAAACATGGAACATAGAGTTTTGAAAGAAATGTCATTATCAATATGAACTTATCTTAAAAGGAATTGTATACATATGAAACATTAAAACCCTGAATATTGTTGGAATCAGTAACATAAAAATAGATATTTATGATTGTATAGTCTGAAGCATCAAACAATTATTCCATGTGAAGGGGAAGAAGAAGAACATGTTTTATTTGGGATAATTTGATGAAATTGGGAAAAATATTCACAATGAGAAAGGAGTGATGATGATTTAAAAGGGAAAAATTATAGTTTTTAATGTGGATAAGATTCTAAATAACCTATACATGTGTATCAGTGAAACGTATTGGGAAAAAAGATATTTTTCACAACATCTATTTGAAAAAATTGTTGAACTTTCATGGAATTGAAATCATGGTTGTATGTACAATTGATTCTATAAATTTTATTTTAATAAAAATATATTGTTTGGACTTAAAATGGTAACTTTACCATTTTGTGAGTATGGTGTTTTGAGAAAGTATCATAGCTTAAAGTTTTGGATGTCAATGATGAGGATCAAGGAGTTCTTAGAGTTGTTCCATTTGGATCAAGGAACTTTATATCATTCATTGATGATTATTCCATGAGATTTTGGGTATACTTAATCATGATGAAGTCAGATATTTTTAAATTCATCAAAAAATCCATAGCATGGAAGGGGCTTAAATCTATAAATAATATCAAGTTTTTGAGTACTTATAATGATAAAGAATATACAAGCAAGTAGTTTGATACTTTTTATCAATAGGAAGGAATCATGATACAGTTCATGTTAGTATACACTCCTTAGAGTAATTGAGTATAAGAGTGGATGAATAACCCATATTGGATAGAACATGGGTAATGTTTAAGGTTGAAGGATTTTCCAAGAAATTTTTTGAAAATCAGTGAAGACCACATGTTATGTGATCAACAAGTCTCCTTTAAAGGTGTTTGATATGAAAAAATTGATGGATATGTGGATTAGTAAACCCACTTTCTACTATTGGGTATATACATTTTAAAAGTATTGTATATGTATTTTTTAATAACAAAAATATATCAAAGCTAGATTTAAGATCCACGAAATGTATTTTATTTAGATATGATGATGGTGTGAAGGGGTATCATTTGAGGTAACCCACTACACACAAACTTACCATCATAAGGTATATCATATATGTAGATGATAAGGTGAAAATAAATATTGGTAGATATATGGGGAAACATAATACATAAATTAAAATAGTCGATGCGGGGGATGAATCAAAGGAATAACATGTTTCCTCTAAGGAGTTATCAAACCACAATGATCATGTATCAGATGAATCTATACTACAAGAGTTAACTTGGGTGAAAATATCACCAATATGGCACTTAGACTATATCACTAAGTGAAATATTATATACTAATTATTAATAGAGGATGGATAGCCATATTATTTTGTGAAAGTGACACAAATTCTACATGTATATTATTAAATAGAGGTGATGCTAAAGGAACTTGAAGCCCAAAACATAAAAAGGACTTGGGATATTTTCCATTATCTCATGAATGAAAGATTATCAATAAAAAATGGGTCTTAAAGACCAAACAAGATGAAAAATACCTAGTGGAAAGATATTTTGTGAGACTTGTGGCCAAAGGATATTATCAAAAGTAAGGAATTAAGTTCACTAAAATATTTTCCCATGTGGTTAGACTGATGACTATTTAGATAGTTCTAGAAATCTATTCTATATATAATTTACTTCTAGAGAAACTATATATGAAGGAATTTTTTTCCATTGTGATCTTGATAAAGGAATCTATATGCTTCGACTAGAAGGTTTTGCAAAAAAAAGATAAGTGGACTTGTATTGAAGTTCGGATAAATCTTGGTATGGTTTCAAAAATACACCTAGGTGTTGGTATAATATATTTTATTCCTATATTAAGATCATTATATATAACGAACATTATTTCAATCCTTTTTCGTGTTTCAGGTGTTCATATGGTAATGATTTTATCATTCTTCTACTATATGTGGATGACATATTGGTTATAGGCCCCAAAAATAAAAAATCTAGGAAATTAGGGTACAGTTGGCTAAGGATTTTGATATGAATGACTTGGGACTAGAAAATAATATTATTGGGATATATTATAACAACTCGTGTATTTATTTCACATTAATTCATGATTTATTACATGATATTACATATAATAAAACCCAAAAGATAGATAAGTTTAGTGTATTTGGTAATTAGGTGAATAGAATAACATCTTGAAAATGGGATACAACAACATTATTTAAAACTAACTTAACATGATTCTAAAAATTCATAGCTTTTAAAACTGCACGGGATAACTTGGAGACATACACAAGAAATGGATAGGCTATAAATCCCAGTAAAGGAATAAATAAATCCCAACATAAAGGAAGAATTACATTTTAGTTGATATTAATTTAAATGGGACATAAAATGGGTGACAATCATAAACATGAACAATGATGCATGATATAGAATGGTAACATAAAGGAAACATGGGAAATGTGGAAACAACTTTAAAACATGGAATTATAAATATAGGTCAAGGATAACAGACAATAAATCATGATGGAAAAATTACTATGATTGATTAAGTTCTCTTGATAATCCATTTCATGACATATCATGAGACTAAAGCATTACCCAACGCATTGGAGCGCTATATAATTCTAGGCACACCCATCACTTTCATATCATTCACATGTATACGAATGCCACATAGATCATACAACACGGAATAATTTTTCATCACATTTTATTTCATAATCAATGATTGTGTAATATATACATGGAATTCCCCAATCAAATAAGTATAAGTTCATAAATTTTAACACCCTTTATAGAAAATTGGTATTGGTATTTACTATACAATTTTTTGGCATGGAAAATTGTGGTGAAATTTCAGCACCATAATGGGGGCACATAAATGTTCATGGGGGGATTAATGAGAATTAAAGGGGTCTCTAGTAATTTAAAAATCAAATTTTTAGTAATTAGTATATGGAATAAAATATATCAAAATTATTAATTAGAGATAAAATTCATAATATAATGAATATACTTGAATAAAGAAGAGGAGGAGATGATCCTTTACTAAATTTTGGCATGGTAATGGGTGTAAAAAAATGTTCATGGGAGAGATAAATGAGAGTAAAAAGGGTATATAATCACATGGAAATAAATATATAAGTAATAGTTATGTATAAAAACATACCCATATATGAGAAAATGGAAATTAAGAAGCATAACATAAAAGCATTACTTGAATAAAAAGGATAATGGGAGATCTCGTACTAAATTCCGACACTGTAACTGGTGTTCATAAAGTTTCATTAGAGGGACTAATGAGAGTAAAATGGGTATCTAATCACATTATAATCAAAATTAATGTATTATAGTTATAGGTAAACATAAAAAAACAACCAAAAATGGAAACTAAGAGGCATAAAATAAAAGTGGTTCTTGAATAAAAAGAATAGAGAAATTCCTTACCTTGAGAGAGTGATTCCAAAAATATTTGGAGGAGCTTCTTGAGAGCTTGGGGGAACCTTGGGAGGACTCTAGAGAGGAGCAGTAAGATTAAACATGTTCTCTAACATTTTTAGTGGAGATTAATGGAAGCTTGTGTAGGTTTATATAGGAAAATAAGGTGAGTTCTTTATTATTTATCAAACTTATGTTTTAAAATCTATATAATAAAATAACCAAATCTATAAACCTTACCATGGGTTTTTCCCAAGGTTTTTTCCCATTATTTTTAAAAAAGATGTGTGGTTTTCATTATTTTATAAGACCAAGGGTCAAAATTATTAGCCTATTACCCTTAGTGATGTGTAAGTGAATCATTTCCTTAAAGAAATGATTTTAAAACCATAAAATATATTATAGGTTTTGGAGGATTCATAAAGGATTTATAAAAATATTAAAATAAAATTAATATTACATTATTTTTAAATTTTAAACATATATTTATTCGTTCATACCCTTTATAGTATCTGTTAAATCATTTTGGGGTCATTATGATGTCATAATACATACAGTATATTTATACAGTATTTAAGTTTTACCCATAAATTAGATTGTCTCTAAAAATTATGACAGAATAACCATTGGATAATTTCAATGTGAAAATTCAAAAAATAATTTTTTTTATAAAAATAATTTTCTAAATATATTAATTTCCACTTTTAAATTAGAATTTACATTAATTGAGAAATTTTAGGTTTTTTACAAAAATAGTTTTCAAACCATTATAGAAATTACATTTGTCATTATAAAAATTATATTTTCAATTAACTTTATCAATAATAATTTAATAATAATATTTTTTTAAATATAATTTATTTAAAAAATACATTAATTAATCATAAGTAATTTCTTAATTGAAATTGTATATTATTTAAAAATATAATTTGTTTTTATCATATCAAAATATAATTGTTATCAAACTGATTACTTAATCATTTATAAAGTAAAAAAAATATGGAATAAATATAATCATAATTTTAATTAAAATGAAAAATAAATAATCATACTATTAGGTTTTCTTTTTTTCTAGTCATTTTTAAATTATTTTTAACCTTAATTACCATATTTTCTTCTAAGTGTGGTAGAACATATTTACTACAATTACTATTCATAATATACTAAAACCAATTTTACCTTATTAACCAATATTAATAATGATTATCCCAAATATGGAATCCATTTTATTATGATCAATTCATATATGTGAAATAATTTAATTTAAAATAAAACCCACAAGCACGGTGGAAAGCGTTTTTTCCAAAAAAAATATTTTTTGAAAAACAAATATGATTTTTCCTTAACTCTATAACTAGTAATATTAATTATATGAATTTAAATTCATAAATATATATAAAATATAAAAATTTCATTTAAATCATTTCTAATTAGGAGTTATTTTAATTAATTATAATAGTGAAACATTTTTCATTTTAAAACAATTTTCATCAAAATGTGTTTTAATCCTAAAAATAAACTTACACTAAAATCTGGTATAAATATGATTTAAATGAAATTAATTTAATTTAATATAACTAAATAATACTTATTTTTCCTTAAAATCAACTAAAAGAGAATAATTGGACTTTAAAATTAATTAATTTATCAAAATAAATAAAAGTTTTACATAAAACGGTATCATTCACTATTCTAAAAAAACCTATATTTTTTGAAAAATCTCAAATATTTACCCTAAGTTAATTTTGATATGATGGTATCAAAAATGGTGTATGTTTTATCAAATAAAGTTATAAATGTTCTAGAAAATAATTATAATATTGTTTTCATAAAAATAAATAAAAAATCATTTGTGAATAAAACATATTTTGGAGAACAAAAAGACATTACCAAAAATTTATTTATTATTTACTAAGTATTAATCAATATATTTATGAAATATATATATTTCCTAAATTAATTAATCCTACTTATATCTAAATAATTAATGGAAAGGTTAAAATGGTCATATTTAAATAATCATTGTTTATTTGGGTTTGGTGTTGTGTATCACATATTCTATAGAATATAGTATTCTCTTTTAAAAACTTAGGGCATTACATCCCCCCACCCCTCAGTAAATTACATCCTCGCAATTTAAAATTGAACTTGGTAGAAATTTTTTTACAATTGAAAATGTCTTCATTGAAAACACACATCGTAAAAAGGGATAACAAAACATCCACTTGAAAATAGTGAAATAGAAGTATAAAGTTCATCACATAACTAGGTTTCCACATAGGATAACATAAGTGGTAAGTAAAAACATAGACATAAAAGAGAAAACTAACGCTAAATAACTAATAGAGTTTGATATTGAACATGTTCAAGGGAAAGTTTATGACCACAAAACTATAAATCTATGATGGGTAAAATTACCATCAATTCATCATAAATGATCATAATATGACAGCATTTAGGTTTAAAGATTATTTTCTTATATTTAATTAATTACATTACTATCTAGACTAGGGACATAAGGAAATATACTTTCTTTACTAGTATAATTTCATCATTTACTAAATTTTTACTAAAATCTCAGCTTTTTTCCCAACTGATGGGTTCTCAAGATGAATTTTTTAGTACTTGAAGCACTCGAATAAGCTTTTAACAGATCACATAATCCACCAAAGAATAACAAGTTATTCCTCCTCCCTTTACTAAATCCAAAATTAGAAGCATAAAGTAATATATTACTAAAAATTAATACACATTAATACATTAATCTCTAAAATTCAACAAAAAAATCCCAATGGTTTAAAATAGATCATTCCTTAAATAAATACCCCTATATCCCCAAATATCACCAATGAAATCAATATTAAATAATTATTTAACCTCAAAGTTTGTCTCATTCCATTTAGATTAAACCTCCAAAACCATAAGAGAATTATTCTCAAATAATCATTTATATTAAACCGAATGGGTATGTATACCATGATCTAATATAACATCTCATGAAATATAATTAATGACCATAAAATAAACCATATTTTATCATGTAATATGCTTCCCAAAATATTCTTAATCATTTTAAACTTTACTCATATAAATCTTTAGAAGTTATATCAATTATTTTAGCCTTAGAAATATAATCTTGGGATTATTTTAGTTTATCCCCACCTAAAATACATATTAAGTGTTATAAATACCACAATCATGTGTTTTATAAAACAAAACTTTATCACTAAATCACTTTTATAGTTTATCGATTCTTAACATATGTTTCAAATCTTTAAAGAAAAATTATTGTGGGAAAATACTTATATATATCATGACCTTTATTTCCATAATGAATTTAATAAAATACTAATATAAATTAACTTTAAAATAATAATACATAAACACTTTAATCCTTAAAATTAAATGATTTCTATAGCATAGGTCCTCTCTTAGTATAGGATTTACCCCTTTGATTAGGGAATTGTCTCTAAGAAATCCAAAATTATCCACACATATGAAATTAAAAAAAAATTATTTTGTAGGATGAAATATATTCTCTTATATCATACTCTTCATTTTTTATGGAAACTAGCTAATTTATGCTATATTTTCCACACTTTAAACACATTAAAGTTTATTTTTGGATTTTCTGTTCATGCCTCTTTCCACATTTTGATATATAGGAAATTCAATATTTTTCCTCTATATGATTTATTAGTTGAATATACTTGAGAATTATCCATCCTTTTATTTGGTGTATTTTGGAATTAAACTATGTGCTAGTTGTAAATTTTTTATTTTTGATAGATGGTTTGGCATAATTATAGTATTTTTTACTTGAGAACCTATCAAGTTTGGTGTCTCATTTGGGCAGTTTTCACATTTCCCATCACATTGGATGTTAACATGGTTCTTCCTGTTTCTATAAATTTACTAGAATAAAGGTAAAATTAGGTATGAGTAGCTTTAAACTATTAAACACATGATTGATAATATAATAACATTAAAGTTGTAACTTATAATGGAATTCATTTTTTTAAATTATGAATTTCTAGGATTCAATATATGTTATCCATGATCTATTTCCTAACATAAAATCCTATGGGAATTTTTGTTCCCTTAATAATTGTTTGTAATGATATTGTTAATTTATCAAATCATATCCCCTATGAGTGAAAAAATAGGTTTTAAGTAAGGCCTGTTGTCGTGCACCAGTTCTCAATCGAGTCTAGCTCAATGTGGTGTTTTTGAGTTTTACCACTAGGTACATATGTGATAGATCCATATCCACTTATAGTATCCATATGGGTATTTATTTTATTAAAAACCACTTAATCTATACTTTACAATAATTTAGGGATTTATTCTTATATTTAGTATTATCCCTATGGATTTTTTTAGAGTGTTCTAATCCTAATCCCAAAAATAACTAAACATTCCTTTGATTTTAACTATAAAACCCATGCCTTTATTACACATTAATTCGTGATTTATTACATAATATTACACATAATAAAACCCATAAGATTGATAAATATAGTTTATTTGGTAATTTGGTACATAGAATAACATCTTGAACATGGGATAAAACAAAATTATGGAAAACTTCTTTAACATGCTTCTAAAATTCCATATCTTTTAAAACTACATGAGATAACCAAGGGACATGAATAATAAAGGGTTCATCTATAAAGATGAGTAAGTGAATAAATAAATCATAACATGAAGGAATAATTAAATTTTATAAAATAGTCATTTCAATGGGACATGAAGGGGGTAATAATCATAAACATGAATAATGAGGCATGATATATCATGTTAACATAAAGGAAACATGGTAAATGTGGAAAAAACTTTAACACGTGGCACTATAAACATAGGTAAAGGATAAATACCAATAAAAAATAATAGAAAAAGTCTCATGATAGATTATGTTTTCTTCATAATCCCTTGTATGACATCTCATTCGACTAAAACACTACCTAATGTATTGGATCACTAATAATTATAAGCACACCCATCACTTCCATATCATTCACATGCATAAGTGTGCCACATTGATCATACAACATGGAATCATTTTTCATCACATTTTATTCCATGATCAAGGAGTTTGGAATATATATATATATATATATATATATATATATGGAAGTCTCAAAACAAATAATAATAAGTGCATAAATTTTAACACCCTTGATAGGAAATGGGTATGGGTATTAATTATACAATTATTTGTTATGGAAAAACGTGGTGAAATTTCAACAGCATAATGGGAGCACATAAATGTTAATGGGGATTAATGAGAGTGAAATGGATATCTCATAATTTAGACATAAAATGGAAAGTAATGGGTTATGTAAGAACATATAACAACATTGGTAATTGGAGATAAAATTCACAAGATAATGAAGATACTTGAATAAAGAGGATAATGAGAGGATAATGAGAGGATAATGAGAGGATCCCTTATGGTAATGGGTGTACATAAAGATTCATGGGAGGGATTAATGAGAGTGAAAGGGTTATATAATCATATGGAAATAAAGATGGAAGTAATAGGTATGTATAAAAACATACTAAAATGGGATAAAACATAAATTAAGATTCATAACATAAAATAGGTTCTTGAATAAAAATGAGTGTGGGAGATCCCTTACTAAATTTTATCATGGTAATGGTTTTTCATAAAGTCTCATGGTAGGGATTAATAAAAGTTAAAGGGTTATCTCATCACATGTTAATAAAAATTAAAATAATGGGTTTTTAGGAAAATATACCCAAATAGATACAAATAGAAACTAATAGGCATAACATAAAAGAGGTGCTTGAATAAAAAGAAGAGATAAATCCATTACCTTGATAGAGTGATTATCAAAAGCTTTGTAGGAGCTTCTAGAGAGCTTGGTGGAACCAAAAAAAGGAATCTAGAGAGGGGAGGATAGATTAAGGTCGTTCACCAAGGTGATTTAGTGGATATTAATGGAATTTTTAGTAGGTTTATATAGGATAATAGAGTGTCATTATTTATTATTTCTCAAACATAGGTTTTGGAATCTATTTAATAAAATAACCAAAACCAAAAACTTTACCATGGTTTTTCCCATGTTTCCTAAAAATTAGGAGTGTTATTAATTATTTTACAAGTAAATTGGTTGAAATTATTAGAATATTACCCTTGGTTATGTGTAAGTGAGTAATGTCCTTAAAGAAATGAATTTAAAATAATAAAATATTTTATAAGTTTGGGAGGATTCATAAAGGCTTTATAAAATTAATAAAATAAACTTAATATTACATTATTTCAAAGTGGAAACATATATTTTTTCATGGATACCCTTTATAGTATTTATTATATCATTTTTGGCTCATTATTATGTCATAATACACGGCGTATATTTATACCGTATTTAATTTTTTCCCAAAAATTCGGTTATCTTAGAAATTTATGAAAAAAACACCATTGGATAATTTGGAAATTCTAATTCAAAAAAATAATATTTTTTACAAAAATAATTTTATAAATATATGAATTTTTACTTTTAAAAAATAATTTATATTTATTGAGAAAATTTTGGTTTTTGATAATAATTATTTTGGAACCAATATAGAAATTACATTTATCATCATAAAAATTATATTATAAATTACATTTATCAATAATTATTTAATAATAATATTTTTTAATAATATCCTTTATTTCAAAAATACATTAATTCATCAAAAGGAATATATTAATTTAAATTTTATATTACTTAAAAAATACAATTTGTGTTTTATCGTATCAAAATATAATTGTTATCAAACGGATTACTTAATAATTTATCAAGTAAAAAAAATAAGAAATAAATATAATCATAATTTTAATGAAAATTAAATATAAATATTCATAATATTTGGGTTTATTTTTTTCTAGTCTTTGGTAAATTATTTTTACCCTTAATTAACTTATTTTCCTTTTACCGTGGTAATAAATATTTACTACAGTTTCTATTCATATTATCCAAAAACTAAGTTTACCTTATTACCTGATATTAATTATATGATTCCAAATATGGAATCCATTTTATAAAGATCAATTGATATAGGTGGAACAATTATATTAAAATAAAACCTATAAGCATGATGGAAAGCAGTTTTCCAATGAAATTATTTTTCAAGGAAAAGATTGTTTTTCTTTAACTCTATAACTAGAAATATTAATTTAAATTAATTCAGATAGATATATAACATAAAAATTTCAATTAAATAATTTATCATTAAGAGTTATTTTAATTAATTATATTGGATATACATTATGTATTTTAAAATAGTTTTCATACAAATGCATTTTTAATCCTAAAAATAAACTTCCATTGAAATATGGTATAAAGATGATTTAAATGTAATTAATTTAATTAAATATAACTAAATAATACTTATTTTTCCTTGAAATCAAATAAAAATAATAATTTTTCTTTTAAATAAGTTAATTTATCAAAATAAATGATAATTTTATATAAAATGGTATCATTCACTATTCTAAAAAACACTTTATTTTCTGAAAAATCCCAAATTTTTACCCAAAGATAATTTTTATAGGATGATAAAAAATGTATTTAGTTTTAAAGAATAAATTTATAACTATTCTAAAAAGTAATTATAATATTTTTTTAATAAAAATAAATAAATAATCATTTTTGGAGAAAACATTTTTTGGAGAATAAAAAGTCATCACTGAAAATTGATTTATTATATACTAAGTATTAATCAATATATTTAGGACCTATATATATCTCATAAAGTAGTTAATCCTACTTATATCCACAAAATTAATGTAAAGCTTAAAATAGTAATATTTAAATAATCATTGTTTGTTTGGGTTGGGTGTTGTGTACCACATATGCTATCAAACATAATTTTATCTTCTAAAAACTTCAGGAATTACATATATATTTAAATAGATAGGAATATTTGGAATATTTAAGTATCAAGTAAAAATTACTTGAGTAATTCATTGAAACACATCAATATGAGAGACTATAAGACAATCTCTACCCCTCTTCCTTTTAATTTCATGTTATCCTTTGTGATGTGTCCTATTAGTGAAATAGAGAGAATGGAGATGTATCATATACCTTATACATCTTTAGTTGAGATTCTGATGTTTGGTATGATTTTTACTAGACCAAAAATTTCATATGAAGTAGGAGCAGCCAGTGGGTACATGATGAATCTGTGAAAAAATAATTTAAACATAATAAAGAGGATCTTGAGATACATCAAGAAGACCTTATATGCTACATTATATAATATATGATAAAATTTAATATTAGAGGCTATGTTGATTTATATTTTTCAGCTTACTCTGACCAGAGTAAATCCACTACTGGTTATGTATTTACTCATATAGAAGGAGTTGTGCAATGTATTTTAAAGTAATATTTAGCTGTGGATTTATCCATGACTTAGGTTAAGTACATAGCATCTACACAAGGTTTCAAAGAGGAAATTTGGATGATAAGGTAATTAGAGGAGATCAAGAACATTTCTGAGTAGATTCCATTTTTTTTATAGTTTTAATTCCTTGAAAATTTAAATGAATCAATATTTTCATTGAAAAAAAACAAATTGGGGTAGCGTATAACTTTTTTTAGATGAATTAGAGGAAGGAAGTTTGGATATGTATAATATTCTCACTAAATAAAATATGACATATTTTTTAACAAAGGATATTGAATATGATAAGTTTTGATAGTGCAGATCCTCAAGAGGTCTCATGGATACATGTAAAGCATGGTTTGGTATATACAAAGGATATGTGAAGATTTGATTGATCCCTAATCAAATCTCCATGTGGAAAATATGGAAGCAGAATTTTTTGAAAAGGGAGAAAAAATAGTTTTACAATTCATTTTTTCAATGGGGGTGTCCATAGTAGATGACATGGGTGGATAACCAAATATAAATTAGTGAAACAGGGCAAGAAGAAGACACCTATAAAATGAGGCATCATCCCCAGATCAAGTATCATTAATCTCATGATTTTATTATTTCATTTGATCTATATTTTATCAGGTTTATATCCATTTGTTCAAGAGATAATATTTTGATTATTTTATCATTTAAATTTCCAGAGATTATATAATTGAATTTTACTATAATGAAATTCATCTATTCACCTATTATTTTTCGCCCTTTATTTGTAGGTTTTACCATGTTACATCTAGTGTTCATATTTTTGACATTTTTACACTTTATTTTTATCTTTTTATTATCAAAAAACCAGTGGGCCAATCATTTGTGTTCCCAATAGGGGTGATGGTGATGCAGACTCTAGTATAAATAATACAATATCTCATAGTAGTGAATAAATTAGTTTAGATTAGCTTACTAATTTCACTAGATGTAAAATTTGGTTCCTTCTTCCAAAGATGAAGTTAAAAATTGGAGAATTTAACCAAGATTAGAATCGATTTAGATTTAACACTCTTATTTCCTAATTTAGAAGATAAAAATTTAAGAATCATAGTATGGTTATTGAACGACTAGGGACCCACTCTCATAGTTTTAAGTATATAGTGTTTATCAAAAAAAATTAATCAAGAAACACCTCAGTCAAGAAGAAGTACCAAAATTATTTCGATAGATTCCTAATGACTACTAATAAAACATTAAATTTTCAAAATGATTAGTGTCAATTTATAAAAAACCCCACTAAGATCCTTTCTAAAATTACCTTTATCTTAATCTCACTTTTCTTATTCAAAGATAATATCAATACACGTCAAATGTTATGGGTGGATAGAAAGAGATAACCCTAATTGAATTTGTTGATTTTCCAATAAAATATCAATCCATGATCTATCCCTTACACCATCCATCATATTAAACAATAATATGAAGAAAACATAAATAGTTATCATAAAAGGTAAGATCATGTGATATTTTAGGTTATGATACTGATCACTATCGTAATTGCTATAGTTATTTCCAATTATTTGGATATATTCTCCTTATTTAATTATTTACTGTTTGAATAATTACATATTCATTTAATGAAGCAAATACCATCAGTTCCATGTATCCAAATTTTAAAATAATTAAAAAAATATTTATTTTATTGATTTTTTCACTAATATGTCGCATATATAATTGGATAAAATCATACAACTTAGTAAAAATATGACCAAGATAGTAAGACTACAAAGTTCCTAGATGAAAAAACATGGTATGAGGTTTAATAGTAAAATAATTTATTTTATTATATAAAATCATGGTAACTTTATCTACTATAAAATGATTTAATAACCATTAAATTTATAAAAGGGGTTTGATACACTCTATAGTCTTAAATAGTTATTTAAGTTATTTATATTATATGAATTGCAAGATTTATTTTGTTAATTATTATTTGATTCAAAATAATTTTAAGTATAATATTTCTAGATCAAAACATTTTTACATGACTATATGATTGGTTATTATTTTTGGTGTGCATATTTATGTTCATTTTATTTATTGGAACATATGATTATTATTACTCTTAAATATATTTAATTTTTTATTTTTTTATCAGAAACCCAACTTATCATAATACAATTCATGTCATTCTAGGGGTAGAACATTCTCATATATATTTACTAAGACCTGGGTCAAGAATATTCCCTATAAATCTAGCTTGATAAAATATTTTACAATTCATTTCATATCTTTTACCAATGATTATTGCACATTCATTTAATATCTTATTTAGGGGAGACCAATAATTATAGATCTTTGTTCATTTAGTATTTTAAAATTTATTAATTGGTTACTTATAAATCTATATATCAGTAATCTAATGATTGGTTTTATTTTCTAATTGATTTCCAACTTATTGATAACAATAATGATATTTAGTTGTTTTATACAAGGGAGATTTAATTTTTTATATATGTAACGATTTGTTTCTTTTTTTTCAATGGGATCTGGCACATATTGGTTAAATATTACATTTATAACAACCATATTCATGATGAGAAATTATTTTCTTTTATCATTTTTATCTTGTAGACCCTATTTAATTTGTTACATGTTAATAATTGTGATTAATTTTTTTACTCTCATATTATAATAATATTTTCCCAAATAAAGGAGATATTATTCAATATTTCATATTTTTTATAAATATCTGGAATCTCTTTACATACATATAATATTTTAATTCCATTAATTTATTCTAATTATAAGGGGGATTTAATCTATGACTTAATGAATTATTTTACTTTATTATAATTTGATGTAAATTATTATTATTTTATATTTTTAATTAACTAAAAAAATTAGAAGAAAGTTTGTTGTGTTTTCTAATTAAAAAAATGGGTTGATTATTTAAGCATTAATATTTTTTGTGTGGGGTGTTTTTCATTAAACTGGATCTTGGTTAGATTTATTTTAAAAAATTTAAAATAAAAGTTAAAATTTTTTCATTTGGAAAAAAATATTGATATTTTTTATCTCAATTTTATTATAATAATCTTTGTTTCTTGTTATCCTAAAATTTGATATAAGTGAGGAGAATATATCATAACATACATAAATATTTAATTATTTTAGATTAATACTCAATACATTTCACAATAATACACACCTAAGGATAGTGAGTTTTTAGTGTCTTTAGAGACTCAGTATATAATCATCTTATCTCATAAAATATCTTCAAAATCTCTTACAAAGGTATTTTAACATAGAAAAATTCTTATGTATACCCTACTTAAAACCTTTCTTTATAATATGGGGTATAGAAACATAAGAAAGGGTGAACTAAGATTCTTAGTAAGGGTAATCATAAGAGATATCAATCAGTGATCATAAGTGATAATAAGATAAACATAAGGGTATGATAACATGATTATAACTAAAAAAAGTCATAACCAATCAGTTAAATATCATTAATCATTAATCATGGTATAAGGATTTTTCATAAAAAAAATATATAAGTTATAAGTGTGTAGAATCATCAATAAACAATCATAATTAATGAGAACATTCCATATACATATGACATGTATTTTTGGAATATACATAAACATAAAAAAGCATTTCCATAGACAAGTATCATTTCCAATGACATAATAGTTGATTGGGTTCACTTCTAACTCTATAATTTTCTTAGTCAAGGTTCACTCTCAAGAATATTATAGTGGATAGAGACCCTTACTAAACTAGTTTCACTCCCCATTTTATTCCTTATTATTTCATGAGATGAATATATTTACACAATACATTATATGTATATATAGTTATGTTCCTACCCATAACATAATGAAAAACATTCATATATGTGCCATAAGATCTTAAAACATTATCATATCATCATATCATAACATGTGGAAATGAAATAGGTTTCATAAACATTTAATCATTCCATCTGATCATAATATGTAGAAAAGAAACATTTTTTATAAAAAAATTATCATAGCATTACCCATAGAAATTAAATGTGGTTCATAAAGGTTTTACCATAACTTAATTATCCCATAGGAAAGAAACAGGTTTCATAGAATCATCCTTAAATCATCATCATCATAAGACATACACAGAAAACAATGGATGATATCATAAGATCATATTACTATTTAATCATAAAAATCTATAATGATATTTTCATAGATAAAAAATAGCTTTAAAATAACATTCAAACCTTTCTTTGAAAATATGAGAAAGATATATTTTTCTTTTGATAACATTTTAATAGAAAATTACCAGAATATTTAGAAAAATATTTTTCTTTGAAAATTATAATGAAATCATTTAAAGTAATCTTAAAATCAAATAACCTTCATGATAGTGGTTAAATATTCTCATGAAATATACATTTAAAGATAACATTCTTTTCATGATTTTATAAAAAGTAAAAAAAATATTCATTTTAAAAAAAATAAATAGTGTAAAAGGTAATGAAAAAAACTTTTTAAAAAACTTTCATGAATAAGAAAAAACTTCCACAAAATAATTTTTAAGAACATGTTCATGGAAGAAAAAGTTCATCGACCAAAGAGGAAATAAGGTCAATTTTTCATTAAAAAAATTTTATTGATAATTTTAAGTATTGAAGAGATAAAAATTCTAAAAATTAATAAAAAATATAATAATAACCACTAGATAAGAAAATATAGTCTAAATAATAAGATCTCTATAGTTTACCTCAATGGAAATTTACCATAGATAATCCTAAAAATAAATGATATTGTAACATAAACCTTTACCGTGTTGTAAACTATTGAATCATAACACCCATGAAATAAATAAATTAAAATGAAACAATAAATACCATTAATTTAAATAGATTAATGATATAACATATCAAAGGGTATATATGCATCATATTAAAGAAATAAGTGGTGAATATTACATTTGTCCCATAGAAACAAAAGTGAGAGGAGAAAGTATTACTACTTTGGTAACTTTCAAATAAAATCCCATTGGATGAAATAATTTCAATTGTAACTTTAAATACCAAGAATTAAGAAGTATGTGTGACGTAATATGTAAAAGGGTAGGTATATACACCTTATAAACATAAATAGTTTCATGACATTGAATATGTATCGATGAAATAATATTGAGACGATGAACCATTACCTCAAGTATCATCTTACATAATACTCATTTAAATATCCTTTATAATAAATATAGATTTATTATAAAAATATTATATAAATATATTCATTCATAAATTACTATGTATCTTTTCTTTATAATTTTCAATTATCCTTTTGTTAACAATTTCATCTTTAAAATGAACCTTTTGGTGAAACTTCCTTATTTTTCATACAAGTTTTTGTTCATTTGTTCTGATACTTACACCTTGGTAATAGATTAATAATATACATAATTTTAATCAAGAAATAAGTTTCATAATTATCAATTATATAAAATTTTATAACTATTCATATAAATTGGTGATGAAAAATGAATTACATCACTTTGTGGGGACAGTAGTTTGTACATGCACATGAGTGATATTTCTAATTCTTATTTTATGGAACGAAAGAATGTTAAATAACAATTAACTTTAAATAATAATTATTATATCATAAATATCATATATATTCATTAAATTTACCCTTCATACCATCCATATAATAAATAAATAAAAAACAAATCAGATCACTTTATAGAGATGGTAGTCCACACATACACACAAGGGACGTTATCATATTCTAAATTATGGAAAGGTAATAAGATAGATAAGATAATATAATTAATGAAAAATAATAATTTCATAACTATTATGTATAAAAATTCAATCCATCATAATAATATTCCACGAAATATGGTAATGGAAAATGAATCATATTGCTATGTGTAGGTGGTAGTCCACAAATACGCATGAGCGATACTTTAATCTCGCATTTGATGGGAAGAAGATAGATAATGATTATTCCCTAAACATAATGAAATTTAAGTATATGGTAGATACTAATTTAATTATATTGGAATATTTAGGATATAACTGAATGAGGTAAAATAAAAAATAAAATGAAAGAGACCAGTTAAAACAATTACCTACTCTTTGATATTCCCCCTTTGGATTTCATCTTAAGGACCCTAGGGATGGTATTTTGAACATACCAGAACCTATATTACTTGGATAAAGATTTTTAGAAGTGTTTTCTTTATGTTTTGGTCAAATATATGTGTCTCATTTTGGTGTGAGTAATAGAGGAGTGGTGGTGTCCTTTTATAGTGAAGGAAAGGACACGAGTGTAATTTATTAAAAGATTTAAATACAATAGATTTTTTTCATTTTAATGTGGAACCTAGTTCATATATTTCAAATAGAGTAATATAATGAATAAAAATACTTTTATAAAATATATTTTAGATAGTTTTAGGTTATTTTTTAACCCTTATCGATTAGTTTACCCCCCCCCCTTTAACCCTTTTGATGATGACCTCGATATCAAAAATGCTTTATTACTTAGTGGTAATTAAAGTTACTATAAAATTAAAAGTGAACCATTAGTGGATATTGGTTGATATTATTAACCATATATCATTAAATTGTCCAAAAAAATATTTTTATGTTCAATAAATAATTTAATAAAATATTATTTAACATAAGATATTACTATCATCATTTTTAAAACAATTTACATAGTTTGAATTTCAAAGAAAAAATATATAAATATAATTAGAATATAAAATTTTAAAACATTAATAATACATTATATTTAGCCAAAAAATTCTTGTGACTCCATAACTCACCAAAAAATATTAATTTTTATATTTTTAATATTGTTTACTTTATTTTTTTACTTCTTGAACAAGCATTATGTTAGTGTTATGTGAGTATTTAAGATAATTATTTTATCACTAAAAATTTAAAAATGAATTTAAATGAAAAAAATATCATTAATATTTTAAATAACCATTTAAAACTTAACCTAACCTCTTTTTATTTCAATACAAAATATTAGAGATATTAAAACAAAGAAAGTGACATTTTTTATTCTTTAATTAAAATAATATAAAGATATTTATCAAATAATAATGGGACCAAAAAGAAATATTTTTTATTATTTAAAGGTATTGGTTGAATTAAACTCATCCAATAAAAAATTGTTATGTTTAGGGATGATTTTGAATCCTTGTCTAATTTTTTTAACCGTGTTCTACCCATTTTACCATTACCATGGTGACAACATTTTTACCAAGGTTACAATTCGTTATGACTAAAAATATATTTGACCTATTTATAAAAATTTTACAAGATAATTACAAATTAATAATTTATTTTATCAAATCAAATCCCTATAATTGGTAGAATTTAATTTTGAAATAAATCCATAAAATGCGATGAAAAACAGTTTTTCAGAAAACTGCATTTTTAAGTATAAAAATATTTTTATACCCAAACTAAGAATAATATTGATTACAATGAAATTAATTAGATTATTTTTAATCAAAATTCACTAATAACTAATAAAATAATTTCAAAACAAAATGGGACATTTTAAATACTTGTATTTTTCCACTATTCACTAAAAAAATAATATTTTTCAAAAATTATCAAAATTTCACACTATAAAAATTTTGATATTCTAATTTGAAAAATAATATAATTTTTATAAAATATAATTTCAAAATTTTATAAAAAAAATTTATAACATTTTCTCACAAAAATAAATAAATACCATTTATGAAGAAAAATTATTTTTGAAGCATGAAATGACTTCACTAAAAATTGAGTTCTTATTTTCTAAAAATTAAGCAATGTATATGTATTTATTAAGACCATTATACATATATTTCATAATTTAGTTACTCTTATTCATACTCTGTGTTTCAAAATCCAGGTTATATCATTCACATTTAAATAATAATATTTCTATAGTATAACACAATTCTCTTAAAGCTCGGTGTTTTGTGTTATGAAAGCTATAAAGATTATTATTATTTTAAAATAAATTTTAAGGGGGTTACATTTTCCCCCCTTAAATAAATTGAATATCATGAATTTTATCTCAATTATCAAAAGTTCAAAATTTAAAAATACATTTGTTGAAAACTCACATCATGCAAAGGTATAATAAAACTTCCTTTGAAAATGGAAAGTGGAAAACATAATACATACCTAGAATAACACATTATCAGCCTCCAGGATAAAGAGAAAATTAGAAGAAAAAAGTTCAAATATTTATATAGAGTATAAAAATAACTTCCTAGGAATAATATAGAGTGATATATAACATTGTTATGATAAAGTTAATGATAACAATATCATAAATCAATGAGGTTTGAAAAGTCCATAAATTCATAAGAAATGATAATAAGAAGAAAAAAAACATTTTCATGATTCAGTTCCTAGAGTTGAAGAATTATTCTACTAATTAATATGATAAAATATACTTATATAATTTTATCCTTTAGTTGATTGTTTAAATTAGTTTCTATATCTTTTCATTCCATATTACAATGATGAATGAAAAATATGAACTTTTCAAGCCTGAAGTACTGAAATAAACATTTAATAGATTAGAAAATCTATAAAATGATGAAAAAATATTCCCCCTATCATTATTCAGTTACTGAAACCAAAAATGATGAGTACATGTTAGGATAACTAATGTGAATAAACTATTAGTTTAGATATTATTCCAAAGGATTTTAAT
The DNA here is from genome assembly GCA_963277665.1 of Viscum album. Lineage (NCBI taxonomy): Eukaryota > Viridiplantae > Streptophyta > Magnoliopsida > Santalales > Viscaceae > Viscum > Viscum album. Next base: position 770,433,926 of record OY728136.1, read on the forward strand.
AATAATAACCAAATATATACTTAATTATTTCCACAAATAGATAAATTACAAAACCCCTATTCTTAACCAGTATTCAAAGCCCAAAAAATTAGAAGAAAAAATTCTAAAAAATTCCAATATCAACTTAACTTTAATCTAAAAACAATATAAAGTATCTATTTATGTCACATACCATGTGACACCCTCTAGGTCACTAGTAATTGTTTTTTTTTAGTTTTTTTTTCATTTCAACCATTCATTAAGTTCTTAGGTTCCATGGTTTAAAAAATTGGGTTTTGGGGAGAAACAAACTAGGTACACTGTTAGTGCATGGTCTATTAAATTGTGTGGCTAA